>OY282560.1:43090332-44290332 GCA_958295665.1 Tipula vernalis
CCAAGAAATGTGAGGATGGCCAAATTGGAGACGTTCCCAGTCGTTCCCAGTAGACCTTTATGCATCTAACCAAACAAAGATTAACGTTTTCAGAAACAAGACAATTACAGTTTATTTAGGTTTGCGACGAAACTTTATCTGGACATTTATCGTGGCCGATGTTCACTTCGGATTGCTCGTGCATTGAAAACGAAAAAAGCTAATTGACAGTACAACAACTTTTAGTTCAATTGGGAGGGTTTCAAAAGACCAAACAAATAGCATAACCACACTATGAACGGTCGATTCTCCATACTTTGAATTACTCGCGCAATATAATGATACAAATGCGGGTAAGAGTCCAATTAAATACAACGTAACTCATGTTATCGTCGGTTAACAGACACGAATTCGACAATATAATGAAACTGGGAATATGTAGGCCGTTCAGAAGCCCGTTGCATTTAGTCAGGAAGAAAAACGCCGAATGGCGACCATGCGGAAAAGGCATACCCCCAAATAACGGTTGAGCCATCGGACATAGCAAAAACAGCGATAGTAACGCCATTCGGTCTGCATAAACCTTTTAACGATTCATTCATGCTGTTTTGAGAGGATTCGACTTCGTTTTCCCTTACCTAGATGATGAGCTGATTTATTCCGACGACAAGGAACAACGTATGGGCCACCTGCGCCCAGTATTTAATCGATTTAGAGAACATATTATCGTAATCAACATGTCAAAATCTGTTTTTGGCAAGGATACAGTAAAATTGTTTGGGTCACGTAATAGGCGAAACTGGTACGAAACCACTACCGGATAAAGTTGCCGCCATTGCCGAATTTAAAGAACAAACCGATGTTAGAGGGTTACGACGATTTTTAGCCATTGTTAGTAATTTTTATCGTTGATTTGTGCGAGATGCCGCCAAAATACAGATACATTTGCTATAGAGCACATGACAGCAAACAAAAAGAACGATACAAGCCGAGCTAGCAAATGCAGCAATGTTAGCCCATCCATCATCGACGGACCCACTCTCGTTAATGATGAACGCGTCTGACTATGCTATGAGAGCGATGGTTCAGCAAAAGTCAGATACAAATTGTGTACCGCTCAGTTTTTTCTCGAGAAAGCTAACATCGAAATAACAAAAATACAGCGCCAAAACGGGAATTTGTAATTTACACTTACCATAAGCCGTTAACGTTTCCCTTTCAACAGAAACCGGAGAAGGCGTCACTGCGGCAACTCCGCTATATTCGCCATATGATATTCGCTATATATCCGGAAAGGACAACGTTGTGGCAGATGCTCTGTCCCGGGTAGAAACAATTTCGATCCCAAAACTAGTGGATCTCGATCAATTAGCTAATTTACAAACGGCGGATGATGAACTAAAAGTATCATTGGAATCAAAAAGCCAGATGAGTTTGAAGTTAACACCAATAATACTACCCGCTAGTGATAGAAATATATTTTGCGACATAAAAGGAGAGAGAATACGACCGTATCTGCCGAAAAGCTTACGGCAGCAGATGTTCCACAATTTTCATAATGTAGCCTATCCGCCGTGAATAAAGATTGTGCGAGCTGGGCACGAAACTATGCGTTAAATGCCAGAAGGTAAAAATCGCAGGGATACAATTACTTACTAATATGTATAGATCGATTCTCACGATGGATGGAGGCAATACCAACAGCGGATATAACAGCAGAAAATATAGCTCGTGCACTTTACGAAAATTGGATCTGCCGATTCGGGGTACCGCGAAATATTACCACATCAAGGACGTCAGTTCGAATCCTCGCTCTTTTTTTCTGAACTGAGGACAGTGTTCGGGTTCAAACGAATAAGAAGTACGGCATATCATCCAGCAGCGAACGGGTTAATAGAGAGATGGCTTTGCGATTTAAAGTCAGCGTTAAAATGTTATGCTGCTGAAAAATGGGTTGAAGTTCTCCCTACCATCCTCTTGGGTACGAGAGTAGCCCTTAAAACTGACTTAGGCGGAACAACTTCCGAAATGATATACTGTATCACGATTTTGCTACCTGTAGAGTTTCTCAGCCCATCAGCTAACAATTCCAACCAGCACGAATTTATTTCCGGGTTGCGAAAGAAGATGCAAAATGCGGTACAAAGTTCGCTACAGCCATCTTACGACGGTCTATTTCTTATTCTCAACCGACAAAGATGTCGTTGTTGCAATAAATCGACTAAAGTCGTTGTTCTCACTTCAGGAAGCCGAAGATCAATCACTTCCATTACAAAACCCAAAAAAAAAAACCGAACCGGCCGAGAAAATGGGAGACAGCGAAGTACCACTAAATCAAGAATTTCCGAAATCAGAAGATTCTAAATTCGAGGAGATACCTTTGCCGGCACTAAATGAACCGGGGTAAGTCGACAAGCTAATTGTCTGTAATTAGTCGTGACTGTAATTTTGAAAATCTCGATCGTCAATTACGCGATCGTTTCGCAACTGGCATTCATCATCAACACGCCGAAACTGTACTACGACAGCGCTGGCCAGATTTGAAAACCAGACGTACTGTCAAATACGCTGCTCACAGGAGAAATAGATACCATGGGCGAAGTTACTTTTACGCCAATGTGCGGAAAACGACATATTAAAACACAATACTACAAACAGTGAACCTGTCCAGCAATAAATTCGAAATGCATTCATCTAGGCGATTTGGTCACCACGCTTCGTGCCGCCTTAAAACAGGCGGAATAGAAATTTTCACCATCAACAAAACATGACATATAATTTTGGAAACAAATAGGTAAGTTAACATTAGTACAGGCAACTAAACTTATGGGATACGGCTGTCGTAAACTAAAAGCACTAAGCAGTAGATCAAGTGCCAAATGAGCTACACCAACTATAAACGTGACGAAGCGCAACGGTAACATACACATTTG
The DNA here is from genome assembly GCA_958295665.1 of Tipula vernalis. Classification (NCBI taxonomy): domain Eukaryota; kingdom Metazoa; phylum Arthropoda; class Insecta; order Diptera; family Tipulidae; genus Tipula; species Tipula vernalis. The sequence continues at coordinate 43,093,245 of OY282560.1, forward strand.
CGGTGATTTCAGCGTTACAATAAAACTCTGCCTACTGCTGGAAAAACACCCAGTACCATTACTTGATTATGACGCCCACTGGATGGTGGGGAACGACTCTCCAACATCGATTTAAAGGATGCTTATCTGCAGAGTTCCAACATTTGCTCACAATAACAACACTCTTGAGTACAATAAAATAGTCGGTTAGCGTTTGGAATAGCAAATTTTCCAGCTATTTTCCAACGATACATGGAAAAATTATTGTTAGTGCTATCAGATGAAAAAACGAAGCCGAACACATGCAAAATTTGAAGGAAATTCTCACACCATTACAAACATTGGGTTAACTACCAAACGAGAAAAATGCGCCTATTTCCCTAGATTTAGGTAATCGTTCCACCAACACAAGGTAAACTGGACGCCGTCACCTACGAACATAAAAAAACTACGTTCTTTTATAGGGTGGCTACTGATTTATAAACACTCTGAGGACAAAATTAACGATTCAACTAGACGAACCAATTTTCGACGACATCAAAATATCACTTTTAATAAAGGACTCGGTGCAGTACTGCAATTTTTAATTAACGTAACGAAAATGGAAAAGACTTACCAATCACTTCCGCGAAGCAGCAAGAAAATTGATAAAGATGAACTGTTATTGCTTTTGAAGTGCAAAAGTCCGATAGATTCCTAGCAGGCAAACTTTTGACATTAGTCATGGATCACGAACCGTTGACATCACAATTTCAACCGTTCCTAGAGAACAACTTTCTTATGTAGCACGGAAGAATGGAACTACTCACATCATTACGCACAGCCGTATTACAATATTGACACAGTGGTCATCCGGTCTTTGTTGCTATGCGCGCAATGGATCGATACTACATATGGTGGCCAAAAGCTCAATTCAGATAATGAAGATTTTGTTAAATGCTGTTAAAGATATCCAAGTCTAGACAGTTTTCCAGTTTATTTACTCGTTACGGAGTGGCTCAAGTAATCGTCAGTGACAATGGAATTTGAATTGAATGGAACACATCCTTGGATTGAATGGATTAGCCGATAAATTCATTGAAACGTTCTCTTAGAATTAGTTATAGAAACACACCACATGCTACAACGGGAAAAGCTCCAGTTGTGTTGTTTTTGGGCATCAACAGACACAACTTGAAGAGACATGAACGAAGTGATGCAGAAACGATTCGAGAATGACACAGTTCGTAGACTAATGCATAACATGAAATAAAGTATCAAAAATCCATGTTTACTATTATAATCACATATTGTTTAGAAACACTAAACATTACAGAAATTTTGACTGAAATTTTACTGTGTTTCGAGTGGCATAAACTTACTTGTCCTTTAAACACATGCCACAGTTTGACGTAACTCTTTACCTAACACCTATATTTTAGTATGTGACACCCCAATTGTTGTTTAAGCTTTAAATCAAACAATCTAGCTTATCTCACGTTATATGCTATTAGAGTTGTATGGCTTAAGACAAGTAGATACTTCTAAATCAAGATTAAACCAAATAATTGTCAAATAGATTGATAAGACTTCGGATTATCATGCAGTTTTGTCTAATTAGAGAAAATTTGGAGAGATTTTAGAGCTTAGTGAAAACTTTCACATTCTGCTGCATAAAAAAAAACATTTCCATCATATCTATCCAGTACACATATTCCATTGAAAGTCTATAACAAAAATAATTCGATTTATTTTTCCTTTGTTTTCCACTCATTCACCCGATTCGAAATATAAAAAATGAATAGACTTAAAGCTCCCCATACTAAAAAAAAAAGCTTAACCGAATATTTTCCTGTTATCTCGCATATCCCATTTTTATATACGAAATAAACTCATTCACCATACCAAACCCAAAATCAAAAAAAGTCGAGTTATGCACCCTGCCGAAAAAAAAAAATAAAAAATTGAGAGGAAAATTCTGTTGCTGTTCATTTTCATAATAATTATAATCATTGTTGATATTAAGATTTTGTGTACCCTAATACACAAATCCATTCATCATATTTCACGCTCTATCTAAAGACACTTCTTTATACCCCTCGAGATACATGTACCACAAAAAAAAAATTTTCGCGCGCTCTAAGTAAATTGAAAAAATAAATAAACGTTTTAAAATGATGTGCCAACCCCCTGGCGTTATTTTTATTTATATACATCCTTCCCTTCACTTCTAGAAGATGGTCTATATACGAATGAAGTATTTTAATTTGTATGTGTGTGTATGTGCACTAATCACTCGAGAGGGATATGGCTCACAAAAAATTTGAATCTAGGCTGACGATGATAATAAATTTGGAGTTTTCACAAAATCAAATAGTGGAAAGTTGATTTTATGTTTGGTTTGTTCTATTGTTTAGTTGGATATGAAAGTAATTGCCAAGTTTTTTTTTGTTTGTAAAATAAAAAATAATAAATTTAAAGGTTCCACCCTAAATGATTTGGGGAAAAGTTTTATGTTTAGGCGTACAAACTTTTTTTATTTTAAATAAAATCATGTTCGCTGAAAAGGTATTGAATTATTTATGAAGTAATTTACCTGAATTTCTATAAGACCCACTCCATTTTGAATAAGTCCATATAACATCAACCTGAAATAAAAAGTAAAAATAAAATCATTAGAAATGTAATGAGTATTTTAAATCTCGGTAACCCAAACCCAGATCTGTAGACGAAACAAAAAAAATCTCCAATAACATCAATTATAATCCACATAATGCCTCAATTACAATATGAACTGTGCTGTTGATATGGCTATGAAAATACATTTTCCCCATTCCGTCTTTCGCATATAACTTAAATTTATATTGGAAAAATTATTGCGTAAATTACCAATTATTTATTAGACTTTTTTCCAGAAACATAACTAATCCAGCCAATTAACAACTAATTTATGCTGAATATTTTGTTTTATTTAAAATGAACTCCAATGGCATCACACCTATGTATACCACCGACTATATCTTTCGATATATTATACAAATACTTACACACAGTAAAGAAAAAACGTTCGGAAAATTTGGGAAAAAATTAAAGTTAATCCTCTTAAAATTAATTGTTTGTAATCCAATATGGGGAGCACGGTGCATGAATAGAATTACTAGTCTATTCATACATTATGAAGAACCGTTATAAGGGGGGAAATAAAACCAAAATTTATTGTTTACTTGACCTACATATATCGTGCAATAACACTAAATTAACTAACTATAATGAGTATTATACAGCCAATCATTCATTTATGCGAGATCAATAAAACGATAAAACCAAATTGTCGATATAAATAAAATGAACGCTATAAAAATTTTAAGGGTACATGGTATATAGTCTATGGGAAAATAGCTGGTAAATCGTGAAATTTGGATATAATTTTAATTAGACCACACAATTAAATTACGTGTACCCTTAAGAGTATAGTTCATAAAATGTACAAATTTTTATGTAATTAAATATTTTCCTGCAAAAATATTCACTACATCGACATTTCGAAATTTTTGTGTTTGTTTGTTACATATTTAGCGCTTTAATAAAATTTAATTAAATAAATTAAGTTGTTGCTGTTTTTGAGTTATTTAAATTTATTATATGCCAACTATTGTTTTTGACTATTATTTGTGGTTTTTGGGGTATTTCCAATCAATTTGGATACACATTTTGGTGTAATTGGTTTTGGCAGTTGTGCTTGTAATGCCAGCATTGGTATAGTGGGTGTTGTGGAATGCAACGGATGTTTGGAGGTAATTGTTAATTTTTTTTTTTAGGTTAAATGGTTTTTGTGGTTGCCAAACAATATTGGGGCGATATTTGTTCAATTTTATTTTACAATTTTAGCAAAAGGCATTTAATGCGAATTTAATCCAGAGTCACTCATGGTTTGTTGTCTGTGCTAGAACATTCTTTAGGTTTTTAATCTTTCTCAACTGACTATCCTCGTTTCTGTTCGCAAGTATATTCCTAGTATCTTCTTAGCTCCTTACTTCCAATTGATTGAGCTGCATCTGCTATTTTTTAGAGTACTGTTGATGTGTTTTGTAGGTGAGCAACACGACCAGAAAAATGAAAAGAACACAATACTGTTTTATTTATTTATTTATTATATTTCTCGATTTAACCGTGTTGCTCGAACGAGAGTTGGTTGAAGAAGAAAGAAAAACGATGACAGCTGGTTGAAGTGTTGTCCGATGGTGTGGTTGTTTTAGTGTTGTCGGACGTGTATATTTGATATGTTGTGTCCACCGATAGGTGGTGACACAGTAGACGAAATGACGTTCATTTGACGTCTCCAACATTGCCGGCCGCCCTAAAGTATTTGAAGACTTTAGTGATTATTATGATGATTATCCAAGATAGGCAGCAGGCACAGCTTTGTGACGGGTCGTTTGTACACGCCATTCTGACCCTTTAAAGTGACTACTCGAACTCGGCCATCAGATCCTGGATGTGTTCGGATTATTCTCCCCAGTGACCATTTCGAAGGTGGAATGCTTTCCTCTTTGATGAGGACTAACTGACCGATGACGACGTTGTCATTGCCTCTGATCCACTTTTGTCGTTGCTGTAGGCGAGAAAGGCATTCTGTCGACCAAATTCTCCAGAAGTGCTGGTACATTTTTTGCAGCTGCTGGTAGCGGTTGAGACGATTCGTTTGTACATCGAGTAATGTTGGTTCTGGGATCGTGAGTGGTGCCTCTCCGATTAAGAAGTGCCCTGGAGTTAGGATCGTGTAATCATCAGGGTCGTTCGACATTGGACACAATGGTCGCGAGTTTAGGCACGCCTCGATCTGGCACAGCAGCGTCGTCAACTCTTCGAACGTGAGTAAGGTTTCACCCATGATACGTCGTAAATGGTGCTTAATCGATTTGACGCCTGCTTCCCACAGTCCGCCGAAGTGCGGAGAAGCCGGAGGAATAAAGTTCCATGTCGTACCATCCTGAGCCAATAGTTCGGCGATCTCCGGAGTGACCTCTCTCTTGCTTTGTTGATGTATGAATGCCAGTTGACGATTCGCTCCGACGAAGTTCGTTGCGCAGTCGCTGTATAGGTTTGCAATTTTTCCTCTGCGCGCGGTGAACCTTTTAAAGGATGCGATGAAGGCATTAGTGGTAAGTTCGGACACCAACTCCAAATGTAGCGCCTTCGTCGATAGGCACACGAAGACACAAATATATCCCTTCGTCGACGCGCCGCCACGACCTTTGCGTAGTTTGATGGATATTGGACCGGCATAGTCCACAGTAACTCGAGCCGATGGGAGATTAGCCATCAGTTGCTGACTCGTCGTTGTGCGATGGCGAAAGCATACAACACATTTATGTATGTGCGAACGCACCAACGTTTTGATGCCCAAGATCCAGTAGTGCTTTCGTATATGTGCCAGCATCAGCTGTGGACCACCGTGTAGTGTCGTTCGGTGTGCTTGTGAGATGAGCAGGCTGGTAAGCTGGTTGTCCTTGGGAAGGATTATCGGATGCTTCCTGTTGTATGGTAAATTAGATTCCTTGAGCCGCCCTCCGACCCGCAATATGCCGTCGCTGCCGACGAAAGGGTTCAGAGATCGGAGTGGGCTTTTATCTAGTAGATGTTCTCCGGATTGGCATCTTGATATCTCGTCCGCGAAATGGGTTTCTTGAACCAGCTTGACCCAGAACTCGAATGACCAATTGAGCTCAGGCACAGTGATGAAGCCTTTCGGACGCGTTGCTGGACTTTGACGACAATAATGAATGAAACGTCTGCAGAACGCCGTGACACGAATTAATTTTCCGAGCGATGAATGGCGAGCGAGTAAGTTATGTAAGTCGTTGTGAGAACTTACGATTTCTGCATGCGTTGCGATCATTGAGTTTTTTCGTTCATCTATGTTAGTGTAGGCCTCGCTTGTTCTTTGGCGTGGCCATTGACTAGGTTCTTCTCGTAGCCAAACAGGACCTGTCCACCACAGTGGGTGGCTGTGCAGTAATGAAGGTTCGACACCACGAGACTCGCAATCAGCGGGGTTGTGTTTGGTGTCGACATAATTCCAATCGGTAGGTTGAAGGTAATCCATGATTCGTGAAACCCGGTTGGCCACAAACGTCTTCCAGCGATTTGGCGGGCTCCGTAACCAACCAAGTACAACTTGCGAGTCGGTCCATGCGTACAGTTGAACCTGTGGCACGTCGAGTGATTGAACGATATTGTGTATGAGTTTGGCGAGAAGTAAGCTAGCACAAAGCTCCAGACGTGGCAAGCTGACCGTTTTCAATGGTGCGACCTTGGTCTTTGATGTCAGCATTGTGATTTTTGCGGATCCATTTGGCAACGTTATACGAGCATACACAACTGCTGCGTATGCTTTCTCGGAAGCATCGCTGAATCCGTGAATTTGAAGATTACTGCGATTCGGCGAATGATTTATCCAGCGATCGATTCTGAGAGACTCTAATGATTTCAGGCTGTCGCGATAATTGAGCCATCTTTGTGCGATTGATGTTGGAACTGCTTCATCCCACGACATGCCGAGCACCCATAATTCCTGTAGTATGATTTTCGCGATGATTGTAGTTGGAGATACCCATCCGAGCGGATCGAATATCCTTGACGCCTGCGATAGTATCGTTCGTTTGGTTGGCGCGCGAAATTCTGATGTTGGGCTAATATTGAATCCGAAACAATCTGCCGAAGGGGACCAATGTACAACAAGTGTTTTGACTGAATCGTCCCAGTTTAGCTCGAGTTCACCCTGATGCTCGCGGAATTCGATTGGTATCTCGTTTAGAAGTTGCTGGCTGTTTGAAGACCACTTTCGTAGTTCGAAGCCACCACATCGTAGCAGTTGCACCATTTGCCTCTGGATTTCAATTAGATTCGCGATGTTGTCTGAGCCGGTCATCAGATCGTCAACGTAAAAATCTGTCGATGCGACGTTGGCTGCAATTGGGCATTTCTACTGCTCGTCTCGTGCTAACTGATGAATGGTTCGAATTGCGAGATACGGAGCGCTGACAGTACCATAAGTGACCGTGCACAAACGATAATCACGAACTGGCTCATGTGGGGACAGTCGCCATACGATCCTCTGATAATTTCTGTGTTCGGGCGCCATCAGGATCTGCCGATACATCTGCTTAATGTCTGAAACGAAAACGAATTTGTGTTTGCGAAAACGAGTTAGTATTTCGAAGACATTTTGTTGCAGCTTGGGACCAGTGCGAAGCTTCTGATTACGCGATATGCCGGTTGTTGTTTTGTGCGAGGCATCAAATACCACTCGCAGTTTGCACTGCATGACGCCGTGATGGGGAAGATAGCACGTCTGCTCCGACGAGTTGTTGTGATCTTCAGCTAGCACTTCCTCCATGTGACCCGATTCCAGGTAGTCCTGCATGAACTTGTTGTATTTATCATGTAGTTGTTGATTCTTGGCAAACCGGCGTTCCATCTGTTGTAATCGCAGCACTGCATCCTCTCGTGATCTGCCAAGGGGTGACGAGTTTTCGTTGAATGGTAAGAATACTGTGTATCTTCCGTCTTTGTTGCGATAATGGGTCGATTCGTAGTGGCGTTCGCATTCTGACTCATCGTGTGTTAATTCTCGAGTTGAACGAACGTCTTCGATTTCCCAAAATGACCTCAGTGTCTTGTCGATGGTGTTGTAGTCATCGATCGTAGCTACTAGACTGGATGGTTGATTGGTTGTTCTGCGCTCCACCTTGCCGAATAGGATGTAGCCGAATTTTGTATTTTGTGCAAATGGTGAACCGTTGACTCCGCTGATGCAACCATCCTTCTGAAGCATTCCAATGACATCAGCTCCAAGCAAAATGTCTATCTTATTGGGAAGATAGTAGTGAGGATCGGCAAGTTCTAATTGATTTAAATGTGACCATTGATGTGTGTCGATTGGTTGTGATGGCAATATGCCTGTGATCTTCTCGACGATCAGAGCTGTAATCGTGGTTGAAAATGTTGGATCGATTCTAGAGTGTAGTACGAGGTCGGTAATTGAACGCGAGATAGACGCCTCCCTTGCACAAATTCCATTGATTTTAACTGTGGCTGGTCTTCTCGCTAATCCGATGCGATTTGCTGCACTCTCCGATATAAAACTGACCTGGGATCCCGAATCCAATAGAGCTCGAACGATGAAATTTTGATTGGAGTGCGATACGATAGCGATTGCTGTGGCAAGCAGAACATCCGTGAATGGCGATGCGACGTGGTTCGTAGTGACCGGAGTTTCTGATGATGATTCGACGGATGATGATTGAGGATTTGGATTCGAGTTGTGTAATAGCGTATGGTGTCTTTTATTGCAAACTCGGCACATGGTGGATTTGCAATCCGAACTGGTGTGGCCTTTGCGCAGGCAGTTGAAGCACAGTCTCTTTTCTCGTACAAGATTTGACCTTCCTTCGAATGTAAGAGGTTTGAACTGATCGCACTGGAACACGTTGTGAGATCCAGCACAAACTTGACACGGTACGATGCGAGAGTCCGAAGTAACGACGAGTGAACGAGTTGATTGCGTGTCAGGTTTGCGAAATGCTCGAGTGCGTGGCGAATGCGTTGATGATGGAACCTCTTTAATCGACTGTGATGTGCTTGATTCAGTTCTTGTCATGGAAATCATCTCCAATGATTGCCATCGGGCGTTCAGAAATTTGATCAGATCTTCGTATGATGGATACTCGGATCGAGTTAGTGTTATCTCCCACTGTCGGTGGGTTTCTGGATCCAATTTATCGGCGATGATATTAATCAAGATAATATCCCATGTGGTGACCGGTACTCCCAAAACCTTAAGACTGCGAACGGTATCGGTCGTTGTGTCAATGATCTTGCGCAATCCCACAGCTGATTCGACTTGAAGAGCAGGCATAGTTCTGAATTGTCGAAGATGACTATCGATGATGAATCGACGATGATTATATCGATCCCGTAGAATGCGCCATGCTTCCTCGTAATTCTCGTTGGTGATGCTCACGGACTTCAGCAACGATGCTGCATCTCCAGTTAAATTCGCCTTTAAGTAGTGCAACTTCTGCGAATTTGTTAACTGTTTGTGTTTGTGAACTATGTCGACAAATAAATTTTCGAATTCAGGCCAATTCGTGTATTCGCCGTCAAAAATTGGAATTTGGATTCGAGGCAGCTGTGTATCGAACGACTGTTGTGCGTGTGCAGGTCTAACGTCATCCTGCCGATTCTCGATGGTGACTGCCAGTTGTCTCTTAATTGTCTTGAAATTCGATGTTGCCGCGAGGTAATATTCTTCGGCTTGCTCGCGTGTCCCGTACTATCTCTCAAGTTCTTCATTACCGCATACAGCTTCGATCTGATCTTGTATGTCGCTGAATTCCTTGAAACGGGACGCCACGTGGTCCATCTGCGTCTGTACAAAGTCCTCGCTTATGCCTGGTGTGTCAATTGAGAGCTCCTTGCTCTTGCGTACTGCTCTTTCGAGTACCCGTTGTAGCGATGCTTGCTTGACTCGAGCCGTCATTGTCACTAGGTTATGTACGTTTCACCAACCGAACTTATGCACACGAAATTTTAATAATTTGCACTGTTTGAACTTTGCACGCACTTAACCACAACAAAAGTTCTTACCCACGAGGTTTGTTGTTGCTTCTTCAAGATTTGTAATGGCACAGCACGATGATAGTAACCACGATGTTGATTGTTAGCGGATTTGTATATCCGGCTCGACGGACCAAAATGTTGATGTGTTTTGTAGGTGAGCAACACGACCAGAAAAATGAAAAGAACACAATACTGTTTTATTTATTTATTTATTATATTTCTCGATTTAACCGTGTTGCTCGAACGAGAGTTGGTTGAAGAAGAAAGAAAAACGATGACAGCTGGTTGAAGTGTTGTCCGATGTTGTGGTTGTTTTAGTGTTGTCGGACGTGTATATTTGATATGTTGTGTCCACCGATAGGTGGTGACACAGTAGACGAAATGACGTTCATTTGACGTCTCCAACAAGTACCTATCGAAATATTACTTGTTGCATAGTTTTTAAAATAACCGAATAAACGGAATTACGATTATAAAACATTTTAAAAGAAAGAATTAAATTTTTAACAATTTCAAAAAATTTAACACATCCGTAGTGTTTAGAACAGCCGATTACAAAATGTTTTTTTTAAATATACCAACCATATTAAGCTTGGCCACAGTTGGGAGAGTAAATTACACAGTGTAATTTACACAGTTTTTACAAGTAAAAACATATGATTTACATAAGGCCATTTTATATATTATGAACGTATATATTATATATTTTAAGAACGCACATTTGAGTGAAAGAGAATTTGAACAGACAGAATTTAGAATTTGTATATGGAGAAAAAGCGACAGGTTGTGAGACATGAGCCATAGTTGGGCATACTCGTGTAAAAACCATTTACAAGTAAATAAAATGTAAAAATCTACGAAAATTACATTAAAATGTAAATTATATGTAAAAAAATTTACATTTTAAAAATAAAACATAATACTAAGTAATTAACTGAAAATTTGAGCTACAAAGTTAAAAAAAATTATAATTATAACTTTATTAATGTGTAAATTACGTTTTATAGATATTTCAGATTGTTTTTAGTTTTATACATTTAAAATTCCTTTTTTCTATTTAATAATATTAAAAAAATTCCACTATTCGTTAAAGCTAACCAAATTCATCTAGCGACCTTTACGACAAATCTTCGAACAATTTAAAAGTGAAGACCTTTTACGAAATTAAATAGTGCATGATAACCTTAAATAAGCAAAATGATTTTCCTTTTTATTATTGATAACAAACCAATGTTTAAAGGTGCTTTTATTTTAGATCAAATTTAAATGTTGCTTAACGACATATGCTAATAAGAGAAATAAAATAATTTTGAAACCAATCAAAACATTTTAATTCGTTTGTTTATTTATTAGTTAATCCAATTTCTATCGTACTTGTGTTATTTTCCATGAAAATCGGGAAAGAAATAGTCAAATTTCACCCAAAATTATTAAAACTTCTTATAATTATTGTTCAAAGTTAATCACAATCAGTTAAAAAATATCCAAGTTTCATCCTAATTGGCCAAATTCCATAAATTCATCTAAATTCATATGAGAACCGCATTTCATCGCCCATGTTAAAATTCATCAAAATCAGTTAAGAATTATAAAAGTTTCAACCTAATTGGCCATATCCCAAAAGTTCATTTAAATTCATTTTCGAATCGCATTTTAATCGTACATGTCGAATTTCATCTAAATCGGTTAATAAGTTCCATCTCCAAGTTCCATCCTAAATTCCCTACCGTACGGTTTCATCCAAATCGGTTAAGAATTAACCAAGGTATATCCTAATTGCTATAACTTCAACTTAATTCATCAGTTTTGTATACTTTATGTCATTTTTGAATGTGTCATTTCAACCGTAAAATGACCGCACGATCAATAAATTATGTCAGATATCGACATATCATATCTGAATTCGAAGTATTATGATTAGTCAGGATTTGAATTTTTATTCCAGAAAGAGATATTTCATATCAGGATTAGATAAATCATATTATAATTCGATACGCCATGTCAGAACCTTTTGGTGTCAAATCGATATCTTATGTCAGAATTCCAAACTTAATGTCAGAATTAGATACACGATATCAGAATTTGATTTTATGATGTCGGAATTCTATATCTTATGTCAGAATTCGATATATCACGCCAGAATTCGTCATGTCATATATTCGAAATGTTATGCCAGAATTCGTCATGTCACATATTCGAAATGTTATGCCAGATTCCCAGTCATGTCAGAATTTGAATTTTTGATGCTAGAATTCGAATTATCATGTCCATCATAATGCATTCGAATTATCATGTTGTAATCCCAAAAATCGATGCATCGTTTCCGAATTCGATGTATCATCGTTTCAAATTTCGGCAAGTCATGACAGAACTGATTTGAATTTGTGTTCATATCATAATTCGATGTATTATGCCAGAATTCGATATGAAATATCATAGTTTGAAATTGTTACGCCGGAATTCGATATATCATGTCTGAATTTGATATGTCGTGCCATAATTTGAATTTTATATGTCAATATATCATGCCGGAAATAGATACGTCATGCCAGAATTTGACGTATCTTCTCCGAATTCAATACATCATGTCGATTTGAATTGTTGATGCCAAAAATAGATGCTTCATAATAAGGATTCGATAAATTATATCAGAATTCGATATGTCTTATCAGAATTTTAATCTTTGATGTCAAAATTCGATATCTCGTATCAGAATTCGATACTTCGTGTCAGAATACGATACGCCATGTCAGAATTTACATTTTTAATGCCAGAGTACTATTTATCACGTCCGAATTCCATACTTTGTGTCAATTATAACAGAATTCGTTACTTCATGTCAAAATTCGATATGTCTTGTCAGAATTTGAATATAATATGTCAAAGTTCGATATATCATAATATCAAGTCAGAATTCGATATGTCATGTCAAAATTTGAATTTATGACATCAGAATTGATATATCACGTCTGAATTTGATGCGTCATGTCAGAATTTACATTTTTGTTATTGGAATATATGTATCATAAGTGTCTCAGTCATGGCATAGTTCAATATATCAAGTCAGAATTCAAGTCAAAATTCGATACGTCATGTCAGAATTTACATTTTTGTAATCGGAATATATGTATCATATGTGTCAGTCATGGCATAGTTCCATACATCAAGTCAGGATTTGAATTTATGATGTCAGAATTCGAAATATCATGCTAAAACTTAGTAAATTATATCAGAATTCGATATGTCGTCTGGTATCTAGTTCAATATATCATGTCAGAATTTGAAATACCAAGCCAAAACTCAATAAATAATTTTAGAATTCGATATGGCATATCAGAATTCGAATTAATGTCAGAATTTAATGTTGTCTAAATTCGATATGTCTAAAGTCAGAATTTGGATTTTTGGTGTCAGAATTCTATATATCAGGATTCTACATATGACGTAAAAATTCGATAAGACCTGTTAGAATATGAATTTATAATGGCAGAATTGTATATCTTATGTCAAGCCAGAATTTCAGTTATTTATGTCTAGAATTCGTTATGTCATTCCAGAATTTGAAAGGTCTTGCCACAATTTAATAAATTTGTCATGAAGCCTTCAGAATTCCGTTTATCATCTCATTATTCGATATGTTATGTCCGAATTCGATATGTTATGTTAGAATTTCAATTTTTGCTTCTAGAATTCTATATATGACGTAAGAATTTCATATCACAAATCAAATTTTATATATTACGTCAATATTTTGACTTTTTTGTATTCAACATATTCGATCAAAATTAGAAATGTCTTGTCAGAATTCGAAAGGACGAATCAGAATTTGGTATATCATCTCATGACTTCAGAATTCAATATAACATCTTTTTACGTGAATGTATTGTGAAGGAAATCTTTACGCATCCATAAGTTTGGAATCCGACCACCTAGAGATCTTAGCTATACCATGTTTTTCTTATTTGGTCGGGGTCTATCAGTCTTCCTTTGTTCCATAAAAATCGGACACGTACTTTTCGAAATAGTATTTGTTAACAGACATCAAAAGCGTGGATATAAGGCAGCTCTCTCGCTCTAGCGCTTGGCTTGAGTTAAGATGCCTAAAATGGATTATTTTGTATACTATATAGTATATTTCGTAAAAAGTTTTCACAATTATTCAATAAAAATAATTAAATATAGTCAGTATATTTAATTTATGGTATAGTTTTACGTGTAAAAAACTGTGTAAATTACATAATGTAATTTACTCGCCCAACCCTGAACACGACTGTTAAACGTAGAAACATGTCTTTGCCTTAAGGTATATACATCTTACTCAGTTAGTCAGAAGCAGTGTAAGTTTTATTGTAGTCCAATCGTTATTCATTCAAAGCTAATTGTGGCAGTTAGTTGTTTTATTGTATAAAGCTACTTATAAGGGAAATCTTTCCTGTTTATAGCTAAATTTGGTATAATTTGTTAAAGTCATTTGGTAATTAAATAATATTGGGATGTTGTGCAAAAATTCTGGAATTGATAATTCTGCTGCAGTATTACATTTTCTGATCGGTAGAAAATCGAAATTGTTTATTAGAAAGAGAAAGTGTTTTATACTTATTGCAATCTTCCGAGCGAACAACGAACAATGCTGCAATCTCATGTGCTGGATACAAAATACCTCACTAAACAATTAGATAATCTTACTGTTTTAGTGAGGCGACACATTCTTGCCTATATTTCAGTAGATATTTGTTGGTTTGAGCTTTCACAATTTGTTAAAAAAAACTATTATTTATAACATAATACCAAAAATTATAAGAACAACTTAAATGTAGATTTTACCTCCATCCAGCACATCTAGAATACCTCCTAGAACCAGTAAGAAACCATCTTGAATTTAACGAAACTACTTCCTTAAATAATATTTGTAACAACTTGACAAAAACTGGGGCACATGATCGATCTAGCTAACTACCAAAGCATTTGCCATTTAAAAATAGGACGATTTGTAGGTAAAAGTAAGAAAAGTGATGTAATTGATGATTGTATGAATCGTAATTATTTTAGTTTGTCTTACTAGAGTTGCTTTCCCCCTAGCTTCCGACGAATTAAAGGAGAGGGGAAAAAATATACAATTTACATAACACTATACTTGTACATAACTAAAAACTACACCTCGCAAGATATAAAATAAAAATAAAACCAAAAGAATGAAATTCCTAATCGGAACACACCTAAAAAGGGTTTAGGTGTTAAAAATAAATGACAGTTATTCACAGCCACATACAAAAGCAAATCAACCAACACGGTGTGAATTTGCAATGGATACCACAATAGTATGGTTATTCACATTTTTTTTTGCGGGTTGGTGACGTAATCCCGAGGGACAAAATCCCGAGGGGACAAAATCCCGATGGTACAAAATCCCGTAACCGCGAGGAGGGTAAGTTTGCCCTCTTTTCAAAATCCCGCCTTCAAAGTTCCAAATGCCAAATCCTGGTTTCCAAAATTCCGGTTTTCAAAAGCTCGGTTTTCAAAATCCTGGTCTTCAAAATCTTGGTTTTGAAAGACATATTTTTTTGTAATTCGGGCCGCCCCGTCTGGTGAAGGAGAATTTGAATTTAAAGTAAAATAAAAATCAAAACCGGAATTTTTATTTTTGCAGAACCGAGATTTTTAAAGCAGGATTATGAAAAATTCAATTTTAAATAGCGGGTTTTTTTGGGCGCGATTTTGATTAAGCGGGATTTTGAAATGCGCGATATCGTTGCGACGACCCCGTTATAACCATAACTATTTTCGATGTTCGATTTTTCATATGTATACATTTTTAAATCAAGGGAAAATTGCACCAATTGTGCAACAAGTAGATTTTGGAATTTTCGTAAGCTTTCGGGATTTTGTATCCTCGGGATTTGGTACCCTCGGGATTTTGATTCTCCGAATTTTGTCTCTCTCCCTTTTTTTGCAACTATTTCCACACATGCTTTATCTTGTACGTATCACTCATTTTATTTGTATCACTGACCTAACTATTCATCAAAAGCAAAACCTACACTATGCCTTTTAATAGCGATTTATTGTTTTATCACTTTGCACGTCACTAAGATGGTGAATAGTGAATAATCTGTGTAAATTAGTCCCGTTGATAAATTAAAATTCGTGTTGTTTTTCATCCACAAAATTGAAATCAATAACCTCTTCGCAGTCTAAACATTCCTATTAAACTATTGGGTGTACAAATATATTTCCGGCCATTTTACTTAGATGCCAGAAAATTAATTAATTTAATTTAAATTTAATCTAAATTAGTCTAAGTGTTAAATCAATCTACGTACGAGTCGCTTGGCTGTTCAATTCTCTCCTTTAATCGATGTATTTTATATGTATAGTCGTTGTAATAATATTAGTTGCCACTAGATGTCATTGTTAGTTCTATAATGTATTTAACCATGTATATCGAGTAGTTTTGAGTTGTACGTCAAACAGCATCAGGGCAAGAGGAAGAATAAAAACTACGCATGAGTATTAACTGGTAAATGAAAGTCTTTTAATTTATAATAATTGCCACAATTATTACATGGTGTCAGAAGGAAAATCGGAAATTTAATTGGAAACGAAGTAATGAAAATTTGTGAATTTTTGTGGATTGTTTGGAAAACGAATTGTGTTCGAGATCGAGCAAAGGAAGCGGTGACGTCACGTTGTGAAATAGCGGACTATACATATTGCAATTTGTGGTCAAACGAGTCAGCGTTGTAAAATATTTATCGTAAATATTTTGGATTAGTTTTGGAAAATCGAACATTAACACAAAATAATGTCGAACGAACGGTTACCAGGGAATTGGATTGCGCGAATTTGGAAAAGGGGTGGTCAATATGGAAACGTACATTTTTAATGTTTATGATGGTAACGGGAAAAAATGTTTAAACTGAATCGGAAAAAATAGCAACATTTCTGTGGTTAATTGGTTCCCAGGCGATGGTGATATATAACACATTGTTCTCGAACGATGGAACAACCGATGGGATTCTTGGAAATCGGAATTCTGTCATTGAGCCAGTTGCTGTTCAAACGATAAATGCAAACGAAAATGGGCAAGAGAATAAAGATGCTTAATGCCAATATTCCAAGAACTTTGGATGAGGTTGTAGCGATTCACTCATTTAATCGTTATTCATTCGTTTCAGCACTACAATTATTAAAAATCAATTTCCTCAAATTCAAATATAATTGTAAGTGTTGCATCTTTATTTTCCGCTAGTGACACCTACTAAATGCTTTTCGACTCACAGAAATATTTAGTTAGGTTTCTCACACTCATCATCAAACAAAATTCCAGTGTCTTCACTACACATCAAAAACAAATCTCAACTTTTTAGCTTTCTCAATGGAGAGCACCACTCATCAAAATAATTCATTATTTATTTTGTTCATCGTCTCAAAAAAACACAGACACACATACAGGCAAATCGTTTTGTCGAAACACAAAAAGTTAAGAACACGGTGTGACACAGTAGTTTGGCAAATTTCATCAAATATTTTTAATCAAAATTAATTAAATCATTTTCCAAGTGATTTCTTTTTCTCATATAAAAATTCCGCGAGCGTGAATAAAAAGGTGCTTAATAAAAAACAATAGGTGGTATTAAATCCCCATTATTAAAACATTATTGTTAAAAAAAGTTTGTGCAATAAAAATAATTAAATTGAAGTGCGGTGTTTTATTCATAAGACACATCAATAACATACGACAGGGGGGTTATAAGGTGTTGAAAGCGTTTGATGGATATTGTATACCAAAGAAGAACATACTAATGGAATCGTTTAAATTTCACAACATTGTGCAAAAAGAAAAACAACCATTTGTAGAGTTCGAAACAGAACTTCGCAAACAAATTGAATTTTGTGAGTACAAATTGGAAGAAAAATCGTACAACGAGCATATGTTGAAGGAGCGAATCGTCATTGGGGTGAATGATAAAAAATTGCAATTAAAATTGTTGGAAGGAAAGGATGAATCATTGCAAAAAGTGATTGAAACGTGCAAAATGTATGAAACTGCTAATGCACTTAAGGCATTGTTGAACACAAACAGTCAACCATGTGTTAATAGTGTAGCTGAATATCGGCCAAAGGAAACAATCAATGCTGTAATACGTCTTTGTTACGATTGTGGTAATGATTTCATAGCAAATCATTTACAATCGTGCAAAGCACGATGTGGACGTAAGGGCCATTTCCAGCGTTTTTGTAAATCGAAGGGTCGAACCAAATCGAACCAAATCCAGAAACATGTTTGGAAACCGTAAGCTGGATAATAACAGTAGTCGAAAACAACAACAACAATCAATTAACTGGGATTGTTCAGGTAATTGTGTACAAATTAGTGATGGAAGCGCGAATAGGGTTATTAAAGTAGATCTTACTTATAGAATAAATTCAAGTAATTTTGCCAACCATATGAAGCGATGGTACAAGGAGTATCAAGTAGGAAATCAATTAGTTAAATTTAAACTCGACACTGGATCTGATGTGGACTGCATTCCGAAAAAAATTTTTAGAACATTGAAAACAAAATTGGAAAATAAGAATGGAAATTATTCGGTTTATGATTTTAATGGAAATAAAGTAAATGTTTTTGGAACGGTCAAATTAACATGTTTCGATCAGAAAGCCAAAATGGAATGGTCTTCTCACTTTATTGTTGCCGATGATGTGTGTGAACCGATACTCGGTCTCGAATCATGTGAAAAATTTGGATTAGTCAAACGAACTGATGTAGGTTCTGTTGCGTGTTTGTCACAAACACAAGGGGAATTTTTGAAAAACAATCGTGATGTCTTTGAAGGTTTGGATAAATTTCCGGGAACGTTTTCGATAAATATAAAGGAAAATTCAAAGCCGGTTCTTCACTATAAAAACGGATACCAAACTCTTTGTGGGATCAATTGAGGTCGCAGCTTGATAGAATGGTACAGGATGGAATCTCTTTTTTGTTTAAAATGTTCGGAGACATTGAGGGAGTGATAATTTATTTTGATGATGTGGGCATTTGAGCGAAAACGGAAGAAGAACACGATCGGATAATGGAAAAGGTCATGGAAAGGGCGCCTAAATACAATATTAAATTTAACCCGGATAAAATTCAATATCGAAAGCATGAGGTTAAATTTATGGGTCATATCATGTTTGGAGGAAAGTTAAAGGCGAATTTAAAGTATCATTACGCAATTTTAAAGATGAAGAAGCCGAGGGATAAAGCGGTCGTTTAAGATTTTTGGGTATTCTTAAATATTTAGCTAAATTCATTCCAAATTTATCAAAGCAATCGGCACATTTACGCGAAACGATGTTACATTTGAATGGACGGAAAATCATGATCGGGAATTCAGGGAATTACTTGATATCGTAGCATCGGAACCGGTGTTGGCGATGTATGATCCGAAGTTGCCAGTCATTGTGCAAACGGATGCATCTAAAGATGGATTGTGTTGTGTAATTCTTCAGAGAGGACACCCAGTAGCATATCCGTCTCGGACGTTAAGTAAAATTGAACAAAAGTGGGCTCAGATCGAAAAGGAGTTGTTGGCAATTGTGTTTGCATGTCAGCGGTTTCATTATTTTTTGTATGGACGTGAATTTACGGTGGAAAGTGATCACAAACCTTTGGAAACATTGGTCAGGCAGGATATTGTTGATGTGACAATGCGGCTTCAGCGTATGCTCATGTCACTTTTGAAATATCCAAAGATGAGTGTTGTTTACAAGCCGGGCAAAGAAATGCTTGTGGCTGACTGCCTGTCACGGGCC
This sequence comes from Tipula vernalis, assembly GCA_958295665.1. NCBI lineage: Eukaryota > Metazoa > Arthropoda > Insecta > Diptera > Tipulidae > Tipula > Tipula vernalis. The sequence goes on from OY282560.1 coordinate 43,112,625, forward strand.
CAACTATCGGAATGTCAAGAAGACACGGATTTATCGGGAATCATTCATTCAGTAACTAAATCGGCGTGTTTATCGAAAAAAAATTATGATTTGTACCGTTCAACCATTGAACGAGATGAAATTTTTTTGCGAGTTTGTCGATATGTAGAGAACGGTTGGCCGAATTATTATCAGCTGGACGATCTGAGCCGTATGTTTCACAAATTCAAGAATGAACTTCATTGTGAGAATGGCTTACTCTTTCGAGATCATCGACTCGTGATTCCAAAAGAATTACAAGGTAAACTTAGTAAGTGGTTACATGCATCACATTTGGGAGTCGAAAAAACTCTTGCACGTGCAAGAATGCTTTATTACTGGCCTAATATGAACGGTCAGATAAGGGAAATGGTTGCATCTTGTGCCATTTGTGAAAAGTTTACGCGTAGCAGCCAAAAAGAAGAACTAGTTCAAGAAGAGCTACCAAAGTATCCGTTTCATATAGTGTCGATGGATCTATTTGAGTATGCTGGACAGGACTTCTTGTCTGTTATCGATGCATATTCGGGATATTTAATTGTTGAACATTTGAAGAACAAAACAGCGCGTCATATCATTGGAAGATTGAAAAGTAGGTTTGATAGAATCGGATATCCAACTGTAGTAAAATCGGATAATAATTTAACTCACAGGAATTTGAGGAATTTGAAAATAATTACTATATGATAATGAAGTTCTCGAGTCCTCGGTATCCACAAAGCAATGGATTAGCTGAGAAAGGTGTTGCGATTGCTAAAAACATTTTGAAACGTTGTGTTGAAGATAGAGACATGGAAAATTATCAGCATCGAATTTTAGAATATAACACAACTCCTGTGGCAAGTATGCGTTTGACACCAGGCCAGTTATTTTTTGGGCGGGTGGTCAAAACGAGAATGCCGATTTCGGATTCATTGTTATATCGAGACAACCTAAGTAAGGGGATCGTTCAAAACAAAATTAAAGAAAAAAGAGAAAGGCAGAAGTATTATTATGTTTGGAATGCAAAAGCACTGCCAGTACTAAATGTGGGTGGGTGATCTCGTGATTTTTTAAAAAAATGGAAAAGAATGGAATTATGGTTCAATTGTTGGTAATGTGAATGGTCGATCATACATCGTTAGGGATAATTTTGATAATTATTTTAGACGCAACCGACGGTTCATCGCCAAGACTAAGAATAACGAAGTGAATGAGGGAGAAGTAATGTTTGAAGAAAATGTTAGATGTAATGTTGCGGGTCAGGATAATTTGAAACCAATGGCAAGTATTTCTGATGTGGATGAGCCAGCCCGACCAATGTTGAATGAGAGTAATGCAGCATCAGACGAATATCAGACCGCTAGTAGTTCTGACTCAGAAGCAGGGTCAGCCAGCGATCAAGAGATACCTGAACCAGTTATAGCTGATGAGTCGGGGGTCAGAGAACTCGTAGTGGTCACATTCGTCGTCCACCTCAGAGATATGGTTGGGATTAAGTTAATGTAGCAACTATTAGATTTAAATAATTTACTAGTACTTATTTGGATATCATGTCAAGTTCAAACAGCATCAGGGCAAGAGGAAGAATAAAAACTACGCATAAAGCCTGAATTCCATTGCGAATAAAAGTTTGTCAGTCAAAATAAAGGGAGATAAAAATATAAAATCTGTGGTTGTGTGAAAGAAACACCAAACGAAGTCAGTCAAGATTTGACTTACATCAAATGTGTGTTTGTATTAGTGGATCGCCATAATTATGGTCAAAAATTATCAAATCGAGGTCATTTCAACCAATGCCGTCTAGAATATACAAGCCATACTGCTAAAAGCAAAAATTATTATTTTTTATTTCATCGACATAACCTAGATGGCAATTAACATTCGAAAAATGAAAGAGTTGAGAGAAACAGAGAATAAAACATTTCAAAAATAAAAAAATTATTTAGTATTATCTCATGCGTACGAAAGGAAGGTTGTGCATATTTGTATCTCTGTTAATTTTCTGCATAATTTAAAACTAATAAAATTATTAATAAACTAATGATTTAAATATAAATAAATATTAACTAGAAATGTAACATGAGTTGGAAAAATTTATATGAACTATTTTTTATTAATAATTTTAAATTATGAAAAAACACACGACGTACAACTTCCCTTTCTTGCGCTTGGATTAATACTAATTTATTATTTTTATTATTAAATTTTTAATCTCTTCGTTTTCAAGTTTTGTTCTCTTTCATTTTTCTACCATTAATGCCATCTGCAGAAGATTAATGGAACTGTCGACATAAATTGAGTGACGTAGACAGTAGTATGGCTTGTATATTCTAGACGGCATTGTTTCAACTAACACATCTGGATAAATATTGTGTACGATGAAAAATATTTGTCGCACACACTAATAATTTTAATAGCATGGCGATTTTATGGTAGAGATTTTTTTAATTTTTTATTATATGACGGAAAATATTCGAAAAATAATAATTCTGATGTGAGTATTAATAATAATTAATTTTTTAGATAATTTTGAGATGTGAAAATAATCGAATTAATGCTAATACTTAATTTGTTTAATAATTGTTGGTTATGTTTTTGTTTGATGTCAAAATTTAACCTAAAATCTTTATAAAAAAAAAAAATAATAATAATGCTTTTTCTTTGTCACTCTAATGGATTAGTTTTTTTTTGTCCTCTTTTGACTTGAAGTCAGTTCAGTCAATTATTCATAGTGGAATACAGACTTAAGTATTAACTGGTAAATGAAAGTCTTTTAATTTATAATAATTGCCACAATTATTACAGTCGTTACCATAAAAAGAGTTACAAAACATAGCAGTTCGTCAAAATAATAGAAGTATCCCTGAACAGTCATGTTTGATTTCATTCGGTGCGCAGTGAAGACATGTTTTGTTATAGCATATCATATTATAGTGTGAACTTATTATTTGCAGCAACATGAAAAAGTACAGTTTTGCCAAAACAAACTGGCGGCAAATGGACCTACAGAAGAGCACTTACGTCATTGTATGATGTTTCAAATTCGACTCGGATATAGTGCAACAACTGCAACAATAAATATTTGTGATATCTACGGAGATGTTTTGAAAGTGGTGATTTTGAACTATCGGACAATGTTCGAAGTCGACGACTTTCTAAACCTGACAATGATGCTTTGAGCTCAGTGGTTGCAGCATGAATTGAGCCGATCTGTGTAAAGTATTCTTGAGCTCGGTAACATTACATCGTCGAGAATTGTTGTGTATTCTATGTTGTTCAATCGGCCAGTTATTTAACAAAAGTTACCAATACCTCCTCCACTAATCCACCTCCACACCCCACAACAAATTCAATCAGTTTTTCAACCATTTCCACAAAGTTTTGGTTAAACATTGTGTTTTGGGTCGATATAAGTGTTTGATCAAGGTCCGACTGAAATAATTTTTCGTTTGAGAATAAAATATTGCTGAAATCTATATCTCGATGAGTCTCCGCAAACGCGAACCTCAGTAACCTGTGCTCATCGGTCAGCTTTACTTTTACTCTCAGTCTGTGATGTTGTTCGGAATGAGATAATTTTTGAGAGGCTCCAGGACTGGGCCACCTCTCATACAGTAGTTATCTTCAAAAATAATCAAGTAAAGATTGAAAATCAAAATAATACAAAAAATACCGATATAAGAGTATTATCCCTATTTTCATTTCTCATCTCTTTTATTTTCCCACTGCATTTTAACCGACAAATAGAAAATAGTACTTTTGTAGCACACTGTAATCTATTTTATTAGAAATATTGAGAAATAAAGTTTCGAAGAGATGTTTTTAATAAATGTGATCCTGAGCTTTGAAGGAACCCGATCGGCTCAATTTGTCAGAAATCGTTCGGCCATTATTACGTATTGCATACGTAACAAGTTGCAAACATAGATTGAAAAGTAAGTTCAGAACAAAAGAGAAAATTGTGGACGTGGAGATGCTTTAATGACACGATGTAGGCCATTAATAACGGATATCTTCGCTAACATCACCGCATAATGGAATTAAGTAACAGTCCGAGGAGTTCAGATGGATAACCGCAACATATGTCATATGTACTTATATTTAGTGTTTGTTGATATATTTAGTAACTGATATTTAGTAGTTGTAATTTGTACATCGATGATTTTTAACTTCTTCTACAATAAAAAAGAGTAAATGCTTTTACTTAAATTTTTTATTATTTTTGGTTGATAACTACTACTACTTGTTGAATAATACAACATTTGAAGGTCAAGGTTATGCTTGCCTTATAAACAACAAAAATCGAATTAATTCGTCTAATAATCAGAAATTTCTTGAAAAATTTTAAGTAAAAGCATTTACTTTACTTATTTTTTATTCACTTAACCCTGTGTGGTATCTGCTTGAACCCAAAAACAATTTGTCAAGCGGATTCGGAGCGGGACTCGCAGAGGAAGTCCTATGTACTGCAGCAACCGGTTGCACTAGTCTAGAATAGATAGTACGAGGACATTTATTCGGTAGAATTGACTTTGTCATTGGTAAGACTTTGTCATTGGTATAAGCTTTGATATAACGTTGTGCCTCTAGGTTTAATTTGTGGATGCCGTTATAAATATTATTTTTGTGACACTTAAGGATTTTTGTAATTTTGTTCTCTCCCAAAACCAAAGTCATGCACAGATACAGTTAAAGTTCAAATCTATTAAAAAATATTGTTTTTATACGACTAACAAATTTTAAAATCCGTTTAAAAATCCACCCTCCAGCAAATTTGTTTATTTGAACACAGATTCCAATTGATTATCTTTTTTTGATGCAAAAAAAAACTTTCACAATTCAAATATTCGCTAAATAGATTCTTATCTATTAAATTAAAAAAAAAAACAAACAAATGTCAAAAAAATTGTATTAAGCTTTTTTTTTCTAGTTTGTTTTTGTGGTTTAGTCAAAAAATTTTCTCTTTGTATATACAAACCAAACCCACTACACATTTGCAGTACTATAAAAAAAGCAACAACTTTTTTTTTATTTTTAAATCAAACGAAAGAATCTAATAATCCAAAATAATAAAAAATAAAATTAAGCTTTTTTGTGCTTTATAACAACGACAACAACAAAGAACTCAGATTTGTTATTTCTTTATTTTAATAACTTTTTAGCTGATAACATGGGAAAGTAACGAAAATACGGTGTATATATTTTAAAGAAGTTACAAATAAAAGTGAAATTCTAGGGCCCACCCGCACCCATATAATCCACATAAACACACACATGCACACAAATTCGATAAATGAAAAAAATCTATTCGCAAGGATAATATTGTTTGAAATCTTGAATTTTGTTCTATTTAAAAAATTTATAAGTTATTTCTCGTCTTCTACGAAAATCAACATATACAAAATAAACACCCTCATGATATATACGAGATGATCTTCTTAACAATTTCTTTATCATACATATATACACATGAAAAAGATAAGAAGACAAACGAATGAATTCAAACAACAACTAAATCAAATATGCCACAGGTGATGTACATTTTTCGACTAGTTTTTCGTCTCCTTTGAGGGAAACTCAAATAGTAAATAACAAAAAAAAAAAAACGAAAACGTTTAGAAAAACTATTTTGAAAATTTTTCCTCCAGGCATACAACGACGAATGATAATCTTTTATAAGATGGGGAAAAGAAGAAAATTATTAAGTTTTCCATATCCAATTTTTTTTTTTTTTTTTTTGTCGTCAAGAGGATAAATTATTGTTCTCGAGGCAAAGTGTTTGTATGGTCGGTTGTTTCTTGTTTATAGAGGTGGGAAAATATGAATTTTATATAAGAAGTTTTTGTTTTGTTCGTTTGTTTGTTTGAGAAATATGGAAATTGTAGGGTAGATTAAAGCGATGAAAATTTATATAAATAATTATTATCCGTTTGCCGGGATGATTTATTTTGGTTAAATAACAAAAAAAAAATTGTTGTCTGCGGTTGTAAACTACTGGTGTTGGCTTATACTTTGCAAAGTCGATTTTTTGTATTACCATAAAGCTGTATTTAGCCATTAGAATCCCAATGTGTTTTTTATTGGATTTCGCCTTAAAGTTTTATTTAGAAAACTTGTAATATGCCGAAAAAAAATTTTTTTACTCATTTTATAAATTAAATTGAAATATTCAGATAACTAAACGTAGTGTAATTTAGGAAGCTATCAATTAAGCTATCGGCGCATGTATTAACAAATAAAAATATATAGAGCTGAAGCCTCACGAGGCGATCAGTACTTCAGTCTGGAAAATTACTTACATATATGAATTTATCTCAAGTCAACTGAATCTAACCTCCAAATCAACTGCACAAATCAGCACTAACTGAAACCTTTAATCTCTTACTCAACTTCAACTCAATTTTCAACTCAATCCCCAATTCAACCTCCCCCCCCCCAACTAAACCCTAAGCCATAACCTATTCAATTTTATCCCCAACACGACCTCCAACTCAACTCTAAACCCAACTTAACACTTAGGTCATTCCCTAAATCAACTCAACTTAATCGGACCTAACAAATAAATCCCCAACAGAACAACACATGCTCAACACTTCACTCGACGACAACTTATTTCTCAAATTAAAACGGTGCGAAAAACTACAAACTACATTTACTACAGTTAACCCCAACTCAACCCTAACATAACCCTTACTCAGCCGCAATTTGACCTCCAACTAAGACCTTAACTTAACACCTAATTCAGTGTCCAGATAAATCGCCTAACAATCAATTCCAACTAAACCCCAACTTTATCCACAAATCGACTCTTCACGCAACCCTCAATTCTACCCTAAACTCAATACTAGAACAATATAAAGGGCTAAAACCTTATGAGGTGGTCAGAACTTTGGTCTTGATTAATTCAACTAAATGAATTCCTTAAGTTAATCTTCTGCTCAACCTCCAACTCAATATATAAATCAACCTATGACAAAATCAACCCCAAATCAACTTTCAAATCAACCCTTAACCTAACTCCAAACAAGCCAAATCTCAACCCTTTGCTTAACTCCATACTTATTGGCCAGCCCAATCCCAAATTTAACTCTATTCGAAAGCTATATGCGTGTATTATCTGAACTCAATCTAGACTCTCACTAAACCCAATACTCGACCCCAAATTAATCCCTAACCAAACTTCTCAACTCAAATCCAACTCAAACTCTATTCACCATTATATAATCATACACCATCAAACTAGAAGGCCATGATATCACCATACCATCCAAAGTCATACCATTAAACCGTCATACCATTACACCATCTCCCCGGGACTAGCTCAGCTACCGGGGGGGGGGGGGGGGGTCAGAACGGTGGCGGATAGCTGAACGGCCTATAGATATATAGGTTAGCTGCGAATAAGCAATAAGCAGTCCCCGACCGAGCGGTAGAAGCGGAGGATGTGCTGAAAAGGTTACATTTAATCCTGTGAAGTTTCTATGGCAAACAACGCGAGCGTATACCGCTAAAAGTACACAGAAACCCGGAAGCGTCTATCTCATATTGGGCGGCTCTCTGGTCAGCGTCTGTTCTCCATGTCAGGGGCGGCTGCGTTCATACCTGGCAGTAGGTATTAAATGCTATAGGAAGGAACCCAGAATTCAAATACGCAATGGAGACAACCACACAAAACAATGTTACGGTGCAGGGATTGGGAACCCCAGTACCGGCGGCTTTAGGGAGTGAGCAAGCAGGCTCCCAGCCGTCGAGATCCAGCGACTGCAATGCTGTAGTGGTGGCCCACCTGGCCGCTACAGTAGATACTGCGACAGGGGAAAGCGAGATTGTGGAATCACGCACTGAGAGAGAAAGCATCTTCGGGAAAAGTGCGAAAGTAGAGCGATCTCCAACCACTAAACCACTACCATCAACGAGTAAAGCTGTAGCTGTATCGACCATCAGTCGACCCGACAACGCTATCGAGGCATTGTGTGTTAAAATTGCAGAGCTCCACGAATTCGCGAAAACCAAACATAACGTGCATCAGAAGATTAAAAGCATGATCTTAAACCTGAAGACACTTTATAGGCATGCCACGGATAGCCTGAAGGAAAAGGGTTTGATAGGGAGTAAGGCAGAAGCGGTAAGGCAGAGCAAGGCGACACAAATGACACAAACATCTCCTAAGGTTAGCAACTGCTACGGTACGAAAGAAGATGAAACTAGCGCTACAGAGCAGGCCCAAGAGGTGGCATCTGTTAAGAGAGGAAGGGAAGATGGAAGCCCAAGTAGTAAGGGTGAGGATATGACCTACGCTGATATCCTTAAGAAGATCAAAGACGACGCTGGCCTCAAGGGATTTGAAAACAATGTAGCCCGAATAAGAAAAAGATGAAATGCTTTTTCAATTAACAGAAGCTAAAACAACGCAAACTGCGGCATTTAAATCTTCACTTGATGCTGTATTGGGCGTAAAGGTTCAGGTCAAAGCGTTGACTCAACCTTGCGAGCAACTCGTTGAGATCAGAGATCTTGACGAGGTCACAACTAAAGAGGAGATCCACTAGGCAATAATTAGTAAATTCGAGGGATTCAATGATCTTGATGTAGGCGTAGTGAAATCGCTTAGAGAAGCATATTGCGGTACAAAAACAGCTATGCTGGCTCTACCCCTCACACTGGCTAAGATGGCTATCGCAGCGAATCAAATTCGCATTGGATGGGTAGTTTGCCGAATCAGGGAGAAAATGAGACCACCAGTTAGATGCATTCGATGCTTTAACTTTGGACACAGAGCCGGAGAATGTAAGAGCACTGAGAATAAATTCAAAGCTTGCATTAAATGCGGAGAAGAAGGACACTTTGTTAAGGCCTGCATAAACCCAGCAAACTGTTACCTATGTCATGGTAAAGGCAAGACTAACCACATAGTAGGGTCTAGAGAATGCCCAGCTTTCAAGAAATCGCCACAAAACCCTGGAGCTATGATGTTGTTGCAGTTAAACCTTAACCACTGTGAGGTAGCGCAAGACCTCTTAGCCCAGACAGTGCACGAGCTAGGGGTGGACATTGCCATTATTAGCGAGCAATACAGGAATATGAATAGTGCTAATTGGGCGACTGATACTACGAACAGAGCGGCTGTTTGGTCTTGTGGTCGTTTCATATTTCAAGAATCGGCGTCAGGTATCGAGGCTGACTTCACCAGAGTGAAAGTTCAAGGAATCCATATTTATAGTTGCTATACTTCACTAAATATCCCAATTGAGCAGTTCGAAATCTTTCTGGACCGTCTGGTAGCTGATGCTCTAAATCGCAAGCCTGTCATTATTGCCGGAGATTTTAATGCCTGGGCGATCGAATGGGGATATCAATGCACAAACCGAAGAGGGCAGGTTCTGATGGAGGCATTCTCGGTGCTGGATTTCGTGCTTTGTAATGTAGGAAAGGTCCTCACGTTTCGCAGGGCCGGAGTCGAAGCGTGGTAGACCTGACTTTTGTCAGTGTAGGTCTTTGATCAAGAGTTAGCTGGGAAGTCAGCGAGCGTTACACTCAAAGCGACCATCAAGCAATCATAATTAAACTTAATACCTGGAAAAGCGAGCCACGAGAACAAGCTAGGAAATTTGCTGAATGGAAGTCAAAGCCTTTCGACCAAGAATCTTTTCTACTCATGACTAAGGATATCAAACTGCTTGGATCTATTAACGATAAGGTAAGCCAATTAACAACTGGCATTATTAAAGCCCGTGATGCAACAATGATCAGAAGATTTGTAGGTCGCCGCCTTTTCCCAGTTTACTGGGGGACCGAGGAAATAGTCCAGCTTCGCAAAGCCTGCCTTAGTGTTCGACGGCAATTTCAGCGGTCAAAGCGTATTTCTAGTTCGGTTGGTCTCCAAAACGAATTTCGTGAAGCTCGTAGGAGGCTTAAAGCGCGGAGGCGCTGTTTTGCTGAACAGTGCGGGGAGGTGGATCGCGACCCCTGGGGCAGACCCTACAAGCTGATAATGGGCAAGCTTAGGCGTCCACAAAATGAAGCCCCGACCTGTGCCAAAACAATGAGGGAAATTGTTTCCATTCTTTTTCCGCAACAATTCGGAAAGATCCCAAAAATCGAACGAAGATTGGAAAGTGAAACAGTGCCAGAAATCTTCTTGGAAGAGCTGAATGTGGCTTGTTGTAGGATTGGAGTTAACAAAGCCCCGGGTCCGAGTAAAATACCAAACGTGGCAGTAAAAGCGGCAATTACCGCCAAACCAGGAATATTCCTCGAGGTGTATAATCAATGTCTAAGCGAATGCATATTCCCGAAACAGTGGAAACTACAAACACTGGTCCTGATTCCTAAAGCTGGTAAGCGTTAGCTTACCGCCCTATATGTCTGCTCGATACGATGGGGAAGGTGTTTGAGCGTATAATATGCAACAGGCTTGATTCATATATTGGAGAAATTGGTGGTCTCTCGGATAAGCAGTTTGGCTTTAGGAAGGGCCGATCTACCATTGATGCGGTGAAACTTGTCAAAAACATTGCTCAAAGTGCGATCGAGGGAAAGAGATGGCAAGGTGGCAAGAAAAAATATTGTGCTGTGATTACGTTCGACGTTAAGAACGCATTTAATACTGGTAATTGGAAAGAAATCCTCTTAGCCTTAAAAAGGATGAATGTTCCACTCTAATTACAGAGAATTGTTAGGGATTATTTCAGGAATAGAGTACTGAAATATGAGACAGACGATGGGCCAAACGATTATGAGATTCTAGGTGGAGTACCCCAGGGTTCAGTTTTTGGGCCAACGCTGTGGAACATCATGTATGACGATGTACTCAGACTCGTTTTACCTAAAGAAGCACTGATCGTAGGATTTGCTAATGACATTGCGATAGTCATTGTTGCTAAGGAGATAGAGGAAATTCAACTCATATGGATGGAGGTACTTGAGAAAGTTGAAAGCTGGATGTCAGCTGTAGGTTTGACGCTGGCACAGCATAAAACAGAAGCACTTCTTATCACAAGCAGGAAAACTAACGAGTCAACATCTCTCCAAATGATGGATCATTAAGTTCTGTCGACGTCAGCTATCAGATATCTGGGAGTGATGATGGTTGCCAGACTTTCGTTCAAGGATCACATAGAATTTGTCAGTAACAACTCAGCAAAGGCTGTTTTTATGCTCTCTAGGCTAATGCCAAATGTAGGTGGTCCAACCTACAAAAGCAAGAAACTCCTATCGAACGTGATTACCTCTATTATGCTATATGGAGCACCAGGTTGGGCTGAGGCGCTCATTGTACCGAGCTATAGGCGCAGATTAAATGCAGTATACAGAAGATGAGCCTTAAGAGTTGCCTGTGCATTTCATACGGTCTCTGACGATGCTGCTTACGTCGTGGCTGGCATGCCGCCTATTGATCTGTTAGCTATGGAAAGGCAAAGGCTATACGCTCAGAGAAACGTACCGAATAGGAGTTCACTACGCAACACCGCAAGAGCAGAGTTAATGGAACGGTGGCAGGCTCGGTGGGATACGTCCTCAAAAGGCCGATGGTCGTATCGGCTAATACCGGATTTAGCTGTGTAGATGAACCTTAATCACGGGGATGTCGATTTTTATCTCACCCAGTTCCTCACAGATCACGGATGCTTTCGAGCATATTTGTGCAGGTTTAAAATTGAAAACAACCCGGACTGTCCTAATTGTGTTGGGTTGGCTGAGGACGTTGAGCATGTCTTTTCCATTGTCCCAGATTCGACGATCCGAGGAAACAGATGACTGAGAAGCTGCGAGTTGAAGTAAGCCCGAGCAACTGTGTTGAGCTCATGCTAGAAACAGAAGGCAATTGGAGCGCAGTTAGCGACTTCGCCGCCACTGTGATGAGGTCTCTACGGGTGCTCGAATCGAACCGTAACCGTAGAGGGTAACAGCGCAAGCTAAATCCTCCCCCTGATGAAATACCTGACGGTGGTACCAGGGGGCCAAGGGATACAGTGGCGGGGGTCTGGGGTATTTTAGTGGGTAGTCGAAAGGAGTCCCACACTCCCTGGAGTCAATATCTCTCCAGGGGTTCGTACATGAATTTTTTTCCCAGATCCTTACAAAAAAAAAAAAAAAAACAAAAAAAAAATTACACCATCTTACTATCACATCATCATACCACGATGATGTGATAGTAAGATGGTGTAATGGTATGACGTTACCTATGTGACCTTTCTTAAGTCTTAAACAATATTCATGTAAAGTTTGTTGTGACTTTGTTTAAATATCGTACAGATATAACGTACAGGTATATAAAGACTCACTTATAGATACAGTGGAACCACATTTCAACGGACACTCAATTAGCGGAATCCTCAATTCAACGGACAAACTTTTAAATTCCATGCAACTGAAGTTTTTCAATGAAAACCTCCATTAGTTAAGCTGACACTTTGATGATAAATGTTTTACACTTCAATTTGTCCCTCTTACACTTCAAATTGAACCTTTTACATTTCAAATTAAACCTTTAGCAGATTAATATGTATGACATCCATGATTGAAATGAAATTCTTAAATGAGTTTTGGATACAATTCTGGAATATGGCCAAATAGGATGGATCTTGACTATTCCCTAACAGATTATGATGAAATTTGACATGTACGTTGGAAATAGAATTCTAAACTGATTTGTATATGATGTTATGGAATATGGCAACAACTTTATCTAAAACTCATTTTAGAATCCCATTTCCACTGCACATGTCAAATATCTTCATAATCGGTTAAGAAATAGCTAAGTTCCGTCATACTTTGCCAGATTTCAGAACTTTATCCAAAAATCATTTTAGAATACCATTTCCAGGGCAGATAATAAATTTCAGTCAAATCCGTTAAAAAATAGCCAAGCTCCATTCTAATTGGCCATATTCCAGAATTTCCTCAAAAAATCATTTTAAAATTCAATTTACAACGCATATGTCAAATTTCATCATAATCGGCCAAGGAATAGCCAAGTTCCATCCTAATTGGCCATATTCCAGAACTTTATCCAAAAATCATTTTAGAATTTCACCATAATCGGTTGAGAAATAGGAAAGTTCCGGTCTAATTGGCAATTTTCCAGAACATCCTCTAAAAATCATTGGCGAATCTCATTTCCATTGGAAATGCTGGATTTCATCAAAATCGGATAAGGTATAGAATCCCAATAAAATTTTTATAAAAAAAAAGTCACAAATCCTCAGTTTACCAGACACCTCACTAAAACGGATAACATTTTTGGTCCTGTCGATTTCCATTGTAGTGAGATTTGCTTGTGTATAGATTGCTCAACTGCTCACTAAACCCTACTCCAACCCCAACTCAACCCTAATTCAACTCGCAAACGGAACCCAATTCAACCCTCAACTCAACCGCAAACTTTACGCCAAACTCAATCCTCAAGCCACCATAATAAAAAATTGGTCAACAGTTTACTTTATCCTAACCAACTCCAACTCAACTTCAACACAACCCACAAATTGACCCTTAACCTTCAAATCAAACTGATATAAATCCTACAAAAGTGTGTCAACGTCAACCAAGAAATACTGAAATACATTTCGATGGGATGAACTTGCTACGATGCCTACGATTTGTGAAGTTTTTTTAAGGCCATCGGAATGAGGCTTCACTAAATAAAATCATCATTCGTTTCATGCTGTCAAAGATTCCGGAAGGTTTATGCGGATATGGTTAAATCGCCTCGACTAAATTTGTATTTGGTTTAGTCAGTGGTTTTAGGTTGTTCCTAGAATTGTGAGAGATATGGCATATTTCTGAGGTAAATTGCGAAAAACATTCCAAATGTCGGGTTACACATGGACTAACGCCTCTTTTTGTAATGCAGTTGTGACGACATAGTACAAAACTGGTGAAACTTTCAGGCGAACAGTTCGTAAAATTGAAGGTTCAATCTTTTTAGCAGAATGGGGCTACGTGCCACAAAAACCATAAAAAATGTAGCTAATGCCTCAATAATTTCCTGCAGGCGTATTTTTTCGTTTCGAATCCATTAATTGACCGTTTATAGATCGTGTGATTAAACATGGTTAAGGCGGAGAATTGTAAAGCTTCAACCACGTGGACTCAAAACCACAAATCAAAAAATCAAAAAATGGTGATGATATTACCACGCAGACAAATTTTTTTGGATATGCCGGCTTGAGAATTGAGCTGGGCGTTGAGTTTGTGGTTGAGTTTAGGATTGAGTTAGGTTCCAGTTACTAGTTGATTTGCAGTCGTTAGTTTTTAAGACCATGCAGATTTGGGAGTTCAGTTGGGCATGAGTTTGGGGTTGAGTTGGATTTGAACTAGATCTGAGTTAGAGATGAGTTGGGATTGAGTTGAATAGGAGTCAGCGGTTAGGTTAGGAATTTATTTGAATTCTGTTGAGGGTTGAATTGAGGTTTAGTGAGGGGTTCGGTTGCGAATTTATTTGGGAGAGTTGTGAGTTGAGTTGAAAGTTAGCTTAAGTTTGGATTGAGTAGGGCATTGAGTTTGGGGTAAAGTTGACGGCTGAATTTGTGGTCATTCATTCCGCAGTTCAGTTGCGGATTTAGTTGGGGGTTCAATTGAGATTTGAGTTGAATGTTAGGTGTACTTGTTCTGAGTTGAGGGGCTTATAGTTTATATTATTTGAGGATTGAGTTGGCGTTTTATTGAGGGTTGAGTTGCGTCGAAAGTGTGTTGTGTTGGTGTTAAGCCATGGGGTTGAGTAAGTTTATGTAAGCATGCAGCATTTAAGGTTCGAGTTAAACGTTAACTTTATGGTTGAGTTCAGAGTTTAGTTTGGGTTGAGTTGAAGGTTGAGTTGGGCTTGAGTTGTAGTTGACTTTAAGTTTGGATTGAGAGTTGAATTGAGGATGAGTTAGGGTTTGAGTTGAAGTTGAGTTGGATATGATTGAGAGGTTCGGTTGGGGTTGTGGTTTAGGGTTGAGTTGGGGGTTTATTTGAAAGTTAGACTGAGTTGACTCGAGCTAAGTAGAGTTGAGGTTCTGTTGGAGTTGAGTTATCTTGCGGTGGGGTTGAGTGCAGCTGGGAAATCATTCAGGCTTCATTCGTGGATTGAGTTTGGAGTTAGGTTAAGGGTTAATTTGAGATTGATTTGATGATTACGTTGCGATTTACTTGGAGGTTGAGCTAAAGACTGAGTTAAGGAACAATACGGGATTGATTAGGGACTTTTGTTAATTTTCAGAACTGAAGTTCTGATCAGCTCATGAGGTTTCAGCCCTTTATTTGTCCAAAATACCTACGAGCATAATAAAAGATATTGAACTTAAATTGAAAAAGTGCGTCCAATCTAATTTAAAATTGTTGTCTAATTGTCAAATAGTAAAAGGGATATCAGACGCATTTTTTGAACTGGTATTCGCAACCGCTAAAGCCGTTGCATAGCATCTAGCATAAAATGTGTTCGATACTGCTACTGCGGTTTAGTGCTAGAGATTGATTTAGAGGGAGTCTTTATCTGAACAGACTTTCAGATTGTCTTAAACAGGTAAGCGACTCATCAAGTCTTATTTCGGAGATACTTCTCCCGCATTTGTCGAGAGCTCAGGGTTTCATCGTTCGGACAATATGACGAAGAATAAAGTCTGAACCGAATTCAAAAAGGTAAACATGGCCCAGAAGTTACATCTTATGGAAACCTAGTCAATTTGTTAATGACGAAAATTTCATTGACTTAGTAGAGTTTTGAATCGCCAGATTATTATTGTAGTATCAATTGTATCGGTTTGAAAGTCTTCACCCAATGGAATATTATCTAATCTCCATTTTTTCTTGTGCGACTTGTGCGTTAGAAACGCGATTCGAAAACGACTTTTTGGAAAATTTCGGTTTATTTTGATAGTTTACGGTTATCGAACAACAGCATCAAAAACATTTTTAAATAGAAGATTTTATTAAAAAACAAAGGGTTACTTCCTTGGAGTCAAATCATGTGTTGGCCACACCTTCACAGCCTCGTCAAATGCATCCAACAAATTCACTTCAACTTTAGTTTATTAAATTCTAGTAAAAACTCAAAACAAATCGTCCTTGAATTTATGTAGGCATAAAAAGCCAAGTAGTCACAAAATCAGTTTCATATATTTCAGTTGTCTTTACATAATTTTGAACAAAAATTAAATTATAAACCATGTATTCAGATGTACCAGTTACCACACGCAAAATAGCACAACAACTATTTCAGGACTATAGCCAAGACGATGAGCCAAATAAAATTGACAAAACACTTGCCATTATAAAACCTGATGGAGCCGAACACTATACACAAATTATAGATCGTATTTATAAAGCTGGTTTTCAAATCAATCAGAGAATGACACTCAAGCTGACATTTGAACAGGCATCGGAATTTTATCAATCCGATTATGGTACAACGGATTATCCGATGAAAGTGGTCGTCCTTAGTTCGGGACCAATTCTCGTCATGTGCCTGTCCAAAGTGAAAGCGATTAAGTATTGGAAAATTTTAATGGGGCCCGATAGCGTTGAACAATGCCGAAAATTGTGGCCCGGCAGTTTACGTGCTGTGTACGGTAGTTCAATCAATTTTTATCATAATTTATTGCACGGGAGCGAGAATGAGGATAAGGCAAGATTTGAAATCAAATTTTTCTTTCCGAACATGATTATTGAGCCGATTATTCGTGATGATGAGGCTCACTGCTATTTGCAACGATATGTTAATCCGTTGCTATTCAAAGGCATACACATGATTGCAAAAACACGTCCAGCCGAACCAATTTTAGCGCTAGCAAAATGGTTGCTGATTAGTAATCCGAACAGGCCGATTATATTGAGTGCACTTCAATGTGAAATGGATAAGTTGACAAAATGTATGCAGGAGTGTTTCGATGTAAGTTGTTTACAAAAAAACAAGGATTATGAAAGTATCTCGGAATGTTCATCGACGAGCGGAGAGGAGGAGAAGCATTGGGAACCTTCGCAAAAGGAACATGATCCTGATCTCATCGGTCGTTGTTTGCAATGTCCACATTGTGCCAAAATCTTACGCATCATTTATTATGCCAATTCGACAAAGATGCCGGGTACTTGTTCGGATGACGCGTCACAAACGTGTACCGATACGCCGAGTACAGGGACGAGCGATGTGGTTATTCCTTCGTCGGTGAGCCTAAATGTTGATAGCTGTGTAAATTGTGTCGGTTGCAATGAAGTTTTTATAATTCGCGGAAATTTGCTTGACGATAATCCAAAGCCGACCGCTTACAATCTAAATAAATAAAATATTTGGCGTTTAAATTGTTTTTAGATAATTGTTCGTATGGTATCAAAAATTCGAGCCGCAATAGAAAAACACAAAAAATTTAAGCTCTAGAATGTAATTTAAACTGTGTTCTTCATGTCCCAGCAATAAACAACAGTGAATTTATAAAACTCGGAAAACTTGTATTTACGTCCGATAGAAAATTGATTTTTCACGTCCTGTGTTCTTTGAATTATAAAGGATCTACTTATTTATGTATGTTGTACATTATGAACATAAAAATAAAAAAGGATTTAAAATTGTTTATCCCAATTATATTTTTGAATATTCATAATAACGTTCGTTTACATACAAAATTCTTGTAAGGATTTCAACTTGTTCCTGTAAGATGTACGTACGTACGCCTTTCACATTACATATACAACCTAAAAGGATCTGGGGCTAAAAATTAATTTCAATTCAAAATAAATAACAGATAATTTAAGGATATTGTTATGTTATTTCCTTAAAAGGATCTACACATAAAAAAAGGATAATAATTTTATGTTTTATGTATGTTTCGAATACTTTAGAAGGAGCAAAAAAAACAGGATAGGATTTACAACTTCTTAGGGCGGCCCTTTTTTCGTGATTGATGATTTTGCAATCAAAGGATTTGTTAACAACAAAAACGCCAATATAACAAATAGCAAACATCGGATATACGATATGAAATTAGTTACGATCATTGATTTTTATGTATTGACCGATTTTTGTTTTGTGCACACGTTTGACTCGACATTATGTTATGAAGGTTGTAATTTGATAAGAGATTTTTTTTTTTTTTTTTTGAATGATGCTTGGATTCGATGAACTGTAAAACTAAATATTGTTTAATTTATTCTGTAGGGGGGGTTTTGAAAAACCTGCGATAATATTTGATGAGAAAAATTTGGTCAAATGAAATTAAATCTTTAAAATACTTAATCCTGGATAATTTAAAACAGGAGACAGTCAAATCGTTTAAAATACAATTTATACCAGCAAAATCCATATTTTATGCATATTTAAAATTATTTGATAAATGTTACTTGAAGAAGTAGAAAAAATAATAAAGAGACACTAGGAACACAGCCTTAAATTGCTTCATTTCGATAAGAATTCAAACAAACCTTAACACTGTGATATTTGCACTGTTAAAATTACACTTTGCTACCTATTATATTTTTAATAGCTAGTTTGTTGAAATATTTTAATAAACTTATACTAACAACGCTGCAACCCTTTTTACTTCATTGTGTATTTTCGAATCGGTTTGAATTATTCTACTAGTGGCCTGTGGCTCCCATGCTCCCGACTCTATTGTAACTAAAGCTTTTTAAGACAATCACATGTCATAATGATTAAGCAAACATAAATAAACTAAAAGAATTATTTAGTTATTTAAAAATTAGGCTATGATTTAGAAAGGCATACCATGTCACACAGCGCCAATTTTTACAATGGTAGAAATATTTTCAACTAGAAAATAGCTCCATATTTATTAAAAGTGCTAATTTTTAAAACTAAAAACTGTAATGATTTAAAATGTAGAAATAAATTGAACTAAATGAAAATGCCACTTTTCCAAAAAACTTATTGTGTTATTTTTGTAAACTGAAGGTAATGCATTACTTTTATAAGTACATAATGGATTATTTTTCGTATATTTCGTAAATCCAAACTGGATTTTTCAATACATTTTTGGAATATGACCAATTAGCTAGTCTGTAACCGATTATGATGAAATTTTTAAGGTATGATATAAATGGAATTGTTAATGATTTTTGGATAGACTTTTAAAATATCGAAAATTATCCTGTAACTTGGCTATTTTTTAAATGATTATGATGAAAATCGACAGGTACGATGGAAATGAAATCCTTTAATGTTTTTTAGAAGAAATTAATAGAATTTGATGATTTTGAATACGATTACCATGAAATTCGACATGTACGGTGGAAATGGAATTCTATAACGATTTTTGGTTAAAGTTTATTAATATGGAAAATTAGCTTGTTATTTGGCTATTATTTAATTGATTATGTTGAAATTAGACAGGTAATGGGTTGGAAATGGGATTTTTAAATGATTTTTGGAAAATGGTCGATTAGCTTGTAACTTTGCTATTTATTAACCAATTATGATGAAATTTTACAGGTACGGTGGAAATGGAATTGTTACATGGTTTCTGGATAGATTTTTGAAATATGGCCAATTATCCTGTAACTTTTAAACGATTATGATGAAATTCGACAGGTACTATGGAAATGGTATTCTTTAATTATTTTCAGATGAAATTAATGGAACTTGGAAATTTTACAACATTATTATGATGAAATTCGACAGCTACGGTAGAAATGGTAATCTTTAATGATTTTGCAATACAAAATGTTGCAATTACAAAATGTTGCAACTACAAAATCTTGCTTGCATAACAAAATAGTGCAATTATTTTTCTTTTTAGTAGGTGTCATTAATAAATCCTATATAATCCGCTCCTACGTGCGGCACGCAGTGGGACATGTTTGCTGATCCCGGCTCCTACGTCCCCCGAAATTCAAATCTAAAGCCCTTCGGAGGGCTAAGCGAGGGGGGAGCGCAGCGACGTCCCGCGTGCCCGAGAGAGTTACCGAAGCCGTTAGCCTCTACAGTACGGGATTAATAGATTCTATATAATCCGCTCCTACGTGCGGCACGCAGTGCGACATGTTTGCTGATCCCGGCTCCTACGTCCCCCGAAGAAATTCCCCATTTTCCAAAATTTATATTTTTGGTTATTTTCGTTTGTAACCGAAATCCCCATTTTCCAGAATTTATAAAAAGAGAGATTTTAAATTCAAATCGAAAGCCCTAAAACGAAATTCAAATCTAAAGTCCCTCGGAGGGCTAAGCGGGGAGGAGCGCAGCGACGTCCCGCGTGCCCGTGAGAGTTACCGAAGCCGTTAGCCTCTACAGTTCGGGATTAATAGATTCTATATAATCCGCTCCTACGTGCGGCACGCAGTGCGACATGTTTGCTGATCCCGGCTTCTACGTCCCCCGAAGAAATTCCCCATTTACCAAAATTTATATTTTTGGTTATTTTCGTTTGTAATCGAAATCCCCATTTTCCAGAATTTATAAAAAGAGAGATTTTAAATTCAAATCGAAAGCCCTAAAACGAAATTCAAATCTAAAGTCCCTCGGAGGGCTAAGCGGGGAGGAGCGCAGCGACGTCCCGCGTACCCGTGAGAGTTACCGAAGCCGTTAGCCTCTACAGTTCGGGATTAATAGATTCTATATAATCCGCTCCTACGTGCGGCACGCAGTGCGACATGTTTGCTGATCCCGGCTTCTACGTCCCCCGAAGAAATTCCCCATTTTCCAAAATTTATATTTTGGGTTATTTTCGTTTGTAACCGAAATCCCCATTTTCCAGAATTTATAAAAAGAGAGATTTTAAATTCAAATCGAAAGCCCTAAAACGAAATTCAAATCTAAAGTCCCTCGGAGGGCTAAGCGGGGAGGAGCGCAGCGACGTCCCGAGTACCCGTGAGAGTTACCGAAGCCGTTAGCCTCTACAGTTCGGGATTAATAGATTCTATATAATCCGCTCCTACGTGCGGCACGCAGTGCGACATGTTTGCTGATCCCGGCTTCTACGTCCCCCGAAGAAATTCCCCATTTTCCAAAATTTATATTTTTGGTTATTTTCGTTTGTAATCGAAATCCCCATTTTCCAGAATTTATAAAAAGGGAGATTTTAAATTCAAATCGAAAGCCCTAAAACGAAATTCAGATCTAGAGTCCCTCGGAGGGCTAAGCGGGGAGGAGCGCAGCAACGTCCCGCGTGCCCGTCAAACTTATCGAAACCGTTAGCCTCTGAAATATTATTAAAATAGAAAAATAATGCGTTTAACCGAAAACATTTTTATCCATTTTTATTTTTTTTGACCCTGGTGGGCATATTGTAGGCTAAGGTATTGCTTCTCGATTCCATTAATACATTTATCATGAAACTTTAAGGCCTGAAGGTTTTCACACAATGTATCACAGTTACGGCACACAAATACCTCCGATTTTTCCGTTGTTGTATCGATAATAGTTTTATCTGTAAGCGAGGACGGTATATCAGCCGAATCATCAATTTTGTCGTGTTCAATTTTTTCATGTTGACGTAATATGATTTTTAGCGGGAATAACTTACCGCATTTTTTACAGAAATAATTCGCCTCGAATCGATGCTTATGGAATTTATGTTCGATCGCTTTAAAATTTATGGGGAATGCTTTGGGGGTATCGTTTTCAGTCGACAAAATCTATTTTGGTTGATGTAACTCTTTTTGCTGGATACTTAAGCAGAGTTGATGCTAGTATTGGTCTACCCAGGATATCAGTTTCACTTTCATGCTGCCTGAAATCATAAATCACAATTATAATTTTAAAATAACATACACATATATTGTTGTTTACCGAAAATGTGCTATTAAATCACAATGTTTTATAAACTTCTGGCTAGAGATCACACATTGAAAGGGTTTTGTCGTTTATTGTTTTAATTTTTTCGAAGATGTTGGGCCTTGTTGACCGCTACTTGTGTCTTTTAAATCACTTTGTTTTACTGCATCACTTTGTCTATTGTTGTAAACGATAGTTTAAATTAAAATTATCCGGAAAATGGAGATTTAATATTTAAATTTGGTAGGATTTCTCCATTTTCCACAGTAAATTATTTCGGAAATTATTTAGCATTGTGTTGTATGTATGATCATAAGTATGTGTGATAAACATAAACATTTTTATGACAATCGAATTAAACGAACTAATCAATTCGTTTGCCTCCTAAACAAGCACTTTTGTTATTTATTTTATTAACACAGTATATGTTATCCAAATATATAAATTATTAAAGTAGGTATTTGATTATAAATCAATATTTATACACAAATGTCAAAATTTAGTTCATTTTTATAAAACCAGATGGTTCTTAGCTATCGAAGAAATAATAGGCATACTAATGTCGAATTCTTTTCGTTTTTTCAAATCAATGTAAATTTTGTGGTGCGAAAAGTACACGAAACCAAATTGATGTTTTTTTTGACGTTACTAACAACAACAAACATAGAAACTTCATTTTGTATTTGTCAAAGTTGTGAATATACGAGTTTTTTGTGTCTTGATTTTAAATCATATTAATTGTTGTTTAATTATTTTAATCGTTTAAATAAAATTTTCAATATAAACAGTTTTCTCCGTCTCAATTTTTATTATCCTTTTGTTTGTTTGTTGTGTTTAATTATTTTAATCGTATGAAATGTTTTCAATATAAACAGTTCTTTTCCGTCTCTTATCCTTTTAATTGTTGTACTTAATTATTTTAATCGAATTAAATAAAATCAAGGCACAAAAAGTCTAATTGACAACTTTGACAACTAAAAATTGACGTTTCTAATTTGTTGTTGTAGTTGATTTATGAAAAAATATACATTTCGTAAAATTGATGTACATCGAAAAAACATTGATGTTTTTTGGCAAATCGAATATGGTTTTCGATGTACATCAATTTTTTTTGATGTTTTTTGGCGAAAAGAATTTGACATAAGATTTCATAAATTTATTTTAGTAAATACACAAACCAAATGAAGTGTTTTAAACCCAAGACTCGAACCATAATAAGGTATTTGCTGTCAAATAGTAAGGTATATTTTTAGCTAAGACTCAACCCAATATGTAGTTCACATTAATTCCGCTTTTTACAAAATAGCGTTTTCAAATGGTATGCCTTGATAAATGTGTTCCAAAAATTAAAACTTTTTTCACCTAAGCGAAGAAATAAACTTGTAAAAGAAAAAGAAAAAAACACACAATAAGCAAAGGCATGAGGTGTTGATAGGGATGGGTAGTAGGGTTAAAAGCCATATGGAAAAATGGAAAGGTTTGGCGCATAGGGATAGATATAGGAGAATAAAATAAATATATCCGTGATGGAACGGAGTGTGTAACAGCAATAAGAAATAATAAAAGAAAAGAATATTAAAATAACAGGAGCATCGTGTTTCATTTTGTTTATAAAAGATAATAAAAATAATATCCTTACAGTTCAGAAGTGGGATTATAATAAAATAGTGGGATATTATTATAAATAAGTGGGAAAAGTGATTGTAGAAAAGATGGCAGATAAATTAAATGTGAGTGAACTAAAAAGGAACTAGCATCGCGTGGTCTTAACGCTGCAGGAAAAAGAAAGGAATTATTAGAGAGGCTGCTACGGGATATGATGAATGATAATAGTAGTGGAGAGGATCATGATGAATCTATTGGACATGCACGGAAGAGTAGCGGAAAGGTTGATGAAAGCGTATGATGAAAGCGTATGCCGTAAGATGAAAGCGTATGCCGGGAAATGGTACGAGACTATCGAGAAGGACATAAGTTGGGACACGTTTAAAGAAGCTTTGATTCAAAATTTTAAGTCAAGGAAAAGCGAGGCTGAGTTACATGAGATTTTAAGAAAAAAGGTTAGAAATAGAGAGCAAGGATTGGTGGATTTTTTTTTTGAAATGTGTGCAGTAGCAAAAATATATATTAGTAAAGAAAATGTCATCTATTATATAATTCAAGGAATAAATGAGCATAAATTAGGCAATGTGTTGAAAACGATACGCATAGATATCTTGGAGCAGTTGAAATAACAAATCGAATGGTATTTACGGATGAATCGAAATGAGGAGCGGGAGTCTAAACAGGTAAATTCCGGACGTATACAAACATATGAAAGGAGGGTTTCGAGACACGAATAAAGAAGACAATAAGGAATTAAGGTGTCAGTATTACAATTGTCATGAGAAGGGTCATATAGCAAGTAAATGTCCAAAGCCGCTAAAGAAATCAGTATGCAGCCAGTGTAATAAAATTGGTCACAGCAAGGAGCAATGTCGAGTTAAATTGAATTCAGCGGAGGGGAAACCAAGAATATATAAGGTTGCAATGCAAGCCGATGTGCAAGAAATCATAACAATTAGCGACGATAAAAAGATGGAAGTAGATCAGCTGGGTCAAGTTCAGGCGAGAGTGGAGGTGAACGGCAAATTGGTGGCAACAACAGTGCTGGTCGATTCAGGGAGTGTGGTGAGTATTGTTAAGGAAAAGATTGTTAAGCAAAGTAGAGATACTGGAGCTCAAGATAAATGGTGAAAGGTGACAGGGATAAACGATAGTATTTTAAAAATATTAGGTAAGCTGACAACTAATATTATATCGGGAGAAAATGTTTATAAAGTCGAATTGTTAGTGGTAGATGATGAAACAATGGATATTGACGTCATTTTAGGAAGAGATTTTTTGAATATAAATCACATATCGACGGTGAAGTTCATTCGGGGGGGGGGGAGGGGGGGGTGCTTATAATTTAGACCACATGAATCAGGTATATGCAGGTGGGATTCGTTAATGTTGTTGGAAGGTAGTGTAGAACTTGACATAGAGGATTCGCAGGAAACAGTCCGTAATAAAGACAGGGTGCTAGATTTATATGAAAGGTACTATAGGAACGGGGAGGTAAAGACTGATGGAGTCAAGTATGAGGCGGAGATTAAGTTAAAAGAAAACAAATGTATAAGATCTAATCACAAAAGGTTGAGCCACTGGGAGAGGGTTGAGTTGAGGAAAATAACGGACGAGTTGTTAAGGACCGGGGTTATAAGGACAACTGAGTCGCCATATACCAGTAGGGTGGTGTTAGTGAAAAAGAAGAACGGGTCAATTAGAATGTGTGTCGATTACAGACAACTTAATAAGGTGATAGAGAGGATATATTATCCCATGCCGGTAATTGAAGACGTTTTGGTCAGGTTAAGTGGTAAGAAGTATTTTACATGCATATACCTAAGAAATGGATTTTATCATGTTGATTTGACGGAGTCATCGAAGAAATATACGTCTTTTGTGACAGAAGAGGGTCAGTTTGAGTATAACAAATTGCCCTTTGGGTATACAAATGCGCCCGCGCATTTTGTAAAATACATACAGCTAGTATTAAAAGAGCTTACGGACGGTTAGAAAATATTGGTTTTCATAGATGATATATTGATAGCCACCGAGGGTATAGAAGAGCATTTATCGATTATGAAGGAACTGTTTAGCGTTTTAGCAGGGAATAGTATCAAGTTGCAAATTACTAAAAGTTTTTGAAAACCGAAATCGAGTATTTAGGATGTAATGTGAAGGGATCACAGATCACATTAAGCGAAGGGCATGTCGAAACAATAAAAACTTATCCAGTTCCAGATAGTAAGGCGTTACAAAGATTTATAGGAATGACGAGTTATTTTAGGAAGTTCATTCAAGGTTACAGTAAAGTTGCAGCACCGTTATACGATTTAATGAAGAGTCAGGTGTTTGAGTTTTGCGATGAACATTGTGAAGCATTTTCTAGGTTGAAAGAGTTATTGATCAGTAGGCCGGTTTTAGGTATAGACTGTGTAGATAATGAGACTCAGTTATATACGGACGTATCAGCGTTAGGATATGGAGCTGTGTTAATGCAAAGGCAGAAAGAGGATGGAGAGTTTCATCCCATATTGTATTTTAGCCGAAAGACAACCAATGCGGAGACCAGGCTGCACAGTTTCGAGCTGGAAACTCTGGAGGTTGTATATTCCATCAAACGGTTCAGACCGTACTTATTTGGTATACATTTTACATTAGTATCGGATTGCAACGCTTAACGTTTAACATTGGCAAAGCGGGATTTGAATGCCAAAATAGACAGATGGGGTTTATTTTTGGAAGAATACGACTTTGAAGTAATACATCGTAAGGGTGATCGTAGGAGACATGTGGATGCTATAAGTAGAATGAAAGTATACCATTTGGACCATTTGGAAATGAATGAGAAAGATTTATTTGAAGGGAAGATGTACTCGTATATAAGTCAGCTAGAGGATGATAATATAAGGAATATAAAGTTAAGGATAAGTGATGGGAGGTTAAAGGGATATGAATTAAGAGAAGGCAACGAATGATAGAATCAGTTATCTGGAAATACCATGAAAAGATGGGACATTTGGGGGTTGAGAAAATATGTGAACTGATCAGAAGACAGTTTTAATTTTCGAAAATGAGGGAGAAGCTTTAGACTCACATAGAGGAGTGTATGGTTTGTGTAGCTTACAATCCTAAGCCAATTAGAAAGGAAGTATTGTTGCAAAGTGTAGAAAAGGGTAAGGAACCATTTCAAACTATTCACATAGACCATTTGGGACCATTAGATACGACGAAAGGAAAAAACGTATATTTACTGGTAGTAGTAGACACTTTCACCAAGTACATAAGAATGTATCCAACAAAAACGACCAACAGCGAGGAGGTGTGTAAACACTTAAAAAATTATTTTGAAATTTATAGTATTACGGATAGAGTAATAAGTGACAGGGGAACAGCTTATACTTCGCGGAAATTTGAGAGGTTTATGCAAGAGTATAACATTGTTCATGTGAAGGTAGCTACAGCGTCACCGATTTCAAATGGGCAGGTGGAACGGTACAACAGAGTAGTGGTACCAATAATAGCCAAGATGGTAAAGGAGAAAGGGAAGGAATGGGGGATAGGTTGATAACGGATGTAGAGCATTTAATGAATAATACTTTAAATAAGTCAGTGAATGAGATACCGACAAAATTATTGTTCGGTGTGATACAGAAAGGGATGAGTTATAGTACTATGGAAATAGAGCTAAAGGGGCAAGAGGCCATTAGGGATTTAAGCAAGAATAGAGCGCAAGCTAAGTGGGTTATGGAAAGGCAGCAGGATTACAACAAGAAGTATTATGATAGGGGTGTAAAGAAAGAGGTTCGATATAAAGAAGGCGAAAGTTAAAAAAGAAGTTTAAGGGTCCGTATTTGGTGAATAAGGTTTTGGACCGAGACAGATACGTACTCAGGGATATTGATTGGTATCAGGTTACGGCTAAGCAATTTGAGGGAATTTACGATGCGAGGAATATGAAAATATATTCCAGAAAGAAGGGAGATTCAAGGATTTCTACCGATAGTGAAACAGATGATTCTAATGTGGAAGAGGTTGAGTACTTGGTTACCGAATACGAGATAGAATATGTCAATTCGGACTAAGATGACCACATATATCCGTTGTTCAGTTATTATATTTTTTTTTTATATTTTCGATGTAATTTAATGAATTAGATATAACAATAAGATTTAGATAATAAGTAAAGTAATGAAATAGTTTTGTTAAATAATGTAAAACTTAGCGAGGGCGCTATATGTGTCAGGATGGACGAGCAAAGGCAAGAGGTGTTGATAGGGATGGGTAGTAGGGTTAAAAGCCATATGGAAGAATAATGGAGAATAAAATAAATACCATGATGGAACGGAGTGTGTAACAGCAATAAGAAATAATAGAAAAGAATATTAAAATAATAGGAGCATCGTTGTTTGTGCGACAACTCAGTAAAACTGTGGAAACATATTCAACGGTGGAACACTGTCATAATCCTATCGCAGTAAACGTTAATGTCTATAAAAATTCACCTGAAAATAAAGAAATAATGTCAACTAACTTAATAATTAAAAATATGTAGCTACTTATCTTTAAAATATTGTACAAATTTTTTGTTGTGACAAATTAGTTAGCTGTCATTTATTGGTATAATAATAATTGTAAAGCAAAACTGATTTTATACCATTCACATTATAATTGAAGTAAAAAGTAAGTTAAGATCTTAGACCATAGATGTCACTGTTTCCAAGTTGTAAAAGTTTACTTTTGACAAAATAGAAAATAAAAAAATCTTGAGTTCTCTTCTCGTTCGACACCTTGGATCAACCAGTTCTTTTTTTTTCCAACAAACTGATGGTGTGACAAGAAAAATCAATATTGTAATTTTTATAACATTAAAATTAAAATAAAATTAACGTATACAATAAATTGTAATAAAGAAAGATTTGTCTTCAAGTTATTTGCTGCCGAGTTTGAAAAAATCAATTTATCGTCCAATCGTGTTTCATTTTGTTTAAAAAAGATAATAAAAATAATATCCTTACAAACTATTCCATAATAAATTTTCTTTCAATTAAATTAACAATTGTGTTCCGAATTAATTTATTTCCTAGTTTTGCAGGAATATTTACGATTTACTAAAATTTGCGAGGACATTTCTTAGAATACCAATTAATATCTGCCAAAATCTATTGAATTTTTATTCAACTATGTATAAATGTTTTATAAAATACGGAGATACGAAGTTTGTCTTTTATAATTGACGAAGCGCGTAAACAGTGTAACATCATGCAGTGGCGTAACTACAAATCCCGGGCTCCCCGCAAAATTTGTCTTGGCCCTAAGAATAATTCTTGTACTTTGAGCAAGTTTTTAGATAAAAACTTATTTCTACCTACTTAATTCCAAGAAAATTTCGAAATATACTAACACTACTAAGCAAGTTATGGCTAACCTCGACAAAACGATATGCAATAAGAATGGAACTCTCAAATAGTATCGTATAATTTGTTAAATCACACAGAGATAGATGTACTCTTGACTACGTAACTTTTGCAAATGTCAAGCTATGACGCTAAGATTTAGAGGGAATATCAACAACAGATGTACCAACTTAACAAAAAAACAGAACTCAAATCGGAACGATGGGAGCGCCACACGGTGGTTATTCCGAGAACTTGTTGATCAAGGTAGTATATAACAAATTGCTAAGTATTTCTCTAACCAGGGTGAAGATGATGATGGTTATAGTGATGGTTATAGTGATGGTTATAGTGATGGTTATAGTAATGATTATAGTGATGGTTATAGTGATGAATATAGTGATAGTGATGGTGTTGGTGATGGTGATAGTGATAGTGATAGTGATAGTGATGGTGATGGTGATGGTAATGGTAATGGTGATGGTGATGGTGATGGTGATATGATGGTGATGGTGATGGTGATGGTGATGGTGATGGTGATGGTGATGGTGATGGTGATGGTGATGGTGATGGTGATGGTGATGGTGATGGTGATGGTTATCTTGATGGTGATAGTGATGGTGATCTTGATGGTGATAGTGATGGTTATGGTTATGGTGATGGTGATATGATGGTGTTGGTGATGATGATGATAATGATAATGATAATGATAATGATAATGATAATGATAATGATAATGATAATGATAATGATGATGGTGATGATGATGGTGATGGTGATGGTGATGGTGATGGTGATGGTGATGATGATGGTGATGGTGATGGTGATGGTGATGGTGATGGTGATGGTGATGGTGATGGTGATGGTGATGGTGATGGTGATGGTGATGGTGATGGTGATGGTGATGGTGATGGTGATGGTGATGGTGATGGTGATGGTGATGGTGATGGTGATGGTGATGGTGATGGTGATGGTGATGGTGATGGTGATGGTGATGGTGATGGTGATGGTGATGGTGATGGTGATGGTGATGGTGATGGTGATGGTGATGGTGATGGTGATGGTGATGGTGATGGTGATGGTAATGGTGATGGTGGAGTTTCATATTGAGGTTAGATTGTAAAGTGAACTGAACCTCTCAGTTGGAGATTGAGTTAAGATTGAGTAAAGGATTGATGGGTTCAGTTAGGGATTGATTGATTTGGGAGTTAGTTTGAGTTGACTTGACATAATCTCATGAACGCACGTAATACAGGCCGAAGTTGATAGTTTTGGTGCCCATTTTGTAGAAAGATACGGTTCCTCAAAATATTGATCGAATGTTGCTGGTCCGCAAACTTGTCTGCATAATTAATCAAAGATAATAGCTAATTCAATTTCAAATCATTTTTATTCAAAACAGCAATTGTTAACATTTTTAAAAGGTACAACGAAAAATACTAACAATACATACTACGAATAATACAACGAACAATACTACGAACATTCTGTAGACTGTAGATTTTAGCAATAAGCATTTTGTGGTAACTTTTGGGTCCATTCAAGACTAGAATATCCAGACGGGGTCGCAGTGGAAGTGACAACTGCCAAACAGATTTTCTCAAAAACTACCTGTTTACAAAATTTGAAGTCAATTGAATCATTGCGTGGAGGTCATTTTAACAAAAAATGGTAAACAAATTTGTTCAACTGTTTCCCGAGGTAATTCAAATTCAAGTTTTCCACAGTTAAGACCAAATGAATAGGTTACCGTGTAATATGGAATTTAAAATTTTGAATTTACCTAAAATATCCTTTCTCTGACGTTTTATTGATATTTTATGACATTTCATTAATTGAAATTTTAACGACAAAAGTATTATTTCTGAGTAATAAATCCTCTTTGGATTAAAGGTAGTATTTAAATTTTAATAGCAAATTAGTATGGTCTAAGTGTGCCTAAGCAGCCACTCCAACTTAACCTAACCTACTAAGGGACGTCCTTAAATGATATAACGTTATTAGCTCTGAGGAGAGGTATGTTGGATTGGTTGTTTTTTATTTGCTTGTACTGCAGGGGTGGGTCCACAGTAATACTCCGTTCAAACTGAAGCATTGAGTAAAGAATTATATCAGCCAATTCTCACGTTACTCACATAATGTTGTGATCTGAACAAACGGTACAAACCTTCAGAAGAGAAATTTTCAACATTGTGGATGCTTTCTGAACGGAGTAATTTAATTTTTTTTAAGATTTTTCAACAGTATACTAGAGAGATGTATAGTACAACTGGTGCTAATTCTTAAAAATCGATTTTGATTGCTGTTCAACAAGTCTCAATTCTAAAAAATCTAACATTAATTGTGAGTTTGTGTTTTGGCGGCATGCTGGTAGAGGATTTATATTGTTATGAACAATTGTGATATTGGGGAAGGGGTCTCCAAATTTAAGAAAACCCTTGTCATCTTTTAAGGACTGTCTTGCTCAAAATAACGGGAAATTTTTGTAAAATTTAAATGGTTGGCTTGGTAATGTGTAACAGAGGCCTTGTGGGTAAAGTGACGTTCGAGGAGTCCGATAGACTACTAAATTTTATATCTACGAGTAAAATGTTACAAACAAATTTAAAAAATTGCGTTATTAATTAGTTTATTAAATATTTTGCCACAATTGTTTGGTTGTTGTTTTTTACTATACTCGTGTTTATTTTCAGCTTTCAGAAGTAATTTAATGTTTAACATTTCTACGAATTTGATCTACAGCTTAATAAAGGCCAATTCAAAAAAGTTTATTTCTCAAAATCAATCAACCAATCCTTCAATGGTTAAAAATGCTTGTCGGCCCAAGACCATTAAAAATATATTTTCTTTTGTTTTTATTTTATTTAATAATGGTTAAATCCAATTCGAACATGTCCAATAAAACATTTTTCGTATTTTTCTTATTTTCCAAACTTTTTGTTACAAAAATTTATGTAAAGCTCAACATAACGAGAGAAATGTAAAAAAAAAAAACTTTTAATTTTTATTGAAAATAAATCGATTTTTGTTTTTCTATTTTCCGAACGATATACACAATTCTTTTTGCAGTTCACCTCTATATACAGAACTTCGATAATTGATAACGACGGGCTGTCGCCATGAATTATAAATACAATATGACAAAAAACAAAAAATTCTAATCAATTTTTTGTTTTACTTTATTTTGTTGGCTGTGTACATGTTTCTCATTTCATTTCGGTTGAAAGTTAAATATAATCTTTGGTTAAAACATACCAAAAAAAAAAAAAATTTAAGAAACCTTGATGTAGTATCATCACAGCTAAACATGAATTAAATGTGATGTGAAATCAAGGAAAAATTGTGCTTGGAGGGAATATACAAGCATTTTTGTACATAGGAGACCGCCTTTTCGAACATAATGTGAAATTGTTATTACATTTTTTGGGTGGCTGATGAATTGAAAGCCATTAGATTTTTTGTATTTAGCTTAGCACTATTACATTACTATTTTAGGGTTGGATATTTCATTAAAGTTGATTATTCTCGAGTGGTTTATTTCATATTTATCTGTGTACAAAACTAATATGGGGATGATGCAAAAAAGGATTTTCATTCTTCCGAATTATTTTCTTATGTTGTGTTTGTGCTAATAAATAATCGAATCGGGAAAAACTATTAAAATTTCAGCATTAATAAAAAATTGAAGACCAATAAATGTAATGGTTTATCAAATTTTTGTTGTTATAATTTATAGTATTAGATTTTGTTTAAGTGGAGCACTTATAAATAAGTCATGCCCTCCTCCCATCAAATCGCCAACATACATACATTATGTAAACCCATGTCATATAAATGAATGTACATTTTTATTCGCCTAAAAGTATCAATTCGCATTCAACCATTAAGCATGACACCGTATATACCAACAACAAGCCAAAAAAAAACAAAAAAATTTGATTTATTACATTTGTAATCAATAACAACAAAAATACCAAAAACACAATATTTATTACGATTATAAATCTTATGTGAAGTGCGCGAAAGAACAACGAAACTAAGTGATTTTTTTCTTCGTGTTGCACAGCATCTTTGTGCGGTGCGGCAAATAAAAGTAAGACAAAACAAGAATTTAATCATAAATATTGATCAATGACATCATGTTTAACAAATAAGTAAACGAACAAACAAAATAAGTACTCAATACAACATTACAAAAACAACATGAGCCAAAAAAAGCTTACTACCCCACCATATACACACAATATTGTGATAAAAGCTTTTATGTTTAATAATTTGTCGAATTTATATATTGAAAAAGTTTTGTTATTATTTCGTAACACCTCAAGCTGATTTATTGTTTGGGTGAATGTGTATATAAGTTACGCAATTCATCTTCCATGCGCGGAAAAATTTGAATGATGAAAACCCAATTTTCCATTTGTTATTATGATAAAATTAAAGTCGACACACATACATATATACATCGAAACCAAAAGAAAAAATTTAAATTCAAAGAAAATGAAAACTTTTTTTTTCTTTTTTTTTGCTATACAGATTAACCGCCATCAAGTGTTTTTCTTTTGTACTCGACGACGTTGAATTTATTTGGTTTTTCACAAGAATATGGTTTAAACAAACAACCGCAAAACAAAAAAGTAACGTAACTTTTGTCATTAGCGTTGTACCATAAAGTGGCATATCTGCGGTACCAGAAAATGGAATATGAGGAGGATTAAAAGATTTTTACTCACTTAGTTTTTGAAATTTGCTTGGATTTTTCGTATGTGTACTTACTTATGTCTGTTGTGTGTGTGTATTTCGATTATTTATTTATTTTTATTTTTTTGTTAAATTTAATCCGTTTAATTAAAATTAATTTTAATTTAATTTTAAACTTTGAAAGGTATATGTGTATAAAAATGTGCTTCTGTGTGATACTTGGAGTACGTTTACATTTGGAATATGAAAAAGTAAGCAGCACAAAGAATATTTACTGTTATGGTTATGTTGTTTATTATTTATGGACGATAAGAAGTTTACGAAACTTCTTTTGTTTTGTTGTTTGTTTTTTTAACTTTTGTTGAAAGGGCTCCTGAAATAATATTACTTCCATTACTTTTCTTATGCTAATTTATGGAGGGGTTGAGGTTAACGGTTCAAAGTTAATTAGGTAAATACTTCTATTATGAATATTTTTTTGCTCAGTGACTTTTGAACTTTTTACTGTTTGCCAATCATTTTTGTTTTATTTTTTGTCTAAGGATCAAAGTTATTAGAATACTGTCAAAAATGACCAAATATTTTGCTTGTCCATAACCAAATTCCTCGAAGTTTTGAAGAGTTAAAAAAGGCAAAAAAAAATATCCGTCCGGCTATCTGTCCCCACGGTACTTTGAGAATGGTTTGCTGGGCAAGACGGAGAATTAAAAAGCTTTTGAAACCTGTACATCAAACGGACCCGCTACCTGTGCTCAGATGGCGATACAGCCATACAATTTCACTGAAAAGGGAAGATTGCCTGGGTTGGCTAATATATATAGAAACCCAAAATTTACAAATCTAATTTTTGATTTATAGTACCAATCATAATATCATTAATACGAGTAGTGTTCCAAAATATTTCTTGCCGTTGGGCCATGTTTTATTTTAAAATTTCTAATCCGATCCCTTAAGGCTGAAAAACTCTTCAGGCCATAAAATGATATGTTTTATATTACGAACTATTTATAGAATCTACAAAACACTTCAGATATAAAATTTCATTAAAATCCATCAACATCTGTGGTTGTTGAATAATCTTCGTAATTTAATTTTTATTATACCTTATTATTCTCTGATTTCAAAATCATTCATTTTTATTTTTATTAATTCATATTGCATTTAAAACATTTTGGTCACCCTCATTTAACATCCGTACATACATAATTATCATATTTTTGTTTATATAACGTTCAAACCATTAAATCTGCTGATTTGGGTTTGCGTTATATCCATGACGTAATTAATTGTTAATTTCTAGTTTGTTAACGTAAAATAAAATCAATTGCATATCGAATATTGGAGAAGTAACATCCAATAAATTATTGTGCTTTCAAAAATCAATGCATTTTTATAAATATCATAAATTGAATAAAATAAATTAGTCGCCACGGTGAAATAAAGTGCTTGGCAAAGTTTTTTTTTTGATTTAATCATCTTCGACGAAATTGGCTGGAATCTTGGAAAGGCCCAAGATTATACATGGTGTCAGAAGTGGGATACAACATTCTCGAATCATTTTGAGGTTATTTTCATCGGCTGATTTTGGAAGGTCATCAAGCGTCATTGTGCTTAGAATTTCGCGCATAATTTTTGGATTATTTACTTCGTTGGACATACATTATGTATTATTGGGAAGTATAATTGAATTTTTTGTATATATTCTTTTTTTGTGGATTTACTCGTAAATTTCCATTGCAATTTACGATTATAAACTTTTTGTGCTATATTGTTCCGAAACGGTTTTTTTTGTGTGTGGAATACATTGCATTGCGTTTATTCGGCATTTTTTTTTGTGTGTGCGTCTGCATCTTGTCCTCATTATGGCGGATGCTAAGATTTTAAAATATGAAGCCATGCGAAAGGTTTGGATCGATAAGTTAGAGCGGATTAAAGCATTCGTTGACAACAAGTTAGCGGGTTCAACATCAACATACGCAATGCAACACAGTCAGCTTTGGAGCAGCTGGTGGAAGAAACGACGCATGCGGAAACACGCGCTAAATTTGAAGAGGCGTATTATGAATTAAAACCCGCTATTCTCGATCATATATCAGCGATCACGCCGATTGTAAAAAATGAAACTCAACCGACCGTTAGCCAGGGTAACGTTATAGCTAAATTACCTCGAATAGAAATCAACGTGTTTAGTGGAGATTTTACAAAATGGCTTGATTTCTACAATACCTTTGATAGTTTGGTTAATAAAAATTCGCAATTAAACATATTATCCAAATTCCAACACTTGCGTAATTCAGTTGATGGTGCAGCGGCGGAGTTAATCAGCTCTTTAGAATTAACCGAAAATAATTACCAAGAGGCTCTTAATCTTTTGAAAGAGAGATACAATAATTCAAAAATAATATGTCGTGACCATATGAGGAAAATTTTCGAAATCCAGCGTATAATCAAGCCATCTGCTGATAAATTGTCGGAGTTAATCAATCAACTAAATTCAAATTTGCGTTCCCTAAAATCATTGGGCCGCCCTACACAACAATGGGATGATTTATTGATAGAAATTATACTACCTAAGCTTGATCCAAATACTGTAACGAAATGGGAGGATGAAGAACCGGAGAAAACGCTGCCTACTCTTGCAGAATTCCTGGCTTTCCTTAAAAAGCGTCTTCATGCATTAGAAGGAAGAACAATACACAACGTCACAACAACATCAGGTTCTCAAGGTAGCGGATTTCGTTCTAAGCCATCACGTTCTTCATATTCAGCAACCGTGGTCGCTTCCAAAAAACTATATTCGCTTGCGTTTTTTGTCAAATACCAGGGCATCGAATCAATCAGTGCCGAAGATTCCTTCGTTTATCAATTCCAAACCGATGTCAGGAAATTAATAAACTTCGGATTTGTATAAATTGTTTGCGAAATGATCACCAAATAAACAACTGTACATCGCCATTTCATTGCAATAAGCCCGGTTGTTCCATTCGTCATCACTCACTCCTGCATCCGGATATCGCTCAGCCTCATCTCCATGCAGATCAGTTAAATAAGCCAACCAATACAGAGATCAATAATCACTCTGTGGGGACATCTGATAGCACAAAACAAAATGATCTGACTAAAAATACAGTATTTCACTCAACCGTTGAACAACATCAAAACATCTTACACATCCGTTCTTCTAATGCTTATGTTTTTTTAGCAACCGCGCTTGTAATTGTTCTGGATCATACGGGAACACCAATTATTGCCAGAGCGCTTCTTGACAGTGGCTCCCAACTTAGTCTTATGACTGAAAAATTTGCAGCTCGGCTTGGTCTAAGACGCAAGAGCTTCAGCACAGCTATAACTGGAATCGGAGCTTCCTCACTATCATGCCATTACATGTTAGCCATAACGATTCAATCACGAATTAATGCGTATACGGCCCAAATTGACGTTCATCTATTGCCAAAAATTTCGGGACCGCAACCTACAATTGGCATAAATACAAGTCAATGGACGATTCCGCAAAATATAAGGCTAGCCGATGCAGAATTTTCAACATCACAGCACATAGATCTTCTGATAGGGGCAGATCTCTACTATTCTCTACAAGCGGTCGGCCAAATCCTGCTGGGTCCAGACATGCCTATCTTACAAAACACCTTGCTAGGCTGGGTCGTAGTGGACAAAACCGCAAATTATTGCTCATCACCACAAAACTACCATGTATGCAACACGCTATCAATAGAAGAAACCAGTCTAAATGAGCAACTCCGAAATTTTTTTGAAATTGAACATCTCAACGCCGCATGTCCTGCGATGTCCAAGCAAGAACAGTATGTGGAGGATCATTTTAAGAAACACTATGGACGCACGGCCGCAGGTAAATTTATTGTGAAACTTCCAATGTCTCAACCACCCTCGGTTTTAGGTAACTCGCAAGATATGGCTCGTCGAAGGTTTAACAGCCTGGAACATCGGCTAACCAGGAATGATAATCTGAGAAAGGTCTATCAAGAAACCATTGAAGAATATTTAGAGTTAGGCCATATGAAGCAAGTCACAGCAGAAGAGGTCTCCGCAACAAATTTCGTCTTACCGCATCATTGCGTGTTAAAACCGGATAGCTCCACGACCAAGATGAGGATAGTTTCTGACGCCTCGGCAAAATCTGATTCCGGAAAGGCTTTAAACGACATTCTTATGGTGGGGCCTGTATTGCAACAAGACTTGTTCTCTATTTTGGCCAGGTTCAGAACCTACGAGTACGTATTCAGTGCAGATATCTGTAAAATGTATCGTCAGATAATGGTTACTGACGATGATGCTCAGCTACAACATATATTCTGGAGAAAAACACCATCAGAATCTCTAAAAATGTTTAGACTGCTCACCTTAACCTTCGGTACAGCCAGTGCTTCGTATCTGGCAACAAAATGTGTTCAGAGGTTAGCGGAAATTCATCAGGAACAGTATCCCTTGGCATCACAAGTCATAAAGCGCGACGTATACGTAGATGATGTACTGACCGGCACCAACAATTTGGAGGAGGCTAAGACTATAAAAACCCAAATCTCGAAAATTCTAAGCACGGCGGGAATGGAACTCCGAAAATGGTGCGCCAACTTGCAAGACATTTTGGAGGGCACACCTCAGGAACATCGCGAGAAACTGCTTCAGCTCAAAAATGGCGATTTCATCAAGACACTTGGGATGTATTGGCAGCCATCATCGGACGTTTTCTGTTTTAATGTCCAGGTTAAAGACAATGGAGGACGAGTTACGAAAAGAACAGTTTTGTCGGACATAGCTCGTATAGTCGATCCACTCGGGCTTACCTCGCCAGTCATTACACGAGCCAAAATTTATTTACAAAAAATATGGATGCTTAAGAATGATTGGGATCAGTCGCTTCCACAAGATCTGTTTACTGTTTGGCAAGATTTTCGAAATCAGCTCACACTTTTAAACGATCTTCAAGTTAGTCGGCGGATCACATTAACATCAATGGGCGTGGTTTACGAGCTTCACGGGGTTGCAGACGCTAGCGAAAAGGCATTTGGAGCAGCTATATATCAGAGGAGTCAAGGCATGTGCTCCGTTAACGTTCAATTAATCTGCGCAAAGTCTCGTGTGGCGCCTTTCAGTAAAACAACCATACCACGTCTTGAACTTTGTGCGGCTCTGCTGTTAGTTGAACTGGTAAGAAAGGTTATTCCAGTCTTAAATATCACCATTCATGAAACCTACTACTGGTCAGATTCAGCAGTCGCATTATCGTGGATCTCTTCGGAATCAACCACATTAACAACATTTGTCGGGAATCGAGTAGCAAAAATTCAGAGACTGACAGCAATATCTAATTGGCACCATATCAGCACTAAATTCAACTCGGCGGATCTATTGTCGAGAGGATGTTCGCCACTAGAACTGATACGGCACTCATCGTGGTTTACAGGGCCATCATTTTTGAAAACCTCGCCTGACCAATGGCCTACGTCACGCATACCAGTAATAGATGAAGTTCCGGAACGTCGGCAAACTAAAGCTGCCTTGGCATGTTCATCTGCGCTGGAGGAGGTGGACCTTCTGCAGAGATTCCAACCACGAAATTTCCTCTCTCGCAAAGAATTATGGTTTATGTTCATCGCTTTATTCACAACTATCTGTCAAGGTAAGAAAGTGATGGAATATATGGTGACATCCAGGCATGTGATCTTCAGAATGGTCTAAATTTAATAATAAAGATAATACAGTCTACTGGTTTTAAAGACCAGATGGGGTCATTAAGGGCCAAAACACCACTCAGTCCCACCCAGTCGGACCCATTAATTCCTTTGTCTCCTTTCCTAGATAGTAGCGGAATCCTTCGAGTGGGGGGTCGACTAAAACATTCATCCCTCGCATATTCAACGAAATATCCGATTTTATTGCCATCCACACATCCAATTACCTTGTCAATCCTGTCTTATTTTCATAAAAAATTTCTTCACGCAGGTCCACAGGCATTATTGGCAGCTGTGCGGCAAGAATACTGGCCAATTAATGGACGAAGGCTAGCAAAAAGGGTGTGCCACAATTGCATCCTCTGTTTCCGATTTCGAGCAAAAACGAGTCAGCAGAAGATGGGGGATATTCCAACCGAACGTGTTACATGTGCGCCACCATTTTACAATGTTGGAGTCGACTTCGCAGGTCCTTTCTTTATACACCACAAAATACGAGGCAAGGGGCCAACAAAAGGATATTTAGCCATATTCGTATGTCTGGCGATAAAAGCAGTTCATTTGGAACTGGTGTCAGACCTGTCTTCAGATGCGTTTGTTGGAGCTCTGAAGAGATTCATTTCAACAAGAGGTATGTGCAAAAACATATTTTGTGATAATGGTACGAATTTTGTAGGAGCAAATTCTTCCTTACACGAGTTGTACCAGTTATTCAAAAATCAACATTGTAACGACGGGATTTTGCGCATATGTCAAGACGGTATGATAAATTGGCGTTTTGCTCCACCATTGGCCCCACATTTCGGTGGGATCTACAAAGCTGCCGTAAAATCCGCGAAGCACCATTTACGTCGGATAATGGGGGACTCATCCTTAACGTATGAAGAGATGAATACAGCATTTAAGCAAGTGGAAGCTGTATTAAATTCACGGCCATTGACCCCACTATCATCAGACCCGAACGATCTGGAGGCAATTACTCCCGGGCATTTTCTAGTCGGACGACCTCTCACGGCAATTATGGAGCCGAATATCGAAAATGAAAAGGTGCCGTATTTAAAACGGTGGCGCCATGTTCAGCAATTACATCAGCACTTCTGGTCGCGTTGGACTAATGAGTACCTCCTAGGGATGTAGCATCACAGAAAATGGTCAACATCATCGCGGAACATTGATGTCGAAGAACTCGTTCTCGTAAAGGAAGACAATGTGCCACCTCTGAGGTGGAAAATGGGTCGTGTGTTGGAGGTTTATCCGGGAAGCGATAAATTGGTTAGGGTGGTCACTCTAAAAACTCAAGGGGGCATTATAAAAAGGCCAGTTACCAAAATCTGTCCTTTTCCGTCGATGGGTACGGAATCGATGTTGAAAGCTGGAAGCATTCAAGGCGGGGATGATGAATAATCTTCGTAATTTAATTTTTATTATACCTTATTATTCTCTAATTTCAAAATCATTCATTTTTATTTTTATTAATTCATATTGCATTTAAAACTTTTTGGTCACCCTCATTTAACATCCGTACATACATAATTATCATATTTTTGTTTATATAACGTTCAAACCATTAAATCTGCTGATTTGGGTTTGCGTTATATCCATGACGTAATTAATTGTTAATTTCTAGTTTGTTAACGTAAAATAAAATCAATTGCATATCGAATATTGGAGAAGTAACATCCAATAAATTATTGTGCTTTCAAAAATCAATGCATTTTTATAAATATCATAAATTGAATAAAATAAATTAGTCGCCACGGTGAAATAAAGTGCTTGGCAAAGTTTTTTTTTTGATTTAATCATTTTCGACGAAATTGGCTGGAATCTTGGAAAGGCCCAAGATTATACAGTTGTTCTATTTGATGCTGGAGACTAGGAAGATTGCTTGTATTAGCTAAGTATGTTAAAGTAAATTAGGCGGACAAAAACATCATAGGCAGTTTTTCGCAATATTTCTTGAATTTGAGCCATGACCGAGGGAATTCTCCAGAGCCGGAATTAACCAACTTTATATAATGATTCACTTAAAGAATCGACTTCACATCTCAAATCTCAGATATAGAATTTTAGTAAACGTGCTACCTAGTACCATTTGGAGCTGGAGACCTACTAACTGCCTAGATTGGTTCTTTATGTTAAGAAAAAAAAAATGGTAAACAATTTTTTGACTAGCAGTACCAACCATAATATGATTAGTAGAAATCCGGGATTTTTCTTGAATTTGGCTCATATTTTAATTAAAAAATCTGACCCCAAATGGTATGCCCCAAGAAATTCTTCAGATCGTGAACAATTCGATTTTATATTAAGAACTACTTGACTAGACATAAAATTTCACTAAAATCCATTGACTAAAGTGCATGTTCCATTTGGTGCTTGAAATTTAGTAAATTGCCTGAGATTGGCTATGTATATTCAACTTAGGAATGATACATTTTTTCGGCTAGATTTCGATATTTTCATAACCTAAATACTTCTTTCTATAAAAGCTATATGGTAAATTATAAAATGATTTTGTAAGCGGTCGTGGCGTTACAAAAAAATAACAAAGGTGGAGATTCCAACCAATGGGTCAAACGGGAGTCGGCACATTATACAATTTACAAACGAGCGTTCGAAATTTGTTAACGAGACGTTAAACATTCCGATAATTACTTCATTTTGATTTCAAGTCGGAATTGATTTCCTGGGAAGCATAATTCCATTAAACGGTGCTACGGGCGAACAGCCAAAACCTACGGGCTCACAAAACCAAAAATGTTCCACCAACCCCACTTGATGCAAACATCACGGGTGACAGTACAGACGTGAATATGAAGATCGCAGGACAAACTAAATTAAACCTGCCGCCATTCTGGCATAACCAAGCAAATAGCTGGTTCCAACTGGCGGAGATCCAGTTTGAGCTCCGTGGAATCACCGCCCAAAAATCAAAATACGCACATATGTTAAGTTGTATCGCACCCGAGACATTCGCAATAATAACGGACTTCTTCCAAAAGCCGCCACAAGAAAATCATTATAACGAACTGAAACAAACGTTATTGGCGCGCCTCGAACCCACCGACGAACAAAAATTGGAAGCATTATTGTCGGAGCAAAACCTTGGCAACTGTCGCCTATCAGAGGCATTGCGTCATATACGCGCACTAGCTGGCAAGAATAAACTGGTCAGCGAAAGATGCGTCCGATCAATCTGGTTGAGGAAAATGCCCGAGCTAATTAGAATCGCACTAGCGGCCCAACCAGACACGACAAAAATCTACGAATTGGCAGCGACGGCTGATCGGATGTTTGATATAATGAACATTGGTCCCCGATCAAATCGCCAAGTTCGCGAGGTGCAACCCTCTTATAGTCAAAATACCAATAGACAGTCGAGAAGTAGAGTGCAGACGAATCGTGACCACAGTAGAGACAATCATTCTCCTGCACCTACCGGCACGATCGCAGATCGCCTGGCCCGCTTAGAATCCATATTAGATAATCTATGTTGAAGAGAGAGAAACACCAATAACAATACCAACAACCACCAACGGGGTTTATGTTGATATCATTATAAGTTCGGTAAAGCAGCTAAAAATGCTACAATCCGTGCAACTGGCGTAAACCGAGTTCAACTGCCAGCATGAAGGTCGATCCGAACACAAAAAACTAAAAATTCAGCGGGTTTTGATCAACACATCGAACAGCCACATTAAATCTGCAAAAACAAACATTAAAACCTCGACTCGTCCACACATACACAATAAACTAACAAAATTAACCTATTTGATAGATACTGGCGCTGACCTATCGGTTATTCCAGTCTTTAACTTCAAACATTTATATACTATTCATAAACGAAACCCCGATCTAGTCTTATCGGCCGCCAATGGAACACCCATCCTTACTTACGGCACAAAGTTGCTACAGGTGGATCTCGGACTAAAACGAACCTTCACGCACGCTTTTATCATAGCTGCTGTGAATCGTCCGATCATTGGCGCCGATTTTCTATGCAAATTCGGACTTCTTGTTGACCTAAAAAACAAACAGCTGGTTGATTCAGCGACTAAGCTGTCAATCAATGCCACCATGGTTCGCGTCGACACACCGACACCGATCCATTTCACGGTCAACAATGATTACGGTACTCTGCTTAAACAATTTCCTTCTTTTAACAGCAGAGCCGAACTATAACTTACCAGTCCGACATAACGTGGTCCACCATATTGTGGACCATGTAGGCTAGATCCAATCCGTCACAAAGCTGCTTTCACTGAATTTCAGCACATGCTGGAATTAGGGATTTGTCGGCCATCGGCATCTCCCGTCTCGTGCCCTTTGCACATGGTCAAGAAAAAAGATCAAGATTAGAGACTATGTGGGGATTATCGTTTAAACTCGGTCACAACACCTGATCGCTAACCGATACCCCGCATCCATCCAAAATTTCTCCATGCATTTACATGGTTGCAAAATTTTCTCCAAAATTGATCTAGTCTGAGCGTATCACTTAATTCCCGTTGCGCCGGAAGATGTTCACAAAACGGCAATAACGACCCCATTTGGCATCTTCGAGTTCACTCGAACGCCATTCGGTCTACGAAACGCCGCACAAACATTTCAGCGCTTCATGAACGAAGTTGTTCGTGAACTAGAATTTGTTTTCGTCTACATTGACGATATTCTTGTTGCTTCGCACACTGAGGAACAGCACAAACTACACTTGGAACAATTGTTCAACAAGTTAGCACAGTTTGACGTGCATATCAAGAGCGCAAAATGCGTCTTTGGCGCAACCACTCTTGATTTCCTCAGCCACAAGATTACACCTGATGGTATTCTACCATCAGACGAACGAATTAACGCAATCAGAGAATTTCCAGCTCCTACTTCAATTAAAAGTATTCAGTGATTTGTCGGTATGGTAAATTACTACAATCGATTTATACCGAAACTCGCACCAATTCACGGCCACGTGGCATCTTTATTCAAAAAGCCCAAGACCGCCAAGAACTTCTCTTCAACCGACGAATGCCAACAAGCATTCACATCGTTGAAAACTGAATTGGAACAGAGAACACTTCTGGCACACCCACTAAGTGACTCAAAGCTTAGTTTGAATACTGACGCATCAAACACTGCCGTCGATGTAGTACTTCAACAGTACCATAACGAGCGTTGGGAGCCCTTGGGATTCATTTCGAAGAACCTCTCAGATGCCGAAAAGAAATATTCAGCATTCGACAGGGAATTACTCGCAATTTATCTGGCAGTCAAACACTTCAGATATTTTGTTGAAGGTCGATATTTTACAATCTACACCGACCACAA
This sequence comes from Tipula vernalis, assembly GCA_958295665.1. Classification (NCBI taxonomy): domain Eukaryota; kingdom Metazoa; phylum Arthropoda; class Insecta; order Diptera; family Tipulidae; genus Tipula; species Tipula vernalis. Next base: position 43,157,039 of record OY282560.1, read on the forward strand.
ATCTCTGACACGAGCGATTCAGTCAAAAACTGAACATAATCCAAGGCAATCACGCCACTTGGATTATCTAACTCAAGTTACTTCGGAGATTCAACATGTTTCCGGACATGACAACGTTGTCGCGGACACGTTATCCCGCACTACTGACAATGAAACGGCCACAGTCGAAACACATTTCGACTTGAGCAAAATTGCGAACACTCAAAAAGTTGACCTAGAACTTCAGAATTTATTTTGTGGTTCCGAATGTCACACTAGTTCATCATTGAAACTAGAAATTTTTAAGTTACCTGACCTTGAAATCGTATGCGAAACATCCACTGGGTACAATCACCCATACATTTCAGAATCACTACGTCGAACCATTTTCGACACACTGCATAACATTTCGCATTCTGGTGTCCGAGCAACTCGTAAATTGATCGCTGCTCGTTACTTTTGGCCCAGTATAAACAAAGACGTAGGCAATTGGGCTCAGTCTTGTTTATCTTGCCAACGCGCAAAAATTCAACGCCATGCAAAATCACCCCTTGACAAATTCGAAATTCCACATGGTCGATTTGAACATATCCATATAGATATCGTAGGGCCCCCATCCTCCATGTAACGGATATACACATTTACTTATCTGTGTCGATCGTTTCACTCGCTGGCCCGAAGCTTACTGTATGACCAATATGTCTGCGAGAACCATTGCCATCACCTTCGTAAACAACTACGTATCTCGATTCGGCGTACCCCTTACGATCACAACTGATCAAGGAACGCAATTTGAGTTAAAGCTTTTCACCGAGTTAACAAAACTCCTTGGCTCAAACCGAATACGTACAACGGCTTACCACGCACAAGCCAATGGCATAGTCGAACGCTTTCACCGGCAACTCAAAGCCGGGCTAATGGCCAGAAGCAATACAACTCATTGGAGCTCAGAAATCCCAATCATTTTACTTGGCATCCGAGCAACAGTGAAAGAAGATCTATGTATGGTCAAACCATTAAATTACCTGGTGAGTTCTTTGTTGAAAATCCTCTTTCACCAATTCCAACTACTGATACAGTCATCGACCAACTACGTGAAACAATGCAAAACCTTGTACCAAAATGCACCCGTCAGTCCAAGCAAGACGACGTTTTTGTTCCAAAATCGCTCAATAATTGCGATTTTGTGTTCGTAAGAACAGAGAAGGTTCGCACCGGATTATCACCTCCATACGAAGGTCCATATAAAGTCATTCGACGCCTTCGCAAACAATTGACCGTGTTGATTAATGGTAAAAATCAAACCATTTCAATCGACCGGCTCAAACCGGCTTACGGCATAGTGTGTTCCACTGAAAAAAAATCAGTTTGTAAAACATCTAAAACTGTCCGAATTTCAGCCGAATAAACATTTTTTTGTGGAGGGATTTAACTTGCGGGGGAGTCATGTAGTGATTCACTCATGTAATTCGTTTATTCCATTCATTTATCCCTACAATTGTTCGAAATATAACCCATTTCGAGTATTAAATATTATTGTATTTAAATGTTTTTGAACGGCTCTTTTCAGAATAGTAGTGACAACTACAGAACATTTTGACAACTAACATACTCTAGGTTTGTTTCTGTACTACTTAATAAAATCTTGGATACATTTAGTGCAACAACTAAAATCTTTACCACCATCTTATGTCTGCATTGGCAACTAACATTCTTAGCACATACACTTTTGATTATTTTAACTTTTTAGTACGCCGTTAGTGCAAGAATAATCACTGCATATTTTTCGATTTTCGTAACGTCTCAAATAGACGCACATAAAAAAAGACAAAAATACATACTGGTTAACTCTCGTATCTCGCAAGCAACAGAGCTTTTTTATATTTTTTAAATATAAAACTGATGTGTTTTGGACTTTATTTTTTAATAATAATTAATTAATAAAAACGCTGTATCAGCCCACATAAGTGTTAAAGTTCCTTGCCCAGAATTTTTAGAAAAGGAAGGATTTCTATTTTAGTTTTAAAATTAAACCTTCACACTTCCTACAAAACACATTATGCTTTCCCAGAAGAAATTCATACAATATAATATTAATTCAACATCAACATCACCTTAACCAATCCCATTTCCATTTGCCCAATTCATAATCGGTTAAAAAATGGAGGTGTGGCAGACACACGACTTTCTTTTACGAACAGAGAATTTTACGAACAGAGAATTTTGAGAATTTTTTTTATTTTGTTTTGTTTTTAATTTTTGGAAACATTTTGTATTAAGTAATTTTTTGTAAACCTTATACTTTTTAAGATATTTGCAAAATAAATTTTCTGGACCAAGGGAGTGGCCACTTCCGGTTAGCCGATTTGGAGTAAAATTCACTGGGACCTTCCAATTTATCAAAAAAGCTTAAATCTGAAATTTCAGTTCGATTGGTTAAACCATCTTGGCTGTAGAGAGGACACAGACCGACCGACAGACTGACAGACTGACAGATAGACACCATTTCGAAATCCACTTTTTCGGACTCAGGGGACCTCAAAACAGATAAATCTCTAAAAATCTCAAGGTCCAAAATTTCATGATTACTATACTTTATTTTACTAGAGTAAAAGAAAGTAAAAAAGCCAAGTTACAGACTAATTTTCCATATTCAAAACCTTCCTCTAAAAATCATTTAAGAATCCCATTTTCATCGTACCGTTGCAGAAATAAGAATTTCCATACTGGTTAGCCTAATTCAAAAATTTTATCTGATGGATCTATTTTCTAGTTAAAAATATTTCTCAGGTGGAATCTGTGATGATTCCAGAATTTCTCCTAGCTGCTGTTTGAAAAAAAAAACAGGATCTGATGTGTTTCATCGCAATACTTATAAATAACATATTTGAAATATGTACCTTGGCAGGTACAAATTTTGTGGTTTTGAGGAATGCCAAAATATATTGATTTGTGGCGGGCTACAGATACAGTAGAAACAGAAATATATATTTCCATCGGGAGATTTCCCAATAAAACTATTAGAATTTTCTTACATACTCGTAATATTTCCCATTTTTTCTCCCGGTTTTGGGAACAAGTCGGTCATAACGAGATGGGGAAACAAGTCGGTCATAACGAGATGACGTTTTGATAAACAAACAAAACGTCATAACAATACATGTACGACGAAAAATAAAGTTTCTTCTCAGTTGCGTAGGGTGACATCTACCCTGCAGTCCATGAAGGAAAAAACATTCGTTTGGGTGGTTTGGTGAATTCAATCAAACCAAGCAGGGAAAGTCGCGTTAGCCGGAAAAACAATAAACGTTACATAAATAGGAAAATGGTGAAAGAAAAAAACTCAATAATCGCTAAACGGTTGCGAGCAATGAGGTCAATAAAAATCCATATTGCTAGTCGTGAGATACAATTAATATAATTCATTAATTAAATACCGATCAGTGTAAAACAACATTTTGTAACGGTTATAAATAAATAAACATTTATTATAAAAACTATTGTAAATAAAAATGTATAAAAGATAATTCGTGCGCGTTTATATTAAAGATAAAAAATATTTGTGTCAACATAACTTCTGCCCACAAATATATTTGTGGGTAACAAGAGACCACAGATTAATAAATAATTTTTTACTATTTGCAACAACAACGTGGGTGTGAGGTGAGTAAATGCTCTTCAAAGAGGATAGGCGTGTTTTTTCTATCCTATTCAAACATTTTATTTTATTTTATTTTTTGTTTTATTTATATGGTTTATGTAGTGTAGTGTTATGTATATACTTTATATACATACGTATATTATATACATTAATTATAATTATAATTTTAATTTAAATTTTATTAATTTCAGTTTTTAGTGAAATAATCATTAAAGTGAAAGTGAAATAATTTAAAGTATTATTTTGGAAAATGCAATCTACCGGGATTCATAGATAAAGAGATGAAAATTATGAATTTCTTGATTAAGTGCATGATTTTGACTTTTGTGTGATTGTACATAGATTTTAAATACCAAAATCTATTAATTGGATCGTATTAAAATAGATTTTTACTTAAATTGACATACGTCGTAGTTAATTTCATATTTGATTTGATTTTTACACATATTTCAATATATTCTTGTGTTTTATTTTATGTACAACCGACACAATACATTCTTGAAGCTTGATACATAGCAAAACCAACAAAATGTTTATACTAGCCGTCTCGTTCGCTCTTTACACAGATCCTATCAAGGAAATGTACTATATATTATTGGTGTTTTTGTCTTATAATATTTAAACAACAACAAAAACAGAGAGATATTTTTTGCTGGTTTTGGTATAGTCGTTACAGATATTTTCAGTATCTTGATACATAGATCAGGAATGTTTGTATATTCGCTATAAAGATATTATCTGTATATAATATAATGTAAATATGATAAGTCTCCTGTTACGCACATGGAAGATTGTAGAAAAGTATTTGCTTTAAATGTGTGTTGGTGGTTTAGTATATAAGATTCTGTTATTTTTATTTTGGTGTTGTTTTCTCTCTTTGTGTTTTTTGAATTCATGAAACAACCATAGTGTTCTAAATGAAACATGAACTATACAAACACAACGAAATTTTAGTGTATTCGACTCAAATAGGATTCTTATACTTTGTATAATCGAATAAGTTTGAGTCGAATTGGAAACTGCCTTATATAATCCATATAAAATAGTAAACCATATTGTACTAATAATTTACTATCAATCACATTGGTGTCTGTAAGCGGGTCGAGTTTGTCCCAACTAATATTCCTATCCTATCCTTCGGTTTTGTTCCTGCGATAATGCTTGGCCGTACACTCATAATCAATCAATCAATCATCAATTTGCAACAACAACATGGGTGTAGTCTCAGTTTACAATGAACGTAAAATTTATAGTGCTTACTAATATAAATTTAGTAGTATTTGTTGCTAGTGTTTTATGTATTTAGAATAAGTAAATAAACTGTAGCAATTTCATTAATAAAACAGAGTAAACTTAAACATCAAAACATAAGTTTATTACTCAAACCAGTTGGATCCCACCAGCTGTAATCTAACTGGACTTCCTCCAATTAATTAAAAACCACCACCGATAATTTAATTAGTTGGTTCGTTAATCCAACAATTTTTATTCTCACTAACTAAAATTATAAACTGTTGGAAATTAACATCAAGTCAAAATCAAGAAAATAATTTCTGATATGTATGTCGACATTAATGCCTCCACCTGTACTTAATTTCAAATTAATATCTAAATATGAATTGTAATTTCTCGCTCTCCTTAGTATTATATATCTCCTACTAATTTATTAGTATTAAGTATATTTTGAATTAAATAAATGATGTATGGTCGTTCTCTTATTTTTGGACCACCGTCGAAGCGACATCTTATTTTGTATGGATACAAATTATTCGCGACAGATTATTTGGCGACGAGAATAAAATATTTTTTAAGTCGTGCAAAGGATAATAATTCTGTAATATATTTATAAAATAATTTATAATATATTGGTAAGCATACAGTTAAATATTACACGGATAATTCATAGTGAATAAATTGAAACAAAACAGTTACATATAATAAGTAAATAAATAACTGTGCATAAATTAGCATATGATAAAATTGCATTGACGAAAGTCAACAGCAACAAAATGTCTGCTGAGACAATAAAACCATTCAATCCAGAATTACATTTAATTGATGACTGGATTGAGATATTGGAATTATTTTTTTCAATTAAAGATTTGAAAAATGAGAAAAAGCTGTCATGGTAAATTGTATTAATAGGAGATTTGGGTTATGCTCAGTAAAAGTGTTATTAAGTCCTTCAAAATTGACTGACAAAACTTATCAAGAACCGTAATTACGGTTCTTAAAAATCATTATGCACAGGAAAAAATTGAAATTTCGGAACGTTTTAAATTTTATAAACATAACCAAGAACCTCAAGAATCAGTGCACGATTACGTCATAGCTCTTCGGAAGTTAGCGGCCTCCTGTAATTTTGGCAATTTTTTGCAATCAGCGTTGCGTGATCGATTAGTGTGTGGACTTAAACATGGAGTAATTCAAACTGCATTGTTGCAAAAGATGGAATTAGATTTCGAAACAGCACAGAAAACAGCAGTGGCAATGGAACTAACGGAGTCGGAATTGAGAATGATGCAACCACAAAGTACATCGGTGTCGAAAATTAAGTTGTTCAAAAGCACGAGGTCCATAAAACCGCAATCAAGTAATAGTCAAGTGTGAAAAAGTGATGAAAAACAAGTAAAATGTTTTCGATGTGGAAGGTACCATAATCATCAATATTGTCTAGCTCGTTATTGGAAGTGTTATGTATGCGATATTAAAGGTCATACTGCTAAGATGTGTAAAACTAGAAATCAGAACAGTGCAAAAGTACACAATCTGAATGTACAAGAAGATAACAACAGTGATGAATCAGAAAATGACGATGGTGATAGTGGTGAAGATCTATAAGTTGGTCAAATTCAAAAGACACGGATGCTTCTTTTAAATTCGGTAAGAAAGTTAATGTTATAAACGAAAACAGAGCGGAAATATCAAATCGAATCGAATCGGACGTAGAATTTTGTGAATTTCCGGAAATAAACATGAAATTTGTGCAACGGGAATATCAAGAAGTCGAAAACATCAAAAATGTTGTAAACATTGCATCTTCAGCATTGGACCCTATATTAGTAACAATTAATATTAATAATAAATTAATTAAATTAGAAGTGGACACTGGTTCAGCTTTTACAATTTTCTCATATAATTCATATAAATTTCTTTTTTCAGATGTGTCGTCGAGTCCATGTGGTGTAAAACTACAGTTATTGAACAATGAATTACTGGAAGTCATCGGTAAAATTCCAGTTACGGTCAAATTTCATGGAAACTTATTCAGATTGGGCATCACAGTCGTCAAGTCGAATCACTCCTTTACACCGTTACTTGGAAGAGATTGAATGGAACTAATAATGCCAGGGTACCGTGAGTTAATTTTAAAATTAGATTATTCGGAATTTTACAAACAAAATATTGTTCAAAACGTGAATGGTGTACTAAATCCAATTCAGTCATGTCACATCAGTCAGCCATTAATACCTTGTTCAAAAATTATGGAAAATCTACGAAACAAATATATGTATGTATTTAATTCTGAAGATAAAAAGCAATTCCAAAATTCTGTAAATTTTATGATGTTCCATTGGCATTAGAAAAAAAAGTTGAAGACGAAATCAAACGTCTCATTAATGCGAAGATCTTTAGTCCTGTCAAGTTTAGTCGTTGGGCAAGTCCAATTATTTGTGTTCCCAAAGCTAATGGGAACTTACGGATATGTTGCGATTATAAGGTCACTGTCAACAAGGTATTGGATGCAGATCAATATCCGTTGCCAAAGATAGAAAACATATTTGCAAGTCTCGCCAATAGTGAAATCTTTTGTTTATTAGATCTCACTGGCGGTTATCAGCAAGTAGAAGTCTCGTCTAAGTCAAGCAAATTTCTCACTGTTACCACTCACTTAGGATTATTCGAATTGAATAGGCTGCGTTATGGAATTGCATCGGCACCAGCTATTTTTCAATCGATTATGGACAAAATATTGAAAAATATTTCGGGTGTGTCTTGTTATTTGGATGATGTCTTGATATGCGGAAAGAATGAATTTGATTGTCGGATAAAGTTAGAAAAAGTTCTTAGTAGATTTCATGAGTTTAACGTGAAAATTAATTTGTCCAAAAGTATATTTTTTCAAAAATCCGTTAAGTATTTAGGGCACATTTTGTGAAAAAATGGAATCAGTCCTGATCCAAATAAAATATCGGCAGTCGTAAACGCTCCACAGCCCCGAAATATTACGGAGCTCAAGTCATTTCACCAATTCATTTGGTCCAAAGAGTGTGATGAAACGTTTCAAAAATGTAAGAAATTATTGACGTCAAATAATTTATTAAATTATTTTGACCAAAACAAACCTATAATTGTGACTTGCGATACGAGTGCGTATGGATTGGGAGCAGTACTGTCACATGTGATAGATAATGAAGAGAGGCCAGTATGTTTTGCCTCCTCAACATTATCGCCTTCAGAAAAAAAAAAATGTGCACAAATACAACGTGAGGCATTAGCAATTGTATTTGTCATCAAACGGTTTCACAAATATTTATATGGAAATGAATTTACCCTAGTCACATACCATCAGCCTTTAAAAATCCTTTTTAATCCGGAAAAAGGTCTCCCTGTACTCGCAAGTCACCGGCTTGAAAGATGGGCCATTTTTCTTTCGGGTTATAAATTCAAAATTCTTTATCGAAAAGGTGCTGATATGGGTACTGCTGATGAGCTTTCACGCCTCCCTCTTCAGCAAACTTCAGCTTTAGAGGGTGAAGAAAATTTTTTTGTGAAAAATTTGTCATATTTGTCTTACCCACTCAAGTTTAACGATGTCGCGATTGCCACTATGAAAGATCCGGTTTTATCTGTAATTTACAAGTACTGTTCTGAAGGGTGGCCAAATTTTGTGAAAGATATTCATATAAAACCATATTTTGCGGTACGAAATGAAATCGTAATAGAGGATGGTTGTTTAATGCGAGGTTGTAGGATAGTCGTGCCTCGGGAATTGCAACAGAAGCTGCTTGCTCTTCTACAAGAGAGTCACACTGGTATTGTGCGAATGAAAATGTTGTCCAGATCATATTTCTGGTGGTCTTATCTAGATTCAGAGATAGAAAAAATAACGCCCAATCGTGAAATTTGTGCTTTAAATGCAAATTCAAAACCATCTCAGACGATTGCCTGGCCAGAAACAAATTTTGCGTTCGAGAGAGTACATGTAGATTTTTTTCATTTGTTTGAATCAACATATTTTATTTTAGTAGATAGGTATACCATTAACTCGTTTGGGGAAAACCCCAAACGAGTTAATTTTTAAATCAAACATTAGAACGAAATTAGATTTACTAAGACCTACAGTACCTAAAAAAATCGTAAAGGAAAAAGAAATTAAAATTAAAATTAAAATTGGGTGTTCAGCCTTAGTTACCTTAGTGAACGGTTGTGTTTTTTTTTTCGTGTTGAAAAGTCAAAATAATTTTGAATAAAAATAATTTTGATAAAATTTTGAAATTTAATTTGTGGTTCAATCGAAATATATTTTTATAAAAGTGAGTTGTGTTATAAACTATTAAAGTTATTTCTCAACAATGTCTCTGTGCTGTGTGTGTAATATGAAAGTGGCTGGAAACTTTTTACGTGTGCCGGTGAGTGCAGTCAACTCGTTCACTTTGAGTGTACAGGGATCAAAAAGCCTGTGTTCGACGCCATTTGCGCCATTTGTGCATTGATGCTTTTAAAATTATCAGGGCACAGAGTGATCACATGAGTAAATCTATTGACGCTTTATCAGTGTCCTTGTGCTTGATAAACAAGACATCTGCCGCTATAAATAGTAACGTGGAGAGTTTATTAAAACCATTACCACCATCGCAGCAGCCGTCGTCTTCAAAATTAAAAAAAAAAGCTACGCAAAGTATTGTGCAAACTAATATGGAAAAAAGATCTAAGAGAAACGGCATTACAACGGCTACATCTGAAATAACTGATGGCAGTTCCCAGCGCCACGTCCAGGTCACTGATGGCTTACAGCCTCCACACTTTCCGCCGTTGTCGTCCGATTGTGTTATTACGAACATTCCAACGGTAATTTCTTCATCTGTCGTATCGAACTCTTCGCCATTACTGTCATGTCAGGATGCCGTTCGAGCTGAGAGGTCTGATGTTCCAGGTTCGGATTGTCCAGTCATGGAATTGCGTACAGTGCCTGTGGTTCGAAGGAAGTATTTGTACATTTCCGGTCTTCATCCAACAACTACTTCCGAATCGATATCCCGGTACATTACGTTCAAAAACAGCGTTTTTAATCCATCAAACGTGTCCTGCTTCTCACTGTTCCCTAGAGACCGGGATCCAGCAGAACTGACGTTTGTGTCTTTTAAGATTGGAGTCATCAATAACTTGCATGGTACCTTGAAAAATCCTGATTTTTGGCCACCTGGGGTTTTAGTTCGCGATTTTCAAGAAAGGCGCGATTCAAAAAACGAGGTAGGAGCTCGCAGCAAAGTGTCAATTTAATTTCATTAAATGCATTAAATTCCAATATTTTAAATTCTAATCTACCAAATTTTAACAATAATCTTATCACAGTTCATCCTAACATTCTAAATTCATGTTTATCTAATTCTAACAATGTCGTCAATGGATCTAACAATTGCATCAATAGCTTATCAATTTTTTATTTTAATTGTAGTGACATGCGATCAAAATCAAAAAATTTCTATCTTGGAATATTGGAATCTGATTACGACGTAATAATTCTGACCGAAACATGGCTTACAATGGATTTCAATGATGCGGAGCTTTTCCCTTCGGATTTTTGCGTTTTCCGTCGCGATCGATATAACCTTAGTACAAAACGTAAAGGTGGTGGTGTGCTTATTGCAGTTCGGAATATTTATTCTTGTGAATTTTTATTTTCCGACCCAATCATTGAGTTCATTGCTGTTAAACTCAAACTAGGTGCATTTTACTTAATAATTAGCACAGTCTACTTTCCTCTAGAGCCATCCTCGATATTTTGTCAAGATTTTGTTGACAAGTTCTCATGTAATTTATTACCTTTTATTTCTGATAACACTGACTTTGTTATTTTCGGCGATTTCAACTTTCCAGATCTAATTTGGATGATGGTTGACAATATGTTCATTCCTGCTAATACGAATGATTCTTCCGCCTTAATTTGTGATTTTATGGCAAACATGGGTACTTCACAAATAAACAGTGTACCAAACAGCCACGGCACTTATCTGGATTTGGTTTTCTACACTAATAATAGTTCTTTTAAACTAGAATCATGCGACGACTTTGCCGGATCTTCGAGTGTTTATCATACCCCGGTTTCATTTCAGTTGTTCTACAAAACTTCTAATAATTTAAACTTTACCAAAAATTGTACAGTATTTGATTTTTCGCACGCCGATCACAGCTCATTAAATGATTTTTTAGCTGAAGTTGATTGGGCTGGTACACTGTCAAACATTGATATCAACAGTTCATTAGATACCTTCAATGAATTGTTGAAGGTTGCTTTTGAAAAATTTGTTCCTAAAAAATTAATTAGAAAGTCTCATACCCGCAACGTCCGATGGTTTACCAAAGAACTGAAACAACTTGAAGTCCTACGTAATAAATGTCATAGGAAGTATAGGCGTACAGGGTTGGCCCATGACTATATCCAGTTTAAGTCTTTGCGCAAACAGTTTTGCTATCTCAACCGATTCCTCTATAACAATTACATAATTGATATTGAAGACGATTTGCGATGTAATCCGAAGAATTTCTGGAGATTTGTCAAAAATAAGAACCATAATAACGGCTTGCCGCCATTTTTAGAATTCCATGGACGAAAATCAGATAATCCAGAGGCAATCTGTGGTTTTTTCGCTGAATATTTTAGCAGTGTTTTTGTTAAGGATAGCTCATTATCTCCTAAAGTAGCTAACACCAATAATTCAAAAATTGTTTTTTCAGAACTTGACGTGATGACGGCTTTGATGAACATGGACGTTTCTAAAGGTCCTGGACCAGATGGTTTACCAGTGTCTCTATTGAAGCAGTGTGCATTTGGTTTTGCCGCTCCTTTGTGCCATTTATTTAATTTGAGCCTCAGCCAAGGCAAATTTCCTGATCTGTGGAAAACATCAAGTATCATACCGATCCACAAAAGCGGTTCCCGCAGTGATGTAACAAATTATCGTGGAATTGCAATACTGTCTTGCATTCCTAAAGTATTCGAGTCAATGGTCAACAAAGTGATCTACTTCCATTCCAAGCAACTTATTAGCACACGTCAGCATGGATTTTTTCCTGGCCGCTCAACGGTCACAAATTTAGCGGTCTTTCAAAATAATCTAATTAATTCTGTTGCCTCGAAAGTTCAAGTCGATGTGGTCTATACCGATTTCGCTAAAGCTTTCGATAAACTTAATCACAGGTTATTAGTGAATAAGCTCAGTGAACTTAATTGCGACATTATTCCCTTAAATTGGCTTATGTCTTATTTATCGGATCGCAAAATGTTTGTCAAGATCAACGATACGTTCTCAGAATGTTTTATTGCGACATCTGGGGTGCCTCAAGGTAGTCACTTGGGTCCATTATTATTTTTATTGTTCATAAACAATGTTGTTGATTGCTTCAAATTCGCAGACTGTATTTGCTGACGACATGAAAATATATGCAAATATTTCATGTGAATTGGATCGCGATCACTTTCAGCGGGACCTCAACACATTTTGCGGTTGGTGTGTTACTAACCTTATGTTTCTGAATGTTGATAAGTGTCACGTGATCACCTATTCCAGATCTAAGCCTCCTGTAGTTTTTAACTATTATCTAAATGACGTTAGTTTGAAGAGAGTTAATATGGTTACAGATTTGGGCGTTATCTTTAGCTCGGATTTAACGTTTAACTCTCACATCGATGCGGTTGTTAATAAAGCCTTTTCGATGTTGGGGTTTATTAAAAGAAATTCGAAGGATTTTCACGACACATTAACTTTCAAGTCACTGTACACTTCATTTGTTCATTCACAGCTTGAGTACGCGACTGTCATATGGTCTCCGTTCTATGAGTCTCATTCAATCAGAATTGAAAGTATTCAGAAACAGTTTTTGGTATTTGTTCTCAGAAAATTACCGTCTTTCGAGCGGAACAATAATTTCAGACTATCACCATATGTAGACCGATGCAGTTTTATGGATCTCCAATCTCTAAGTGCTAGACGTACATGCGCAAGTGCCACATTTGCGCGTGACATCATTTGTGGTAAAATAGACTGTTCTGACATTCTTTCATGTTTTAATATTTATGCTCCTCAACGCAACTTACGCCCCCGGGAACTTCTTCATATTCCGACTGCAAGTAGCAACTACAGCTTCCATGGCCCTATAGTGCGCATTCAACGAGATCTCAACGCCGTAGCAGATTGTTTCGATTTCAATATTTCCAGGGATGAATTTAAAAAACGAATCGCTAAGATTTTGTTTTAAATTTCTTTTTGTTTTGTTGTTAATTGTTTGATCTATTGATGTCGTTATATCTTTTATTCTTTTATTGTAACATTTTTTAACTTTTTATAATGTTTTTTAATTATGTAAGCCATTTTTGCATATACATGCTGTTGGTTAGTAAATAAATAAATAAATAAATAAATAAAAAACAAAACTAAGAAACTAATTCATAAATTTAATGAAGGAGATGAAGTTTTGTATAGAAGTACAGACAAATATTCAACTAAATGGGTACCTGGTCGAATTTTAAAAGTTACTGGTCCTATCACTTATTCGGTTAACGTTAATAATTGAGTGCGGTTAATTCATTCAGATCATTTGAAATCTAGTAATTTAGAAGATGCTCTTCATCCCGGAATGCGCGTTTTGCTTCCGCAAGGGTACAACTCAACCCTTCCAAATACCGCTTTGGATATGAATACTACTAATTCACCTGTTCCTGCACTTAGAAGATTCACTTCACATTTCACACATTTAAACTTATTAAATTTTGGATTAAATTATATATAAAAAAAAAAAAAAAAAAAAATTGGGAAATGGGTTATAAATTCATAAGATTGGGTTATATTGTAAATTGTAATGTCTATTGAAATTTAAAATATTTTTTAAAAGGGGAGGAAAATGTATGTATGTCGACATTAATGCCTACACCTGTACTTAATTTCAAATTAATATCTAAATATGAATTGTAATTTCTCGCTCTCCTTAGTATTATATATCTCCTATTAATTTATTAGTATTAAGTATATTTTGAATTAAATAAATGATGGATGGTCGTTCTCTTGTTTTTGGACCACCGTCGAAGCCACATCTTATTTTGTATGGATACAAATTATTCGCGACAGATTAATTTCCATTGCCAAAAACTTAAATTCATATTAAATATGAATTTAAGTTTTTGGCAATGGCAATTAATCTGTCGCGAACAATTGAGCCTTTACCATAATACCATAATATCTAGATGTCCGTAAGTGCGGACATCTCGTTTAGTCAAGATCTATTATTCCAGCGAGAAATAACCTATAAAAATTTTGTTCAAAAAATTATTTTTCAAGTTCTGGAAAAGCTAGCAAAACTAAGATTTTACCAGTAAACTTTAAAACTCGTGACACCTACCCCAATTAACGATTAGTAACACCTCAAAGGATCTTATGAATGATTGTGGAGAATCCGTCTAAAATTAGAAACTTTAGTTTACCCGATGCTTAAACCATTCTCAGAGTTTGCTTATAATGGCAAAACGCTTCAAAATTGGCAGCAAAAAAAAATTAAATCACATTTCTTCCCTCTTATTCCGCAGTAACCTAACATTTGAATACACATAATTCAAGAAAACAAAAATCATAAAACACCGACAATCGAGAGCGAGGCAGCAATTAAAAAATATGGCTGAGCAAATAACAAAAATTTAATTTTTATTGATATCCATAAAAATTAATTGAAATTCTAGAATTTACGAAAGCTTGAAATAAACTTTTTTTCTCTATTTATTTACACCCATTTAACCTAATTTTTATTAATTTTTCATGTCAAATATGACGAAGATAAAAGCTTAATTGTGTTTCCATCTAACTGATGTATAAATAAAAAAAAAATAAAAATAACGAGTGGATATACAAACGCAAACAGGATTAAAAACTTTTTGTTTTCGAGTTTTTATTCGAGAACAGAAACATCTGGTAACCTTTTATTATATACCGGGTATAAACGAGAAAAATCATTTTAATTTTAATATTTGAGATGAAACAAGAAGATGGAGTTGTGTAACAAGTGAAAATATAATACAAGTTTTATTTTTTGAAAATAATGTAAAAAAGCTCGTCAAAAGTATATTTCTAAATAGGTTTTAATTAAACAAAAAATAGCAAAATGGTATAGAAGAGAAAACTAGCTATACGTTTTGAAAAAGTTTTCTCTCGAACAGGTAAAATTAAGTTTTTTTTGTAAACATAAGTACATACATATATATGTAGAGTTAGATGAAAATACTGAAAAATCGATTAGAAGCTATATACCAACCTAGTTAGCTACTTTCTGCAATGATTGGTTTGCTCTCCCTGCGTTTCGGGCAATAGGCAGAAGTAGCAAAAAAAAAATTGGTTTACTTTTCACAATCTAATTAAAATTTAAGCCATTTTCAACGTTCATATACTGTATTATACCCTAGATTCGGAAAAAACGAAATGTGCTTTTAATATTTATAAAAGAGGGGAAAATCTAGGTAAATGCTTTTACAGACAGCAACAGTGTATATATATAAATAGAGCTATATTCCTACTATACAACACAACGATAATAAATTAAGAAGTTTTGTAATTTTAGCGCAACAAATATAAAAATGATAGAAAAACTTATTGAATTTATTAGAGTTGTTGTTGTTGATGGTGGAAATTGTTTGTCGTATGTTTACGAAAGGGGTGAGTGTGAAAAATATTGTTTGTCTGGCTGAGCCTTATAATTTGGAAAGGTTTAATGCACTTAAATGGAGTAAATCGAACGAAATTTGTATGCAATGAATAGGTAGTTTTGGCTCTATATTGGTAAAAAATAAAAATATGGTGAATTATCAGGAGACACCCAAGATCAGCAACCACCAATTGCGAATATTTATCGTGACGCGAACTAAATTATTTGAAATTCACAAAGCTAATTTTTTACGGCAAGTTAATTCCGCAGTCGATAAGAGCCGTGTTGTGAAACCCAAATATCTGCGATTTAATGAACCTTCATTAACTCGCATTCCAAAAAGTTACACCAAAATACCATTTTCGTTCTAAAACAAAAACGCTACTTAGTTAACAAACTCACTTAAACCCCATCCAACAAAAATACAAACTCTTGTCCAAAAAATAATTTTTATTGTCCTAAATTCCAATAACCAACTTAATCAACAAAAAATATAAGCATTGGGTTCGGGCTAGTTCCCAAAATTAGCTCGATTCGAAAGCTATATACGTGTATGAACTCAACTCAATCTAATCTAGCACTAAACCCTGAACTCAACCTCAATTTAATCCCTAACCGAACTTCTCTTTCAAATCCAACTCAATCTCACCATCATACCAGCATACGTACGTTAAACAATCATCCCATCATGCCATTATCATGACACTATACAATTAAACTATCATACAATCGTACCTCAGTAACGTCGAACCATCCCACCATCACACCATGATATACATCTTATCATCGATCCACCACATCTTCATACTAGGTATTATCATAAAATCGTACCATCGTACCACCATACAATCATATAATCACACCAACACACAATCCCCTTGTAGAGTTGCTGGCTCTCCCATCGGGCGCGTCCCCAGGTGGCGGATAGGGGAATGCCCTCACCGGTTCGCCGGCGGGTAGGTGGCCCATAGTCAAGATCGAACGACCGCAATGTTCTAGCAGTGGGGTCCTTGGCTGCTAGGACAGATAATTCTACAAGCCCTGCCTGCAGAATTCAAGAGCAGGAGGTGCCGGCTAAGGCCACACCGAAGACGGTAAATCCGTTTATGAAGAGTGCCAATGTCATAAGATCACCGAACAAGAAGCTGGAAACCGGTGCTGCATCGAATGAGGCAAAAGTGACAACCGGGAAAAACTCTAAGGAGTTAAGGGGAATAACCAACCCATTCCAAAGGAGTAGTAGCACGAGAATAGGATTTCGGCAGCATTCGAAGTCCCTTTCAGAGTCTGAAGACCACAAAATATCTCATTCACTATCAGATATTAACGGGCCTGATGCTTTTAATTGACTTGGAAAGAAAATTAACCTTCTCTGGGAATACATCAAATCAAGGAGTAACGTACACCATGAAATAAAGAAGCTTGCCACGTCAATCAGGAATCTGTATGCTGAACACTCACTCGAGGTTGAAAAACTGAATGACGAGAACCAGAGAACGTAGACAATTGCAAACTTGGCTAAGCAGATAACAGTATGCTGTGAGACCCAGACAAACAAAGGGAAGAATATCGTTCCGCTGGATAGGGAAGCGGAAATGGCATCCAAAAGCAAAACGAAAAGGTCGAATGAACAAAATTCGCCTATTGAACACGTCGAAAAAAAGGGAAACAGAAAACTGGCGGAACCCCAGTTCTAGAAGCTAAAGTTTCGAATGAAACCCCAGTCGAACTTAGTGAGCCTAACAATGAAGCGGGCCCCGACTGGCAGTTGGTGAGCAAAGAAAAAGAATGAAAATTAATGGGGATTCAAATTTGAACGACCTCTCTGATAAGGTGACTCGCATACGTAGGACAGCAAAGGGCGATCTCCTACTTGAGTTGGGGGAAGATATACACCCAAAAGAACTTGGACTCCAATCTGCATTAGAAAATTCTCTTGGTGCAGATGCAAAAATCCAAACGCTAACGCAGGTTGATGAGGTTATGCTCGAAGTTAAAGACATTGACGAGGCCACATCAAAGGCAGACGTACATAAGGCGATTATAACTAAGTTTGCGGTGGCGAAAGACTTAGCGATAGAGTGTATCAAGTCATTGAGAGCTGCCTAAAGAGGCACTCAAACGGCAGTGATGGCTGTACCAAGTTCGGTAGCCAAAACGATGACTGCTGAAGGCAAGGTACGTGTTGGGTGGGTGATTTGCCAAACCCGCGAAAAAAAATTGCCCTTAAAGTGCTTAAAGTGCTGGCAGTACGGACATATAGCCAAATCTTGTACATGTGACGAGGATCGCGCTGGCCTCTGCTACAAATGCGGAGGAAACGGTCATGTATTTAAAGAATGCAAGGAAGAAGCAAGATGTATGCTTTGCGAGAACAGGACGAACCATAACCATATAGCAGGGAGTGGTCCATGCGTATACACCTAAACCATTGTGAGGTTGCACAGGACGTCCTAGTCCAAACAGTGCATGAAGCCAAAGTTGATGTCACCATCTTGTGCGAACAGTACAAAAAAATAGATGGGTGTAATTGGGCAACCGATCGAGCCGGCAAAGCCGCCATATGGTCCTGTGGCGGACGGACCATACAGGAGAGGGCTAATAATCCTGACGCAGGATTTGTGCGAGTGACACTCCAGAGTGTCCGGCCTGCAAAGGATCACAAGAGGATGTGGAACACGTTTTTTTTTTTTCAATGTTCGCGGTTTGAGGCCACCCGGTGTGAACTGTCGGATATCCTTGGGCAGTGCCCAACACCTGAAAACATATCCGAACTAATGCTTTTTTCTGAAGAAACATGGAATGCTGTAAGCCACACTTCGGCGGTGGTACTGAAGGAGCTGAAACGCCTAGAGCGTGCAAGAGCAGATCGTCTAACGATAGATCCGTATGGAGGATGGATAAATGGTTGTGAGGTTTTTAGATGGTATAAATCCATCACTGTTGCTGAGATGTTTGCCACCATCAAAGCTTCGTCTTGTTGAAGATTTTCCTCATTTTACCATTCCCAAACTTGGTCGTTCAAGTGAGGTATCCATTAAAGCGACGTTTCATTGTAATATTCAAAATATACAATTTTTAATTAATGAATTTATGAATTTTATGAATTTTTGAAGATAATTTATTGAATTTTACTTAATGCACACCAACTTTTACTATAATTTATTCTTATTATCGAAATAATGAAAACATTAAAAATTTTAAAAAAATCAGACTTTTTCTGTTAAAAATTCACTTTTCAACTTCCAATTTCCTATGCAATCGACAAATCTGAAAATTTTGGGACTCGCTTACCAATTCGATATTCAAAATTTGATTTTTTTTTTGAACCTCGGAATTTTCGCTTTAGAATATCCAACGATATTTATAGAGTTTAAAGAAATTAAAATTTTTGAAGCCAAATTTGATAAGCTGAAATTTTAAATTTTGAAAAATTTTGTGAAATTTTATGGAATTTAGAAAATTTTGATTTAGAAATTTTCTTACCCCATAATAGACCATAACCTTCTGCACATTGTATAATTTCATGCCAGCTTCGTGACCGGCCCTTCACCACTGATTGCCATCACTCTCTTAAAAAATAAGGTAATGTGTAAATAGGGAAAAGTGTAAAGTTTATGTATTTGAGTAATTAGTTTCATCGGCTTGTTTACGAGGGCAGAATTTTAAGTTCCCGGAGAGATGGAAAAAACTAAAGAATAAGGAAAAAAATATATCCGTCTCTGTCTGTTTCATTATCCACTCATAAGATGAGTTTAATTATCACCCTCATTATAACAATGGTTTCCATCGCTATCTCTTGCATGGTCTCTGATTCTTTACAATCGCTGATATAGTATCAATGTTTTTGATATTTAAAATATCTCGACCGAGAGAAGCTTCGGCCTCTACTCTTCAGAAAGCCTTTTTCTTAGTTTTTCCCCCATCATGACTGTCAAACTCTAGCTGCGTAATATCTTCAACGTCAAGCTTGTTCAATTTAGTAATAGTAATTCCAGGTATGTTCAAGAAGGATAACTATAGGTTTAGTATTCCTGAACTTCAGAATTCGTATGATATTGATCGACTGTTTTACATTTTTAAATATCAAATATCCAGATAGGGAGCTGTAGTTGGACCAGAATATGTAAACAGACCCTTACAGAAAAATATAGTTCCAAATGCGTCCATGAGCGATAACTTTGTTTGGTATTCCTGAACTTCTTAATTCGTATGGTATCGGTTTTACAAGCGAGTTTTTTACATTTTTAAATATCAAATATCCATGATAGGGAGTTGTAGCTGGGCCAGAATATGTAAACCTAAAGAGCCTTACAGAAAAATATAGTTTCAAATGCGTCCAAGAGCGATAACTTTGTTTGGTATTCCTCAACTCCTGAATTCGAATGGTATCGCTTTTACAAGCGACTTTTTTACATTTTGAAATATCAACTGGATATTTGATATTTCAAAAACTAGGAGACTATAGTTAGACCAGAATATGTAAAATTAAATGGCCTTAAAGAAAAATATAGTTCCAAGTTCTTTCAAGAGCAATAACTTTGTTTAGTATTCCTGAATTTCTCACTTTCCCGAACATTCAAATTGTAATGTTAGGTTAGTGCGCCTGAATGTAAGTATTAAATTAATCATTTTCATAATTACATTTACTAGAAATAGAAAGAAGGGCAAACTCAGAAGGAACTTCCGTCTTTTATAACGGTTTTGATTAAGGGAAAAAAGTTTTCTAATTTTAAATGACGTCAGACATTTGTTTAGATCACACTTCTCGCGCATGCTAGTTATCAGTTATTGACTACACTTAAAACTGCCCTATTGTTGAGTAACAGCTGGCATACTAATCTTTCGGTGTATTTTCCACGTCAAAACCTTTGATTCACTGGCCTTTTCTATAGGTAGCTTTGAGACTGAAAATAAAATTCATTAGACGTTTTTTTAAATTAAAATTCAGTCTTTTGCAAATAGAATTGGACGAAATTTTTAAATAAAATTTGACATGTGGGCCAACTTCACAAAGGTTTCTGTTTGATCCATCACAATATTGTTTGTTGCGCGATTGCTTTATTTGGTACAGCCTTTACCAGATTGGCCATTATTATTTGTCGATAGTTATTTGGCATTTAATAGTTGTTGATTGGGCCAGCATCATGGAAGGTCGAATTTAGCGTGTACTAACTTCTTGGTTCAACCTCTTTATCACGTGATATTTCACTTTGGCAGGTCCAGTTTTCTCAAAGATTGATAAAATCGAGAATGTTTTAGAGCTGATTGAGAGTAAGTAGCACATTTTTCCTGCGTTCGATATAGGTCTTCGTTGCGTTGTTCAGTGTCTATTCAAGAAGACTGTAGATGACTGACCATTTCTTATAACTTTCTGCTAATCATGTTAACTTCGCCTAGCGTGACGTGCTGCTAAAATTTCGTAAAATCTAAGCTTTTGTAATTCGGCATTTCTCATTTTGATCTCAGTTATGTTTGAGTATAGATTGGCATCAAATTTCTCACGTCACTGGCATATCAATTTGATTGCCTATACACTTTCTAATTTAATTCAAAATTCCGCACCACTTTTTTTCGATGAATTCGTATTTTATAATCCTCACGTACACTTATTTAATTACAACATATTTACACGCATGCACACACACACACACACACACAAACACAAATACACATCAAATTGATGATTTCGTAATTTTTATGTTATCGAAGCAGAAAAAGTTTGCTATTTCATCTAATTAGTAAGTAAGAACATATTTAATTCGACTTCTAATTGAAAATATGTAAATTTCCAAAATTTTTTGTTGAAACATCGAAATTTGTGTTTACCGAGAAAAATCTAATTATCTTGTATGTATATCGCAAGGTTTATCTCAACAATTTGCGTGTACTATTAATTAAGATGCGTGCAAGAAATTCAATTTCGATTTTTCTGTTCAATGAGGTTTTGTTTAAAAAGCAAAATCGTGCGGGACTTTATATATCATTTACATATACATACATACACGTTTATATCAGTGTGCGAGATTAATTTACAAATTTTTGATTAAAATGGAAAAATCTAATTCGCTCACATATTATCCTAAGCGCAAACAGAAAAAAAAACGTGTTTTGCGTATATAAATCCATCCAAACATATATACATACATACGTACAACCCATGTATTACATAAAATTTATGTACATCGTTAAAACGATTTTTTGTGTATTTTTTTTATATAATTTTACACAAGCATGTACAATATTTTGGGTTCTGTTGAATTGTGTTAAATTGAACAACACAATTCATTCAACCAAAAAATACAAAAAAAAAAATCGCAAAAAACAATGAAAACAGAAAAATTTACCCGGCCGCATATACACAAAAAAAAAAGCTTTAAAAGCACAAAAAAATGTTTACAATTTAGATTTGCGAGTCGACCCTCCTCCCCTACTCCACCGAATTTTGGTGTGAACGATTTAGTTGAGAAACAGTTTTGTTACTCTATGACGTGCACAAAACTATTTCGTGAATAATCAATCAATTGGGGCGTTTGGAGCTTTTTTTTTTTTGGTTCGTTTCTGCTGTTATTTTTTTTAAATGATAGATTTATCCAAAACTATGTACAATAGACAAACATAGTGATGGATATGATTACAGAGACTATAAAAGTAGGAGCAAAGGATTAGTGGAATGGGTAGTGTGTCGATTTTGTTATTTTGCGAATACATTTGTACAGATAATACGTTTCGGTTTGAAAGGATTTATTTCTCGATTCGTTTGTTTGATTTAAAGTCTGGGTTCTATTGTTATCAACATCGCATTTGTTCAATTTATATCGATGAACATTTCTGAGTTGTTGTTATAAATAAATTCTGTCGCATATTTTATGTATTTAATTTTAATAATGAACGTGATCCTTGTTACTAAGATAAACACTAATAAATCGTTTTGTTGGCTTTTTAGGTAGATCCGTGATTTAAGATTTAATTTAAAATTATGTTAATTCTGCTTCAAGAGGCTTTCAAGAGCATAAAGAGATGGTAAGTCTGTCGTTGTAATTTTATTCCAAACAAAGATACTTACTAACTTATATTAAGAAGCTTACGAGTTTTAAAATATTAAACAAAAGAGAAGTTAAGCAATTTGACAGTTAGTTGAGTAAAGCTCTCTGCCAAATTTGAAGGGCCCACTTTCGCTTAATTTGCTTTTCCCTATTATCCTAGTTGGTAAAATTGGTAATAAATGCCTTTTCCATTTATAGCTGGCTTTCTTAAATCTCTTGGTCAAATTAGGAGAAAGAATATTTAGGGAATATATGGGGAGGTATCATCAAAAATATAATTTAGTAAGAAAGGACTTGTTTGAAACAGTTATAAGACATATTGAGGGGAACACTGAATTCCCGTTCGACAAATTATGTAAAGCTCCTGCATGTTTCTTGATTTTCTGAATATTTATTTCTGCATGCCGCCTTACCGTCTGTAAATCTATTACTAAAAATCGCACGTTTTGTGCAAACTTCTTTGGTGTTCGATGTAACAATGCAACGGGTGGAAAAATTACCATTCAAAATGAACAGGAAGATGGAAACTTAGCAAAACGCCGAAATCAATCTACATGTCATAGGAATCTAAAATTCATCAACAAACAACCATTCATCAAAGCCGTCAAAGACTAATAATTGCCAGTGTTGTGAATACTAAACTACTATCAGGCCATTTGTGTACGTGGAAGCCATTATGATTTTGTACTCGGCACATAATGGTTCAGTACAAAATCATTGTGGCATATGCGTACAAATGTCCTGAAGTAGTTTCGTATTCACCAGAAATTTTAATATTCCTATAACTACCGAATATCTGACCTTTTCTATATTTCAATACAATATCCTTGGCTTCCAATATTTAATATACCCTAATAAGGGGTACGGAGCGAAACTGTTCCTTGATCAAGAAGAGATTTAGTAATTATTGCACGATAAAGATACTTCACAAATTTAAGTTACTGCCAAAAATGTTTCTATCCCAGAATAGTATTACACAATGTGTGAGATGTCGGCCTCTTTTGTGGCACAGCGTACTTTAAATGGGACCATAGCACAAACTTACCGAGCAGCAAGCCGAGAATTGCGACTTTTAGAAACTGTGGAGCAGTGGCACATTAGAAAATTGCTTATCACTCATCATCAATGGGTTAAAAGAATCAAGTCAGACAAACGTTTAACTTACGATGCTATAAACGACCGCCTCTTTAACAATAAACGCTAATTGTTGTTTTTTTTAATGATGAGCCAATTTAATATTTCTTCGGTGATTTGGCGTCTACTGGAGGAAGGGATCAAAGTTGAGTAGAGTAAGCTACCAGCTCCGTAACCTTCCGGTAGGGTGAACATTACGCGAGCTGTTCTGGTCATGTTTTAGGGAGCTGGCGTGATGGGTACAATTGTGGAAGGCATAACCTGGTCACAATTCGCAGGTGTACGTACTGCCTCCTCGTGGCAATCACTGGTAACTGAGGTTCTTTGGTACTTCTGACCATTTGGCAAAGGCTAAAGTACGACGCTAAAGGAGAAATCCTTGATAAAAAACCCTATACTAAGGTGGAACAGCATATGCCGATGGATGAATGGCTGATAGGTTCATCAGTCTAAAGTATGCGGGCTCTGGATAACAGGCGCCCTCCAGTTTTATTTAGCCTTCCTGTGGTAAAGGCGGGTCCACAGGCGACTTTCTTTCCCCAGCTCGTGGGAACAAAATGTTTAAACAAGTTAAAAATAATAAGGATGATGACGCTCCTAAAGCGTCATGCACCAGCGATAGTTCCGCGGTGGTGTTCGAGGACCTCGGCCCTCTTTCCGCTGTGGGACTCTCGATGAGTGGTCCATCGGATGGGGAGCTCCGTTCGGGGCTTGAGAAATTAGTTCTCAACTCCGACATGGACACCTCAGGAGATGGGAACTCGGCCCCCGTAAGTAGGGGTATCGCCTCTGTGAAAGCAGGGGGGAGCAAAGTCGTCGGGGAGGACTCGAAAGGAACTGTCAGCGTCACTGACAAACCTTCCGCGGCTCCTCGCGTGAAAATGTGTGGGGCCGCGAAGAAGCGGTACAAGAGGCTTCTTGCTGAGGGCAAACCGCCCGGAAGCGAGACAAGGCTTCTGGCGATGCGGCCACGAAGGGAGTCTTGTGCTCCCGCAGAGGCCCCACCGTCAAAGAGGATCCGCTCGGATGAGGGTACTCCACCGGCACAAAAAAAGGCTAGGGGAGAACAATCTGTCCCGACGGTCTCGGGTTCTGCGGTCCGGTCTGGACTTACCTTCAGGCAGGCTGCGGAGTCGGAGATCGTTGGGATCTTGCCCACTGGTTTTCCAGAGGTTGTCCTCACTGGAGAGCAGCTTAAGGCTGTCCAGGAGGGCATACTAGATAAGGTGCTAGAGCAAGAGGCCAAGGAGCTTAAACCTAAGTTCCTTGGCAGTCAGCGGGAGGTATCATCAAAAGTATAATTTAGTAAGAAAGGACGTGTTTCAAACAGTTATGAGACGTATTGAGGGGAACACTGAATTCCCGTTCGACAAATTATGTAAAGCTCCTGCATGTTTCTTGATTTTCTGAATATTTATTTCTGCATGCCGCCTTACCGTCTGTAAATCTATTACTAAAAATCGCACGTTTTGTGCAAACTTCTTTGGTGTTCGATGTAACAATGCAACGGGTGGAAAAATTACCATTCAAAATGAACAGGAAGATGGAAACTTAGCAAAACGCCGAAATCAATCTACATGTCATAGGAATCTAAAATTCATCAACAAACAACCATTCATCAAAGCCGTCAAAGACTAATAATTGCCATTGTTGTGAATACTAAACTACTATCAGGCCATTTGTGTACGTGGAAGCCATTATGATTTTGTACTCGGCACATAATGGTTCAGTACAAAATCATTGTGGCATATGCGTACAAATGTCCTGAAGTAGTTTCGTATTCACCAGAAATTTTAATATTCCTATAACTACCGAATATCTGACCTTTTCTATATTTCAATACAATATCCTTGGCTTCCAATATTTAATATACCCTAATAAGGGGTACGGAGCGAAACTGTTCCTTGATCAAGAAGAGATTTAGTAATTATTGCACGATAAAGATACTTCACAAATTTAAGTTACTGCCAAAAATGTTTCTATCCCAGAATAGTATTACACAATGTGTGAGATGTCGGCCTCTTTTGTGGCACAGCGTACTTTAAATGGAACCATAGCACAAACTTACCGAGCAGCAAGCCGAGAATTGCGACTTTTAGAAACTGTGGAGCAGTGGCACATTAGAAAATTGCTTATCACTCATCATCAATGGGTTAAAAGAATCAAGTCAGACAAACGTTTAACTTACGATGCTATAAACGACCGCCTCTTTAACAATAAACGCTAATTGTTGTTTTTTTTAATGATGAGCCAATTTAATATTTCTTCGGTGATTTGGCGTCTACTGGAGGAAGGGATCAAAGTTGAGTAGAGTAAGCTACCAGCTCCGTAACCTTCCGGTAGGGTGCACATTACGCGAGCTGTTCTGGTCATGTTTTAGGCAGCTGTCGTGATGGGTACAATTGTGGAAGGCGTAACCTGGTCACAATTCGCAGGTGTACGTACTGCCTCCTCGTGGCAATCACTGGTAACTGAGGTTCTTTGGTACTTCTGACCATTTGGCAAAGGCTAAAGTACGGCGCTAAAGGAGAAATCCTTGATAAAAAACCCTATACTAAGGTGGAACAGCATAGGGCCGATGGATGAATGGCTGATAGGTTCATCAGTCTAAAGTATGCGGGCTCTGGATAACAGGCGCCCTCCAGTTTTATTTAGCCTTCCTGTGGTAAAGGCGGGTCCACAGGCGACTTTCTTTTCCCAGCTCGTGGGAACAAAATGTTTAAACAAGTTAAAAATAATAAGGATGATGACGCTCCTAAAGCGTCATGCACCAGCGATAGTTCCGCGGTGGTGTTCGAGGACCTCGCCCCTCTTTCCGCTGTGGGACTCTCGATGAGTGGTCCATCGGATGGGGAGCTCCGTTCGGGGCTTGAGAAATTAGTTCTCAACTCCGACATGGACACCTCAGGAGATGAGAACTCGGCCCCCGTAAGTAGGGGTATCGCCTCTGTGAAAGCAGGGGGGAGCAAAGTCGTCGAGGAGGACTCGAAATGAACTGTCAGCATCACTGACAAACCTTCCGCGGCTCCTCACGTGAAAATGTGTGGGGCCGCGAAGAAGCGGTACAAGAGGCTTCTTGCTGAGGGCAAACCGCCCGGAAGCGAGACAAGACTTCTGGCGATGCGGCCACAAAGGGAGTCTTGTGCTCCTGCAGAGGCCCCACCGTCAACGAGGATCCGCTCGGATGAGGGTACTCCACCGGCACAAAAAAGGCCAGGGGAGAAGAATCTGTCCCGACGGTCTCGGGTTCTGCGGTCCGGTCTGGACTTACCTTCAGGCAGGCTGCGGAGTCGGAGATCGTTGGGATCTTCCCCACTGGTTTTCCAGAGGTTGGCCTCACTGGAGAGCAGCTTAAGGCTGTCCAGGAGGGCATCCTAGATAAGGTGCTAGAGCAAGAGGCCAAGGAGCTTAAACCTTAGTTCCTTGGCAGTCAGCTTCGGCCTGGTTGGCTGGTACTAACGTGTGCTGACCGGGCCACTGTTCAGTGGTTCAGGGAGGCCATAGGCAGTATCAAGCCATGGGGGGTGCGCAGCTGATCGTGGCCGAGGCGGAAAACCTGCCTCAAGTCAGGATTGTGTTCGGCACCTTCCCAAATAGTGCTGAATTGCCCACGGAGAAGCGTTTTGGCTTTATAAAAAGCCAAAATGAGGGCATGCAGGCGATCAACTGGAGAGTGATCAGGAGAGAGGCGAAAGGCTCTTAGGCCTTTTTCACGTTCTCTATGGACCACTCTTCAGTTGAGAAGCTCAAGCGGGTTGGCTTTAAAGTCAACTATAAGTTTGGGACCGTACAATTGCATACCGAGGGTGGTCAGAGTGGAGCTAAACCGGCTTCTGTCGGCGGGACCCAAGTGGTGAAGCCTGTAGAATCTACGGTAGCGGCACCTATAGCTAAGACCACCGGGGTGACCGCCCTCTCCAGGAGACAGGTGAGGAGAAGGTGGGAAAGGGAGAGTAAGGCGTCAGGGGTTCCGCGGGGGAAGGCCTCACAAGGGCTCCCCCCGTGCAAGCCACTGATCATCTGATGAGTGATCAGGAGAGAGGCGAAAGGCTCTTTGGCCTTTTTCACGTTCTCTATGGACCACTCTTCAGTTGAGAAGCTCAAGCGGGTTGGCTTTAAAGTCAACTATAAGTTTGGGACCGTACAATTGCATACCGAGGGTGGTCAGAGTGGAGCTAAACCGGCTTCTGTCGGCGGGACCCAAGTGGTGAAGCCTGTAGAATCTACGGTAGCGGCACCTGTAGCTAAGACCACCGGGGTGACCGCCCTCTTCAGGAGACAGGTGAGGAGAAGGCGGGAAAGGGAGAGTAAGGCGTCAGGGGTTCCGCGGGGGAAGGCCTCACAAGGACTCCCCCCGTGCAAGCCACTGATTAGGCCTGGAGGCTCTCAGGCAGCGGGGGCCAGCAGAACGGCGATGGAGGACACTGGTCAGCCATCGGCCGGACAAAAAAAGCATGCGGTTGGTGGTGATGCTGAAAAGGAGGCTGAGCAGGGCCTTCAGAAGGGCCTTCGGTAAATTGAAGGCACACATCGCCTGCCTGCAGATAAACCTGCATCATGCAATAGCGTCTTCGGACGTCCTTTGTCGTAGGTTTATCTGCCAAAACATTGGCATGGCTCTAATCCAGGAGCCATGGGTGATTGGTAACCAGATTAGAGGTAGACCAAATCAAGTGGGTAAGTTAATTTATCATACCGGAACTCAGAGTCCAAGAGCGGCTGTGTTGGCCAGTTCGCAAATTAATTTTATTACCATTACAGAGTTCATCTCCAGGGGCTTGGTTGCAGTAATGGTGGAGGTTCTGGGTGAAAGAGGCAAACAGGAGGCTATAATGGTCTCCGCCTACTTTCCTGGAGACTCAGAGTTAATACCTCCACTTGACGTTAGGCGGCTCATAGCTCATTGCAAACGCAATGGGCTGGCCTACCTGATAGGATGCGATGCAAACGCGCACCACACGGTGTGGGGTAGCACGAACATCAATAACAGGGGTGAGTACCATTTTGAATTTCTGATCTCAAATAATGTAGACATTGTCAATAGGGGAAGGAAACCTACTTTTATAAATGCGATTAGGCAAGAGGTCCTAGATTTGAAACTTGCTAGTCTGCATTTCAGCGACTTGGTTAAAAACTGGCATGTGTCTGAAGAGGCCTCATTATCGGATCACTTGCACATCAGATTCGATTTCGCGACTGAGACCATGCAGCGGCAGGAAATCAGAATTCCAAAACTGACCGACTGGGACTCTTATAGAGTCCCACTCGAATCAGAAATGCCCTCGGTTGTGGGGAACATAGAGTCTCCAGAGGGTTTGGAGATCTGTTCAAACCAGCTGCATAGTTCTATACACTTGGCTTACGAGGACAGCTGCCCGGTTAAGCGAAGAGAGTCCACAAAGATGGGCCCTTGGTGGAACGGGACGCTGGGTAAACTGAGAAAAAAATCGAGAAGATTATTCAACAAGGCTAAACGCACCGGTGAATGGGGCGAGTATAAGATGGCCTTGACGGAATATAATCTCGAACTAAGGAGATCCAAAAGGGCTACCTGGAGGAATTTCTGTGAGGGAATCAATGAATTGTCCTCTGCAGCTCGTCTCCAGAAAGTCCTTTCCAGGGATCATTCAAATGGTTTAGGACTTCTCCAGAAGCAAAATGGGGGGTTCACTGAAACCCGGAAGGAAACCTTAGAGGTACTGTTAGAAACCCACTTTCCGGATTCAGTAGTGGTAGGAGCCCAAGAGGACTCGCATGATCCCTCAAGTGAGGTGGCCTATGCGCCTCACAGTAGGATCTGGAGTCTCTCTGGGAAAATTTTCACACCCAGCAAGGTGCGATGGGCTATTGGGTCTTTCAAAACCTTTCAAATTCGCTGGAGGGGATGGTATCTTTCCAGCTTTACTTCAAAAAGGTATTGAGGAAACACTCCCCAGCTTGATCCAGATGCTTCGGGCAAGTTATGCTTTTAACTATATTCCGAAACTGTGGAGGAAAGTAAATGTGGTCTTTATACCAAAAGGCGGGGGTCGTCCAGACACCCAGCCGAGGGCATATAGGCCAATTAGCCTCACATCGTTTCTTTTGAAGACGATGGAAAAAATCCTGGACTATCAAATAATAAGTGAGGTCCTTGGAAAGAATCCGCTGCATCGGGACCAGTTTGCGTATCAAACTGGTAAATCCACGGTTATGGCCCTTAGCGGTCTAGTCACAAGGATTGAAAAAGCAGTGACATATAAAGAAATTGCCCTTTGTGCCTTTGTGGACATTGGGGGGCGTTTAATAATACCTCCTATCGATCTATAGAGAGGGCAGCAATGGGAAAAAGGGTTCCGCTTTCTACAATTAGGTGGATCCGTTCCATGCTGGAACATCGTGAGATTACTGCCAGACTAGGTGGCGAATCAGTAACCATCAAGGCCATAAAGGGCTGTCCCCAAGAAGGCGTACTATCTCCTCTTTTGTGGTCATTGGTTATTGACGGACTACTGGTCCTTCTGAGTAGCCATGGGTTTGATGTCCAGGGCTATGCGAATGATGTGGCTATCATAATTAGAGGCAAGTTTGATGAGGTCATTTCAGATCGCATGCAAAATGCACTCAATATAATATGGCAGTGGTGTTACCAGGAAGAACTCAGTGTCAATCCAAGCAAAACTGTCATTGTTCCTTTTACGAGGAGGAAAAAGCTTGCGCTTACAGCTCCCTCGTTAAACGATACTATTGTGCCTTTTTCCAGCGAGGTTAAATATCTAGAAGTTATCCTAGATCAAAGACTGAACTGGAACCAACATTTGTTGAAAGTTCAAAATAGAGCCATCAAGGCTTTCTGGGCCTGTCAAAGACTATATGGGCGTACTTGAAGACTACAACCAAAAATGATCTACTGGTTATTTCTTACAATCATTAGGCCTATGGTCACCTACGCATCGGTTGTATGGTGGCCTAAAACTGAGCAGAAGACAACGCAAACCTTATTGAATAAGGTTCAGCGTGTAGCCTGCATCTGTGTTACGGGCTCAATGAAGCTATGTCCAACCGCGGGGGTGGAGACACTTCTAGGACTGACACCGTTACACCTGCATATTAAAAAGGATGCTGCAATTATGGCCCTGAAAATGCAGGCGGAAGGAAATATCAAACCAGGCAATATGGTGGGTCATCTGGAAATCCTTAAGGAATTTCAGACAGACCCTACCATAGGAATGCCTTCCGACTGTATGCCAGCTAAACTGGACTTCCACAAACCATTCTGTGTCAGGTTACCTGACCGGGATGTGTGGAGGGCAGGTGGACCATCATTTGAGCGAGGGTCCATGGTATGGTTTACAGATGGATCAAAAACGGAAGATGGGGCGGGGATAGGAATACACGGGAGTGGGTGGCACTACCCTCTCGAAGTCCTTGGGTACCAATGCTACCGTTTTTCAAGTAGAAGTACATGCTATAGAACTTTGCGCTAGGATAGGCATAACAAAAGGCCTAAACGATCCAAAGATTTATATTGTATCAGACAGCCAATCGGCCTTAAAGGCTCTTAGGTCTTGTACCGTTGAGTCAAGGCTGGTGTGGGATTGTCTGAAGGTTATTAAACATCTGGCAGGCTCAAATAAGGTAACACTTATACGGGTGCCAGATCATGCTGGAATCGAAGGAAATGAGGCAGCCGATGGCCTCGCCCGTGAGGGTTCTGCCTCTCCATTTATTGGACCGGAACCCTTCTGCGTTGTTACTAAGGGACACCTTAGAGCAGCGGTAAAACGCTGGGAGGATGTTCAAAAGTCCTCCTACTGGCGCAGAATTCCAGGTTTACGACAGGCGAAGAAATTTATATCACATTCGTCTGTCAGGGTTAAGGAGTGTCTTGAACTTAGGAAACCTGAGTTGAGGCTGCTTACTGGCTTCCTCACAGGTCATGTCTCCTTAAGGTATCACCTTAAGAAGATGGGCCTAAGTACGACAGATGGATGCTGCTTCTGCGGTCTGGAAGCGGAATCAGCAGAACATATGCTGTGCCATTGCCCAGCCATTTTCCAGCAAAGACTGCAACATCTAGGAGGGAGAACAATGAGCCCGGATAGTATGCATCTTGTACCGGCCAGTAGTATTGTCAGGTTCATTAAGAGCCTGAATATTGACTGGACGGACAACTAAGTAGGATCCAGCACAATAGATCTTTTAGGTCGCGGTGCGAGGTGGCTTATCGCCCACATGGCCCTCCAGTAAATAATAATAATAATAATAATATTTCTTCGGCTATCAGGACCGTTGCTTTTTAAAAAAGCTAAAATCTCGCCAATAAAGCTCATGGCATCAAATTGAATTGCTAAATCCAAATTTCCTAGCTAAATTAGCAACTTCTTACGAACATCGAATGCTTCATTAAGATTTAATCGTTATCCTCTAATGATTTAAGCTTTTTCAAGATTCTGAAATAATTTGTAACGTTCACATAATATCGAAGTGGTTCCGAACAAATGTTATCAACAAGTTCTCTAAACGCAAAACCACCAGAAGGCTCAGCTCTTTCAAAAGGTGAACAAGATGGCCAAGCTAAGCACATTCCATTTGTGGAGCCTAAAAATTTAAAAGGTTCAGTTGCGGATTTTTTTTCTCAAGTTGGAGCTCGCCAAAGTAATAATTTCCAAAATAGGTATAATCTGGAGATTTCAAATGGTCCTGGCAATTTTAATGAACGTCCAGAAATTCGAAATCTGAATCAAAATATTCCAGGACTTGATTATGCAGAAAGACTTCCAGAGCGATGGCGATCGGCAACGATAGAATCTTTCGTTTGATGGATCAGATAGCTTAAATGTCCACGATTTTGTGTACAGGCTTCAACAAATGGCAGACGACGACGGCTTCCCAAAAGAAAATCTTGGTAAAGTTGTTTGTTTATTTCTCACAAAAAAGGCAGAGGATTGGTACGGGGTGCGCAAAGCAGATCATCCAAACACAACTTGGGCAAATATGAAAAATGCTATTCTTTCTTATTTCAGCAGTACTAATTACGAAGAAGAAATCAAAGAGCAAATCCTAAGAAGAATGCAAGGTAATAAAGAGTCATTTTCTGATTTTTCGCTTACTATTCAAAAGATGAATGCCCGGCTTCATGTTCGATTGTCGGAACAACAAATTGTCTACAGGCTATGCCAAAACATGTATCCGGCCTTGAAAAATGTAACGCTGCCGTACCATAGCAAAATTTGGACTGTCAATGAGCTGCGCATATTATGTCGCGATTATGAGAGACTCTGGGAACAGTCTGGTTATGACCCAAGGCGTTTTGGGGATACGTTTGTCAGACACAGAAAACCAATGAGCGAGTTGAGCATGGAGATGAAGAATTTAAGCATTGGCCACACCCAAAATCCCAGTAGTGATAACACCAAATTGAAAAGTCAGTATGAAACAACAGAGCCGAATTTAGAAGCATTCCACAGGAGAATGGATAATCGTGATGTTGACAATGAACCTACAGTACAGAGAGGATCACGGCACGGAGCAAACACAAATCAACTGTCGGAAACGAAGAATCCCAACAGCAAGTAACTAAAGCAACTCTCATATATCGATCCACTTTTAATAATTCAGTAGAAAATAAATTAGATTATAAGTTATCAACAAATAATGAAATAATAAACCCATGTAACGTCAGTTTGAATTCAATATGTCCAAATAAATATAAAAAATTAATTCGTTCAATTCGATATTTTCGGGAAAAACGTACACTTATCAGAAGTTGCATTGACTCCCAAATCAAATGTACTGCCGACGACCCTCGTCCACATGCTGATGTAGTTATTAAATCAACAAAAATGAATGGTCTTCTCGATAGCGGCGCACCAGTGAGTGTGCTTGGAAAGGATTCAATCAAATTTCTCTCGCAGAAAAATTTGAAATTTCATAGTCTTTCCGCGCACATTAAAACTGCCGGTGGTACATCAAATAGAACTGAATGCTACATTTGGCTGCCGGTAAAGTTCGGAACCAAAACCGAGAATATTCGATTTTTTATTGTTCCTTCGCTGCAATCTCCTTTGTATTTGGGTATTGATTTTTGGAGAAAATTCAAAAAATTGCCAGACATTTCCATCCAAGAAATCGTAGACGAAAGCCATCAGAAAACCGATAATTCTCACGCACTCAATATTCAAGACCAAAAGAAACTTGAAAGGATTATTGATTTGTTTCCGCCATCAGCCAAAGAAGGTTTAGGCAAAACAACGCTGCACGAGCATGATATCGAGCTGGTGAAAGATTGCAAAGCGGTGAAGCAGCGGTATTATCCAGTCTCACCGGCCATACAGAACGACCTGACCTTTACAGAGAAATTGACAGGATATTGAGTTTGGGTGTTATCGAGGTAAGCAAAACTTCGTGGAGTTCACCGGTAACGATCGTTAGAAAAACGAACGGAAAAACGCGCCTCTGCCTCGATGCACGCAAACTCAATACATTGACAGTAAAAGACGCTTATCCACTTCCATTCATTGGCGCGGACTTTTAGGACGACTCTCCGAGACTAATTACATTACTGCTCTGGACTTGAAGGACACTTTCTGGCAGATACCGCTTGCGGAATCTGCCAGAGCCAAACCAGTTTTTACGGTACCGGGACGGCCGCTCTATCAGTTCAGGGTGATGCCGTTTGGGCTGTGTAATACAGCCCAGTCAATGTGCCGTTCATGTGGTATCACAAAGTGATACCACATGAACTCCACGATCGAATTTTTGTATATCTGGACGATCTGTTGATCATTAGCGGCACATTGAAGGAGCACCTTGAACTGCTAGAGACGGTAACGACTTTATTACGGACGGCTGGCTTAACTATTAACCTAGAAAAAAACAAATTTGTTATGAAGGAAATTCGTTATGTAGGCTATTTGGTGGGAGAAAAAGGACTCAGACCAAACCCCGAAAAAATTGACGCAATAGTTAACCTAGCAACACCAACCAGTACGAAACAAATACGACGAATAATCGGGATGACTGGGTGGTACCGCCATTTAATCGAGAACTTCGCAAGTGTAACAACACCGATTACTGACTGTTTGAAGAAAGGCAAATTTCAATGGACTCCGGCTGCCAAGCAATCCTTTCAAAAACTAAAAATACTGCTCACATCAGCTCCAGTTCTAATAAACCCCGATTACTCAGTTCCATTTTTCATCAGATGTAATGCTTGTACCGAAGGCGTCGGAGCAGTTCTTTTTCAAAAGGATTTAGAGGGAAATGAGAGACCGATATCCTTCATGTCTCAAAAGCTTAACAAAGCTCAACGGAATGGAGTACCATAACAGAGCTGTAGTGCTTAGCCGCTATTCTAGCCATTAAGAAGTTCCGGGCATACATAGAAGGTCATGATTTCACTTTGATCACCGATCATGCTAGCCTAAAGTGGCTAATAATGGCTCAGCGTGACTTGAGTGGTAGGTTGGCGAGGTGGAGCCTTAAACTCCAAGGATTTAAATTCACAATAGAACACCAGCGGGGCAAAGACAATGTCGTTCCAGACATGCTCTCAAGAATTTACTGCGATGAGATAATGGAACTTTCCGAAAGCATAAATAAAATAGTGCTACAGCCACATGCTACGCGAATTATTAGTTCAAAAGAGTTTGAGGATTCCGACTACATAAGCTTCCGTAACAAGATTTGTGAAAAGCATGATGATTATCCTGCTTTTAAAGTGGATGATAAGTACATTTTTATACGTTTAGAACCGAAAAAACGGGATGAGTTAACGGATTTGTTCATATGGAAACTATGGATCCCTGGCGGTTTGAGGCAATCATTGATCGAGCAGGAACATAATAATCCATTAGCATCACATGGAGGTATTTTCAAAACAGTCGAGCGAATCAGGAGGTATTTCTTCTGGCCAGGAATGGTTAAACAGATTCGGCATTATATAGTTAGTTGTGAAGTATGCAAAACGTCGAAAGCGCCAAATAAACAACAAAGACCACCAATGGGGAAATCATTTAATGTCGAGAGACAACGATATCGTAACAACATGTAAATGTGAAAATTACCCAGGCTGGACATAAGCGATAAGGCTGCCGGTGGTAACAATGC
Source organism: Tipula vernalis (assembly GCA_958295665.1). NCBI lineage: Eukaryota > Metazoa > Arthropoda > Insecta > Diptera > Tipulidae > Tipula > Tipula vernalis. Next base: position 43,192,856 of record OY282560.1, read on the forward strand.
AAATATTGCATTTTTCAATGTTAACCGAGCAATAGGCGCGACATTTGAATATCTTGAACTAACCATAGCAATCTTCGAATTTTGCTTCCTGTCAGGAAAGAAAAAATTGGGACGATCATACATCGGTGACCATCGGTCAAACGACGATTTTCTAGTCTAGATCATTGCCAATAATCTTGGAGGTTAAAAAAAATTGGGGCAATCATTTTAAAATTAGGGTTGAATAGCAAGTCTTTGTTCAACGTTAAAAATGGAACTCAACACATTCCTAAACGGTGATAACCTCAATGAATATTAGAATATAGAAAGCCTTTATTAAACGTTGAATATGGAACCCAAAGCATTTCTAAATGATGATAACCTCAACGATTGGTCTAGTGGTGGTTTTGGACCATTGCCAGTAATCCTGGTTATTTTCAATAAAAAAAAAAAAAAATTTGGGCGATCGTACCTAAAACTAGTAGGATTGAAAAAAAATCTTTGTTGAACGTAAAATATAGTATAAAAACTCCTAAATGGTGATAATTTCAATGAGCATTGGTCATTTTCAGTGCTAGTTTCTATTGGAATGGGCCATTGCTATAAATCCAGGCCAGTTTCAAAAAAACAGTTTTGGGGCGATCATCGCGATCTAAATGTTTATAAATGCAATGACCATCGCTCAAGCGATGATTTTCTACTGGAATATTATACTTTATATTAGGATTGAATAGAAAGTCGTTATTATAACCTCAACGACCATCGGACTAGTGGTAATTTTTTTTTTTTTTTTTGGACTAGTCGTTGCCAATAATCCAGGACTTTAAAAAAAAATAGGGGCGATCACACTTAAAATTAGGATTGAATATAAAGTAGAAGAAATGATGATAACCACAATGGCAATGGGCTAGTGATGATTTTCTATTGGACTAGGCCACATTGTCAATATTGTTTGCCATTTTCGAAAAAAAACAAAAAGCCGATCATACTTAAAATTAGGATTTATTGGAAAGTCCTCGTTGAATGTAGAATATAGAACTCTTAACACTTTTTTAAACGATTTTATCGTCAATGACCGATCTAGTTATGATTTTCTACTGGACAGACCAATGCCACTAATTTTGGAAGTAGAAAATCATCACTGGACCGATGGTAATTGAATAAGCGCTTAGGAAAATTCCAGGCAATCCTAATTTAAGTATGAAAGCTCCAATTTTTTTTTTCAAAGGGCAGAGTAAGCGAATAGAAAATCTTCATTAGACTGATGGTCAATGGTCATAGAGCTTTTCACTAATTCGGAAATCTTTAATTTTTAAATGGAGCCACAAATATTTCGATCTTCGTTGCTCAGTGATTTTTCTGTACTCAGTTTGTTTAATACTCCTCTCATTTAGCAAAAGCGTTCTCAGAGAGTTTCTAAAATTTGAAAATGCCAAAAATTTCCAAAATTTATAGAATTTAAAAAATTTCGGCAAATGAAGATTTTTTAAAAATGTTAAAGGTTTCAATTTAACAAGCTTAAGACACAAATTTGAAGAATTTACTGAAATTCGGTAACTTTAAAAATTTGAGAACAATCATGTGTTTAATTTAAACTATTTAAAGAAATTTAAGATTCTTAGAATTTTCCTATGATTTTGAACAATAATTTATCAATGAATTCTAAAAATTACAAATAAATTTTTATTTAATAGGTTTCAAACTAAAAAGAAGTCGTTACGGAAATCTCAGAATTCTTAGTTATTAATTATAAAATTTAACCGACATTTATTTACTTAGAAGAGTGTCGGGTCTTTTGAGTTCTCTTTGCAAAATCATTCAAACGATTAACAGAACTTACTACAGAATGTCCTACCCGTTTGTCCCCAATTTTAATTATTAACCAGGTTCAATAATATACTGTAGAAATTAACTAAAAATAACAAAACGAAATTGAACATAATTGAAAAAAAAATGGAAGTCTACCGTAATGGAAGCTAAGCCTTAAAAGTTAGATAAATAATGTTGAAATTCCAAGCATAGCAGTAGAAGCAACTATGATTTTCCAACCAATATCTCAAATCAGCAGAACCCTAAATAATTGTTTGTATCAATAAGAGCAAAAGTAGAAATCTCTTTAATATCTAGCATATTTGGTAATCAAGCGCAAGAGAATTGATGTTCGTTTGTCGTCTTAAGTGGTAAACATTTGAGGACTGATAACTTTAATTCAAAAATGTCGGGGTATCACACCTCGGTTCAAAATATTCAATGTCGTTCATATCTGCCATAAGCTTATGTTGTTAGGTTCGGATCTCAACTCAATTTTATGAGGCACTCGTTTGATCAAAATTTCGAATACCACTAGAAAAGGGGGCGTCTGTTGATACTGGTGAAATATTACTTCATCATTTATAAAATTGTTGGTTTGCCATTAATAATGGCATCGACATTTTTTTGAAAATTTGACGCATTTGTAGGAATAAATTAACAAGGAACTAGGCACCACGGTAATAGAAATGAAGAGGCATGTATATATGTGAATTATAAACTCGAGATTAGGATACCTTTAGGCAATATCTATCATTTAATCTATAATTTTGTACAATCTGTCATTTTGCCAATTTTTTAAATATGAACAATTTCACGAAATTTGTCTTTAGATCTGTGCTAGATAATAACTTTAGTGCTAGATAATAACTAGATAATAAATTTAGAATTATTAAAACGGATGGCGAGCTAGGTAAATCAAGCTTTTGCTGCCCAGGTTTTCAACGGGATAACAGAAGAAGCAATCGTTATTTCGGACTTTATTTAATACAGTGCTCCTCCTAAACCACGACTGTTTATCTTACTGTAAGTAGCATGCCTTAAATGAGGAATACACAACCTATTTTAATAAACAGCACATTTAATGGACCCCTTTCTGTTATGAGTTTCTGTTTTTAAAAGTCTGTAAATACGGAATAACATTAAAATTTGTAAAATATTCAGTTCGAGCGGCAAGTTTGATCTAATAAGCAGCAATGTTCAGAAATGTATCGAATTTTTAAAAAAATATTAATCTTGAAAATAAAAAACTTGGTCGAAAAATAGAACTTTGAAAACAAATACATATTCGGAAAACACTTTATGTAGTTACGGTGAGACACAAACTTGGCAACGCAGTGACGTCTCCCAAAACAGTTTCAATTGTGTTACGAAAATAATCTCAAATTGTTACAAATAGTTTACGATTAGAGTATTCCGTATCTACATAACTCACCCAAGCCACCAAGGAGGAGGAAATTGCAATTTCTGCCAATAACTATGGGTGTCTTTATTCCATTTTATCTGCAAATTGAATATAGCATTTTTTTTAAAATGCCTTCAATAAAATTTCTATTTGGCAACAAACTTTCTCACATATCTGTAAAGTCGTTAAATCGATTTTAGTACAGAAAATTAAAACTTTACAACACAATAATAGAATAACGACAACCATTTTCTATTTTATGTATTTGTTATAACCTCGTATGCCAAACTACAGTTCCTTATGACTTTATATAAAATATATTTCCATCTATAAATTTTATGGCATTGAGACGAGCCGCATACTAGTATTTAGTAATAATACAACCATTCAATTATATTAAAAAAATAAAAATAAAGAAGAAATAGAAAATGCATGAAATTACTAAATTAAAACGAAATACTATTAAAACCAAATGCTATATAGTGTAAATAAATAAATAGTAATTACTACACTAAATGGGATTTTATTATTTCGCGCGCGTATCCCGTTTCGTGTTTCCAATCTACCTTTAAAATCAGCGTAAATCAACCATCATAATGGATTTAAAAAGAATCGGTTTATGTGAGCGCACCACACAATCATTCGTAATACAATATTCTCATGTACGTAATACAGATGTACAATGTACAAATATAGAGTACATCATTTTATATTTATAGTACCATGATTTCATTAAAAACTATCTAAAAGTATGTGAATTTATTTTTCTTTCCACCTCACATAACAACATCAGCATCATCGTATACAAGATTCTGTATAGTGTATATGTAACATAAATTCTTTAAAAGGCGCTCTCATCCCCGAAAGATTTCCCGTTTTTACATAAAATACTAAATAATAACGGTGGCATCTAAACTAAGTGCCGCGGGACTTGTAGTGGTCCGTTACATTCCGTTTTAGTTTTTCGCAATTTTTTTTTTGGTGTATTTGAACCGAACCTGTACAAAATTTTGTTGCCGCACAAAATTCGATTTTCAATTCAGAGATTAGAATAATTTTCTGAGCTGTAATCGTTTCAGCCAAATTATTTACACATTTTTTAATTTTTGATTTTGTATTATTGAATTTGGAAATTTTCGAAATTCGACAATTAGTTTTTAAAATGTTAGAACCACATTTTCGCAATTCAAGTTCTATTTATTGAGTGAAATTTTTGACATTTTTTTCTCTAAAATAAAATATAATAAGACTGTAACCTGGATTTGTGCAAAAAAAATTTAAAGTTTGATAAATTTTGAATTCAACCTAGTATATTAGTGAATTTAAAGACTAATTCAGAATTGAGTTAAAACTTTCAGAAAAAATAAAATTAAAATTCAATTACATAAAACCTTTTATGAAGAGATTTTGTTGGATATAAGATGACCGAATTCACTAAATTTGAGCAATTTCTTTTGAAAGTAGAGTCGGTCGCTTTCGAAAAATCAAGCTAGCTTTTAAAGCAGTCGCAATTCTATGTTGTACGTTTTAAATTAGCTGCAATATTTTTAAAAATGAAAAGATAACGTAGAATTGTAAATATTGGGCCTATTTTTTTATTCACATCGTGAGTGTATAAATTATTCGTGTTTCTCCAACAGAAAACGATCAAAGCAGAGAGTAAAAAATAGGCCAAACATAAAAGCTAGCTTGATTTTTTAAGGAAGGACAAAATGGACTTAGACCCCCTGGAAAATAAACGGTTAATATATTCCAAATCTTAATTTATTTTTTGGAGATAAAAAAAAACAAATTTGTTAAGTTATTTAGTAAATATGAATTATTCAACATCCCGAATACGTTAGTTTTCTGTAAATTGGTGGCTCCATTTGGCTTAGAGTCATATAAATTACCAACACGGAACCAAAAAAAGGAAGGTTCGAGGCGCCTCGAAAAATACCACAATAAGTTTTATTCTTTGACCGCATTCTAGGTTCGTCTTGAGTCGAGAGGAGTTTAAAACATTAAACTGGTTCTTTGTAACAACTAATTAATTCGTGCATCGAATATGGTATAGCTTGCTCTTCGAACAATTTCCAGAAATTCATGAATAGTAGAAGGGTGCAACGCTTAAAAGCAGGCAACTAATCTATATTAAGTCATGATATCTCCGAACCGGGGTTTTCATTTGATTTTCAAATTAGACTAAATTGAATTGTGTGAGATTCGCAACTATTGCAGAATTCTTTCTACCATATCAAAGTTATTCTATGACCTGGTTCATATATTGTTGTTTCTTCACGCGATAATTTTAATCTTGCCTGCTCAACACTCTATAGTTTAAATCTTACCTATCTGACCATTTTAAATTAAATTTTGGTCATTTTTAAACGCCTTAATTTTTTTTTTAAAAATACGGAATCCTACTTTCTTAACTTGAATAGACAAAGCATTTGATTTGATTTCAAATTTCGAGGAAAAACAAAATTTCTTAAAATTTAGTAATTTTCAAAAAATTTATTTAAATCCAATAAATATTCAAATTTTAGTAATTTTGAATTGTTTAGTCAATTTTCGAAGTTTAAAATAAGAAAACGTACCTTCTGAAATTCTTATTACAATAAAAGGTTTGGTCTGGAAACAAAATGTTTCAACATTTATTAAATTTCAAAAATGTTATTAAAATCCAGGAAATGTTTCAATTTCGGTATTTTTTAAACGTTAAGTAAATTTTTGAAATTTTAAAATAAGAAATCTTACTTTCTAAATTTGAGCAGATAAAATACGTTTGGCCTGATTTCAATGTAATTTATTTTTAAATGTTTATTAAAATTAGGGAAATTTTAAAAATTCGGTAATTTTTCAATGTTCAGTATATCGAAATTTTAAAATTAAAAACATACTTTCTAAACTTATCATTTAATAGTAGACAAAACGTTTGGTCTGATTTCAAATGTCGAGGACACAAATTTCTTAAAATTTAATAATTTTCAAAAAATTTATTAAAACTCAATGAAATTTTTGTCTAATAAATTTTCGAAGTTTAAAATAAGAAACCACACTTTCTGAAATTCGTACAAACATTGGGTCTGGAAACAAAATTTCCCAAAATTTTATTTTACTTAAAAATGTTATTAAAATCCAGGAAATTTTAAAATTTCGATAATTTTTAAACATTCAGTAAACTTTTAGGAAATTTTAAAATAAGAAATCTTACTTTCTAAACCTGTAATTTCGAGGGTAAACAGCGTTTCTAAAAATTTTATTAAATTCCAAGACATTTTAAAATTCTGAAAACTTTTAAATATACTAAATTTTAAATCAGAAAACATGTTTTTTAAACTTTATAACGATACAGCGATTGGTCTGATTTAAAATTTCGGGGGCACACAAAATTTCTCAAAATTGAATACATTTTAAAACGTTTATCAAAACTCAAATTATAAAATTTCCGTAATTTTTGAATGTTCAATTTTTCAAAATTTCAAAATTAAAAACAAACTTTCCAAACTCTGATTTGGAATATCTAGAATAAACTAAATTTGTTGAAATTTAATAAATTTTAAAAATTTTATTGAAATCCAGTAAATATTAGTAATAATTTTTTAATAAATTTTCGAAGTTTACAATAAGAAAACATACTTCCCGAACTCCATATAACAGATAAAGCAACGAGTCGAATTTCAAATTTCAAGAATAAACGAAATTGATCAAAGTTTAATACATTTTAAAACTTTTATTTAAATTTGGGAAATTTTAAAACTTCGTTAATTTTTAAACGTTCAGTAAATTTTTCAAATTTAAAAATAAGAAATACGTACGTCTAATTAATCGTCTAACAGATTAAGCGTTTGGTCTAATTTGTAATTTCAAGGTAAACAAAATTTAATAAATTTCAAAAAATTTATTAAAATTCATGAAGTTTTGAAAGTTTCGTTTAACGGAATTTTAAAATTAAAAAATTTACTTTCTCAACTTCAAATTTCGATATAGAAAATTTCTTAAAATTTAGTAAACTTCAAAACATTTATTAAAATTCAGGAATTAATAAAATTATGTTAATTTTTAAATATTTAGTAATTTTTCGAAATTTAAAATAAGAAAACACACTTTCTGAATTTCTTGTGCCGTACAAAGCGTTTGGTCTGATTTCAAATCTCGGAGCTAACCAATGTTTCCCAAAATTTAATAAATTTCAAAAAAAATTATTGAAATCCTGGAAATTTTAAAATTTTAATTTTTCGAAATTTTATAACTACAAATCATACTTTCTCGACTTATCACTTAACAGATAAAACGTTTAGTCTGATTTTAAATTTCAAGGATAACCAAAATTTCTTTAAATTTAATAAATTTCAAAATAGTTCATGAAAGGTGGTTTGATTTAAAATTTCGAGTAAAATCCTGAAATTTTCAAATTTGGGTAATCTTTAAATGCTCAGTTTTTCAAAATTTTTAAATTAAAAAACAAATTTCATAAACTTACCATTTAACAGGCGAAGTTTTTAGTCTAATTTCAAATTTCGATAAAATCCAGTAAATATTCAAATTTAAGTAATTTTTAATTTCTACCGTAGTAAATTTTCAAAATTTAAGAAAATATATTTTTGGAACTTCGTATGACAGATAAACCGTTTAAAAATTCAAGAAATTTTAAAAATATGGTAAATTTTAAATATTGTGTAAAATTTAAAAATTTGAAATAATACGTTCTATACTATACATCGTGTGTAAAAAAGTAAACAAAGTTTCTCAAAATTGAATAGATTTCAAAATATTTTATAAAATTTAGGAAAGATTTCAGAACATTTTCAGTAAACAAAATTTTCCAAAATTACATAAGTCTCAGAAAATTTATTAGACGTCAGAAAATTTTTTAAATTTTAATAAATTTTAGTAGAATGAAAGAAATATTCTTAATTTTTAAATGTTTAGGAAATTTTTGAAATTTGAAATAAAAAGAACATTCTTTCTGGACTTCGTATAAAAGATGAAGCGTTTGGTCCCATTTCAAATTTCGGTGAGTAAACAAGCCAAAACTAGGAAATTTCGGTAATTTTTAATATTTTGTATAAACATTTTTTGGTAAATTTTTGATTTTTGATCTGTCATTTTTTCTACTCTGTCTGAATTTTTGTACCTGCGTTAGATAACGTCATCCTAGGTGCGAAAAAATTTGGGAGCAGTTTCAAACAACGAACAAAGAGTTATCGAAAAAATGTCAGATACGTTAAATTACTGTTAGGTCGACTATATACTTACTAAACGTACAACAGATAAAGCATTTGTTCTGATTTCAAATTTCGAGGGTACACAAAATTACCAAAATTTAATATATTTAAAATTTTTTATTAAAAACCCAGAAATTTCCAAACTTTGATCATTTTTAAACATTCATTGAATTTTTGAAATTTTAAAATAAGAAATCTCACTTTCTAAACTTGAACAGGTTACCCATATAGCGTTTGGTGTGATTTCAAATATTGAGGATAAACAAAATTGAAATATAATAAATTTCAAAGTATTATTAAAATCCAGTAAATATTAAAATTTTAGAAATTTTTTTTAGAAAACATACTTTCTAAACCTCGTATAACAGATAAAGCGAATGATCTGATTTCAAATTTCGAGAATAAACAAATTTTCTCAAACTTCAGTAAATTTCGAAATATTTCTTAAAATTCACAAATTATCCAAATAATGGTAAATTTTATTTGTTTAGTGAATTTTCAATGTTTAAAATAAGAAAACTTCTAAACTTTGTACAACAGACAAAGCGTTTGGTCTGTTTTGAAATTTCGAAGGTAAACAAAATTTTTCAAAATTTAACACATTTAAATTTTTTTTTTCAAATCGACGAATCTTTCAAATTTTGATAATTTTAAATGTTTAGTGAATTTTTGATACTTTCTAAACTTATCGTGTAACAGATTCTGATTTCAAATTTCGAGGGTAAACAAAATGTAATAATTTTCAAAAAATTTACTAAACACCAAAATATGATTAAATATTCAGTAAATTCTTAAGTTTTAAAATTAGAAAATATACCTTCTGAACTTTGTGTAACAGATAAAATGATTTTTTTTGGTTTCAAATATCGAGGGAAAAGAACATTTTCAAAGTTTTATTAAAATTCAGGAAATTTTCTAATTTTTAGAAGTTTAGTTTATTTTCAATTTTTGAAATTAACAAACATAATTTCTGAAGTTCGTGTAACAGAAAAAAGCGTTTGGCCTTATTCCAAATTTGGAAGATAAACAACATACTTAAACTTGAATAAATTCAAAAAATTTATTTAAAACCAGAAAATTTCGGTAATTTGAACTGAATTCTGAATGCACTTTCGAAGTTTTAAAATTAGACAATAAACAGTTTTTTGAAATTTTAAACTTAAAAATCGTAATATAACGTTTAGCAGCAAAAACTTTTGCTCTGATTTCAAATTCCGATGATAAACATAATTCCTCAAAATTTATTAAATATTCTTAAAATTCAGATAATTTTTAAATGTTCAAAAATTTTTTAAAGAAATCATACTTTCTTAACTTGAAGAGATAAAGCGTTGCGTCTGATTTCAAATTTCGGTGAAAACCAAAATTTCTCAAATTTTATTAAATTTCAAAAAATTTGCAAAAATCATACTTTCTAAACTTGAAGAGATAAAGCGTTGCGTCTGATTTCAAATTTCGGTGAAAACCAAAATTTCTCAAATTTTATTAAATTTCAAAAAATTTGCTAAACACCAAAATATCATTAAATTTATAAATATTCAGTAAATTCTTAAGTTTTAAAATTAGAAAATATACCTTCTGAACTTTATGTAACAGATAAAATGTTTTTTATGGTTTCAAATTTCGAGGGTGTAGAACATTTTTTAAAATTTTAATAAAATTCAGGAAATTTTCAAATTTTTAGAAGTTTAGCTAATTTTTCAAGTTTGAAATTAACAAACTTAGTTTTTAAACTACGTGTAATAGAAAAAAGCGTTTGGCCGTATTCCAAATTTGGAAGGTAAACAACCTGCTCAAACTTGAATAAATTCAAAAAATTTATTTAAAACCAGAAAATTTCGGTAATTTGAACTGAATTCTGAATGCACTTTCGAAATTTAAGATTAGACAATATACAGTATTTCGAAATTTTAAAATTAAAAATCGTAACTTAACGAATAGCAGAAAAAACTTTTGCTCTGATTTCAAATTCCGAGGATAAACATAATTCCTCAAAATTTATTAAATATTATTAAAATTCAGATAATTTTAAAATGTTCAAAAAAATTTTAAATTTTAAAATAAGAAATCATACTTTCTAAACTTGAAGAGATAAGGCGTTTCGTCTGATTTCAAATTTCGATGGAAACCCAAATTTCTCAAATTTTAATAAATTTCAAAAAATTTGCTAAACACCAAAAAATTATTAAATTTGTAAATATTCAGTAAATTCTTAAGTTTTAAAATTAGAAAATATACCTTCTGAACTTTGTGTAACAGATAAAATGTTTTTTGTGGCTTCAAATTTCAAAGAATATTTTTCAAAATTTTAGTGAAATTCAGGAAATTTTCAAATTTTTAGAAGTTTAGTTAATTTTTCAAGTTTGAAATTAACAAACATACTTTCTGAACTTTGTGTAACAGAAAAAGCGTTTGGCCTTATTCCAAATTTGGAAGGTAAACAACCTACTCAAACTTGAATAAATTCAAAAAATTTATTTAAAACCAGGAAATTTCGGTAATTTGAACTGAATTCTGAATGCACTTTCGAAATTTAAGATTAGACAATATACAGTTTTTGGAAATTTTAAAATTAAAAATCGTAACATAACGTTTAACAGATAAAAATTTTGCTGTGATTTCAAATTTCGAGGATAAACATAATTTCTCAAAATTTTAAACATTTTTTAAAAAAAAAAAAAAAAAAAAATTTTTTTTGAAGCGGAGTGACGTAAGTGATCTTTTTATAATTAATATTATTTCGTATAATCACAAAACACCAACAGTTTTCACTTACTTAAAAATAAAAAAAACCAAAATTTTTATTTTTGAATTTATTTACTTTTATTTATTTAAAATTACAACTAGTTTCGATCTTGTAAAGATCATCTACAGGTAATTTTTTGCAATTGGTTAAATAAATAAAAGTAAATAAATTCAAAAATAAAAATTTTGGTTTTTTTTATTTTTAAGTAAGTGAAAACTGTTGGTGTTTTGTGATTATACGAAATAATATTAATTATTCTCAAAATTTATTAAATATTATTAAAATTCAGATAGTTTTTAAATGTTCAATAAATTTTAAAATTTTATAATAAGAAATCATACTTTACCGAGCAAACGGCGCAGTGGTTAAAGCTGCGGCGGTTGGATCGGGAGGTACCGGGTTCGAATCCCTATAGGGGCGGGATGCAAAAGGGATTTTTCATCATCTGATTGCGATCGGTGATGAAGATGAACACATCTATGACCCCCTGTTGAGAGTGCAGAATCCATGGGCCGACCCACCTTTCATGTCAGCACTACGGGTTGGCATGAAGCAATGCAATGTGCAGGTGGTTTTCAAAGACGGATCTGTAGCCGCCCGTCCTCGATTTGGCTACTCCAGGCGTAAGGTAGGACGGTAAAAAATAAATCAAGAAACAAACAAACAAACAAAATCATACTTTCTAAACCTTATAAATTTTAAAAATTTTATTAAAATCTAAAAATCTTTTAAATTTTTAGAGCTTTAGCAAAGTAAGGAACATGATGTTGTATTTTCTACACGACTACAAAATTAAATACAAAGTTTACGAAATACTGACTTACAGTAGTATACATACATAGATGGAGAATAGTTGTGGTTTCCATACAGACAAACATAGTATAGTTGTAATATTAAATAAAAACATAAAAATTGCATGTTCATTTTCATTTTTTCATATATAATTTTATTATACGATTCGTAAAACTGAATTATCTACACACAGTACACTTAAAATGTAAAAATCGCTTCCAATGGAGTGAAAGATATAGATATGGGTTAAAAGCATACATAAAAAATATACATTTGTGTACATACATATGAATAGTGTATTATAATGTTCGCTCATCACCGCTGTGGGATGAGACTAATTACAGGTTCCACGGTCATTTTTATAAATTTTATTGTGTATATGCCAATTAGTCTAACAAATTAGGTGGAATTCTGATATTATGTTTCAGGGTGAGGAACATAGGTAATAAAAATTGAATAATTTTTTATTGGCGTTATATGCAACAATTTTCATGATATTACGCCTCGCAAGAGAATGGGACTGCATAAATTTAATTGAAATCCTAGATATAACAGTTCATTAAAGCAATAAAATATTATCTTAAACTCTACATCATTCCAGAATAAATTAATTACCCTGGTGCTTAATGTACTATGTATGAATTAATTATAGTTATCGGTAAAGTAACAATATAATACTTAGTTATATCAACAAAATGGAGAGATTTGACGACACAAAAGTTCCCTTTATACATAATAGATAGATACATATGTAAATATGTACATGTACACAACTTTTTCAATATTCATATTATTTCTAAACCATGCCTAATCTAGGGATTATAATATATATTCTATAATATATTTAAAAATAATAATTAAAAATGACAAATAATTTTTTTTTGTTGTATAATGCAAGTCCATAAATTTGAATATGGAAATAATAAATTTTCCAGGCGTTTGCAATAACAAAATTATTTGGTCACAAATATAAAATTTTATTTTGTATATGTTCATTACTGAATGAATTATGATGTTTAACAACATAAATTAATATTTATTATGACATTTTAATGATTCATGCATATCGAGTTACCGGCACATTCTTTTCAGATGTGGACTGATTCGAAACTCTTTTAAAACGTACCAAATCCACTATCAACTAAGGAATGATTGATTGAACAAGTACAAATGTGTGTTGCCAGTACCGATGACTGACCATTCCATGTATTATACAAATATGTAATGATTTTTAAAAATTATGGTTGGTTTATACATACTTGTTGTTGTCTAATTAATTCATTGACCGCTGATGGTTAGTCATCTTACCTATAAATAGAAAATAGAAAAACTTAATTAATATTGTGCTTATAATACATGATACATTGTAATGTATAATTAAATCGTATAATTATTATATTCAGTGACCGGTTGAAATGCAGAATTACCTGTATGTCGACTAATAAATGTCATATTAAAACCTACAAGAGAGTATTAGCAAAATGCCACAAAACAGTGACAATGTAATTTTGTTTTCTAGAACTCATCAATAATTCATAAAAAAAGTCTTACTATGGGATAAAGGACTAAATCTGTTTTGAGTTAGTTTCATTTTCTCCTAATCTTACCACGATTCTACTGAAATCTTTAATCATCAATCTTTTATAGTTTGTTTCATACTTGGCAATTTATAAAAAATCTTGACTAACCCCGATAAAATTCGTAAAACCTGGAATAATATGCAATCATTTGCTTGAAAATGCCGACCAACATCAAGCAAATTAAAACTAAGTAAAATCGCCAACCGCCAACCAAAGGTTAAAATCCATGTCATGGATGGTTTTCCAATCAATTCAATTTAAATGCAGTCAACTAAAACCACATCATAGTTTTTGGTCCTTCCAGTCGGATAAGTCGAGCCACCATATTTGGTCTTACAAAAGCAATGATCAGTGAATTTAAATGTCGAATAAACATTGTTACACTCATAAAACCCTTAATCAACAAATGAGATATAATTGCAATCAATCACAAAACTAAATAAAATAAAACTCTTAAGTAAGTACAATTATCAACAATACCATCTGTCGGTGAATACAAAATATTTCAATTGGTATAATTTACAATCACGAAACGTCAAGAAGTTCAAACTACTCTTAATTCCCGATCAAAACTCAAAGTCTGATGAATTTGAGACAAAATATTTTGTGGTGAAGGCGATTTTTGTTCGGCAATTGCGTCAACTCCAAAAAGTTAAAGTTACTCATCTTCCTAACAACGATTTACTTAACAAGACGATTGATAATTTATGCGCTTAGCAACGTCATTTTTTTTGAAGGCCTTAAGGAAAACACATTGACCCAAACCAATCAAGATATCAAGCTGCCACGGGTTGTTATTGAACCTTTTTCGGGGAATTATAGTCAATGGCCGTTCTTTAAGGATCTTTACAAATCATCAGTGCACGAAAATGACGCATTATCTGAATCTCATAAATTTCAACTATTGAAAGGATTTCTTAGAGGTGAAGCTGCCGAAAAAACAAGCAAGGTACGACAAGAGGAAGGTTGTTATGAATTCAAGTTTATGAAGCAAAAACCAATGCAGCAATTCAACGTTCTTGAGCTTCGTAAAATAGCAGATGTGTCTGATGGAGTGATTCGTGAAATGAAAGGTCTGGGCTCCCAAAACGAGAAACGTGACCCCTGGTTAATTTATTTAATTTTGAATAAGCTCGATATGCAAACCAAGGAGGCGTGGGCAAATTTTTCCGTAGACAAGGAATTTTGGAGATTCATTGATAAAAGATGTGACACGTTTGAGACTTGTTTACCATCAAAGATTTCAGTTACCAAACATTCATTGACATCGAAGATTCCAACGCAATTTACCTTGCACACAGCCACCGAAACTTTCAAATGTCCCTGTTGTAAGAAAAATAATCATCTCTTTTCAGATGCTTCAAGTATAGGAGATTAAATATTTCAAACCGTATTAAGGTTGCGAAGGGTTATAATTTTTGCTTGAATTGTTTGACACAAAATCACTTAACGTCTGAATGTTCATCTAGCTTCTCATGTCAAACTTGCGGTCAATCACACAATTCACTACTCCATGAAGATTCATCAGATAGTGCAACGACGGCAATTAGTAACACTTTTCTTTCAACAGGTGATACACAGATAGCAGAAGAGAACTCGCATCCTATTCATCTTATTCTACTTTCAACGTAGCGAACTCGTGTCCCAATGAGTCTGTGGCTTCCAGAGTTTCAAATACTTCTCTGACCTTGCTGCCGACAGCTTTAATCATGGTTCAGAACTCTAGAGGATCTTACCAGAAGTTCCGCGCGTTATTAGACACAGCTGCCGAAACCAGCTTGATAAACGAAAAATGTGTTCAATCTTAAACCTGACGCGTTATCACGCTTGCGTAAATATCAAAGGGTTTGGGTTCCATAAGCGCCGGCAGGACTAAAGGATCTGTTAATTTGGATATTTTAACTTCCGATAAAAGCTCTATATCCGTGAGAGCTTTTATAATGAAAAACTTAACTTCTGATCTTCCTCCGATTATAGTGGAGTTAATAAAACACAAAAAACGTTCCGTCTTTACAACTGGCTGATCCAAATTTTAATCGTCCGAATCCGGTGTAGATAATACTTGGAGCGGACATTTTTTTGAAATTATTGCGTCCGGAAAAATTCCAACTGAATGACGATCTTTTTGCACAAAACACTTGTTTTGGTTACGTCATCTCTGGGAAGGCATCGCTTCAATATGATCATGATTCCGTTTCATCTTGGGGCTCGGTCATGACTTGCCATTTGGACCCAGAAATTCTGGGAAGTTGAGAATATCGAGCCCCCAATATCCAACAGGAGCACTGGTGCGAGACTTATTTTATGGAGAATACGGTTAAGAACTATAAATCAGGTAAATATGTCATGCGGTTACCATTCAAACCAAATTCCCCCGATCTCGGTGACTCGCTACCCATGGCAACTAGAAGACTTTTCTCTATGGAGCGTCGATTCGAAAAATTCCCAGAATTAAGAAAGGTGTACCCAAAATTTATGATGGAAAATGCAAGGTTGAGTCATATGTCTCTTATTCCAATGATATTAAGGGCAGTACCACGAACGGTTCTTCAAAATCTTTGTCAGGCATTTCGCTGAATGATAAATTGGATTCTGGGCCATCAATACTGCCAAAACTATTTTCTATTCTGGTTCGATTTTGGAAACACAGGATTGCCTTTGCAGCTGACGTGGAAAAAATGTTCCGCCAAGTCGAGATACATGAAGATCAACGTGATTATCAGCGTATTATATGGCGTGAGAACACAATTTCTCCCATCTTACATTACCGTTTAAACACGATAACATATGGAACAGTCTGTGCAACATTTCTGGCGGGTTGCGCGGAGGTATGGAGGCTAAACATTTATAACAAAGGATAGCTGAAGGTTTGAGCAGAGGCGGTTTTAGACTAAGGAAATGGGTGTCCAAAAGCCAGGAATTATTAAGATCTATACCAAAGGAGGAGCAGGAGACTATTGTTGAATTTAGCAATGGAGAGACTTTCGTGAAAATTCTAGGTCTAGTTTGGATAACATTGGGTTGTTTTACTTTCAAAATCGAGAAATTTGACGACTGCGGTCCTACTACGAAACGAAGGTTTTTGTCTATGACTGGCCGTATTTTTGATCCGTTAGGATTCCTCTCTCCTTGTACGGTCTTTGCTAAAATCCTTTTTGAAAGGCTGTGGCTTCGTAAACTCGACTGGGATGATCCTTTGCCCGAGAAAATGGAACTCGAATGGGAAAAGCTATGTTCAAATTTTACTTTATTCGAAAAAATTCATATTCCTCGCTTTTTAAACATTCCTCCATCACCCGTCAACGTGGAAGACGCTTATGCAGCCGTTGTCTATTTGAGGACTGTTGACTTATATGGTTCCTATTCGGTGCGAATAGTAGCACCCAAAACAAAGGTTGCCCCACTAACACAAGTCTGTCTACCGAATACCTCATTCATTCTGCAACGTCTTCCACGACTAAAATGGACTCACGTTTCCTCAATATGATAACCCAGCAGATATGGTCGACAACTTGCTGTGGTGGGAAGACTAGACTAGTTTTTCTACGAGAATCTTCCGAGCATTGGCCGAAATTAGTTGACGACCAGTCTGTACCGCTGTGACTCATTTCGTACCAACGGATTACACAGTTGTTGCAAATTTGTTCGAAAAGTCGTCATCATTTTTTTTAATTATTCGAATATTGGCCCAGTGCTATCGTTTTTAAGATAAATTTAAAATTAAAAAACCTTTTTTATATTTGACAGGACCTCAAATTAAGCAGACAACAATTGTTGCTGTGTTTTGGTCTCAAAATGAGAGTTTTCAAGAAGACTTTGTGCGAATCACTAAAGGTTCTGGCTTACAAGGTACAAGCAAACTTCGGTCATTGTCTCCATTCATCGATGACCAGGGGACATTGAGAGTCGGTGGGCGGATTGGTTTGACAACTTGCGTCTCATATGACACAAAGCATCCTGCAGTTCTTGGTGCCCGCCATCCGTTTACTCAAGCTCTTGTAAAGGCCTTTCACGTGCGATATCTCCACCTCGCGCAACAACAGTTACTCGCCATCATCCGACAAAATTACTTCATAGTTGGTGCTGAAAACCTTGCCAAAGAAGTAGCTCGTTCTTGCGTCACCTGCAGTTGCCATCGTTTAAGTACGTCCAAACAACAGATGGGAAACCTACCGTCGTTTCGGATAACACCCTCCAGGCCATTCTCTTCAGTTGGTGTCGACTTCGCAGGACCGGTGAAAATAAAATCTAAAACTGGTCGAGGTGCTAAAATTTATAAGAGCTACGTTGCGGTATTCGTCTGCCTTGTCGTTAAAGCCATGCACAAAGAACTAGTCTCAGATCTGAATTCTGAGGCGTTTCTGGCCTGTTTGAGGCGCTTTATTTGTAGACGTGGTCTTCCTGCTCAAATATTTTCAGACAACGGATCGAACTTCGTCGGCGCTAAAAGAACAATCAGCAAACTTTAAGAATTGTAGGACTTTCTTTCCATCCAACAGATTGACTGCCATTTTATTCCACCATCAACACCCCACTTTGGTGGCATCTGGGAAGCCGGCGTTGTCAATCAAGAGATACCTCACATATACAATAGGAGAATCTCTGCTGACTTTTGAGGAATATTCCACCGTATTTTGCCAAAGAGAATGCCTTTTAAATTCCCGACCAATTGCCCCTATGGACACGACGTTTTCCGAGAATTGTGAGATATTAACTCCAGGACATTTTCTCATGGGATGTTCTCCAGTTATGTTACCTCACGTGCCCACAGATGAAATATGATTAAGGGGTTTTGGAAGCTGTGGAGGTCCGATTATCTCACAATGTTGCAGCAGCGCCCCAAATGGAAAACGTAACACAATAACTTAAAAATAGATGATATAGTTCTAGTGAAGGATGACAACGTGCCACCCGGATCCTGGCCTCTCGGACGCATAATTGAAGTTCATCCAGGAGCTGCTGATGGACTTGTTCGAACGGTCACTGTGGAAACTCAACGCGGCATCTATGCAAGATCAATTGGAAAAATCGGTCCCCTAATATCAGATTGACTCATTGAATTCCTCAATGGGCGGGAGTATGTTCGGACCAAAAGAAATACATGTACTCATTTGTGCCTTTTGGTTAAAATTAAATTGTATTGTTCCCCTTTTATTTAAATAACTTTGCATTATATCCAAAACCAACATTAATGTACTAATACATTAGTACAATGTAGTATTACATTAGTGTTGGTTTTGATTATATCAATTATTTGATTGCCGTGTCTCTTGTTGTGTGCGTGCAATTGAGAGATGCAATAATTTTCTATGTTTTATATATTTCATTTCCTCTCATTTTGTATCTTGTATCAAATACACTTGTATGTACCAATTTCCCTACTATCTCGGAGAATAAGATTCTTCATTTCCCGGATTTTTTTTACTACCGGTAAATGGTAAATAAAAATTAAATTTACCGACAAAACCGTTTTATTTGGGAAACTGTACTAAATGTAAAGAAATACTTCCAGATTTCGGGATCGTTCTGGTCCCGATTTCCAAGTTTCGTTGTCCCGGATTTTAGGTTTCATAATTTTTCGAGATTATCGAAATTGTGTAGTACGCTTCTAACTGATGATTTGGGATGTTTCGCATCAGTCAGATTATTTGAGTATTATTAGGAATGCCGTGTGTATTCGATTGTTGGAAACTAATGGGAATCCTAGATGCTACGTG
This sequence comes from Tipula vernalis, assembly GCA_958295665.1. Lineage (NCBI taxonomy): Eukaryota > Metazoa > Arthropoda > Insecta > Diptera > Tipulidae > Tipula > Tipula vernalis. The sequence goes on from OY282560.1 coordinate 43,212,094, forward strand.
ATTTTGCTTAATTTTACTAACTTCCACAAATAATTCATAAAATCATTCAAATTACTCGAAATGATTCGTGTTTCATACCGAAATTATTCCCAGTTTTTCTGGGTAATGAAAATTAGTTCCAATCCAGTTTATTCTAAATTTTCGTTTTTCGAAATTTATTCGAATTTTGCAAGGCATTGTTTTGTGCTTTCGTTTCAGTAGCGGAATGTTACTGACCTACAGATACAAATCTTAAATTAGTAGATTTTGAAGATTTTCTGAGATTATTCGAAATTTTGATATTTCAAGTTGATTCGATAGTTTGGCTATACAAACTTATCTCGATATTTTTGGAAGAGTTCTAAGATTTTTAAAATACTTTGTAGAAATTTTTCAAATTATGGTCCAAGTTTTTGAATTTTTTGAGCTGTTTAGCAATTTTCTTAGCGTTCAGTTGCAAAAATTGCATAATATGCCCCCAAGATGATTTAAGATTTTAAAAAATGTTTTTCGAGATTTTCGAATTTTTTTAGAGCATCGGAAATGGTAATTAGTTTTGTTTGGCTTAGAAAAATGTGCCTTCGACGTAAGTATTAGTCGGCGGCCTAAAATTTAGTTTTTCTCTATTCAACAACGGATTTAAGTTGATTGTTTGTTGATATTAAGTTTGAATTTCTATAGATCATGTACTTCATTCGTTCCACATCGAAGAAGAAAAAGATTTCTGGATCTACCAATCCATAGGGTTGATTATGGTCAAATATGGTGGACACAAATCACACGAAAATTTTTTGTTCGATCTATAGCAATTGCGAATGCCCCCAAATTTTGTTGAAATGTTTATAATTAACGTCGATGTCACATAATGTTTTATCGTAATACGTGAGTCGTAATTTATTCACTTCGGTCCGCAATAACAAATTTATTGAAATCCCGCTAAAAATGACCAAACATTTCGCTTGTTCAACATCATTTTTCTCAACGTTTTAAGAGCTCCGGATTCCGAAGAAACCTGCCGTTTGTACGGCAGAGGTGCTCATTAACACATAGTAATGCATTATCCCAAGGTTTTAAATACCCGTTTACCAATTTTATATGCTGGTTTGAGGATTGACTTAGGCGTTGAGTTTGGGGTTGATTTGCGGGTTGAGCTAGTTGGGTTAGGGTTGAGAGGTGGAAATAGAGCTTGATGTGTTAGGGGTTGCGTTGGGATTGAGTTGAAGGTTCAGATGGAAATTGATTTGAAGGATTTGATTGAATTCTGTTGAGGATTGTTGAATGTGAGGTTACCTTGATTTATTTTGAGTTGTAGTTCAGGGTTGTGTTGATGGACGAGTTAGATGTTTAGTTAGGATTGAATTGGGTTCATGTACACGAGACGAGTTCATGCACGCTTGTATTTATCAAGCTGGCTGACGTTGCACCACTCAACAAAAGATGATCGATCCATTTGCAGTTCTACAGTATTAGTTTCAGAATTCACAAGTTTCATTTAGTAAACTACGTCAATATTTAAAATTCAAGAATATCAAAGGGTCCAAATACGATCCCAGAGGAAACTTTAACAGAGGTTTGACTTTACACTACCAATGGCAACAAACTGACTCCTATATAATAATTATACTCGTATTGTGTTGTAATGTTGTAACTTCTCAACAGCTTTTCGAAAAATGGTGAATATATATCGTCTAATTGCTGGGTTTTCACCACAGTTTATATCAGAGTTTAAAATGGGATTTCATTTTGCTCTTCGCTCTTCATTTTTGTTCAAGAGCGATAATAAAAACTATTAAAAAGCTCTTTATAAAGAGCGATATTGTAAAAAAAAACATATCGCTCTGAAGAACTGGAGCATTATTTTTATTATAAGGCTCTTGCTCTTCCACTATTGCGTTTGTGTTATCATATTTTCGCTCTTTGTTATTGCGCTATATTGAGAAAATAAATACGCTCTGCTCTGATGGATAAAAACGTCATTATTATATTGCTATAACTCTTGTTATTACGGCAAACGGTTATATTCAAAACCTTCTAAATTTCTTTAGAAAGCCAGATTGTTTTATTAGCGAACAGACGCAAGGGTATTGGAAATGGGATTCTAATATGATTTTTGGGAAAAGTTCTGGAATATGGCCAACTAGGATGGAACTTGACTATTCCTTAACGGATTTTAGTGAAATTTGACACGCGAGATGTAAATGGAATTCCAAATTGATTTTTAGGTGGAGTTCTGGGATATGGCCAATTAGGATGGAACTTGGCTATTCCTTAACTGATTTTATAGAAATTTAGCACGCGCGATGGAAATGAGATTCTAAGTTGATTTTTAGGTTAGGATGGAATTTGGCCATTCCTTAACCGATTTAAGTGAAATTTAAAATGCGCAATGAACGTGGGATTCTAAAATGATTTTTGGATAGAGTTCTGAAATATGGCCAACTAGGCTATTCTTTAACCGATTTGAGTGAAATTTGGCATGTGCGTTGGAAATGGGATTCTAAAGTGATTTTTAGAGGAAGTTCTGAAATATGGCCAGTTGTGATGGAACTTGGATATTCCTTAACCGATTTTAGTGAAATTAGAAACGCATGGTAGAAAGGGGATTCTACAATGATTTTTAGGTCAAGTTCTGGCATATGGCCAACTAGTATGGAACTTGGATATTCCTTAACCGATTGTAGTGAAATTAGAAACGCGTGATGGAAAGGGGATTCTAAAATGATTTTTAGGTCAAGTTCTGGAATATGGCCAAGTAGGATAGGCCTTAACCGATTTGAGTGAAATTTGACTCGAGCGATGGAAATCTGATTCTAAATTGATTTTTAGGTGAAGTTCTGGAATATGGCCAATTAGAATGGAACTTGGCTTTTTCTTGACCGATTTTAGTGAAATTTAAAATGTGCAATAAACTGGAACTTGGCTATTTCTTAACCGATTTTAGTGAAATTTGACATTTGCGTTGGAAATGGGATTCTAAAATGATTTATTAGATGAATTTCTGGAATATGGCCAACTAGGATGGAAATTATCTCTTCTTTAATCGATTTGAGTGAAATTTGACATGTGCCTTAGAAATGGGATTCTAAAATTATTTTTCGGTGAAGTTCTGGAATATGGCCAATTATGGTGGAGCTTGGCTATTTCTAACCGATTTATGGATGAAGTTCTGGAATGTGGCCAACTAGGATAGAACTTGGCTTTTCTTTAACCGCTTTGAGTCAAATTTGGCATGTGCGTTGGAAATGGGATTCTAAAATAATTTTTAGATGATGTTCTGGAATATGATTTTAAAGAAATTGGCATGTGCGTTGAAAATGGGATTCTAAAATGATTTATGGATAAAGTTCTGGAATATGGCCAACTACAATGGAACTTGGTTATTTTTTAACCGATTTAAAATGATTTTTAGATGAAGTTCTGGAATATGGCCAACTAGGATATAAATAACCGAGTGAAGGCATTAGCATACCAGTATAAACCAGAAGAGAAGCCAAGAGAACCAAATGTCTCCACCACAAATTACACAACATTAAATCGTTCTGTTTGTCAAACCTAAAGCACCGGTGTGCTTGGGTGCTGATGATACAGTAAGAGAATGTCGGTCACGCCGAAGATGTCAGTTTTCAGTGTTACCGGCTTCTTTAGTAATAAGACATGATCAAACGATTACATGCAAAGATTAGATTTAAGTCGAGGAGAAGGTACGCAAAGCGGCATCCGTAATGTCAACACGATTGAAGCCAGGATAGACAAAACGCTATCATGAGCCTAGCCAACGGTACAAAACACCTTATATTTTATCTTAATAAATTATCGAAAACACAGCTTAGTATTCGGGGCGTACTTCGAGAAGATGAACCGCGCACCATCCAGTTGATTACCGATTTCAATGAAGCAATTAAACCGGAGGCAGCAAGAACAAACAAGGAGAATATTAACGTAGAAGACTTGTTGAGCGGTGCGGATAACGTGAACGGGACGATACGAATTTGTGTAGAGATTGTGGATCTACTAACCCACGCCGGGATGAATCTGAGGAAATTAAACTCTAATTCTAGAGAATTGGTAAGTAAATTCAACAAGAAAGTGCGATCGGAATCATCTATTAGCTTTAATTAGCCTGAATGCAGCACACTAGTCACAAAAGAGAGCACCAGTTCAAGACGTGTCGTTACCAAATATAAATTGGACATCTTATTTATGTGAGTGGAACCCTCGGATCTACAAGTTTTTTTTAATTTAACCAATCTTTATTTATAGAAGAATATAACATAAAATAAAGTTATAAGAGGTACTGTTTCATTTTGACGTGATAATGTCATACACCGCATGTTCAGAAAGTGAGTGACACGAAATGTTGCCCTTCATCGTGAGGGCAATTACTCATCAACAATAAGTATTACCTTTAATTTAAATATATGATTGTTTAGGTTGGTCCTTAGGTTTCATGCCTCACGCATAATATTATCGCTATGACGTCATTAGGTGGCGATGAAAGCCGCGTCGCTAACCTCTGATTTTGAGCGTTTTAAATGCTTGAACCACTGCAGCGATAGAATGGGTTATCGGTCGATCGGAATAATTCTTGTGGTGGTTGTTAATTTATTTTAAACTAATATACGATTGTCTTAAGCCATATACAGTTATTTGCACGACTACTCTGGAAGGATGGCATGGCACAGTTGACTGTATGTCTGACAAACCGATAGGTTGTGTTTCCCCATGAATAATGTGACATCTGGTGGTTTTTATATTCTTAAGCCCAGTATGCTGTTCACGTGAAATGAAATTTTCACTAGTCTCCAAAAATATGAAGCTAGATCTGACGTGAAAAAAAATAAACAAATATTAAAAAATCATTTCGATAGTTGATTATCCTCAAAACGCAAAAACTCAAATGAAATTGTCGAAATTTACGTTCACATTTATCATCCAAGTGTAGAGATAAAATAGAGACATCTGTATTCTAATACGAAAACTCCTATTTCGCTCGCTAAACTGCGTACACAGTTTAATGAAATTCAACGGTGAGGGTTACATTTTCGTTTTCGCTTTATATGAGAAATTTCATTTCACTTCAGCAGCGTACCGGGCTTATACCGGACTTGTCAGTAGTAAATGTCTTTGTTTTGTATTTTGTATATATTTCATATTAAATGCCTTTAATTTTACTAGGTCAAATCAAACCAAACCGATATACCCGACATAAATTGGATTACCTAAATAAAAAAAATAAAAAAATGCGTGCCCCTATTATTTTCCAATTTGTGAACAAAGACTTTTCTACAAAGGCCGATTAATCAATTCAAAATCGAATTTATATTTTCATAAATTTCTCTTCAATCGTAATAATATAATATAACATCCGAATGTCAAAACAATGTCAAGTAACTCAATTCCCATGATAATCTCATCCGCAAACAATGAACCGAACTACAAAATATGTATATAAGACAAACGAAACGAGAAAAAAAACAAACATCTGGAAAATCTAATTTCCAACAAGCCGGAACAAAAATTGGAATTATTATTTTTTAATGTTTTGTTGTTGTTTTTTTTTTTGCTTTCTCTCGTCGTCATTATTTTACGATTTAAGTTTATTATTTTGGAATTACTGAATATACGAGTGGAAGGAAGGGCGTGGTGCGATGGAGGAAAATTGAAAAAATAATAATCGAACAAGAACCATAAATTTATTAGGTCGTATTATAAGTTGTTTATATGAGGTTCATTGTCACCTAATAAAAGGACTTTACCAATTGTAGTACATAGAAAATCATATCTCTTATCACTCAATAAGAGACAGAATAACTTTTTTGTTGTGTTTCCGAAATTTTCTTACAAAATTTGAGTCCAATTGTCTTTTTTTTTTCGAAATAAGGGTAACAAATGTTTTTTGTGATAAGGAAACTTAAAATCTCTCGTTTATTATTATTTTTTCAGGACTAGATATATACATGTATATAAGTTTGTATGTGTTTATGTTTATGATTAAGCATTTTGGGGAAAAAACGCTTTTGGGTTGTGTGGGATGAATAACTTTTTTCTTTTTATTCTGCCTCGTTACTGTACTATTGTATTCATACTTAGTAATGAGCGGGAGGTCAAATTTATGTAAGAAGATTATAAAAACAATTTGATATTTATTTAAGGATGAATTTACCCAAAAATAAAACATATTTTGGTATGGCTGTTGTCATTGTATTTTTTATGTATACATTTTCGTAAAACTTAATAACTTTTTATGGTTTTTAAACTTCAGCCATTTGAGATTTTTTTAATGGTGCTAATCTGTTTTCAGTTGAGAATGTTTTTTTGCCCGTAAATGCGTTATTACTGTCAAAATGAGTCATAAATCACAGCGAACGCATCATAAAAAGCATTAGTTAATTAGAACATTTAATGCTAAAAGCAAGTTATGCTACACAACTCTTGTACGAATACATACTTTGTAGTTCACCACATCTCAATGCGATAATTACTTTTGTGTTTTAATAAATGTTCATTTCGTAAAAATGTTTTAAAAATGAGACAACCTAACATTGAAAATATTGTGCACGATTGTATACAAATTTTGATAAGGGAACGAAATACCGCAGAACAACCGCAATAAAAAGGAAAACATGAAAATCCTAATTTTGGAAAACGCTTGCTCGAATTTTTATGTTTTATATCCTAGCATAAATATTCCATTATGATTTGAGATACAAAATACTATATTGTGATTTGATTATGTTGTCGTTAACTTCAAAACGATGCCTGACACCGATTGGTGCACAATATGTAGTGCCAGCTTTACATTAAGTTAATTCAGTTAATTAAATTTGTTTTGTTACCGCAATAAAAGCTTGGCAAAATAATAAAAACGATGATCCCGTTTAATTGCGACTATTTAATTTAAATATAGGAAGCAGCAAATTCAGTTTATGTACGGTTTAAAAATGTTATAGCTCATGTTTGCCGATTTTATTAAGGATCCCCTTACATTGGTTTTCAAAATAAATTTGATGAAACAAAGTTTTGACATATCGTTGTTGCCAATTTCTAATAAATAAATTCTAAATTTACCACATTGTTTACCACAGGTGTTTATCACGGGAATGTTCCGCGAATTAAGGAGTAGTGGACTAGTGATACGCATATTAAGAGAGCTACATTCAAAGGATGGCGACGGGTTTAAACTTAGGCCAATAATAACATATAGCCTCTTCCAATCCGAGAACAAGTGCAATTTTCGGGTGAAAAATTGTCAAATATTTGAATTAAATTAATTACATACAGAAAGTGTAAATAGTGTAAAATATAGTACCTATGTGGATAGAGAAAAGATCACAGCGGCCAAAGAGTTGGCAAGAAAGCGTAACACTGAACCTGATGTAGCCAAGTTGCAGATAAAGCTTCAATGGCAATAAAATGTTGTTTTGTTTTCAGGGAAATAAATATGCGTTTCTGGTTCACCTCACTCCTTCTCCGGCTTATCGTCGCAGTAGCCCTTGGTATTTCTATGTCACTTAGATGTATTATTATTATTATTGGGGGGGGGGAGCGGGGGGCATGCGGGCGATCAGCCACTTTGCACTGCGACCTAAAAGATCTATTGTGCTGGCCCCTGCTTAATTATCCGTCCAGTCAATATTCAGGTTCTTAATGAACCTGACAATACTGCCTCCCGGTACGTGATACATACTATCTGGGCTTATTGCTCTCCCTCCTAGATGTTTACTACAGCATGTAGTTCCACTAGAAAGACGGTAGCATTGGAGCTCAAGGACCTCGAGAGGGTTGTCCCACTCCCGTATATTCCTACTTCTGCCCCGTATTCCGTTTGATTTTACTCTTATGAGTTGCTGGGAATTGCAAATCACCTGTAGGTCACCCAGCATTACTACAGGAAGGCTAAATAAAACTGGAGGGTGCCTGGTATCCAGAGTCCGCATATTTTGGGCTGATTAACCTAACAGCCATTCATCCATCGGCATCTGCTGTTCCACCTTAGATTAGGGTTTTTTGTCAAGGTTTTCTCCTTTAGCGCCGTACTTTAGCTTGTGCCAAATGGCCAAAAATGTGCCAAGTGGCCTTAGTTACCAGTGGTTGCCACGAGGAGGCAGTACGTACACTTGCGAATTGTGAACAGGTTACCCCTTACACAATTGTACCCATCACGCAGCTGCCTAATGGACAAGACCAGAACAGCTCACGTGATGCGCACCCTACTGGAAGGTTGCGGAGCTGGTAGTTTAATCTACTCAACTTTGATCCCTCCTCCAATAGACGCCAAACCACCCACACTTAGATGTAAATACTAGGGACATCAATTAAATGAATCTTATCTAATCAACCCATTTTTGATTTTTAACCCATAAACTGTGGTTATTTGGCAAACCAGGTTTGGTTAAAACCGGTGAAAAAACTTGAGGAAATTCATTGAATTTGGTGTTTTTATTATTCTTTTCACAGCTTCTCTCGTTGAGTCAGCCCCATGACCTAAAAATGTGTTCCAATTAAGAGAACCTTTCGAAACAATTTCTCAATATCAGCAGTAAATGTGACTGTAGGTTAGCTTGAACACGCCGGAATCTACATACTTCAATTGTAGTCAAAAAAGATTTCTGCTCCAATTTACAAAACCATCAATAAAGTCCCAATTCCACTGTGAAAAATTGACTGAGCTGACTTGAAGTAGGAAGAAGACAAAAAGAAATACTTTATTAATTTTTTGTTGAATGTTAATTAATTCATGTAATTTCTAATATGCTACCGGTGATTAGACCTTTTTAAATGTGTTTTTACATAACACTAGAAGTATATTAGTATTTACGAACAGTAATTCAACGAAACCGACTAATAGACAGAATTATATTTATATAATTATATGATTTTAATATGTTCCGAAGATTGTAAGAGAATTCAATCCAGTTGATCAACCCACTGTTCAATCCACTGATTATACCACAATTTACATTCTATATATACAGAATGTGTTGTGCTTTATGTACTAGCGAATCGTACTAATACAGATAAATTCTCTTACAATTTTTTCTTCTTCACGACATTCACACAGCTCTATTTCTGTGTACGCTAATTTTACTTTATTAATTAAAATCATATAAATTAAAAAATTAAATAAATAGAATTTGGTCTATTAGTCAATTTCGTTGAATGATTGTTCGTAAATACTAATATACTTCTCGTGTTAATAAAAACACATTTAAAATGGTCTAATCACCGGTAGCATATTAGAAATTACATGAATTAATTAACATTCAAAAAAATTCAAAAAAAAAAAGTAAAATTAGCGTACACAGAAATAGAGCTGTGTGAATGTCGTCAAGAAGAAAAAATTGTAAGAGAATTTATTTGTATTAGTACGATTCGCTAGTACATAAAGCACAACACATTCTGTATATATAGAATGTAAATTGTGGTATAATCAGTCCAGTCGCCGCGGCCTGATGAGAAGATTGATTTTTTCATAATCATAAGCTCATCAGTTCGAAACTGGATTGAATTCTCTTACAATCTGCGGAACGTATTAAAATCATATAAATTAAAAAAAAATTATAATTCACTTAAAGCTATTAGTGTTCCTATATCTGAATGGGACCTTTACTTGGTGTGTCATGTCACTTAACTGGTTGATTCTCAATCCTGACAGTTTCTGGAATCAAAAAGACCATTAGCTCGGGTACCTACAATTAAAGAGGTAATGAATCTTTTATCTAAACGTGCCCGTTTTCTGGAGGCAATGGCTCGTTCCACGTCCAACAATCAATCGAAGGTCGACTCAACAAATAAATCTACAAAGAAAAATAGTACTGGTAAAACCAGTCTGAATGATATAGTCACCGGTTGCAATATATCGTGTCCCTTTTGTAAATAAAATCATTCCATTTTTAGGTGTAAAAAATTTGAGGATTTATCTTGGAATCAACGAAATGATTGGGTATTAAAGGAGAATATTTGTCGAAACTGTTTTTATAAACATCATATCAGTAAGTGTAAAGCAAAAGGTTTTAGAACGTGGCAACGTGTACTTTGCTACATTACAGTAGTAGAAATAATTTTAATCCAACTAATGGTTTCAGGGATAGATCAAATGAAATTCGTACCCAAACTCAATCACCTAAAATTGATTCAACACTTTCGGATTCTAATAGGAATTTTAATAATCATCATAATTCTAATAATAAAATATCTGATGGTTCATTTTCGGCTCAACAAACCTCGGTTGCTGGTTCATCTGGTTCTAATACAACGTCTGCTACTGCCCAACCAGGCTCTTCGATTTCTATTATATTAGCAGCATTATACCGAGTAATTGTTTTTATTCATCGCTAACTCAAATATTGCTGTCAACTGCGGTAATTTGGGTCAAGTTCTTCCGATATGCGAATGCATTGCCGCGTCCTACTGGACTCGGGCAGATCAGTTATCATGTAGATTTATCGATAGAATCTCGAGTCTCAAGTTTTAAAAGAAATTTAAATTTTTTAGTATTACCTAAAATAACTGGGGTTCTACCGTTACACCCTGTAAAATTCAATGTAAATAACTTACCAAATTCAATTGTCTTGGGTGATCCTCAATTTCATGTACCTCAGTCTATCGATATGTTGTTAGGTGCAGAGGTTTATTTTGATATTGTGAGTGGTGAAAAATTAACCGAGGTCCAAGAGTTGGCGCTATTTCACAGAACTGTATTTGGTTATGTAGTTAGTAGTAGGATGAATCACGTATCTTCTGAAAGGTTGGTTTCACTAGTTTGCTGTCATGACGATACTTTGAGTAAACAGGTACAAAAATTTTGACAAATTGAAGATGTAAACGTTCACAATAAGTTTTCTTTGGAAGATAAGGCATGTCAAGATCATTATGTGAATAATGTCAGACGTGACGGTTCAGGTAGATATAGTGTAGCATTGCCTACCAAATCAAATCTTGATCAACTTGGTGATTCACAACAAACTGCATTAAAACAATTTCATTATTTGGAAAGGAAATTCATAAAAAATCCTGAACTGAGGAGTACAATATAATCAATTCATGGATGAATTAAGTTAAACCATATGCAACTTGTTAATTCGTCTCAGTCTTCTCATTCAAAATCAAGTGGAGTTTATTTTATGCCATATCACGCTGTTTTTAAGGACAGTAGCCTCACCACGAAAATATGTGTTGTGTTTAATGCGTCAGCCAAAACCAAATTGGACCACAATCCAACAAGATCTTTTTACAATTATTATTCGTTTCAGAAAGTATCATATAGCTTTGACTGCGGACATTGCCAAAATGTACCGACAGATAAACGCCCATCAGTCTGATCGGAATTTCCAACAGATATTTTGGTGCAAATACCCTGATGATCCTATTTCGGTATACCAGTTAAATACAGTGACGTATGGCACTGCGTGCACCCCTTTCTTAGCTATAAGATCGTTGAGAGAATTGTCTATCGACGCGTGTAAACGTTTCCCAATGGCTTCAAAATTATTAATAAGGGATTTTACGTCGATGATTTTCTGTCAGGTTCAAATGATGATGTGGAGCAGGCCAAATTAATAAAAGAACAAATGATTGCATTGTTGGCGAAAGGCGAATTTGCGCTATGTAAATGGACATCAAATAGTTCGGAAATAAGTTCAGATATTGAAGATAAACATTTAAATATTATTAAAACATTAGGAATACTTTGATGATAGAATTCAGATTTCATTGGGAAAAATGTCATCCATTGACAGGTGTACAAAAAGATCAGTTCTCCAGACCCAATGGGTCTAATCCCGCCTGTGGTCTTTACAGGTAAACTATTTATGCAAAAAATATGGATGATCAAATACCCGAGCCACTCCACTCAGAATGGGTGCTTTCATTTATAAGTCAGTTAAGCGTCCTGAATAACATTGGAATTCCCAGATGCATATCACCATATGAAAAATTTAAAAGTATTGAATTGCATGGATTCGGAGATGCCTCCGATAGCAGGTATGGTTGCTGCTTGTATATTAGAACAAACGATGAAAATAATAAGTATAACTGTCAATTACTTTGTGCCAAGTCCAAGTTAGCGCCACTAAAAAGGCAGACAATACCGCGCCTTGAGCTTTGTGCTTCTGTTTTGTTGTCTGAACTGTTCCAGAAAGTTAATGAAAGTATCGAAATTGAATTTAATAATATCGTGTTGTGGTCTGATTCTTTAGTAACTTTGTTTCGAATAAATTCATCACCGTCAAGATATGCAACTTTCGTTGCAAACAAGATATCGAGAATTCCGGATATCGCTCCACCTCCTATGTGGGCATATATTCCCACAGATTTAAACCCAGCTGATATCGTGTCACGCGGTTTATTACCATCACAGTTAGAGTCTTCAACTTTATGGTGGAAGGGACCCGAATTTTTAATCGTATAATCGTAATTTTGTAGATCCCGAATTTAGTAAATATGAGACCTTATTAGCGGTTGAAAGGGAAAATTCTTTTGAAATAATTGAACGATATTCTGATTATAATCAATTATTGCGCATATACGCACTTTGCTTAAGATTCGCTAATAATTGTAGAGTTGTTAAAAACAATCGCAAATACGGTGAAATGACTTCTACTGAAATTGATAATGCTTTAAAGGTACTTATTAGATTCATTCAAAGTAAAACTTATTCAAAGGACATTGAGAAATTAAAACAGGGCAATTTTGTTGATAAACAGAGTTCGATTCGGAAGCTCTGTCCGTTTATTGATACCTTTGGTGTGTTGCGCGTTGGTGGCCGGTTGGCAAATTCTAATTTTCTAAATGACCAAATGCATCAGATGCTTATACCATCAGATAATCATTTTACTCGCCTTTTAGTAAAGAATGAACATTATCGCATTTGCACGCTGGGCCTTAAGCTTTGCTCAGCTTTGTAAGGCAACGATTTTGGATACCAGGCGGAAGAGTGTTATGTCGTAAAATAGTTTTTAAATGTATGAGATGTTTCAGGACAAAACCTACATCTGTTGATCAAATTATAGGTCAACTCCCAAAGGAACGAGTTACGTTCTCTAAACCTTTCACCAATGTAGGTGTGGATTATTGTGGTCCATTTGAAGAGTTGCAATTACTCCAACGTTTACTGGAGTCCGAGTTACATAGGCATGAAGTTCTAAAATTTTGTACACAAGAAGGTATTAATTGGCATACCATCCCACCTCGTTCACCACATTTCGGCGGATTGTGGGAGAGCGCTGTCAAGAGTACAAAGCACCATTTAAAAATGGTGCTCGGTAATTATATTTGCACCATGGAAGAGCTGACAACATTAGTGGTCCAGATCGAGGGTTACCTAAATTCTAGGCCCATCACCCCAATGTCTGAGGATCCCTCAGATTTAACCGCATTGACGCTTGCCCATTTTTTGATAGGAGGTCCAATAAATTCAATTCCTGAACCCTCTTTATTTCATCTAAATTTTAATCGTCTATCGAGGTATCAGAAAATGCAATATTGTTTGCAAAAATGTTGGCAACGATGGTCAAATGAGTTTTTTGGTGGAGTTGCTGCAGTGACAAAAATGGTTCAATAGTACTCCTAATGTTGAAGTTGGAACTTTGGTCCTTCTGAAGGAAGATAATGTAGAGTGATACAGACGCATCCGGGTTTGGAGAATTTTGTAAAAGTAGTTACGGTTAAAACATCTAACGGTTTATATTCAAACGAGCTATTTCGAAAATTTGTGTTTTGCCCTTGGAGAAAACATTGCCATCATGTTATTTAAGTTTTGTAGATTCAATTTATGAAAGTTGTTAAATTGTTATGTTTTAAACTATGTACATTATTAGCTAAAATACTGTAAGTGTTTTGAATTGATTAATGTTTGATGAATTAAATAAACGAAACTTTTATATGTAAGTAAATTCAATCATTAGGAAATATCAATCCCAATTGATATAATTTGATACAAATTTAATTGAAATCACAGAAATTACAGATTTGTATGAATTTTGAGACTGATTGCTCAAGGTGGCCGGTATGAAGAATTATCTTCTAATTAGTAAAGATAATAGGTTAAATTTCCTCTATTCAATATGAGAAAGCCGATTATGTGAATTGACTACTAAGCCGATTACGTGAATTGACAAGGTACTAAATTTTATCTTTCACAATTTGTTACTTTTTTTGTTAATCATATAGATCATGCAATGAGAACTCTCATTTTCATTTATCTTTTATCTTTTATTTTCCCAAAAACCATTGAATTTAACGGATCATCTATCAATAAAAAATAAAAATTAAAATAAGCAAGAATAACGTATTCATCTTGCTGTTTGGATAACTTGAGAACTGGAAGGACAACTAAAACAATTTATTGTAACATTTTTTGGTGCCGAAACCCGGGATATATAAGCATAATTACATCAGATAAGATAAGTAAAATTAAATTTATTTTCTATATGTGCTACTGTGATCATTTAAAGTGATAAGTTAATATATAAGAACGAGTGAACAAATTGTGACAAAAAAAATACCGCAATTTCAATATACAATGGCAGATCGTTTAGAACGACTACGTGACCGCACAGTTGCACAAATAAAAGTCATCTTGAAATTCGCTGAAGCAATTATCGATGCAACAGAAGTCGAAGCAATTACTACTCACTTAGAGAGCCTTGAAACACGTTATTTTTCATTTAACGAATACGAAGTCGAACTTTTTGCTAATGAAGACTATCAGCCCATTACTGAATTGGTAGATGAAATTTATTTTAAAGCTCGTATATTGCTTACGCAAGCGTCGTCAAAACGAGCCACTGTATCTACGGAGCCTCCTACCTTAAACACAACCCTTGAAAATTTTATTGTACAACAAAGAAGCTTTTATGAAGGCGTTAATGCGACAAAACAAGCACGCTTTCCTAAAGTAACGATAGAACCATTTACTGGAAACTACCAATATTGGCCGTCATTTCATGACTTATATACAACTACAGTGCACAACAATAATGGTTTAAGTAAAGTACATAAATTTCAGATATTAAGTGGGTTGTTAAAAGGTAACGCAGCATCATTAATTAGACATATCGGTATCACAGAAGCCAACTATACAGAAGCATGGGATAAACTTTGCAATCGGTATAATAAGATAAATCCCATTACAAATTCGCATATTCAAGCATTTTTTGACCAAAAACCTTGTCAACAAGCAAACGGGAAGGAATTGAGGCGTGATCCTTGGCTCATTTACATTATGTTAATGAAAATTGATAACAAGTCAAAACAACTCTGGGCCAAACAAGCTGTCGACAAGAGTTTTCCGACATTTGATGAATTTGCGAAATTTTTGAATATGAGATGTGATTCACTGGAGCTGCGCGAAACTATCAGCAGAAAACCATACACATCCGTAAAGGTTTCAACTAGAGCCTTAGTAGCGAATACTAGCAATTCAGTCGTATGCGCTATTTGTAAAGACTCACATTTTGCTCATAAATGTCCTACATTCAAAAATACGACAATAGATTTGCGCGATAAAACAGTAACCGAAAATGAGTTATGTCGTAATTGTTTACGAAAAGGACACACATATAATAATTGTTACAACAAGGCTTCTTGTCTTATCTGTAAAAAACGTTATCATACGTTGCTTCATCATTCACAAACTCAAACACACACAACAATAACAAATTCAGACTCAGTAGCGAGTTACCATACATGTTCCAGTGACTCGGTAAAATCACAAATTACCGATATGAATTCAGTCGAGTCTAGTTCGATATTACCGTCATCGCAATCCAACCAGTCATCCGTTCTACACACACTATATTCAGCACATGACACTATACTACCAACAGAGTTAGTATATGTAACATCATGTACAGTACAACCTCAGCTAGCACGAATTCTTCTTGATTCTGGCTCGGAAATGTCCTTTGTGACAGAATCTTGCATTCAAAACCTAGGTCTAAAACGATTACGTTCACGTATTTTCATATATGGCCTAGCATCAACATCTGCTGGAATTACAAAGGGAAAAACTGTTATGACGATTGTTTCTCGAGTAAATAAACAATACTCGATAAATATCACAGCTCATATCATACCAAGAATCACTAATTTAGTATCAATTAAACAACACCAATTTACACAACATCCAGTTCTCAAGTTGTTAGAGTTGGCGGATCCGGACTTCCACAGACGCAACGAGATTGACATTTTGCAAGGTGTAGACGCATTTTTTGACAAAAAATACCCGGTTTACCCACTTTACAAAATTCGAAATTTGGATGGTTAGTAACAGGTGCACTAATGTCATGCCCAACTGAAGTCACAAATGTTCATTCTTGCGTTAATAGATCCACAATAGATGGCCATGAAGACAACATCAACCAGATAATAAAACGATTTTGGGAAGTTGAAGAAATTCCAAATCAGCTACATTCGACTCCTTCCGAAAATTGGTGCGAATGACATTAGCTCACAACGACGATTAGGGACGCAAGTGGTAGATTTTCTGGGAGGCTTCCATTTAAGCAACAGAGAGAACAATTAGGCAGTTCATTGCAAGCTGCAGGGAGAAGGCTGTTAGCAATGGAAAATCGGTTTATCAACTCGCCAGAGTTCTATAATGGTTATAAGGATTTTATGAATGAGTACATCGAGCTAGGCCATATGAATTGTATTCCATGCTCCGACATTCCAACTGATGATGATTCCAAATATTTCATACCCCATCACGCAGTAATGAAATCAACCAGTAGCACCAGAAAACTCAGAGTAGTTTTCGACAAAATGTACCGACAAATTAAGGTAAACTCGACATACGCTAATTTCCAGTTAATATTTTGGCGTAATAACCCAAACGAACAAATGAATGTATACAAACTAAACACCGTTACATATGGTACCGCTTGTGCACCCTATTTGGCTGTGAGGACCCTTCAAAGGTCAACAGTCATCAAAGGAAGCTGCAATAACTAGAAACGAGATTTGCTGCGAAGAAAGGTCCAAATTTGTCGACGTTTTTTTGGAAATATCCGCAAAAGAAAATATCGTCATGCAACTCTTAACTCAATATTCGTCCTGGTTCAAAATAAAAAAAATTATGACCTACGTGTTAAGATTTGGCAAACACTGTAAAAAGCAACAACGAAACATCAACATAATCCCAGCTGAATTGAACGAAGCCGAAATCATAATACTCCGTAATATTCAAAAAACAGCGTTTGAACCAGAATTAACAGCAATTTCTAAGGGCAGTTTATCAAGCAAACATCATTTATTATCGCTAGATCCATTCATCGATTCCAAGGGCCTACTATGAGTTGGGGGACGGTTACGAAACTCTCCGCTAAATTATGCTACAAAATACCCAGTCATCTTACCAAATGACCATATAGTAAATGAATTAATAGTTAGAGAAAGACTTATTGCGAACATGCATGCATCCAATAGTTTAGTTTTGAATATTCTAAGACAACGTTAATGGATGATTGGAGCCCGCTACACGTCATCGCTCTATCAAAAACGAGCAGAATATGGGTGATTTGCCATCAGCACGCTGCAGCATAAGCCGTCCATTTTTGAAAACTGGCTTAGGTTATGCCGGGCCGAGCGAAAAATAACTCAATATCAACTGGGGCGTTACATTAGTAGCAATGAAGCGGTTTGGCATATTTTGACTTTACAAATCCATGAGTGACATCGCAAAACGTTAGCTATCTCAGTAGTCACTTGGAAAATGGAGAACGGGTTACCTTGGCAACAGAAAAAGCTCAAGTAAGAGCTGTGACTTTGAGAACAACTTATTTGCAAGAACATTGTTGTATTCGGAAGCTCCAATTATTTCGCGTGGAACATCGACACAAATGTTCAACAGATGAAAACAAGGTGCTAAATTAGAAGGATACCCTGGTGTTCGCGCTTTCGATGTTTCGGAGTATGTATACATCTGAGCAATGAAGAATCTATCTATCTGAGAATACTCCTTCACCAATTGCGAAATCTCTTCATAATTATTGTTACCAACTAGAAATACAACGTGAATTGAGCGAAGATTCTGACAGAGGCACGAAGAGATAATCTTAATAAAGATTTGATTTCTTCAAATGAAACTTTCTATCATGCATTGATTCTTAGTGAAGATAAATGCTTATCGACAAATGAATCGATTTGACGTCAAATGAATTGATATGAGATTACTCTTGCAGTAGCATCGTCAAGAGTCGCGTCGACATTGTTAGATGGAGGCCGAACAGACACATTCTGCACTAAAATTGTCCCTTAATCTTGCACAAACTGAGTCGCCTATTTGTAACATAATGAAAAATATGGATCGGGGCCCGCTTATTGAAAAAATGCAAAATTATCGCTTTTGACGAATGTACTACGACTCACAAAAATGCACTGGAGGCACTTGATCGAATATTACGGGACATCAAAAGTTATGAAGACATTATTGATTTTACAGTGGGAGACTTTCGTCAGATATTGACGGTGGTTTCAAGAAAACACTACTTTGACATGTTCCAAGGGAACATTTCAAAAAATGGGACTAACAACGAATATTACGAGTTCATTTGCTTAGAGATGCTTACGCAAACACTTTGTCAAATCAATTTTCGCGCCTTAGTGAAGGAAAATGATCAACTGATTCCCGAAACGATTGCCTTAGTTTTCCAACAAATCTCTGTTCATTGGTAAAGTCATTTGATGATTTAAAGTTAGACATATTTCCAAACATTACAAAAAATGAAAACAAGACTATGAGTAGCTCTACGAAAAAATTACAGCCTCAGCCAATTCAATCTTGAAATTAAAAGTATATACCTGATACAGCGACCAAATTCAAATCACTCGATAACGTCATCAATAACGATCACGGAATATTCTATCCCATAGCTTCTTAACTCGTTGGAGCTAATTGGAATGTTTGAGTGAAATTTAGAGCCACCTAAATCATTCCATGGATAGCACGAATACCGTATGACACTCTAATATAGTTTAAATGACTACAGCTTCCAGTTCGAGGACAGCCGGAATAAATTAAGGATCTGCGTTCCTTTTCTCTAAAGCAATAGGTTCTGTGACTGACCATCAAAGGGCTTAGTTTATTGAGAAAGAGTTTCACTACGATTTATTAACAACCAATTTAATATAAATGAAGATGTTAAAATATTTTAAAAGTTCTAGTCAAACCAATTAATTTGAAAATTAAAAACTCGGTCAACGAGAACTATTCAAATTTAGATAATTTAATTTGTTGGCAAATTAATTAATCAACCATCATTTGATTGACTCGCTATTTCTTACAAGAGACTAGATAGTCTTAACGTCTTTGTACAACGAAATATTGTAAGAAAATGCTTCTTTGTCTCACTTCTCAATTTCGCATTGCAACAACAAACCATAATTCCGTGTAAGACTGTAATCAGATTTCGTGCCCTTACCTATTAATAAATCGAATTAAAAAATTTAAAAAAAAATTTTTCGTAAAATCATTACACAAAGTATAAAAGTGTAACAAAGAGAAAAGTTTAAAAGCTAATTTAAATACAACAACAACAAAATAGAATCAATTCATCAAAATGAGAAACAGATCGGACGAAAGAAAATGAAATAAATCCGATTAATTAATTTTAAAAAATAAAAGCTTTTATGTAATACATAAAGCTCATTCTTTGTATTTAAAATAAAATGCAGATCGAAAACCATAATTATATACATATAAAAAAAAATCATTAGCATCCTTCATGTTTGTGATAATGAAATACATTTTCAAAAAGCTTTTATTTCCTTTATACGTATATTCAATCAAAAGCTCCCAACTCAATATTATAACGATATAGCTTTGATAAATACATATTGTCAATTCCAAATCGGTTGATACATTACATATATTGTAAAGACTTAGTAAAGTAGAAAAATTTCAAACACTTCAATTATTTTCTCAAACTTGATATTCAATGAGATAAAAAGCAGGAGGAAGCGGAACGTAGCTGTGCCCTAAAAAGGAAAAAAAAAAATAATTTCTTTTATTATCATTTCCAAATAAGATGGAAGATGATTATTTTTTTCTATTGTGGTACTGCTGTAGTAAGAATTGTGTTGTTCACTGGATTAAAATGTGTTTTCTACATGTTCTAACAATGTACACCATACTTATTTCGGTTTAAAAAGGACATTTGTTATTTTCGTTTTTACCAATTTCCGTTTACCAAACATGCGTAAAGCTCCTTTTTGTATATTTTATGTGTACACACATGTTGGTTGGCATTTTTGTTATGTATTTAATCCAATTTACTTCGATTAAACGAAGAATTATATTTTAGTTGTTAGTAGCATATAGATAAAAAAGGAACAATGCTGATGAAATTCGATTCGTTTAATTTTTTATTTTTAATTTAGGCGACAGTAAGTACAAACAGCGACAGATGAAATGAAAATTTGGACTTAATCTCGTTAGTTGTGAGCAAATTTTATTAACGGGAGAAGGTGAACAGGTTAGCAAAGTTTGATGAATTTTTGGGCTGATGGAACATTTTATATTTACCGTTTTGACTTTTTTAAAAACATGAAAGCTTCACCGAAACAAGTAAAAAGATTTTTTTTTTTTTTTGACTTAGTTCGTAATTGATAATTCGTGTGAAGTTTGTGCTATAGATTTGAACAAAGACGATAAAATTAAAATCGGTCATTGTGACCCTACGCCTTACACCAGGCGTGTTCATTGGAACAGACGTCATTGAAATATCGAGAAATGTTATTTACATATTTAAATTTTTAAATATAATTAAACTTCAAAGTCAAGGTATGGAGCACATTCTCTGAAAGAAGTTTTTCCAAATAGTGGCTTTAGAATCTCTTCAATAGCAGTTTTCCACGTAGCAATGTTAAAATATTGAATATTTTCTATTGATGGCCCATTAATAAACGCTTCCAGACATTTGGGCAAGGTTCGGCTAAATAGGTCGTTTAAACCAATGTATGGCGCACATTATTCAAAAGAAGTTATTTCCAAACGGAGGATTTGGAATCTTGTTAATGGCAGTTGTCCACTTAAAATATTGAGTTTTTCCTATTGATGGCCCATTAACAAGCACCCACAGAAATTTGGGCAAGGTTCGGCTGTATAGGTTAATATCTGAAGTCAATGTCTACCGAGAAGGAATTTTTTCGAACTGGAGGATTTGGAATCTTGTTAATGGTAGTTTTCCACTTAAAATATTGCATATTTTCTATTGATGGCTCATTGCCCAGCACTCCCACAGATTTGGCCTATGTAGGTTAGAAGGACTTTTTTCCAAACGTAGGATTAATGACTGTTTTCCACTTAAAATATTGAGTATTTTCTATTGATGGCCCATTAACAATACTCGCAGATATTTGGGTAAAGTTCGGCTGTATAGGTCGTATAAGTCAATGTCTGGAGCACATTATCCAGATTTTTAAATTGAGGATTTGGAATCTTGATAATCACAGTTCTTCACTTTAAATATTGAGTATTTTATATTGATTGATGGCCCTGTTTCTTCGGTATCTAAAGAAAAAATAAAGACGTTCCAAGAAGAGACAAATAACCTACGATTTATTTAACTTCAGTAGTTAACAAATTTTGTCTTCCTTTGAGATTATGTTTCGTCCTTCACTTTACCAGTGGACAAAACAAATTTAAATTATTTCACTTCGGAATGTAGCTGATTCCTCTTCGACGACAATTATTTAGAAAACAAAAATTTTATTTTATTAGGTATTTGCTTAATCATCCTTTTATTTATTTTATTGAAGCTTTGCCTTTGAAATGAGCAGAACAACTGACTACCAGAAAACTTTTTATTTTTACATTTTTCTTGACACGTAATTTTCTGATAGCTTTGAATGTTGCATGTTAGGAGCAGTTTGTACACCAATTTATATGATTTAACACTAAGAAACCGTACAAATGTTAATTTACCCAGGACCCAAACCATATCGATACAATAAATTGAAGTTCAGACAATTCATCTAATATATTTTAATTTATTTTTATAAATTGTCGGCTGCACTCCCAAAGATTTGGGAATGGTGCGGTTATATAAGTTGTATAAGCCAATGTATGCAGCACATTATCCAGAAAGACCTTTTCCAAACGGACGATGTATCTTCCACTTAAAATATTGAGTATTTTCGGTTGATGGCCCATTAACAAGCACTTGCAGAGATTTGGACAAAGTTTAGCTATATAGGTTAATACCAATGCCTCACTAGAAGGAGTTTTCCCGAAACGAAGGATTTGGGATGTTGTTAATGGCAGTTTTCCAATTAAAATTTTGAGTATTTTTTATTCATGACCAATTAAAAGTACTCCCCGAGAATTGGGCAAGGTTCGGCTCATAGGTCGTTTAAGTCAATATATGGGGCACATTATCCAAGAGAGAACTTTTCCAAATGGAGGATTTGTAATCTTGCTAATGGCAGTTTCTACTCAAAATATTGAGTATTTTCTATTGATGGCCCTGTTACTAAGCACTCCCAGAGATTTGCCCAAAGTTCGACTATATAGGTGGTGTAAGTCAATGTATGAAGCACTTACAGAAGATATACAAATCAGAAGCTAGAAAATATATTCTATGCCGGGCACCTATCAATCAGCACGCAAACTAATTTCATATTTATTTAATTTAATGTAGAAAACCAGGATTCTCCATTACTCCGTAAATACTCCGTGCAACTGTCGCCGGGTTTATGACCAAATACTCAAACATTAGGTGCTTGGTTCTTCCCTCGAAGCTTACATGAAAATACAAATAATTAATTTTAGTTTTCTAATCACTCAGTTCATTCCAAAAACCGTTTTGTGTTAAGTATTTCCTTATTGTAACAATGATTTTTAATAATACTTTAGAAGATAAATTTCGGAAACCACTTCGTCGATTTTTTTAACAACTACTACATACTAGTTGTTTAAATGTAACCGACGAAGGAACTATTTCGATTTCTAAAGTATTATTAAAAATCATTGTTACTATAAGGAACTTTTTTTTTTTTTTTTTCAATTAATTTACATAAAGTATGCAACCGTTACGTTTTATTTTAATAAAAATCAGTGGTTTACTGTTTGTTCTATTAAAAAGCGCAAGTAATGACGCACATTTCTCTCTAAAAAGTAGCGGCGGCAGTTGACTTAAATTTCCACGCTGCATGCAATAAATCGAATTTTCAAAAACAATATTAAGGTTTAAACAATATGGCGTCCGAATTATACCCATATGAACGAAAGGGAATAAAACGAATGTAACACTTGACCCAAAGTCAAAATTTTGGAATAGACTGAAAGGCCGAGGCGGAGCAGAAAAAAAATTAACTAAACGAACACCTTCCCTTTTAAGCCTTTAGAATCAACAAGAATTTCACTCCATTCAGTGATATTTCGATGCTATTCAAAATTTTCGATATTATTCGAGTTTAGTTTGTCGAAATTCGAGTTCTGGGTTTGAAAAGCGTTTAGTTCGAGATTATTCGAGTTTTTCAGGAATATTCCAAACTTTTAGTGAATCGGATAACTCTAGTCTTTTCGAGTTTAGGTACTCGTTGCCGTTACTCGCATGATGTTACAGATTATTCCAACTTATTGCAAATTTTCCAGATGGCTCGAGATTTTTCGATAATATTGAAAATTGTTTGGAGTTATACTCAAATAAATAAGTTAACAGGTCCGTATTATTGTCCCCGGCCAATTTTTTTTTTGTTAGTCAGTTGGTAATGTGTCTTCAATACAATGTTTTTTTTCCATATAATGTGAACACTTCTAAAAAGTGTGATGATCAAATATCAAGTTGATCGATTCTAGATTCTGCCCCGCTCCATACAACTAAGCCAGGAAAGCAAAATTGTTGTTGGAGCAAAAATGTTAAAAACAACAATTTGTTTCTTTATAAGTTTAAAGAGCAACCGACAGAAAAGAAAGCTTAAATATTGCTGCAACAAGATTTTTATAAAAGTGTTATTTATAGGTAATTCTCGGACAAAATATTTTTTTGAACAGTTCTCAGATCGTTTATAGGGGATATCCATTGACTCCAGAGTCAGTTATTCTCTAAAACGTTTGAGAAAGTTTTTAGAGCAACTCCCATTAACCATACAAATACTATTGGGATTAAGACTACCGCATATTGTTTTTGCATATAATTTGGTGTAGTTCAGGATTAGTTTCAAGATCCGGAATTTCCGCACTAACTACAGAATCGATTTTCTCAGAAGATTTCTCTATCAATAACAACACGTAAAAATTCTTCAGCCGTTAGTTGAAACGCTTTTGCTACTAAATCAGGCCTATCTGACGAATTTTGCCAAGGATACAGTTCACGCGTTAGTCTCTTTAGATTTCGAATTGCACGTAAAAGTTACAAACAGATCTGGGCGCCGAAATTGTCTCACTATTGCCATTGAATCTTGGTACAATTTGTCTCTACAAATGTCGATGGAAGAATATACAGGTTTCCAACGATGGAATTCGAATTCTGAGCTAAATTGCTCATATGGTCTAATAAACCTTTATAACTTTCGACACGTAGTGGTTTTTGGTTATTATGTAGAAAAGATAACATTTCAGATTCTATCATCACAAACGCGTGAACAATGAATTGTTGGAAAAGTTTTCCTGCTAAATGGATAGAGTTAAAAACCTGTCGATGGATCGAAATTTTATAAAATAGTTTTAAATTCTGAATTTTTCGAGTTCTATTTACCCTGAATTATAAACACTTTACATAATTTGAGCGAACGGTGGTGATTGACTTATCACCAGGCGTAGGGTGTTTTCGTTGTTTTTTTCTATATTCAACAAAAGCATCTGTTTTTTAGCCCAAGGCCTTTTTAAAGACGATAAATCATAATCAGAACATGTGAAAATAACTTTTGCTCTTCTGGCAACAACCTATTCAGAGATTATTATTCGCTAGAATGTGTTTCTTCTTTCTAAGTCAAGTAATTTTTTGTTTGTTTTGTTAATTTAGCATTTTCCGTGATCTTAGAGAGTTTCTGGAAGTTTAAAAAACCAATTTATTATTTGAATGTACAATTCTATAAACTAATTTTCAATGTTATACAAATATTCGGAACAACCACAGACCAATCTATCAATAACAATTACCAGGCAAAAAAAATAAAAAAGCCGGCAATTTGTATTTTTCCTATTCATGATTTTTTTATTTACCTGAGTTAAACAAAATTTGGTCGACAAAAATAAAACGTCTGTGTGTGCAATAATAATATACGTGAAAAACGAGGAAAATTCGAAATCAATTTCATTGATTGCCATGCGGCATGAATTCAATGGAGAGCAAAAAATTGCAAATCATCACAATTTATTTCTGTATTTGGAAAATGGATGGATTGTCGTGTTGGTGAAAAATACATATACGCGATTATCAACCTAATCGAAATCCGAAAGTCATTCAATTAAATTTCGTTGCTAGTACGGGATGGTTTACTGTGCGCAATATTTGGGCTCATTAAACGAAAGATTGATAATCTCCTGGGTGGCTACTCTTATTGTATTTTTGGGTTTCGTAGAATCATGTTCCTATTATTCGGGAACAATGGTAAATAATTCAATATAAATTGGAGATGGGTCAAAGCAGACTTTACAACTAATTATAGCAATTCCTTCTTTTAAAGAGGCCGGTTCAGCTATGCATTTTCAATAAAGTTGATGAGCTTCATATATAAGTCGAACAAAAAATAGAAAGCACACCGACAAATCTCTGACTTAGAGGACTGCTTCAATACCGAAATCGATATATCAGTCGTCGAGAAAACAAAATTCCGATTAAGGACAATAATTATCCAAAGTTCAAGGATTGGCCAATAAATTAAGGCTACCTTTTTCCTTGACTTGTCCCTGGTAAATTTGAATAAAATTAAATTTGAACAATTCTTTTAAATTAGAATAAATTTTCATCCTCTTCGCTTAAACATTTCAAGACTAACGACCTATTCTGACGTGGTCACCTATTCTGACTATGATAACTAATGGTGACTTATGTCAATAAGGCCACTGCACAGTGGCTTAAGGATAATCGGATATATCAAGCCATGGGAAGGAACACAGTTGTGGGCTGTACAGCGGAATAACCAGCCTCGGGCACAGACTGTGTTTAAGAGAACAAAAATTGCATGATTACAGAAAACCTGCGTCATGCTAAGGCAGCATCAGATGCCCATAGCCGCAGGTTTATCTGCAAAACCATCGGTATGACCCTTTCTTAGGAACAAATGACTATAGGGTAGGCTAATTTATGACATCGGAAGTCAGAACCTAAGGGCGTCCTAGATTTCTCAAGATAAATTCTCAAGAGGTCCTAGATTTGACGCTAGCCAACCCGCATGTGAGTCCTATAGTAAATGACTATGGCATATATCTGAAGAGGCCTCTTTATATGATTGCATGCACGTTACATTTGATATTGCGGCAAGATTCATGCAGATGCAGGAAATTAGGGTTCCAAAACTGAACAACTAGGACTAATATAAAGCACTTCTAGGATCAGAAATAGAGTCTCGAGGGGTTAGAGTTCAGTTCAATTCAGTTTTTTAATTCCATATACTCAGCGTTTGAGAACAGCTTTCCTGTGAAGCTCAAAGTCCACAATCAATCAATTGATTTCCACCGCTATTTTGTAGATAATCCTCTCTAGCGACCATTCCAACGGTTCCAGAGGGAGAATGGGAGTTTCACTGAGAGCCGGAAAAAAACTATCAGGTTTATTCTAGAGACCAACTTTCCGAACTAAATAGTGACAGGATCTCAGGAGGATTCTTCCAAAAAGTGATGTCAAACAGCTTATTCACAACACAATAGGACCGGAGTCTCTCTTGAAGGACTTTCACTCACTGTAAAGTAAGCCGGGCTAAAGTCGGCTGGAGAATATGACATTTTTCCAACCCTAGTGCTTGGTTCGGAAGGCATTTCACCCAATTAGCTTCACTTAGTTTCTGCTGAAAACGATAGAAAAAGTATTGGATCACGGCTCTTAGCGGCCTAGTCACCAATCGTCCTCCGGCCTCTGTGGATATTGAAGGGCCTTTGACAATAACTTCTAAGAGTCAATAGAGAGGACAGCAAGGGAAAGGAGGATTGCGCCTCCCACAAATAGTTGGACCCGTTCCATACTGAAACATCGACGTATCCCAATTTAAATTTGATAAAATCATCTCCGAACTTATGTAGGATGCACTAAATAACACATGGAATTGGTGTTTCCAGGGAAGTCCAGGCTCCCCCGTTAAACGGTATTATGGTTTAGTTTCCTAACAATAACCAGGCACATGGTCAAAACTGAAGAAAAAAGAGCCCAAAACATTATTGCATAAGGTTCAACTATGT
The DNA here is from genome assembly GCA_958295665.1 of Tipula vernalis. Classification (NCBI taxonomy): domain Eukaryota; kingdom Metazoa; phylum Arthropoda; class Insecta; order Diptera; family Tipulidae; genus Tipula; species Tipula vernalis. The sequence goes on from OY282560.1 coordinate 43,239,410, forward strand.
TGGTGTTGCAGACTCAATGAGAACTTGCCCGACTCCGTTACCCTGCATATTAAAAAGTACGCTGAAATTACAGCTTTGAAAGTTAATAGTAAGCCATAAATAGTAGGTCATCTGAAAATCCTTAGGGAGTTTCAGATAGACCATAGCATAGAAATGCCTTCCGACTGTATGCCAAACTAAATTATATTTCCACAAGCGCTTCTGTTTCGTTCTGCCAGATCGGGGCATGTGGTGCACAGGTGGGTCGTACTTTGAACAATCATCAACGGTATAGTTTACAGGCAGGTCTAAAACAGAAGAAGAAGCAGGGATAGGAATATACGGGAACGGAACTCCCATCTTTAAGTCCTTGGCCAGCTAAAGGCTTAAGTGAAGTAAAGATTTGCATTAAATAAGGCAGCCAAGCAGTTTTAAAGGTTCTGGGACTGTCTAAATACAGTTAAATAACCGGTAATTACAAATAAAAATAAAATAAGGCTGCTAATGCTCTCGTTCGCGTGGGTACAGCATCTCCATTTATTAGATCAGAACCTGTCTGGAGGGGGGGGGGCGGCACTAAGGGGGACAACTTAATTCTGCGGTGAAACGCCTGGAGAATATGCAAAAGTCCTCCTACCGGCGCAGAATTCCCGGTCTAATACCCGGAATTCCGTTTTTGTCTGAAAAATGGTTACCGGGAGATCCCGCGATTTCCCGGTTTTCAATTGTTTTATTTATGTACTATTTTAACTCTCTAACGGACTATATTACAAAAAAAAAACTCGGTTTAATAGACTAATTTGGGATTGGCCTGTCTCTTATTTCCAATTATTCCTTAGTCCGATCCGAATGTAGAAAATTTGAGCATCTCATATAGAAATTTATCCATATACATATATCATTTTGAAGTCAAATTAAGGCATATTAGGAAGGAGCTACTTATTAGACGATTATGATGGAATTCAGCATGTACGAAGGAATGACATTCTAAAATAAGATGAATTACTGGTGTATGGCAAAATTAGGAGGGAACTTGACCGTTTCTTAACCGATTGTGATAAAATTCGGCACGTAAGACGGAAATGCTATTCTAAACTGATTTTTACAGGACCTTCTGGAAAATGGCCAGCTAGGAAGGAATTTGGTAATTTTTTTTAACCGATTATGATGAAATTCACCATGCATGACGGAAGTTCTGAAATATGGCCAAATAGAACGGAAGTTGTGCCTTTCTTAACCGATTATGATGAAATTCAGCAAGCACGACAGAAATGGAATTCTAAAATGATTTTTACATGAAGTTTTGGAAAAATGCCAATTAGGAAGAAACTCGGTTGTCTTTTTTACGAATTTCATGTCGTATTCATCGAATTTCATCAGAATTGTTTCTATTTGGACATATTTCAGAACTTTTTCTAAATATCATTTTAGAATTCCATTTCCATCGTACAAATCGAGTTTCATCATAATCCCATTTCCACTGGGCAATTTGAAATTTATCATAATCGGTTAAGAAACAGCCAAGCTCTCTCCTAATTGGCCTTATTCCAGCATTTCTCGTGCCTAATTTTCCATTTTCCAGCAAACTTCCTTCCTAATTGGTCTGAATTTGATCTAAAAATGCTATAAGTCTATGAAATACATATTCAAATTTCGAAATACATATTCAAATTTTCTACGTTCGGATCGAATGGATAATCGGAAATAAGAGACCTTGGATTTCCCGGTCATTATTTTGAGACCGGGATCTCGGAAAAACAGGATCCCGTTTGAGAAACCCTAGTTTTCATCACCTTAGCAAACTAGAATCAAAGAACTTCTCATACTTAGGAAACCTGGCCTAAAGCTACTAACCAGCTTCTTGACAGGTAAGATTTCACCTTTAGAATACGGGTGCGACAAATGTCCCATGCCAATGTATATCCATTTTCTACCAACGACCACAATATTTAGATGGGAAGCAATGCATTCTGCAGTAATTTTGCCAAATTTGCGATCTCAATTAAAATTATTTGTCACTTAGTGTGTTTTGTATGTGAGTAAATTACTTTAACCATAGCTTAAAACAAAATACGGCCCTGAATCGTACAATCATATTTTTAATAATTAATTTTAATCAATTCCGCACATCATTAATTTCGTTAACACTAAACCAATAATTATTATTGTTCGTAAACATTTAAAAAAAAAATTATCAAAAGGTAAATCCATCATCGTTCAAGTAAATTGAAAATAAAATTAAAAATTTTTTTTTTTTTGTTTTGGGGGCATTTTGAAATTTTCTCGCACACACCAAAATATAAAAATATTTTGAAAATTTATGATCGCATAGCACGCTTTCTATAGAAGCGTAGAGACAGTGAAATACAAACGAAATCTAAAACAACAAAATAATAAATTTACGACTTTTCGCTAACGTAGATTCAACATCACAGGTGGAAAAGTAAATATTCCATCCGGATTTTGATGGCATTCACTACAAACAAAATAGAAAATCAATTTTTTTTTATTTTTTTTTCTGGTTTGCAAATTTTATTTTTCCTCGAAATCATTAGTAATCGCATAGGTGATTGACTGTAAATAAAACAGGAAATCAACTATTTATCGATTGAAATACATAAAGAGGTGAAAAACAAAAAAGTGAAAGATATACGGAGGAGTAATATGAAAATGTATCATTTTAGTAAAGCGAAAACGCAAAAATAAAATGGTAGACGACAGAATGATGGTTTGAATTTCGATTTAAATGATTATAATAAGGGTGATGGAAAGGTATATGTAGTACACATAATATAGATCTGTTTGTGAAAATGTACGTGTGTACACATACTGTTGTATTATACAATTTTATTTTCATTTTCAATTTCCCATTGAATTCCTTAAACGTCAGCATACATAAATTGAATACACCCAGGTACAAGAATATAGTACGATTTCTCTGATCGAACGGCCTACAATATTCATCTCACACATTAGAGTAAGCTTTTCGCATAATTCGCATACGAGTGTGTTGGATGATACACAAACATAAAACATGAATTTGTGTGGTGAATAGCAAAAAAGAACTTTATGTGATAAGGATAATGGAAGTAGGGAACACGAAAATATTTTTGTTGCGTGACAATTAAATTTTCACAAAGTAATTTTTTGTTTTTTTCTTTAAATAAATATACATAAATATGTGCTATATGTTCTATTTATATCATATAAACACATAACACATAACTGAGATGGTGAAATATACAAAAACATAACTACGGTATAGGTATGTAAGTATAATATACTGAAGAAACATGACAAGCATTTTAGGAAGAAATAAAGATAAGAAGAGGAGAAGATCCATATTTATGATTTGCTTTCGTAATTTTTTTTTGGTACCAACTTTATCTAAATATTCTGGTTTTTGTTATAAAATAATCATAATTTAGCTAAAGCATACATTATAAGCACGTGGAGCCCCCAGACATAGATTACGCACGGTTGGATGGTAACAAAATATAAAACTTTTCCAAATCAAATTAAATCCTTCTCGGAAAGTCGGAATCATACAATTTTGGCACTAAATGATTTAAGGATTCAAAGTAACTTAAAGTTTATACTAAATGTTAATAATAAACAAATAAATTGTAGAATTGGGGACGTACACAAAATTTTGTTTATCCGTTAATACTTTTTAAAAAGTAGCTTTTCTTACAAAATACGGTTAGTTTATCTTTTCGCTACGTATTGTAAAAATGAAGATATTGAAATTCTATATAGGTGATAAGTTTTACGTGCCAATTTGTAATAAATCTGCTCCATATGTCCAGATTATAGCAGAAATTAAAGGAGCATTGATTTATAATACAAATGAACAGCTTGATAAACCTCTACTTCGTAACGAATTAGTTAAAAATTGTGACAAACATAAGCAACGCCTAAATTTGAAAGAAATTCTTCTCATGCAAGACATTTCCATTGCCAAACGATTTGTAAGAGATCACCAGGACATCCTGGTAACAAGTGCAGACAAAGACAATACCACCATGGTAGTAAAACGTTCAGATGACCAAGCTACATTCTATGCTAGTAGTTTGGTGGTTTGGCGTCTATTGGAGGGGGGGGGGGGTGGCCAAAGTAGAGTAGATTAATTTACCAGCTCCGTAACCTTCCAGTAGGGTGCGCATCACGTTAGCTGTTCTGGTCATGTCATTAGGCAGCTGCGTGATGGGTACAATTGTGTAAGGGGTAACCAGTTCACAATTCGCAAGTGTACGTGCTGCCTCCTCGTGGCAACGACTGGTAACTAAGGCCATTTGGCACAGGCTAAAGTTCGACGCTAAAGGGGAAAACCTTGACAAAAAACCCTAATCTAAGGTGGAACAGCATATGCCGATGGATGAATGGCTGATGGGTTAATCAGTTCAAAATATGGGGACTCTGGATACCAAACACCCTTCAGTTTTATTTAGCCTTCCTGTAGTAAAGCTGGGTGACCTACAGGCGATTTGCAATTCCCATTAACTTGTAAGAGTAAAATCAAACATAATACGGGACAGGAGTAGGAATATCGGCCCTCCAATAATAATAATAATGAATAATGCTAGTAGATACGAATATCTAGCATTCCATAGAAAAATACAGTACTGCATCCGTACAATGCAAATTAAACCGTATGATTACAGTTTGGCAAAATGAGGAAAGCATAATGTAAACAGAGGCTAAATCTTTAAGATGTCGTCATGGTGTATTATCCAAGCTTTATGGTTTGCCAAAAATACATAAATTGAACACTCCAGCAGTTGCCGAGTTGGTTATTGAATTTGTGGAGACGAATGTCTTGGGTTCCATTAATTTTTATCCAGCCTTTTGTTTTCGTTCTGTAGACGACATAGTTGCGGCTATCTCCAAACAAAAGTTGATAATTTTTTTGAAACTTCTAATGCCTTCAACAACATCAAATAATTAATCTCATTTTGAATGAATTATCGACGGGGCGGGGGTAGGAACACACTGGAGTGGGACTGCCCTCTCGAAGTCCTTGGGTAACAACGCTACCGTCTTTCAAGCAGAAGTACATGCTATACAGTTTTGTACTAGGATGAGTATAGCAAAAGGCCGAAACGATGCAAAGGTGTGTATCAGACAGCCAATCGGCCTCAAAAGCTCTTCGGTCTTGTACCATTGAGCCAAGGCTGATATGGGATTATCTGAAAGTTATTGAGCATCTGGCAAGCTCAAATAATGTAAAACTTATTTTGGTGACTGGTTATATTCGAATCGTGGGAAATGGTTCAGCCTATCCATTTACTGTACCAGAGCCCTTCTGCGGCATCATTAAGGGGCACCTTAGGGCCGGTAAAGGATGGCTGGGAGGATGTGTAAAAGTTCTCCTATTGGCGCAGAATTCCAGATTTGCGAAAGGCGAAGAAATGTATATCACCATCGTCCGGCAGGGTTAAGTAATGTCTTGAACTTAGGAAACCTGAGTTGAGGCTGCTTACTAGCTTCCTAACAGGCCGCATCTCCTTAAGCTATCACCTTAAAAAAATGACCCTAAGTACGATAGACAGATGCTGCTTCTGCGACCTGGAAACGGAATCAGCGGAACATGTTCTGTGCCATTATCGAGCTATTTTCCGCCAAATACTGCAACATCTAGGAGTAGTAATGAGCCCAGATAGTATGTATCATATACCGCCCGATAATATTATCAGGTTCATTAAGAGCCTGAATATTGACTGGACGGCTAATTGAGCAGGGTCCATGCACAAAAGATGTTTTAGGTCAAGTGCGAGGTGGCTTGATGCCCCCACCCCACATCACCCCGCAGTAATAATAATAATAATAATAATAATAATAACATCATATTCACAATAGAAACGGAAAATGACAACAAATTAGCCTGTTTAAATTTGCTTATCACACATAACGCAGATGGCTATTTTTTCAATGAATGGTTCCACAAGGTAACCTGGTCTGGTAGATACTTAAATTTTAATTCTCACTTTATTCTAACACACAAAACAAACATTATTAAACTGTTATCCACTAAAACCCTAAAATTATCTGATCCAGCTTCTTAAATCAACCCTTCTGAGCAATAATATACGGTATTCGTTTTTCAATTAAATAATGAAATCAACCATTTACAAACATTCAACACATTATAGTAACAACCAGTCAGTAGAAGATGACAAATTAATAAGTGATGACCAAGTGAAAATCATTATGATTCCATAGGTTAAGAAAAAATTAATTTCAGCACTGTCTACAGAGCAAATTATACCTTAACATATTTGTTGTTTACTCGTGGACTAATATCATCAATAAAAAATGTTTATATAATAAAACACAATATTTCGGTTTTGTCACTTTCTTTAACGTGATATTTATTTTATTTGTAAATGAAATTACGATAGTTTCGAATGTTACTCCTTTATCAAATTTCTAACAAACATTAACTAAAATTATGCTAAAAAACTGCTTTTATACCCTATTTTTTGTGCCTACGTGCCTTTTGAATGTTCTTTCCCCTTATAATGAATCACTTTGAAAATCAGCATATATTAACCGAATCGAACAGCAAAAACCAAATAATCGGGTACTGGCACAGATACGTGGACGATATTCTAATACTATTTAACGGCACAATGAGACAAGTCAGCAATCTTCACAAGAACATAAACAACAAACATCCGAACGTAAAATTTACTCTAGAATCAGAGACGAATAAAGCCATTAATTTTTTAGACTTGACAATAACAAATGTTAACAACAAGCATACATTCAAAATATACAGAAAAGAAACGCAAACGGATCACGCCATTGACAAATCATCTAACCACCCGTAACAACATAAGATGGTGTGGCGGTCACGCATTTATACATGCGTTCACCGCCACACGTCAAACACGGCGCGCACTGTCTATCGTCTGCAGGCAGGCATACCAACCGCGCGACACAAAACAGAACAGATAAACGAGGAAAACGAAATGACACAACACAATACACAAGACAAAAATTAATAAATATTAATAAATAAAAAATCAGTCTGCTCACAATCATCAATAAGCCCACATTGCGCGGTGATATACAAAAAATTAAAATGGTCGAGAAATAAATAAATACAAAAATGTTAATTAAATAAAATTAAGTCAATTGAATAAATTTAATTAAAATAAAATAAAAATACCTATTAAATTAAATTAAATTGTGTTTACAAATATTTATTGTTATAATGGCAACGTTCAACTTTTTAATAAATAGACTAAACACGATCCCGATGAACAATCAGAACTATATGGAAGAACTAAAAATCATTAAACGCATAGCAATAAAAAACGGTTATAACACGGACTTAATTGACAAAATGAATCTGAGAATCGACCAAATGAACCTGGGAATGAAGTGGGAATCGACTCAAACAACGTAACATAAATACACCAATAGACACCGGAATCTATAAGAATACATGTAATGACTGCCCCAAATTCTACATTGGACAAACTGGTAGAAGTTTTCAAGTTAGGTTTACAGAACATATAAAAGAAATCAGAAAACCAAAAATCGACTCGAAATATGCACAACACTTGACTACAGAAAAACATAATAACACTGACATCAACACAAACTCACAGGTATTACAAAGAATACGAAAAGGGTTACAAATAAACAGATTAGAAGAACTGGAAATATACAAGGAACGATATAATCCATTTTTACTAAACGAGAAAATTGGCCGCAACAAAATTTACGACCTCATTGTAAATCCGTAATTAATATCATTTTGCACATACACACCCACAAAAACCAGATGGTCAGCAAATTCTTCTCTGTTTTTATCATAAAACACAGACCAGATGGTATATACTAAAAATAAGGGCGGTACCACCCCTTTAAGAAGAAAAACAAAATAAGGGGGAAAGAACATTCAAAAGGCACGTAGGCACAAAAAATAGGGTATAAAAGCAGTTTTTTAGCATAATTTTAGTTAAACCGTTTTATTACAAAAAATGATACCCTGAAAAAATCACTCTATTCTGCCAAAACAGACGTCATACGCTTGAATGAAAACACAAATGCTGTCTATAAAATTACTTGTGAATGCATCAATCGTATATTGGACAAACTAAGGAATTAATAGGTATGCGCTTTAACCAATACAAAAGAGATGCAAAAAAAATTGACTCTCAAAAAACAAATTCAGATCTGACTAGCCCACTACCAAGTCATTTACATGAACGCAATCATGATACATATTGACATTTGATTTGTTCTACTAACAAATAATTTTTGTTTTTCAACCCATTTGTTTTATTTCCCCTGTTTCAATTGGTCATCTTCTAATATAAAAAAATCTCGTGTCACGGTGTTTATGGTCGCACTCCTCCGAAACGGCTCGACCAATTTTTATTAAATTTTTTATGTATATTTGGTAGGTATGAGAATAGGTCGTAAAGTATATTTCATACCGCTATAGGGGATTAGGGTGCCCCAATCCAGAATTTTTTTTTCTATTTCAATTTTGTTTGACACAAATTTGGTTTCGTATATTTTCTTGATTTTGCATCAAAAAATACCTATAACCCCAAATTTTCACCCTCCCATTTTTCAATCGCGATTGTGGTATTTTTGTATGAACAATATCCAAATAATTTAACCGTCGTTCGTATTTCAAACATAACGAAATTATTTATGTTGTTGAATGACAGATGGCGCTACGTCCGCCTCATCGAACTTTCATCCACATATGCGCAAGGCATTCACGAAAAGCGTCGTGCGTGACAATCACCTGTTGTGACAATCATCTGCCTGTTGTTGACGACGTTACTGGAATCATGGTTGGCGACCGCACATCGACGCAAGAAATCGTGATTCGAAGAAGAAACAATAATCTGGAAATCATCGCCGACACACACCGTTCATATGACGCTCTCCAATATCCGCTAATTTCATGGAAGGGACAAGAAGGATATTGCATAAATATTAAACAACAAGATCCCGCCACAGGTAATTCATTCATTATGAACATCATTACTCATTTTGAATTAAAATTTATGAATATGTTGTTACAGCAGCCGAAACAAACAAGAAAGTGAGCTCGATGGATTTTTATTAACGTTTTTGACAACGTCATTCTGCGATGTCATGAGCTATGCCAAAAATGCATGGTCGACAAAATGAGTAACGACTGCGATTCTTATGACACAATCAACAGAAGCTGCGTGCCGAAAATTGGTAACTCTATCATTCTACCATCATCGTACGTAGGCAGTCCACGTCATATGCAAGAATACATACAGGATGCTAGACTTTCGTGCGCGAGTACGGGATTACATCTTTGATATTGCCAGGCTAAAATGCAATACATCGTCATGATATAACAGCACGTGTGTTAGAACAAAAATTGATGTCTTTAATGAGCTTAATTACAAAATTATACGTATTCGGTTCTACACGTTGCTGGATGTATTCGGTTGAATGGCAAAAGCGAGGATTACCTAATGCACACATTTTGATGTGGTTAGTCGATAAAATACACCCTGAGGAAATCAATAGTGTAATTTCCGCGAAAATTCCAGATCCATCTACTGATCAACTACTGTTCGATATTGTTACCACAAATATGATTCATGGCCCATGCGTTGATCTGAATCGTATATCGCCTTGCATGGTAGATGAAAAATGTACAAATCGTTTTCCTAAAGATTTCACCAACGACACGAATACAAATGTCGACGGATATCCAACGCAGACATTGACATTGACAATCGTTGGGTGGTACCATATTCGCCTCTGCTGAGCAAAACATTCAATGCTCATATTAATGTTGAGTTCTGCAGTTCGGTGAAGAGCATCAAATACATTTGCAAGTATGTGAATAAAGGTAGTGATGTGGCTGTGCTTCTAAATCATAATACCGATGTGAATGCTCTTCGATTGAATGACAACGACGAAATACTGTGCTACCAAATTGCCCGAAACATCAGCTCCAATGAAGCTGTCTGGCGAGACAGAAATTAAGCGTGCCATAAATCCACCAAAAACGAATTTTTTGAATTGTGTAATCGTGCGGATCCTTTCGGTGCCTTTGCACGAACACTACTCTATTCCGAAGTGTAACGCTATTTCACATGGAATCAAACAAAAATATGGATGCCCCGCAAGCAAGGCACACCAATTGATGCGTGCCCGGCCTATTCAAATCAAACACTTTGGGCGGAGTTTATACAGTCACTCCAATGCAGATTGAGTGCTTCCATCTGCGACTGTTGTTGGTTAATGTACCGGCCCATTGTCATTTCAAGATATACGCAAAGTGAACGGACAATATTATCCAACATATAAAGATGCATGCCTTGCACCCGGCTTGCTGGAAGACGACAATCACTGGGACGATATGCTTGCTTAAGCAGCGTTGGGCTGTACAGCAGCACAAATTCGTCTACTTTTCGCTATAGTGTTATAGCAGTCACGTTGTGGGACAAGCACAAAAGTTCAATGACTGACGGTGCAACAATCTATGCATTTTGATTGCCAATTTACCACTCAGTCATTTCGGTATGAGTTCGCCAAATCGAAGTGCATCTGATTTAATGTACACCGCAATGAATCGTGAACTACAGTGCGATACTGCAGAAATGTCAGCGATTGTTACTCGCAATGTCCCACTACTGACTCATGAACAAAAAATCATTTACAACCGCATTATTTTGGCAGTTTCGGCGGGACAAGGTGGATTCTTTTTTTTTGGATGCACCAGGTGGAACTGGCAAAATATTTCTCATTTCGCTAATTCTCGCCGAAACACGATCAAATAACGGCATCACATTGACCGTTGCATCATCTTGCATTGCAGCAACTTTATTGAATGGAGGCAGAGCAGCTCATTCAGCATTTAAGCTGCCACTGAATATTCAAAATAACCCAGACGCAGTGTGCAACATAAAAAAACAATCGTCCATGGTCACAGTGCTGTAACAATGCAAAATTATCATCTGGGATGAATGCACTATGGCACACAAACATTCTCTTGAGGCGTTGAACAGAACACTCAAAGATATAAAAAAACAAGGACAAACTATTCGGCGGCACTCTGTTACTCCTTTCAGGTGATTTCCGACAAACACTTCCGGTCGTTCCACGTTCAACCTACGCTGATGAGATCAACGCTTCCTTGAAATCATCGGCACAGTCGCGTAACGTTGAAAAAGTCCAGCTAAAAATAAACATGCGCGTTCAAATGCTACAAGATCCATCCGCTGACACATTCTCGAACCAATTGTTAGATATCGGCGATGGAAAAGTTGCTGTTTATGAAAATACTGAATGCATAAAATTCCCCACTAATTTCTGCACAGTCGTTGATTCAGATTTGGCAGAAAGAGCCATTTTGGCAGCAAAAAATGTGGATGTCGACGATTTAAACTTCAAGATACAGTAGTCGTTGCCAGGCGACTTGATATCATACAAATCGATCGATACAGTTTGCGATACCAACGAAGCTGTAAATTATCCAACAGAGTTTTTGAACTCACTGGATTTGCCAGGCATGCCACCACACCTTCGACGACTGAAAGTTGGATCTCCGGTTATTTAACTTCGGAATTTAAACCCACCACGGTTGTGCATTGGCACGCGATTGATGAATAAAAAATTGCTGATAAACATTATAGAAGCCACCATTTTGAATGGCAAATTCCGAGCCGAAATTGTTTTACTGCCACGAATTCCAATGATTCCCACAGACGTGCCAATTGAATTCAAACGCGTTCAATTTCCTATTAGATTGGCATTCGCAATGACAATCAATAAGTCGCAAAGCCAAACGATGTTTGTTTGCGGCTTAGATTTGGGCACACCATGTTTTTCACACGGACAATTATACGTGGCATGTTCTCGCGTGGGTAAACCATCGAGCTTATTTGTATTGGCTAAAGACGGATTGACAAAAAATGTCATACACTCAATTGCTCTTCGAAATTAATATTGATTTTCTTTATTTCATTTTCCAACTATAGGTTAAAAATATTTTACTTTTTCACTTTACATTTAACTTTTAAGAGATCAAACAATGAATATGTCCTCTTTCTGGCATAGATCCCATCCCCACACACTTACAATACATTCGTTACTTTTTATTTAACAACCAAAATATTCACTAGAAATAATGTATATGGCAGAACAACGTTTGCCGGGTCAGCTAGTATTTTTATAAATTTTCCTAATCCCTTCTAGATATTAATTAAAGTTTTGTAATAAACTAGAGTCAAACCATTCAAAAATGACAGATCCCGTTACACATTTTTCCGGTACAGACCAATCTTTGCAAAGATTTAAAGGTTACTGAATCTTTCAATGAAATTTAAGCCTTTGAAGTTATCCCAGTTTTTATCCAAGAAAAAATTAAAATGTCCATCAGGTAACACTATCCCATCCCAATTATAATGATTCTTTTTATTCTAACTAGAGCTAAGTCGGCCAGCTTCCAAATAGTTCTATATTAATTTATCATAATTTTCAATATTTTAGAGTCTATCTCCTAAGATCTTAGAGGGCCGGAAATGATTATTTATGTTTCGAGTTGGCCAACTCTGATACGAATACAAGGACCAGCCGTACATTGTAATTTGTACAATCGGCCAGCTCCAAATGGTTGTATATGAATTTATCATAATTTTAAATATTTTAGAGCCTAACTTCTAATATCTTAGAGAGTTGGAAATGATACTTCATATTTTGAGTTGGCTCAAATGAATGACAAGGCTCGACTCTGATAGGGAAATCAGCCCCAGCCGAACATTGTAACTTTATAGAGTATAGGTTAGGTTTATTAAGAAATTACCTGTAGGATAAATAATGTGTAGCAGGCCTTACTAGAAAAAAGAAGTAGGACCAGAGGTGACTGGTTTTTGAATGCAATGCATGCATTAAAGGAATTCGGTTTTTTCAATACGCAAATAAATAAAAGCGCAAAAATACCTTTGTTTAATTCCAATTTGTGTTATTCTTCCTAATTATGGGTATATTCATTATTCTCACCTCATTCTATACGTGTGTCACGTTCTATAATAACCACTAACATTTTAGGCCAATTAAATTTTATGAGACTAAGAGTTCAAAAATCATTATTTTCTTTTTAAATTGTTTTATAGCAAAGTGGCTTTATTTTGCAATCGGTTCTTTTTTAAATTCTAGGATTTGCAACTTAATACCCCATGAGCACAGTTTTAATATTTTGAAGATTCATCATCAATTGATTAAGACCATACTAGGTAGGGGAAAATAATGCTGGACAGTTTGGAACATCAAAGCATTACTGCATAATATATGGTACATACAAACTCTATGCAACTCCACTTCCACAATCTGTAACATCACGCGAGTAATATCAACGAATCATCTTCAACAATAAGCTTGAAATTATCGAATAATCCCGAAACGAAACAGCAAAGTCGTTCGAATTCGCAATATGGATTAATTCAAAATTATTTCGATGATATTGGAAAATCTCATGTATCCTAGAAAAATTTCATCTACAAATATGTGTTAACTGTATCTGTAAAAGAACACAACGCTAGGCCAATCGTTGGAGGCTTAAAAACAAAATTAAGCCTGCTGCAAAACTAAGCAGCTGGAGTAATCTCGAAAAGCTCATAGTCTTAGAACTCTACAACAATCTGGATAATTATTCAAATACGATTTAAATATTCTGGAAAAACTATTATAAATATAAAATCCTCGAAATACCAAGAAATCACTAAGAATTTCGAATAATCTGATTAATGCCATGCAGTCTTCAAAAAACCTTGAATACTCTAGAAAATAAGACAGTAACGAATAACTTCAATGTTAACTTACAGTCGAACGATATTTAAATTTGGAACCTAGGTAAATCCACAAACCTTTGAAATTCGAGAATAACTTCTCTGTAAGATAATTTAATTGGATGCTATGCTTACTCGTAATTCAACTCCAACCAAAACTCGAATAATATCGAAAATTTTGAATAATAGCGAATATAAAATTTTCAATAATAAATTTAAAAAGTCCGAAATATCAAAGAAAATATCATTAGATTTCTAACTTCACGCAACTCATGTCTAGCAAATTTCGAGTGTAAGCGAGAAACTCCAATAGACCCAAATAATTTCGAAAAGTACAGAGTTCTTGAATAATGTTGAAAAATATCAACGCGTAATCTTAAAAATGTTGTCTAATAATGTTGATCATTTCGAATATGTTAGATACCAAGCAACTCAACCCTATTCAAACTCAGATAAAAATATTGACCAAAAAAATTGTTTCGTATTTAAAATATAGAATTTTGAAATGTTGTCTTTGAAAATATCGACTGCTAAAATCTCGTAACTCATTTTGTAACACGAGTTCTCGAACTGCTTACCATAATCGCGTTTCCTCGCAATTGCAACATTGAAACCTGAAATATGAGAGACACATAATCGACAAGCAGACGTGAAATTAAAATTTGAATGGATTATAATTAAATATAACTTGTAGGGTAACTGGGGAGCAGTAAACTTCAGTATAAATTTTATACTCGGTATAATTCGAGCTACCAGTAACGTCTCCAAGAGCTTTGCGGTGGAGTCTAATTTGTTTGTATATGTTTTTGTATCAGACGCAGACCATTCGGGTGAGCGATGAACGCTCGAACGAGGTAGACGTGTTTTTTTTGTCTTCCTGCGTAAATTAAATTTTATTTTTATTTTCGATGTACATAAATTCAAAAAAAGTGTGTGTTGAAATAAACAAATAAATAAAAAGTGATTTTTTTTATTAATAAAAAGTGTTCATAGTGAATAAAATAAAAAAAATAAAAAATTCTCCTGTATACAAAAATAATTTTGTTGCAAATGGCGTACAATTAAAATAATTTTGCGCAACAAAGACAAAAAATACAGTCGAGAAAAAACATTTTGTTTAATTTCTTCTAAATTTGTAAAAATAGTGCGGGATGAAATTGTGTGGAAAATAGTCGAACGAAGTATAAAATGTGTCCATCCGGGAACATTTGCCAGGTTTTTATCAAATTTTCCTTAAATTTTATGCTTTTTGATTAAATAACGCATGTGTGTATGTGTGTAGTTGCTTGTTGTCTGCTTGCATGAGTATGGAGGCATCTCTTTCTCGAACGTATTTGCATTTGTTTATGTATAAACGGGTTCATTATGTATGTGCGAGGCAAAGAATGCAGAAGGGATATATGCAGGATATATGGTTGGTCTCTCTTTTAATCGTAAGAACGTAAAGATCAACATGCCATTTGGTTTTTAAACTATGGACTTTCTCATTTATGTAATTCCTATTGGAATTTGGTATAGAATGAAGAATTAAATTAAAAGTGATTTAATTTAATTAAAAAATCGAGAATACATCGAGTTGTATTTGTAAATTTCCCATATACATATGATTGGATGATAGTGCGGCGTCGGAAATTGTTTTGGTTTTATACTTTTATTTTTCTATTTTACATTGAGATATAACTTTGCGGGAACTGGTTAATTGGAGTATGACTTACTTATTCAACATGAGCAGAATCAACACGAGATTGCAGGAAATAGGAACCACTAACAGAGATGGTGGAAATGGGGGTACTTAACTAATTACTGTGAATAACTTCTAATTCGGTTTACTGGGTGTTGCTTGGAAACAATTGATTAATTTTATTTCAATTTTCAGAGATATTATTTATCATAAATCTGATAGGTTGAATTGGGAATGGATCTGCGTTAAATTTTTTAACCTTTTATCCTACAGATTGTTTCAGATTTTGAAAGTTTTAAATATTTAAATTTGAATTTTAAGTTAGGAATTCTTGAATTCGGTTATGGTACGGGGGGAGGGGGATTAATTTCGTTTTCGATTTTCAGGAAGTAGGATTGTGTAGGATTGTGTCGTCTTTTCCTACATATAATACCAACTATTGACCACTTAGATGCCTGTAACCCGTACAATACCTATGATAAAATTTTTAATCCGTACAGATGCTAATTTTAAGGCTTGTTAAATTTAGTAATTAATTTGCTGTCCTAAGAGTATAAGTTGTAAGAATATAATATTAAGTTATTGCCAATGTACGGGGTTTGACAGCGCCAGCCTCCATCTTCTAAGGTATAAAACGAATTAAAACTTTTCGTTATTTTTTTGCTTCTTAAAACCATTAGTTGATCTTACGTCGCTAAAGGAGACGTGCCAATGGCGTAACTGGGTAATCGCAGCACCCGTGATCGCGGAGGGCCCACGGTTGTTTGGGCCGACGAGATTCCCTTTATTAGTTCAAATTTAAGGTGAAATAGCTCAGGAAATTTTTAAGAAAAGGCGGTGGTCTAATTATTAGAAAAAGAAGAAATCGTTCCTGTTGCTATTAAATATTTTTTTAAGACAGGCTCAACCATTTCTTCTCGGTGCTGACTGATATTAAGATTTAGAATAAAATCAGCTAAACTCGTTTAAAATAAAAGCTTTCAACATCAAACGACAATGATTTTTGTGTTTGCTAAGTTTACTTGTTTGTATTATATCTTTTGCTTAACTCCAAGTTTACCTCTTTTACATTTATCAAAATTCAACCTTTCACATTCAACCTGCAATTCATCTTTTCACAAATCAAGTTTTGATTGGAAAAGGTTAAATTTGGTTTCAAAATGGGAGCTTATAGTAATCTGCTGGTGTTGGCATATTGCGATGTATCGTTGTGACGTTCATAAAAATACAAGAAGAAATATTTCAGGAGGAAACTGGAGAAGTATTTAACCGCGACTGAAAATGGATTCTTGTTTCCCTTACTTGGGCCAAACCGGTCAGTCTCTGTAGTCAGTTGGTGTTCATTCGACTTCTAGTTTCTCATTTGGCGGATCTTCTAACTGGCAGTGAACGGAAAATAAAAATGATGCAAAATGCAATTTCCAACTTTATTTTCCAAGTAGTGATGGTGCTTTTTTTTGGTTGTGTTTGATAGGGTTCTTCTGATTTTGGAAGTTCTCGCTTCCCGATTTCGTATTCGTTTGTCTCAGGTTTCATCTTTTGATCACTTTTTGAAGTTTTCGAGATTTTTGGAGTTTGTCATCGAGGTGAGATGCGCGATGTTTGAGACTTGATAAGTGATTCGGTGTTACAGGTGTAAACAGTAAGTTTATTCGAGATTTTCGAGATTATTTGAGTATGTTTGATGGTTCGATGTTGCTCGGGAGTTTTGGCGCCTATTCGAAGAGAACGATTCTTCGATGTTTGAAAAATACCCGATGAATATTTGGAGAGCTTTGTAGAAAGCAAAAAGCTGAATTGTTCGAGAGCAGTCGACATTCACGTGATGTAGGGATTTTCCGAATTGTTCTGTACATGGCAGTGATTAGCACTTGTAGGATTTTTTTGGTCTTGCATGCTTGCGGATGGTTTGATATTTGAGAGCTTTCTGGAATGTTCAGAACACTTTAAAAATCGACATTTTTGAGATTATTTCGAAATTGTTGATGTTTTTAAGTTACATTCAGGATTTGCGATGCCTTGTTCATATATTTGGGACTCGTCAAAGCGTGGAGTTGCGGGATGTTTTGTTTTATTTTAGGCCATTCAATTGAATCGGGTTCTGTTCATCTAGTGTTTTCATCTTTTGAACGATCGTTCAAAATGATTCGTAAACGATTCGTAATGCTCGAAAATGGAAACAATTGAGAACAAATACTCTGAATTTTTCCCAAAAGTACCCTTTGTGGTGTCAGGTTTCTGAATGAAGTGATTTGATTTAGAAGGCTTTGATGAACAGAAGCTCTTGAAACAAGGGGTCCTTGACATTTCTTGCAAATACTTAATTTGGGTCATAAAACATTTTAATGAAGGATAGAATTTGTCGAAAATCACAAAAGTCACCGAGAAGGTATGAATGGATTATCAAGCTTCAAGCTGATTGAAAGCAAATACTCTAAATTGGTCCCAAAATACAATCTTCTTTTATAATATCGAGTTTGAAAGTCAAATGGTTTGGTACAAATATTGGAGATCCTAACCCAAATTCCGTCATCCCTTTCAGTATCAAGTTTTGAAGTAGAATGGTTTATTTAAAATGCTTCGATAAGTGAAAGCTTTTAAACCTGTAGCTCTTGACAATTTTTCAAATACATAATTTGGGCTCATCAAGCATTTGATTAAAAACTGGTTTAAGGAACATAATGCTGAAATGATTAAATTAGTTGCTTCTAGATAGGATAATTGCATCTGCGATTGTGTGTATTAGCGGAGTAGACAGGGACGGTTATACAGTTTTGATGTATAAATACTTCTGTTGTTCTGGATTGCAAACTGAACGTTTTGTATTTCATCGTTTTTTGAGGTTTATGGCTTGATAAATGTTTTACGTATAAGTGTCTGGAATACATTTAATTAAATCATAGTATCTGAATATTATGAGTGAAACAGGTTTGTTTGCGTGCAATGGATGATTCAAAAGTATGTTAAATCGTTTCGGATGTCAAAATAAATTTCGATGTCAATGGGAATAGATGGGCTTGAATTCACAATCAGAAGGGAAAGAAAAAAAGAATGGAAGAAAAAAAGAAAAAAACAAAAAATACTACCGCAGGGCAGACATATTTTGGTTGTTTTTTGCACAACAGTGGCTTTATAAATTTGCGACATGTGCTTGCATTGATAGGAAACTTGACTAATGTAGATAGATTAGTTTAAGTTATAATTTATGTTTTGAATGGTTTTAACGTTTAGTTAATTATTGTTGTAGTAGGTAATAAATAATTAATTAGATATAGAAGGTCCATAAACTATGAAATAGGGGCTGTTCATTTAAAATTAAATATTTTAGTAAGTTTTTATCAGGTAAACTAGTGAAAGGTGGACAGGGGTAAAACTACAACATTAATAAATTTTAAGCCCTGATTTAGATGTGGAGAGTCCTGAGTATCCGGCTTGGATTCCAGAGAAATGATCACAAATAAAGTAGCTAGATTGTGCTGTCTTGTATTAACTTTTATTATATATTCCACTAAAAATTTACTAACTATCGATCGCATTGCGGTCTGTAAACGGGGCGAGTCTGTCCCAACTAATACAAAAGATTCTGTTATATTAATTATTCATTTAAGAAATAAAATTTTGCTATTAGGCTGTTTATTAATTAAATTTAGTTTTCAGAATCGCCTGGGAATTGCATATTAATTTTAAAGTTTAATTTCAATTTTATTTTATTTTATTTTAATTTTATATTTAGTGTTATAAGGATTAATTATAATCTTAGCTTAGTAATTTTAAATTTCTTAAATACTTTATCAGGTAAATTAATGAAAGGCGGACTGAGGGAAATGGCAACATTAATAATTTTTAATTAAGGTTTAGGGTAATAAATCAATAACCTATATCGGTTTTGGTTGGTATGTGAAAATGGGTGTATGATGTGTGCATGGGGATGCTAAAGATACGGTTACATAAATTATTCATTTAAGTAATAAAATTTGGTATTATGGTGTTTTATTAATTGGATTGAACTTTCAGAGTCGCCTGGGAATTATAACATTAATAATTTTTAAGTCCTGATAAAAATTTAGGGAGTCCTGAGTTCCAGCCCCCGGATTCCAGAGAAATGATCAACTAATAAAGTAACCAATTGTGATTGTCGAATACTAACAGTAGTTTGAAACTGGCCACAGGGAAACCGGACCAATTCTGTCATTACTAACATACCTTTCCCATCCTACCACACAAAATTTACTAACTATTGACTGTAACGGTGTTTGTAACCTGGTCGATCTCAAACAATTACTAATATCCTTCCTTATCCTTCCAAGTAAATGTAAAAATGGGTGTACGGTGGGCCCGGCGCTTTCCGGGATCTCCTGCTTAATGCTTGGCCGTACATTCGAAATCAATCAATCAATCAATCAATATGTTTTTGTATCAGACCATTCAAATCAATTTGTCAATTTGCTAAAATTGATTTGTTAAAAAAAAACGATTTTTTGCATCCATGGTAATTTAAGTCAGAAGCCACCATTTTACGTGCTAAAAACTAAATTTTTTTGTGAGACCTCAACGCGCTGGATCGCCCAACGATAAATAAGAACATTAGATACTTTCAACCATAACTTTATCTGTAACAACCATTTAATCGTTAAATTTTTGTGACCCCAACTGTTTTACATTTTTGAATAATGGGTTGATCAAGAATTATTAAATGTTGATTAGTTGCATATTGTATTGCCAATAATTGCAGAAACAAGTGTGGCCATTTGATTAGAAACAGCACAATAAATAAAACTTTTAATAAGACTTTTTAAATTTAAATATTGATTTTGATAGTTCAGAGGATGTAGAAATCGGATAATTCTAAATCGAAGGGAACAGGAGCTTTACCCCAGAAACAGGATCTTTACACCAGAATTAAGGAAACTGATGGAAATATTGCAAGCGAAATGCAATAAAATAGAGCAATTGAAGCGGATTTGGAGTGCTGAAAGGAGATTGTGTATCGTGCCATTAAAACCTAGAATGATACTGACGAATGATAAAACAACGTAAAAGGAAGATAAGTCAAAAAAATAAGTGAAACCGAATCACCTCAAACAGATTTGGTCGGATAAGAGCACGGTTGGTTGAATCTCGAAAGCCAATTATTACTAAACAAAACTTAAAACGAAACAAAAATTTCGTGAAACAACAGATGGTTTTGGAAAAAGTCTCCTGGAACGACGAATCGAAGTATAACTTGATAAGCTCCAGGCAGATTTTTAACATTTATAAAATCAAATCTGGATTTGTTACATTGCATATGGTATACAATTTGGTGAAATGTTTTATATTAATAAAAATAAAAATGAGAAGCGTAGAATTTGTCTACAGTGATAGTGACGGAGAAGATAATGTAAGGAATATGGCTGTCAAGCGAAGGAAAATTAAATCCATTGGAATTGCTAAGATTCAAATTGTTTACAATTTGTAATTTAACGCTAAAAACGGAAAACATCTTACTAATTAAATACGTCTACAAAATCAAAAACTTAAGTCTTCCTGTCTCCATTTTGATGTATCACTTTAAAATTTGAGGTGACAAAAATGTCATTTGAAGTGAAGCTAAACGTTTTAAATGTCTAAGAGAATACGACGTTTAACGATGTTTATCACTTTAAACGACGATTGTCGCTTCAATCGACTAAGAGAATACCAAAATTTGATTGTCGGTACAAGTGACACGACTAAGGGAATAGGGGTAAACATTTCATCCTTAAATAATTCTAACTCTGCTGGAGCTGACGGTATTTCTAATGGGTTATGTATATCTGCGATCCTGTGCCATATATTTAGAAGTTTAGTAAGGCTTGGGATATCATATTACCTTTATTTAAAATTGGTGATCCTTGTAATATGCAAAATTATAGGCCAATATTACTTTTTACTGTGATTGGTAATAGTCCAAGAAAATTACTTCCATTTCCGTTGATTTTATTATTATTTAAAGTATTGAAAATATATGTTGCCTGATAGTAGAAAATATTGGGATAAGTTCAAATACCCATAACAGACTAAGTATTTTGGCAGACTTAAATGATAAAAGAATAAAGGAATACCTGTTTACATACATTAGATGCCTTTTGAATAGATGATTTACTCAACTTTTTTTTTTTTTTTTAATTTTATTAATTGTACATCATTACAGTTTAACGTAAAATATCTTCCACCCAAGTATTTTATTGTGCGAACCTTGTTAGGACGAGATCCACAATACTTCATCCATCTTATTCAACAAAATTCAGACATTAAGGGACATTTTGTGTTATTTGTTGGATTTTGTTTTAATTAATTTCCGAATTGCTAAAATTGCTCTATATAAATGTACACCCACAAACATATACATATATTTCGCTGAATTAATTAGTCTCCTAAATTTGTATCGCACGCAGGCACCCCTCTTAAATTATTCGTATCTCATAACACTCAAATAATAAATATAAAAGTAAATTTTTATACATTATAAATTTCCTATTAATCACAAATAAATAAAATTATTTTTCGAAATCGAACTAATTATAGCTTTCCGGGATCAACATTTAATTATAACTTTTTAATTGAACACAAAAATTGCCTCTATAAATATAGGTCTGTGATGTACTAAAATAAATTTATACTCAGCGCACGTTCAACACAACTTCTGGATAGAAAATTTATGTACTCTAGTATATCACCAATCACCATCGCATCATCATCATCATCCTCATCACAATGATGGTTTTTAGATTAATATTAAAATCCATTTTCATACCAATGTAATACAACAAAAAAATACAATTTTGAATTAATTTTAGTACAGACATACTATACACCCAAATACCCAAACTCTAATAAAGAATTTCCAATTTTCCATTTTTTCCGGATTATTTAAATTAAATTATTTTTTGTTGTTGTAGTTTTTGGCCAATTGTTGTTATTGTCACATTTTTATGTTAAGTACAATGAGAGATTAAAATATTTGATAGATTTTCTGTTTTAAACATGAATAGCACAAATCAGTTCATTCAGAATTCGTTCGAAACAACAATCACAGCAACAACAAATTGTTGATCTACATTATCTATACTACAGGACGAAATGATATACTATAGAGTATACACTAGAGTACAGACATTCAGAAATTCTCGATTGATTTTGAATTGATAAATTGTTATCAATTTTTTATGTTGGATAAGCCGCATTGAATGTTAAACAATTTTTGAATTACCTATTTACATATTCTGCGAATCGACAATTTTATTTTGAAAATTTGTTGAATATTCAATAAATATATAAATACTGAGTAATTGTATTGAATTTAATTATTTTTGATTCTTAATTGTTCGATGAATATTCCGATAGTATGTAAACCTAAAAAAAACGTCAACATCAACGATTGATGACAAAATTCAGTATTAGTCTTCGGTTTTAGAGAGCTTTAAACTTTTTTATTAGCAGGCATGTGGCGTAATACCCGAGGCACCGCATAAAGAAGAGCCGTATGTAAGATACTCGGGTTATGTATAACTAAGTGAATTAGAAACAGAAGAAAAAATTAAACTTTTCTTAGAAAACAGAATTTTGAAAAGTGAATGAAATATGAGAGAAATTGGCGAAAGGTGAAAGGAGTATGAACGGTTAGTGAAAAATGAGTGGAACATGAAGAAAATTAGTGAAAAATGAAGAAAAATTTAGTGAAAAGTAGAGTATAAATGAATCAAAGTGAGTGAAATTATTTTTAAGATTATTCTATAAAAGCTGAGCCACGTTGGAAACATTGATGAGATGTCCAAGCTTTATATGTGTCCCAATATGAAGACGAGCATTTATGTTTGACAACCATGATCTTACCATAGAGGCACACCGGGGCTTCAAAAGGTCAAAACGCATGCAACAACAATATTATTGGCTACAAAAACAAAATAAAATGCATAATATTGTGGATCAATAGGCCGTTTATAGGTTGTGCGAATCAAACATATTTGTATTACTGGCATATTTAGCTGAATGTAGTAATGTAGCTAAACCATTTAATTATACCTTATCCAATGTACTATATACCTAATATCAACAAATATACCTCTCTCCAACTAAAGTTCAAGCAGCCAGCGAATTATGAAATTATTAAAACTCTAAATTCGTTAAGGAGCAATTATCATATTTCTGAGCCAAAATTAATTCATTTTTAGAAATGAAACCAAAATTGGTTGAAAATATGGTTAGTAATTTAAAAATCGATCAATCAATTTAAAACGGCCAGAGGAAGTAAGTTGATGGGAAATATTTAAGGGGTAATGGTAACTAATGAATATTGACTTTAGGATGGCAAGGATTGAAAGCAATTCGTTAGAATGTAACTATTAACACGTTCGCGCACAGTAGCCAAAATTGAGCACATCTTTAGGCATCTTTGGGTTAGGAATGCTGCTTGGGAAGTGCATATTTTGGTTTTGTTGATCGTTTTTATCTGTATCTTTGTATCAGCTGGATTCAGTGAGTCAATTCTTGATTATTTACTAATTTCACCAATTTTCTGCCATCGTTCATGCTGTTGGGTATGCCGAGAAATTCTCTGACTAGTTCTTCACGAAACTCTAGTAAAGTACAGCTTACTATTGAATTTTCTATTTACATAAAAACATTCCATATCGCTATATCTAACAGATGGAACATTACTTTTTTGTACTTGTTTAGTAACTGACCATCTGATCATTTCGGTCGACTCCTGACATACTATTATTGTATTTCGAGAATTCTTCCTGAATTAGCTTGGAATGATACTTTGTTGTAATGCAGAGAACTTCCCGCCTGTCCTTCCATTTAGACACATACATTTTTTCGCATCTCTGCTACTTGTGTCCTCCATTTCTTAGTTTTAGTTTTGTCAATGCCCTTGGACTGTTTCGCCTGTTTAACACAAGGTGCCGGTAGAATACGTTTTTCTGGTTAGAAGTCTATTAGAGAGGCCCACCCTATTGTAAAAATTATGCGTAAATACATGGCGACCGCGATCCAACTAGGGCTCCATTAGAGACAATACCAATGTTTCGAGTTTGACAAGTCCCGCATATTCTTTACCGCCTCCCGAATAAATTTGAAGATTTAAAACATATCCATCAGTTGTACATATAGAGTAAAAGTTTATTCCATACCTAGCTCGTTTGCCCTTTAAGTAATTCGTACAACGGTAATCTTCCGCAGGGTATGAAACACGCTTGAAATTGATGAGTAGCCTATTCAACAGACGGGGAATCCTGCAGAATTTATCCCTAGGATTAATAGGCTGAGCATAACTGGAACTGAAACATCTTAGCAACTGTTCGAATCGCTTTCCAGTTACAGTTTAATGTAATATATGGCAATAATAAAGCAGATACATGCTGAATATTTTTCTTATACAGATAAATTTCAATTGACCCTGAAGAGTACAAAGTGCTAGAAATTGTTGCAACACAGTAACATTTGTTGGTTTGATTGAAGAAAGTCGGCTGTGTTTGGTGTGAGGTTGGCCTGTGTTTTGCAAAATTTCCGCATATGTATTCATAGTTATAATTATCATATCCATTATTTTATTGTCACAAAGTTACTCGAAATATTGTACAGGATTTGGAGTATGTTCGAAGTTACCTGGATACCGGATTGAGTGACATCAAATCTAAAGTCCAGAATTTCCTCTGTATCGTCTTCCCATTCATTTCCAATCAAAATATCAGGAATACCATAATCATTAGCAATTACAAGCGCATTTACCATCTTCATATGGGGTCGATTATATCGTCATTTTCGCTGAATGGCTCTAACTCATTTCCTGATAATTCAGAATCGGAAGTACTCACTTCATCATAAAGTCTAAGAAGCCTTTCTTCTGCCTTTTTGTACATGGGATATCATGGAAAAATCGGTAACGTACAGTATGCAGATACAATTCACAATATTTTATATTTTCCGCTGGGACGCTAAACTACAAACAAATATATTTCTTATGCAATTTTGAGGTCAAACGCCAATTTGCCTCTACAATGAGAAACAAATTTGAACGGTATATCCCGTCTTGTCCCTATATATAGAGACGGCATATGCCGCCTTGTCCGTGAACGTGTTAACAATTGACAGAAAAGGTGTTTGTAACCGGGTCGATCTCAATCCTATACTAACAATCCTATCCAATCCTTCCAAGTAAATGTAAAAAAGGCTGTACGGTGGGCCCGGCGTCAACTTCAATACCGGGAGATCTTGCTTAATGCTTGGTCGTACACTTAAAATCAATCAATTAATCAAAAAAAAATTTAGAAATGAGTTATTTTAAAATTCTCTTCGAAATTCGTTTTTAGTGTCAATTATGAAATTTTGAAAAATGTTTTTAGCGAAATTATTAAAAATGACGGTACATCTAATTTCAAGATGTTTGAAATTTTTGAGAAAAGATTTAAATATTACAAATGACTAATTTTTGTAATACATCAGTAAATATTTTAAGTTATTTAATGTTTGTACATTTAAACTTTTAATTAGGGCTCTCGTTTGCACTGTAGAATTGCTGGGTTCTCTCGAAATATTAACTTTTGACTTATAAATCGAATTTTATGATTATTAAATATAAACATTTTGATATATGCGTATATATGCCTTAATTCATCTTCATACAAATAACCTGAAATTCACTAATTTCTTAATTAATGATGTCGGCTATTTATTGAATTTGAATGATTTCAAACTTGGTTTATTTCCTACATTCCTGAATTCCATAATGAACAAATTCATATTCTTTAGACGATTTCATCCCAAATTGGAATGCTAAATTTTAGCGATTTATTGAGACTAATAAAAACTATCCAATCACATGAGGACATTAGGATTAGTGTCAGGCTAGTCCTGATATTAAATTCTCATTTCAAGCTTAATTCTTAAACTTAATTAGCAAAATTTGAAATTTCCGTAATCCGTTAGATTTTGTAATTTCAAAATTTTCATTCGTCCAAATTCTAATTAAATTTCAGAAATTTTAAAATCTTCCTCGTTAATTTAAACATTAAAAACTTCCTTAATGTCAAGCTAATCTTAACCTAAAAAACAAGGTCGATCAAAATTTAAACTTCTTATAACTCTAAATATCGGAAAAATTACACCATAAATTACAAAATTTTTGAAAGTGCTCACTGTGATATTATTATTTGGGAATCAAATGTTTAAAAATTCAAATTTTCAAATTAGAACTATGGAATTTTCTGTACCTGGAACTAAATTTAAAATTTAATTTAGAATTGAAAAATTATTATTGATACTAATTTTCCTTTTCAAAGTCAAAGGTATGTATCACAAAATTTTCAAGATAAGGCTAACATTTAAGTTTATTAGAAGCTCTGAATAAATTTTAAGCCCATCTAAGTTTACCCACTATCCTGAGATATAAAGAAACTTAAACCCGATAATTCTCGATTTTTTTAGTTTACTCAAATAAATTCTTAAATATAAACCTGCTTTTTTTTGCAAATTTTTGATTTTCGAAATTCTGAAATAAGCCGCCCAAATTCTAAAAAAATGTAAATTCCTTAAGGAACAGACTCTAAAGTTCTAAATTAACTCTTCCAGAATCTTAAAAATTATTTTACAGCTGGAAAAAAGGAATTTAGAATTTCAATCGCAAACGTTCCCAAAATTTAAAAAAAATTATATTCAGAATATTTCCGTATAATTTAACGAAATAAAGTTTCAATTTTAATCCTAATTTAACAAATATTAATTGTAAATTTCCAATTAATTATGTGAAATTTTTCTAAAAAGCGAATTTTAATAACTTAGTTGCAAAATTCAATATGTTACCGGCGGAATTTGAAAATCTAAATTTTTTCCCGAAAACTTAAAAAATTTACTAGCTTCTGAATACTCCATTTGAATTATTAAATTACTTACTGAACGATATTTGTAAATTCGGAAATTAATAGTCAGTTACATATAAACAAATATAAAGGGCTGAAATCTCATGAGATGATCAAAACTTCGGTCCGCAAAATTACATGCATACATAAACTTATCTCAGGTCTACTAAATCTTATCTCTAACTACACTCCCAAATAAATGTCTAAGTTAACCCCTTAATCCCATTTTCTAACTCAACCTTTAATTTAATCTCAACGCAATCCTTAATGCAATCACCAAATCAATCCCAACCCAGCACTCAACTCTATCACCAATTCAACCTCAACTTAACTTCAATTAAACCCCTAATCAACCTCACCTTGACCTCTAACTCAACTCAACTCCAACTTAGTATGTCATGCAAATGATCCATCGGTTTAACTGCCAAATAAATCCCCAACTGAACCCCTCGCTTAACCCAAACTTAACACCCTACTCAACCTTCAATTCAACAAAAAACACAATGCCCAACTCAGCCCTAAAATCAGCATGCTAATTCAGCCTTCCACTCGAAAACATACTAAACCCTCGATTTAGCTCCAAACTTAACACCCATCTCAATTCTCAAATCAATTCAATTCCTCACTTAGCCCTAATCCAAACCCAACTCAACTCCAACTCAAATTCCTAACTCAACCATCAACTATCGTTGTAATACCACGCCTTAATAAATACGTGGTATACAAACTTAGTTTTGAAAATAATTCCAAATCCGAACGGATATTTTCAAGAAAAGTGGTTTTGGACAAACAAACAAAAATTTTGGTCATTTTTGGTAGGATTTCAAATAACTTTGGCCATTAGGGGTCGATGTTAATTTAACAACCAGAGCAAATAAAATGGATCAACATTTGCTATCAAAAATGTTCAGAAAAATAGAAAAAAAGGGAAGGAATAAACGTTCAGTATTGAAAACGGCCGCATTGCGACAGATGTGGGAAGTACCAATTCACTGTGTCTTCATCTAATAGGTAAGTTCCATTATACTTGGTCATCTTCCAGAAATTCCTCCAAAACTCAATTTAGACTGCCATTTCCAATGTGGAAGCCGAATTTCATCATAATTGATTAAAAAATAGGCAAGTTCCATAGGAAGGAAGAGTAGAATACCATTTTCAACGCTCATGTCGAATTTCATCATAATCTGTTGGTAAATATGCAAGTTCCATCATACTTGACCATATTCCAGAACTTCATCCAAAAATCATTTTAGAATCCCATCTCTATCGCGGAAGTCAAATTTCACTAAAATCGGTTAAGAAATAGATAAGTTCCATTCTAATTGGCCATTCATTTAATTCGCTAAAGGCTTAATTTGAAATGTAAAATGTTCAATTTGAGGTTTGAGATATTAACAGTGACCTTTCTTAAGTCTTGAACAATATTTGTGTTAGGTTTGGTTCAAATCGGTCAAGTCGTGTGGATTTAAAACCAATAAACTCACTTTATTTTATAGAATGAACACTGGTTTAACACTATCTCAACCCACCAACTCAACCCTCAACCGAACCGTAAACTCTCTTTCAACTCAATCCTCAAACCAACATATATAAAAAATTGGTCAACTGCTCACTATATCTTAACCCAACCCCAACTCAACTTGAACTCAACTTGAACTCAACCAGCAAATTGACCGCTAACTTAACCTTCAACTCAATCCAAACTCACTACCCAACCCAATATTCAAACTAGCATTTATAAAAAATTGGTAAATATTTCTATAACCAGCTATTTTGGGTCAATTCGTATGGCAGGTACCCAACCCTCTTGACGCACAGGTTCTAAAAGCTTTTCAAATCTCGGCCTAGACCATAGAAACAGATTGGCAAAAAAAATTCTAAATCAAACAAGCCGTTCTCGAGATACCATGGATGGGTATAGACATACAGACATCCAGACATCCAGACAGACGGACGGACATTTTTTTTTTTTTTGCTTTTTTGGACTCAGAGACTTTCAAAACGTCGAGAAAAATGGTTTTGGACCAACCAAATTTTTGATCATTTTTGACAGGATTTCAATACTTTGGTCTTTTTAGACCGAAGTAATTTCAAAATTCAGTAAATCTTATTTCCCGATAAGTATTTTGAAATATTGTATTTATAACTAACTCGAAATTCAATTTTTCAATTAACGGAAATCCTCTTAATGATAAAGTCAATATGGGGACCCCAATTTAAATTATAATTTAAAATAAGTCCAAGGCTCCTAGAATCCGATTAACTTACACTCCATCATTACCAAGGTAATCAGATATACCTTCCATCGAACTGTTTTTCAAACAGAAGATCAAGAATATTCCCATTTTTTGTAAGTTTCCTCCACGGCCGTTTTAAAACTAGAGTTTGAATCTTCACCATAAATCACAGACGCGTCATCAGCAAAAAGCTGAAGTATACCACGCAATTTTAGTTTAAAAATTTCATTAATAAATATGATGAATGGTAATGGCCCCAAAATGGAACCTTGAAGAACTCCAGTACCTATCATTGTTTGATCACTATTAGCAGATCTAATTTGTGTAAATTTCTTTCTGTTCGTAAGATAACTTTCGAAAGTCTTAAGGGCCCGACCCCTTACACCAATTTTATTTATCATGGTTAACAATATCAAATTCATTTTTGTAAATTTAAACAAGTTGAAAGCATTCACGACTGCGTTTTGAAAACCATAACGATTGCTTGTAATAAATTTAATATTATTTATAAGTTGTTCTAGTCTGTACTTAAAACTTGTTCAAAGATTTTAGAACTTTTGAGAGAGAGGTGGAGCACTGAGTTAAAAAAAAATTTTAATTTTATAACACTACTTAAGTGACACTTTATATTAGAGTCACCGAGCAAATTATCGAAAAATCTCTTGGTTGCTAACGCGATTTTGGATTGTATATGTTTTGGAGACAATTTTGTTAATTAGATTGTTAAAGGGTACCGAAGCCTAAATATATAACGTGCTTCTCAATAATGGCAAAATTTTGTCTTCCAACTGATCAGACTTTTGTGTCACTTCAGCTTGGAATTATCGAAGGTTGTATCGATATATTGAGAGGTGCCGATTTTTGGCCATCAAGTGTACTAGCGCGGTAGTTTAGAGATTGCCGATGCTCAAAAAACGGGGGAAGTATGCGATTACCGGGAGGCATCGAATCAACTGTAGTGATAAAATAATTAATAATTCAATTTCAGATTCTAATTTAATTCTCGATATCAATGGTACTAACAATATCACCAACAATTTATTTATTGTTTCCCAATGGTATGGAGTCGAAATCAAAAGATTTGCGTCTAGATCTGTTGGTTTTGATTACTCAGGCGCAGACGTGGTATGGAAAAGAATTCTGTCAAATATTGAAATTGATTGCGCAGTTAAATGTTTGAATGATTTATTTACCTCGACTATCGAAAAAGGTATTCCTAAAATAAATATAAAGTTGTCCGTTAACCATACTACGCAAGACTTTGTTTTGAAAAGTTTGAATTACTTTTACGTTAGTTTTCTTGGTTCAGCCCCATAACTGTATACCATACTTCCAATTCAATATCTGCCGACATCTTGCCAAGATTGCAGTATCATCCGCAATGTTGCAATTCTTGTTCCTTGTGATTGGTACGTCTCGCGTATAAAGTATGTAGAGTATTGGCCCCAGAACACTTCCTTGTTCAACTCCAGCCGATATTTTCTTTTTTAGATAAGTACGACTTTAAAATCATTTATTCCAGGTCTCGGTGCCCTACTTTGTCGAAGGCTTCAGATACGTCCAATAAGACACTTGAGAATATTTTTTTCATTTTCCAGAGCATCTTTAATTAAATCTGTGATTATGTACACTTGATCTATAATAGAATATCTCTCTATAAATCCAAATTGGTGAGGAGGAATGAGTTTTCTTACTTCTATTACTGATTTTAACCTCTTGAGAAGTAGCTTTTTAAATAATTTTGAAATTTTAGGAAGTAGGTGGTTAGGCTTGTTAGGTTTTAGAATCATTATCACCTCTGCCACCTTCCACTGGTATGGAACGTATTTTAGTCTGAAAGCTGCGTTGGTTACTTAGTGCTTTAACTATAAGTTCAGTGATTTGGTCATAACCACGTGATTTTTTTGAGCTTAAGTTGTTGTTAATTTCATCTGTTAGCCCTTGTAGTGCTACAAGCCTTAGGTTTTGGTTATCCACTTTATTTACTGGAGTTATATTTTCTTCAGCTGTTTGTCATGATAGAAGCTATTAGTGCTTTAAGCCTTTTAATACCATTAGTTGCTTACCAAAGGGAATAATTAGTGTCCTTCTTGGCAGAAAGGCCAGCTAGGTATTCGCTAAATGAGTTGGTCTTGATTTCTTTGATAAGCATTCTCAATTTGTTGCTTAAATAATTAAGTCGTGATTTGCTTTATGGTGCTAGATTCCTCTGTCAGATTTTTCGCGTTTTCCGTTTTTCTCTAACCAGATCTCTAACTTCTACTGGATAGTTGATGTGATTTTCTGTTTGGTTACGAGTAGGAGGAGTACTCTACCACGCTGCTTGTAGTATACTGTTATTCAGCAGCTTTAATAGTTAATAGTTTTAATTGGTACTTATAATTCAGTATTGCCTTCGACTAAGTTCCGGAAGAGATCCCAGTTGGTTTTATAATTTGTTAACCTAGGTAAATTATTTTTTTTTGATAATTGTATCATTGAGTGTCATAATGACAGGCGTGTGGTCACATGAAATTCCATCACTGTTTTCGAGTAATACGTCGTTTTCAGATATGCTTTCGTTACAAAAAAATCTATTAAATCTGCTATCTTATTTGTATCCGCTGCCCAATATGGTGGTTTGCCTTCAGATAGGAACTCGTAGTTTAAAGCGCGACCAGCTGCAAATAGCTCCTTACCATTGTGAGTTGTTAGTCTTGATCCCCAATATGTATTTTTAGCATTAAAATCGCCTCGGATTAAAACCGAGAGATTTGAGTAACGTTACATAATTTGAGCCTTCTCTCGCTTATCCTGCTGGGTGGATGGCGTGGTAGCACTGGTATCCTCGAATTCTAACGAATGAATTTTCTGTCAGATGACATTCTTTAATTAGGCATATATCTATCTTTTGTATATAGAATGTGGTTATATAATAACCAATATGTAGGACCCGAAAGTAACAAACATTATGGCGTAGGGAAGTGGATACCCAGTGCCGGCGACTTTGAGGGGTGAGCAAGCGGGCTGTCAGTCGTCGATATCCAACGGCCGCAATACTTCTGAGGTAATGAACTCTGAAAACCAATTTGGAAGAAGTTCCATAATGCAAAGATCACCATCATCCTCAACTAGAAGTGGTGAGATAGAAAATGAAGAACTCCGTAGAGAACTGTGTAAGATTGAAAAAATTACATCGGAGTTAATTAACGAAGTAAAAAATCTTAAGATAGAAAATGAAAAACTGAAAAAATCTTTACAAGCAAAGGACCCTTAGGAACAGGATGCTACGGAGTCGCTTTGCAACAGAACATTGTACTCCAGAGTTCCACACTGACGAAGAAGAACTAAGAGAAGAAACTGACTGGATCTTATAAAAGAACAGGAAGAAACCTGCAAAAAAAGGAAGGCAGAATCTTCTTCAGAAATTGTAGCTTCAAGCCAAACTTCAAAATCAGGTTTATTAAACTAAAATATACAATCTACCAAAATTAAGGAAAAGGCTTCACCACCAATCAACATTATTGGCGTAACTGACTATGGTACTATCCAATCATTAATAAAATCGATGACTACAAAAGAATACAGAGTTGTAGCATCGAACAATAATACATGGAAAATTAATACAACAGATATTGAAACTTACAGAGCCTTGGCTGCAAAGTTGACAGACGAAGGCAAGGGCGAGGACAAAAATAATCGCCCGATCAAAGTGATGGCAAGAGGTCTTTACCCAACCTGTACAAAGCAGGATACAAACGTAACTGAATAAAGGATCAAAATTAATAAAAGGGAGCTTCCATTGTTTATGCTTACTATTAATAGCAAAGAAAACGGTGGAAAAAAATTTCAATATTAAGGCAGTCCTTAACATGAGAATAAGAATAGAAGCGTTAAGAAAATCCACTGGCTTGATAGATGTGTGAAATGTTCGGAGAAACATTTCGCCCAAGTTTGTAATTTGACAAAAAATACGGCTCCAAAATGCGTGAACTGTAACGGAGAGCATCCCGCTAACTACAGAGGATGTGAAGTAGTCAGGGAACTGCACAATTTGACAAACAAAAAACGCAAGGGCCCACTAAACCGTGGAGTGCCCAGTAATAGGACAATGTCCAAAAACCCAATGGTAGAACTGTTAAAAAAAACAACTCTGATAATTCATTCTGATGTAATAGCAGGCAACCCTGCTTTATTATTTTGACATTTGTTTGTGGTGAATAAAATACATTCATTCGAGTGAAATATATAAAACATAAAAGTCGTGTTTTATAATTTCGACAGGCTATGGGCCCAGAATCCTTTAGATTCTGCGGCATCCGGCTAAATAAATAATCAATTATAGTTTAAATTTGTGCAAATGGAAAAAATAATTAATTTGTGAACTGTATATCGTGAAATCGTTCTTGAATTCTTAAGACAAAGGATACAGAATGTCAAAGTTGCATGGTAATTTGGAAAAGCTGAAAGGCAGTGAAAACTATGATTTCTGGTCATTTGCTATGAAACATTTCCTGGCATTGCACAAGTTGAAGAATTATATTGTAAGGAATGATACATCAACCGAAGAAAATCGCATTGCTGTTGAAGACAAAGAGGAAAAACTTGATCAGGCTTCCACCATCCATTGGTGAAGAAATGTGAAACACCAATTGTCGCATGGAATACATAGCGTGCAGCATGTGAAGACAGGGGAGCACAACATTGTGTTGGTTTATTGCATAAATTTGTATCAATTAGACTGGAAAATCATGATTCGATGCAGTCCTATATTGACGAACTATTGCATATAAAAAGCAAGTTAGAGGATTTGGATTTCCCAGTTTGTGATAAATGGTTGACTGGAATTATGTTATTGGGTTTACCAGAGGAATTCAATTCATTCACTCTGGGTTTGGCTGGTGGTAAAATGGAGTGGACACCGGATCAATTGCGGTTAAAATTATTGGATTTAAATTATAGTGGAGCTGTGAACCAAAGTGCATTTCTGAGTAAAAACAAAAATTGTTTTGAGACGAAAAAGAAACAACAACAAGGTTTTTTCCCTTTCTTAAATGCAATAAGTGCAATGAAAAAGGCCATAAGGCAGCCGATTGTCCGAATAAAAACTCGAATGATACAATACGGCCAACAGTCAAAAAGAAACCAAATTCCAAGAAGGCATTTCTTGCTTTCGCATCAAATGATGGAATGAAGAACAAATCAAGCGACTGGTTTAATAATAGCGTCAATACACATGACACCAAATAAAAATTTGATCAAAAATCGTGTCACGTCCATGAAGGTAAATGGAAAAGGCAAGGTGAACCTCAAGGTAAATAATTTTGATATTGAAGTGGATCAAGTTTACATGTTCCTGAATTATCGGCGAATTTACTATCAATATCGAAAATGGTTGAGAAAGGAAATACAATTACTATCAACAGTGAGGGCTGCACCGTCTATGTCCTTTGATAAATTGCAGGCCAATTGATGATATTTACAAAATTGATGGTGGTGTCGAAAAATGTATGTTAACGACGAAACAAGAAAACTCTGTGGTTTGGCATAAGCGGCTTGGGCATATAAATCACAAAGATTTGTGTAAAATGCGAGATGGTGTGGTTTCCGGAATAAAGTTTGCAGACGATATATCGATGTGGCAGATATTTTCTGATTTTCATTGACGATTTTAGCAGAAAATGTTTTGTTTATTTTCTGAAGTCTAAAAAGGAAGTTTTTACAACATTCATCGAATTTAAAACGGGGATTGGAAAACAAAGTGAAACAACAATTAAAATTTTACGTACTGATAATGGAACCGAATATTGTTCATGTGAATTCATCAATTTCTACAAGCAAAATGGTATTGAACATCAATTGACGAATGTTTACACGCCACAGCAAAATGGTACAACAAAAAGAATGAATAGAACGATAGTCGAGCGGTCTAAATGCATGTTAATTGATGATTGAAATTAAGTGGCACATACTGGGCTGAAGCGGTCAACATGGCTGTTTATATAATAAACAGATCAGTATCATCATTGTTGGTTGATACAACTCCGGAAGAAGTTTGGAGTGGACATTTGGTTCTCCTGTTATGGTGCACATACCTAAAATGGGACGTGAAGTCAACGAAAATAATTTTTGTTAGTTATAATAATGAAAAGAAAGGTTATCGGTGCATAAATAAACAACAAGAAAATTAACTGTCAGTAGAGATGTAATTTTCCATTAAGCACCGGCTGAAATACATTCAGTGAGGGATAATGCAAGTGATGTTAATGACATAGATGAGCAAAACGAATCATTATTGGAAGAGGAAATGAGTACGACAATGTCAGATGTACAAGCTATATCGAGTGACGACAGCTATACGTCAGTTATTGGTCCTAATGAGACAGATTACGATCCAGATAAGTCAATAACACCATCCAGTGAAGTTCGCCGTTCATCAAGAACACCAAAACCAAATCCAAAATATGTTACTGAACCAACATGCAAAACAATGATCAATGTTGAGACATGATGCAGTAGATTGGAAAAATGCAATGCAGGATGAAATAAATTCATTAATGGAAAATGAAACGTGGTCATTGGTCGATTTACCGTCAGGCAGACAAGCTATAAAATCGAAATGGGTTTTTAAAACGAAAACAGATTCCGATGGTAATATTGTGAGACACAAAGCGAGATTGGTTGCCAAGGGTTGTTCTCAGATTTATGGTCTGGGTTATGAAGAGACATATTCACCTGTAGTAAGGTATGCATCGATAAGAGTATTGATGGTAATTGCTGTGAAACACAAGTTAAAGGTTCATCAGCTGAATGCTGTTACTGCCTTTCTTCAGGGTGAACTTCATGAAGAAATTTATATGCAGTAACCTGAAAAATATAATGATGGAACCAAGCAAGTGTGCAGACTAAATCGGGCAATATACGGACTAAAACAAGCTGGTAGAGAATGGAACATGAAACTCGAAGCAGCACTCAAGTCATTTGGTCTTGAAAGGTCATTTGGTCATCAAAGGTAATCACTTAATTTTGGCCATTTATGTTGATGATATACTTATTTTTGGGAAGGACGAAGCTCAATTGAAGAAAATAAAAGGGGCATTCGCATAACTCAAGGCGAAGATAATATTCAATTGGGTCAATCTGCGTATGCTGAGGAAATATTGAAACGTTTTGGCATGCAAGAATGCAAACCGATTTCGACACCGGCGGATCCAAATCAAAAATTGTCATTAAATATGCGGATCCAAATCAAAAATTGTCATTAAATATGCCGATGAGTAAAATTAATGGCGACGAAGTCAAAAAGGTGTCATATCAGGAGGCTGTGGGCTCATTGCTCTATTTAGTTCAAGGCACTCGTCCAGATTTAGCATTTGCGGTTAATGATGTCAGCCGATTTAATACGAATCATAGTTTGGCTCATTGGAAGGCAGTCAAAAGAATTTTTCGATATTTAAAGGGCACTATCGATTACAAGTTAACATTCACAAACGAAAGTGATAGTGAATTGGTTGGTTATTCAGATTCGGACTGGGGATCCGACATCGATAAACGGCGATCGTGCACAGGCTATGTATTTAAGATGTGCAATGGGGCAATAACGTGGAGTAGCAAAAGAATTATCAAGCAAAGAGGCCGAATTTATAGCACAAAAAGATTTCCTATGATGGGCAACCGAATACGAGAGGCTAACAAAAAGGTTCCAATGCTTCTTATTTGTTGTACAGTAATTTTTAAACCAATCATCAAATAATATTGAGACCAATTTAATTTTTCAAAAACCAAACAAATTGATCAAGTTTCAAATTTACAAATTATGTGGAGTACTCTATTTGAACAGAACGCCTATTCCCATCCCCTTCTAACCAAGTTTTGTTGTAAAGTTGGAGATGGAATTATTTCCTTTTAAGCCAAAGTTTGATGGGCCAAGATTTTTTAAATCCCATTTTCCAAATACTCATCCATCAAACAATTTTAATATTTAAATCAATTTTAGATGCTCGTGTATACAATATTTCGATTAATCTCTGTTTAAATTTAATACACAACACAACATGACAGAAAATTTTCAAAAAATACTTATCTCAGATCTGTCAGAAAATAATTTTCCAAAAGCGCGCACACAACATAGAGAACAAAACTTTCATTTATTTTCGAATCTATCCCTATCAATCACTTCTCGGTATATAACCACCGTACACAAATATAACAAATCTCGGGAAAATGCTGTACATAAAAATACTGGAAATATATAATATTGAGTGTTTTTTTTTTTGTTCATTTTCAATTGCAAATTTCCCTAACAGCAACGTTTTCTGTTGTTGTTGTATTGTTCGAAACAAAACACTTCCAAGAGGTTATAAAATATTCATAAAATCTGGAATTATTCTCAACTTAATAGTTGTTTTGTATTAAGATAAAATGCCCGTAAGGAGTTTAGTATCCATAAACAAACGTACATACATTTTCCAGCACATGACCTTACACAATATACAGTAAACACACTCACCTTTATATATTTTATGGTTTCGTATTTCCGTTATTTTTCTTGTTTGTTTGCAGCAAAAAAAAAAAATCAATTTAAATATTAAATTTTGCACACATTAGTCACACTGAAATATTAATATAATTTATTTATTTAAATAACTTTTCATCAATTTTCAACACTTTTCTTGAACAACACAAAAAAACACTTTACATTCCAAATACCATAAACTAAATTTGATCTATCGTATAGTGGGTGGGTAATAGAAAAAACTAAACACTTTTATAATTTCTTCTTTTTCTGATTTATATTACAAAAATATAATTTTCACTCAAAAAAAAACATAATTTTCATTTATTTTCACATTTTCTTTTATAACTTTTACCAAATACCAAAAAAAAAAAAAAAATAATAATATTTCGCCTCTTGGTGTTGTTGTAAAAAAAATAAAATAACCAACCGAGCGCACACAAATAACGAAGAAACACACAAAACACACAGAAGAAAAACTAAAACAATTTTTTTTATTTTTTTTTATAAATTTTCTAAAATCATAAACTGGAAAAATAAATTTTCTTTTGTATATGTCGGTGAAAAACGAGTATTTTCTCTGCACCAAGTACTGTGTACGTTGAAACGCGAACTCAAACTAATGTTTTTCTTACAGTTTTGTTTGTTTTCGTATACGGTGCTGCTCTGTGTAGGTATTTGGTTTGGCAACGGCAATGGCAGCAAGAGATAGCTATAGAGAATGTCCCGTTGTGTCTCGGCTAATCAATTTGCAATTCTTTATTCGAACCAATTATTACATAAATCTGCATTAATTCAAACAACCGTTAACGTCAATAAATGTAACAATTAAAAATGGATTAGGAAATCAACGAAAAATCCATAAAATATGTTAAACAGCTACGAATTTAACGGTAAAATGTATTACAATTTAGTTCACTACTCATTCCATGGTGGCACTGTATGAAACAAAAAAGATAAAAAGTTTTTTTATTCTCCCAATGTGATGACGTGAATTTGCCTATATATGAGGTATTTTCAATTTTCTCTTGTGCGCTCATCCACATTTTTCACTTTTTTTTTGTGGATAAATAGCTTAATTGAATAGTTTTCTTTTGCATACCTATGTTGTTGTTGTGAATTTTCCTCTAAATTTTTTGTTTGGTTGATTAAATTCCTCCGATGCTGCTGCGTGTTTGATATGAGATAGAATAAATGAGAATTTTTGTTGGTTCAGAGAAACAATAAACTTTGGTTAGGACAATATTATCACCGCATTCAGGATGAATTTTTGTATAGAATAATAAATAATAGGATGGAAGCAGGATAGAAATTAGGCAAAAAATTTGTTGGTGGATTAGGACAATTATTTTTCGTTCTCTGTTGTGTGTATGTAAGAATGAGAGGAAGGTCAGCCATTATTAAAGTAGAAAAGATGTGTATAAACCAATTTTTTGGGGTTTTTGAAGTAAAATTGAAATTTAAGCAGAAAAATTGCTCTTGTGGTGCAATACAAATTATTTTGTTGGATACAGAAGAAAGTTGTCTCCATTTTAGATTTTTTTTTTTTTTTAAACATCTTTATTGATATGGCTACTACAATCTTAAACCTCGATAAATTCATTAGTAAGGTTGACATTAGTACTTATGAGATAAGCATAAACTTGTGTGGGTCTGCTGGACCAGTATCCAGTTCCCTTAAGATATAAAATTCATACGGTTAGCTCATGTGGTTTGATTCGTTTGAGCCGCCTTACTTCGTTTGTACTGTCCAGTAGTTGTACGGCCTCAACGTTGGTGTGGTTAAGAAGCCTCTTCTCATGTTTAATGGCACATTCGCGGATGACGTTGTCTATCAATTGTATTTTTAGATCATTGTGTATTTCCCTGTTAGTCACAAATCGGTAAGCGTTGGTGACCATTCGAAGAAATTGATTTTGGCTACGTTGTATAATGTCTCTATTGGATTTATGAGTACAACCCCATAGCTGCGCACCATACATCCATATTGGTTTGAAGATAGTCTGGTAGACTAGTCTTTTGCAATACAGGTTCATTTTGGAATGATGCCCAATTAACCAGTACATTTGACGTTGTTTTAACCGTATCTGTTCAGCTTTTTGTCTCACGTGATGTTTCCAGTTGAGCCTTGAATCTAAATGCAGACCAAGGTATTTAGCCGATTCAGCCTGCGGCACTTGCACCCCATTGAGGTATATGTGTAGACTGTTATTTTTGTGTCGGAGCGTAAATGTCACATGGGTTGATTTGAGCTCATTAAGCACTATTTTTCAGTCAATTGTCCATTTAGTAACGTTGTTCATTGCTCGTTGAAGATTTTCCACTGCCCTTGGTTGTGATTCGTCTACTGACATAATTACAGTGTCGTCAGCGAACGTGCCGATGAATGTTTTATTCGTTGAAGGTATGTCCGCAGTGTAGATAAGGTAGAGGAGGGGTCCCAATACGCTTCCCTGCAGAACTCCCGCTAGCGTTGGATAAAAGTCAGAAAATGTTTCTTCATGGATGACTCTGAATTGGCGATCAGCGAGGTATGATTCAAGCAGCTGGCAATAGTTTTGTGGTAACATTTTGCTCATCTTGAATGTCAATCCCTCGTGCCAAACCCTATCAAAGACCTGAGATACATCCAGAAATACGGCGGGGCAATATTTCTTTTCTTCTAACGCTTTCTCTATTACCTTAGTTATTCGATGGACTTGATCTATTGTGGAGTGGTTATTCCTGAATCCAAATTGAAAATCAGAACATTTACCATTGGCTTTGTTTTAGTAGTAGTTTTTCAAACAGCTTTGATAAGGTCGGAAGCAGTGAAATTGGTCTGTATGATGTTACTTCTTCATCTGGTTTACCTGGTTTCTTCAACATAATTATTTGGGCCGTTTTGAAGCATTTGGGTACATACTTCAATCTCATACAGGCATTAAATAAGTATGTGATCATGATGATTGCTTTGTGTGGAAGTTCCTTGAATAGACCCGGTGATATTTCATCAATTCCTGGTGCCTTTTTTTGACTAAGACTTTTGTCGATTTCCTCAGCAATTTCCATTGGCGTGACCCTTTTAAAATCCTGATTTGGTTGATAGACAGGTGTTACGTCAATGTTGGATTGAATGTCATGGGGTTGAAACACTGTTGCTAGGTGTTGAGCAAAGAGTTCCGCTTTTTCTTTGTCATGTCGAACCCAATTGCCTTGAGCATTTCTTATAGGTGGTACTCGAACTACAGGTCGTTTAAATTTTCTGGTTGCTTTCCATAACGAGTAGTCCTTATCCATTTCTGGACCTAGCCCGCTTAAGTAGTTGTCGAAGCAATCCTGTTTGAAGCTTTTGATTAGCCTATTGACTTTGTTACTTATTCGATTGAAGGTGGTTTTATCAGCGGGATTTCTGGTGATATGCCATATTCTCTATTCGAATTTGACTAAGCTTTTTAATAATTTCAAAGTTATTAGACTCGTTATTAACTTCTATGTGTTTGTTGTTTTGGTTTGATTCATTAGCAGATAATTTGGTGATTTGCGCATATGATAATCCAACTGTGGATGGTGTGATTGTTGTTTGTGGTTTAGCAGCTTTGGTTTGTAATCGCTGTACTACTCTTGTTCTATTATTCTGTTGACTTTTAATTTTGTTCTGATATACACAGCATCCTTTATAATTTGCAGTATGTCCTTGTTGTTGACAAAGAGCACATGAAGGCGCGATATCTGGTTGTTTTTTGCATTTTGTCGTGTGATGATCTCCAGCACATTTAACGCATTTGGTTTGACGATAGCAAAAACTCTTGGTATGTCAAGTTGTTGACAATTCGTACATTGTGGAATGTCCCTTGTCTTGTTAGGTGGCTCAATTTTAACTATACAGTACGCAAGTTTCTTGATGTTGTATACTTCTTTATTGTTGTCTTTTTGTTTTAAGTCGTTGTAAAACAATGGAAAGTGTTTCCTGTCTTTTACACCATTAGTTGTGACCATTTTGTATATGTTCATGTCCCATTTTTTCTAAGTCTGCTTTAATTACATCGTGACTAATGGAAGATGGTAAGCCTCTGATAACTACTCTATAAGCCTTTTCGCTCTTCAGCTGATAGGTGTGATATTCTATATTTTCTGATTGGTTGCTGGGTTCTTTTTTTAATTCTTCAAGTAATTTTTTGACATTTCTGTAATCATTTTCATTTTTAAATGTAATTTTAATGTCACTATTTGAGAGCGCCTTAAAATTAGTTGATTCACTAGTGGTTTTTATTACTTTTTGTCGAAAAAGTTCGAAATTTTTGATATTGCTCACGTTAATGTGGAGGCAGTGGTATTTTTAATGGGTGGAGGCAGTGGTATTTTTGGGTTTTTCTGTTCATTGTTATTGATCACAATTTGTGTAGTATTTTTTGGAGGAGTTTTCGTTTTTGTGCGCCTGCGTTTCCTAGCATTTCTGTATTTCTGTTATCAGCACCGGAAACTTCTTTTTCCAGTTCTTCCTCATCTGTGCAATAATCCTCTTGACTCAGAGCACTGAATCTATTATTCTGTTGAAAAACTGGAAATTGCCGCAGCAACCAGTTGGAATTATTTGAATGTTCATGTTGACTGGATGATGGCTGAATATGGTTTGAAGAAAGATTGTTAACTCGTGCTGAATCCTTAGCTATGCTATTTTTAACCTTTTCTTTTAGTGTAGAGTTTTCTCTCTTAAGTTCAGCAACTTCAGTGCTCAGCTGCGCGATTAGTTTCTCCATTTTTTGAAATTTATTTAACAGCTCCTCGTTGTTTATAATATTTGTTGATGCACTCGGCATTTGTTCTGATAATGAAGTTAATTTTTCAGTGGAGATTGCGTTGTTTGCAAATATTTTTTTTATTGGTGATCTGATTGTAATGGAGCCCTTTCGGAAAGAAAGTTCTTCCTCGTTACTCTTTTGAGCGTTGATATCGCTTAGCTTATTTTTGGTATCATTAGAATTATGTAGCAATCTTTGGTCCCCCCCTAGAATCCATGGGACCGACCTCCGAAGAGAGGGGATTTTCCTGAACATCAGGTCTGCCACCTAGGGTATTAGTTTCCTTGTTTGTTTTATCCATTGCGTTTTGTTTTTATAGGGTTATTACACCCGCCTCTAGCAGTTCAGCCGTTGTGATACATTAAAAATGCAAAACAAACGTTGCTCAGGTGCTACCGCGTGGGGGTAAACTAGAGACAGTTGATGGTTTCTACATAGTTGCAACGATGGAGTATAAACCAATTTATAATTGGCTATAAACGGTCAACGCCTACCCTATTTAAACCCACCCAGCACCCACTCCATTTTTGAATGCGCTTAATTATGAAATTTAATTTGCAATCGAAATTTAGTTGCAGTGTTTACCAAAACATTAATCATCAGAATCCGAAAAAAGTGTTAATCATCGGAACAAACAACAACCGTTGCTCTTCTACTATTGCAGCAATATGAGAACGAAACTTTTTTTCGTTCCGACGAATTTTGAAATAACTATCACATTATTTATTTCAACTTTGATTTCGCAAGGACCAAAGTTATAGAAATCCTGCAAAAAATGACCAAAAACGTATTTAGGAGAATTAAAAAGCTTTTGGAACCTATACGGCAAAAGAATCAGAAATCTGCAATAAAAAAGGGTCTCGGGTGAGGGATTTCCTAGAAACAGTTCGAATTTTGTAAGAGAAATGCGACCGACATTATCTTTTTGGGCTAAACATGGGAGCAAGCTGTGAAAGCATTTCACTAAGTGAACGGGACACGGCGGAGTATAGATGTCACCAACGTCACCAAAGGAGTTTAATTACTAGATGAACATTTTAGAAATTAATGAAATAATTTCGGCACTGCTGTGAAGTCTGTGATTAAACTGAAGCAGTTAGGGAATCAAGTTAGCTTTGAACTGAATGGACGTTTGTTTTTTTTCTGTGTATAATTTTGCAATTTAAAAAAAAAATATTTAATATAAAATAAAATTGTATGATTTGTACAAATAATAATTTAATAGTATGTGTCTGTAAATATTTTGTGTATATAGTGTGTAACATAAACTTTAGTGTGATTCGGTTTCCTTGTTCATTGTTCCCTTGTTATTGTGTGGTTTATTTATATAATCATATGGAGTCGAACATTTGTATGACGTGTGCTGTTCCAGGTGGGTCTGAGAACGTGTTAGTGTGCAGTGGATTATGTAAAAAAGTTGCCCACTTTAAATATGTTGGATTGAGGAAAAACGTTTTCGATGTAATTTGTGGTTCGGACAGCATTTTTTGGTTTTGTGAAAGTTGTAAAGACATTTACAGTGAACAAGTAAAAATTTTATGTGAAATAATGGGATCATTAAGAAAAATTGAAATCCCAATGAAAAGATTCGAGGAGAAAGCACAGGATAATATTAATAAACCAGCGGAATCTCACATTTCCAATTGCATCATTACCGATGATTGTTCAGATCCGATTGCTATGCCTGTTGCCGATCAAACACGAACAAATTGTGCCAAATTAAGCCAAGAAACATGTATGGAAACTGGGGATAGATTTGTTACATCTACTGTACCTGCGGTCATGCAAAATCATTTG
Organism: Tipula vernalis; assembly: GCA_958295665.1. Lineage (NCBI taxonomy): Eukaryota > Metazoa > Arthropoda > Insecta > Diptera > Tipulidae > Tipula > Tipula vernalis. The sequence continues at coordinate 43,284,066 of OY282560.1, forward strand.
TCCTCTACGAGAACCTTTGCTGAGGTGACATCATCCACAATGAGTTCCGCAGTGTTACTGTGCCCGCCGTTGAAAATAAAAATTCTCAACATCGGGACAGAAAATCGATTTGTGGTACCAGACAGTTTGCCGAAAATTTTGGGGTAAAGGTCATTGGACCGAAAGTATGGTTACACCTTTCCAAATTTGATCCTCATACTAATGAAAATGATATATCTATTATGGCTAAAACATGCTTGGAGGTTGAGGACTGCAAAATGTATAAACTTATTCCCAAAGAACGCAACATTGAATCGCTGGAGTTTGTTTGCTACAAATTGGGCATAAAAACAGATTTACGGGTAAAGGCTCTTGATCCAAATACTTGGCCGACTGGTGTACACATTCGGGAATTTAGTAATACAAATTTTCGGACAGCATTGCCTCCACGAGTGAAGTTTCGGGCAACCACTGCAGCCAAAAGTACAACACGTTAAATTCTAACAACTTAATCGTTGAGTTGGCTTAGCTAATCGTTGAGTTGGAAGTGCGGGGGCTGATCGATTCTTCACCTTTTCATAAAATTACCAGTTCAATCAAGAAAGCGCTATCCCACCACCTGCAAGTTGATCTGGGGGCACCATATAGGGTACCCAAAACCTGGCATGAGGCTGCAGTGAGACACCCATGGCAAGAGTAAGCAACGTGCCAAGCGAAGCTGCGGGGAGTTCAACAGTGTCTCTTGGAGAACATCTGGGCTGGGAACACCATGGACAAGATGATACCCCTCGTGTATAGTCTGGTCGACCAGTTGAGCAAAGGTTGGGTACCACCGTATTATGTTGCCGAGGTACTATCTAGGGGGAGTGTGATAGTCGACGAGTCCACGGTAGGGGTAGTGAGAAAGAAGGTTGAGCCTGATGTGGAAGTTGGATACGAGGAACATGAACCGCAGCACGTAGAAGAAGAGCAAGATGGTCGAGAGCTCAATGAGTTTAAGGTTGATGTAGAGGTTCGTACGGAAGGCGAGATTGAAGAGCAGCAAGGAGAAGGACGAACAGAGGAGGACCTAAGTGAGGAAGTTTGTCCGCTTGAAGAACAGGTAGAAGGCACCGAAGTCTACCAGCCTGTAGCGGCAATTGATAAAATAGAGGTCCATTGCGAAAGTGAGATGACAGACGGTAGAGCTGTATATTCTGCTCTCATAAGAGTTCTCATAAGATCGGCTCCAATGCTGCAGTGTCACCAAAGAATGTCAGAAGAGATTCTGTGCAGCAAAAAGGTTACGTCACAACGGTAACATCAGGTGACCGGAAGGTGGTCCGTAGGAGTAAGCGCAAATTGTATTGGTCGCGCAAGGTGCGGCAGCGGTGCAAGAGAAGCCGCGGTATCAACGTGGTGGCGAAAAGACAGAGGAGGATCCGCAGTACCAGCATGGTAGTGAGAGACCAGCGTTCGTTCTTGTGGCCCACAGGAAGAGCCCAAATAGCAGTAGACCAGCTGTTGGATGTGATATATTTGCGCCTATAGGACGAGGTGTTGGCCAGGTCTAATCGGCGACTGGTTTCAGCGAGATTGTAATTTTCCGCGGGTACCATTTTCCTTTTACAATACCTGCAAGATTGTAAGTGTTGTTAAAAGTAGCTAATGTAAAAGGAAAATGAGGACTGGTTTGTTTCTGGTTTATCGCCATAAACCAAGAAACCAGTATTTAATGTTAAGAGTTTGTTAGCATATATTAGGAATTGGTTAACTTTAGACAAGGAGTAGAAACATAATAATAACATAGCATAGAAAGCTAGATTAGGGATACTAACCTAGAAAGTAAATAGAATAGGAAATGTCATTAGTAGTTTAGCAACAATCCACATCCGCGTATTCGGTTTGATCTACGGGGCAGCAGCTGAGGGTTACCGGGTGCAACCTTGGGACCTTAATGTGAAACGCACACCATGTTACTAGTTATTAGCACGAGTGGGAACATCCACAGTAATCACGCCACCGTTTTACAAAATTCCTGTTTCTACCAAATATCACCGTGTGGATCAGCAACGATAAGTAAGGATCCTGCCAGGACGCTTAAAAATACCATCAGCGGCAGCCACAGTTAGCAGATGGGACGTTGGTCACATGTATACTAGGTTGTGACTATCCAACCTAAGACGGTTCAGGAGAAGGCCATTTTCAAAATCCGGTCAACGCTATTGCACGGAGACAAGTTTAACATCCCTTACGTACTCAACCAGCAGTAAGGTACGAGTATTTGGTGTTCAAAATCATTACCGTAAACCAACATCAGACAGAGGCTGTTCAACCTCTGAAGAAGCATTGAAAAACGATACAACAATTAGAGCGATGTTACCAACACCGTACTTTCGATATCAGTTTGACAACTGTGAAACAACTGTTAAATTTTGATACGTCCAAAGGAGACGAGGTTTCGAATTATATTGCAAACAACAAATCCAACGTGTGACAAGAAGACAAACAGCTTCCATTGTTTGATATCCCGCAGGAGATTGAAACCCATGGGGTAATTGTAAGCCCTGCAGATATTAATGAAGAAATCACCGGACCGACCTGAACGCAAGTGAACACTGGTTAGAGGGAGAATTATCCCCATGTGACTCATTGTGCGACAATCGAGAGGGATGGTGTTCCTATTTGTGTTAATACTGGTAGCCATGGTTCGCCAAAGTGAAATCTACCAGCGGAACTTCTTCACATCGGAAAAAAGAGTGCGAAGATACAGCATCCAGAAAAATCAGAAGTCGATGCTCGAGGACCAAATTCCACAACACCAGACCAGCGGATCTAAATAAACGCCAATGACATAATAAGGGGTAGAGAAAATTTGAGCAACTTTGTAAGAATTTTTTTTTTTATAGTATTAACTATGCGATCTAGGTCAGCGATCTCCAGATTGCGGTCAATAGGCCACAATTGGTTAAATCTGGGCATCGGTGATCTAGATAGAAAATTAGTAGCATATAAGAAAATTTTAGGTTTAAGGGCAGTAGGAAGGAACACTAAGGGAAAAGAAAAAGGAAAAAAAAAACAAACACGTCTGTTCTGCGACTTACAGAATTTAACGTTCTTTTTCTCCTTGGCCTTGCTAGCTCAGGTAGTAGAGCATGAGTCAGGGTCGTTTAGTGGGTCGTCCGCCACGTTGGGCATTGGCCATGTGCGCCACAGCTTTCATTCTAAAACCCCCAGTTTTTTTTTATTATTTCTATTATGAGAAATATCAATTGTGAGTTATTGTCAGCAATGCGCATGACTAGTAACAATGATCTGTCTGATCAGGCCTTACGTAATTTGTGGTTGCAACAGTTGCCTCGTGAGATGCAGGCAATTTCAGCGGTTAGCAGTGAAAGTTTGGATCAGGTAGCCGGATTATTAGCCGATATGATTAGTGATGTTTTACCATCAATCAATTACAATATAAACCAGGTTGGTTATACACCTCCTGTATCACATGTTTCTCGAGCAAGCAAGCCATGTTGTTCACATCAGCATGATTTAATGAGCGGTCTCAATCGCATGGAAGATCACGAAATAGATCTTCGTCAGTTCCGCGTGGGAAAAAGTTTTGTTGGTACCATTATCTGTTCGGTACAAAAGTAAAGAAATGCGGAGACCCGGCCAATTGTCAATTCGAAAAGTTAAACGATTAGGACATTCACAGTTAGCGACATGTGATAATGGCCAGAACCAAAGTCGCTTAGTTTTATGGGATCCATTAAATAAACAACAATATTTAGTAGATACCGGAGCAGACGTATCGGTTGTACCTGCAACGATTGTCCATAAGAGACAACCACTTAGTAATTTCCCACTTTTCGCTGCGAACGATACTCCCGTAAGTACATACGGTTCATTAATGTTGAATTTAGATTTTGGTTTGAAAACGACATTCAAATGGAGTTTCATATTAGCGGATGTTTCTAGACCCATAATAGGTGCAGATTTTATCGTCGTCTTATTGATCCAGCTTCTACAAAGTTTGTAACAGGAAAACTTATTTCATGCCCAGCAGTTTCTGTGTCCGTCGTGTCACGACGAATCATCGGGAATTAAACCGGTGAAGCATCTCGTGACCCATCATATAGTGACTAAAGGTCCACCAGTCAAAGCTAAGGTAAGGAGATTGTCGGCTGAGAAAACACTTGCGGCCAAAAACGAATTCTAAAGTTTAATCAAGTTGGGTTATTGCACTCGGACGAAAGGTCCATGGTCCAGTCCCTTACACATGGTGCCTAACAAGGATGGCTCATCGCGACCCTGCGGTGATTATAGGGCCTTGAATGCTATCACACTGCCGAACGCGTATTCAATCCCGCATATACGGGATTTTACATATCAATTAGACGGTTGCAGTATTTTCTCAACGTTGGATCTAGTTAGGGCGTACCACCAGATGCCGGTGGAGCCAGCCGATATTCCTAAGACAACCGCATGACATTGGGGCTGCGAAATGCAGCCCAGACATATCAAAGGTTTATATATAAAGTTTTGGACGGGTTAAGTTTCGTTTTTCCATATATAGACGATGTACTCGTAGCTTCGAAAAATCTGGAAGAGCATAAGAGACATATTGAAATTGTGTTTGCACGTTTCCAAGATTATGGTTTAGTAATTAACGTTGGTAAATGCGTTTTTGCAAAACCCGAGGTAAAATTTCTCGGTCACATGATCAGTCAATCAGGTATCAGACCAGCTATGAGACGTTTTCTTGGTATGCTTAATTTATACCGTAGGATCATTTCGAATGCGGCAGGTAGCCAAGCCAAGAAAAATGATAAACGAAAGATTGAATGGGACGAACAATCTATATCAGCGTTCAATATGGCAAAACAAGATCTTACTGACGCAACATTAATGGCTCATCCGTCTTGCAGTGCACCGTTGGCATTAATGGTTGATGCATCCGACATCGCTATAGGCGCGGTTATACAACAATTGGTTGACGGGCAGTTACAACCATTAAGATTGTTTTCTGTTAAGCTCTACGATTCACAGAAGCGTTATAGCGCATATGATAGAGAGTTGTTTGCTGCGTATTCGTCGGTAAAACATTTTAAGTATTTGTTAGAAGGTCGTAAATTTGTTTTGTACACTGATCATAATCCCTTAACCTTTGCGTTTAGGCAGAATTTAGAAAAGGCATCGCTTCGTCAGTATAATTATCTTGATTATATAAGTCAGTTTACAACTGATATTAGGTATGTGGCGGGGAAGGAAAATGTCGTGGCCGACGAATTTACTCGTATCGAGGAAATTTCAATTACGTCGAGTGTTGATTTTGTGAAATTGGAAGGAAGCCAGCCAGATTTGCAGGGGCTTCTAACGGATTTGATGCCAGATTTTGGGCTAAAATTCACCAAGTTACCTCTCTTTGGTACTGATTTACAGATTATTTGCAACACATCGAAGGGAATAGAAAGACCATTTGTTCCCAGTAAGTTTAGGAAACAGACTTTTCACAGTATCCATGATTCGTCACACGTGGTATTAAAAAGGATGTAAGAAATTGGGTACAGTCATGCATCGCATGTCAGAAATGTAAGAGCAGGCGACACGTGAAATCTCCATTGGGTCAGTTCCCATTAGTATCGAAATGATTTCACAAAATCCATATTGATTTGATTGGACCTTTGCCCATTTCAGAAAACCAACGATATTGTCTGACTGTTATAAACAGATTTACGCGTTGGGCGGAAGTTATTCCATTGCCTGATGTCAGAGCGGAAACCGTAGCATTTGCGTTATACAATGGTTGGATTTCTAGGTTTGGCACTTCTTCTTATGTTGTTACCGATCAAGGACGTCAGTTTGAGTTCGAGTGGTATAAGGAATTAGCAGGGTTAATGGGATTCAAACGTATACGAACCACTGCATACCATCCGCAAGCAAATGGATTTATTGAAAGGTGGCATCGTACACTTAAAGCGGCAATAATGTGTCACGGTCGCCAGGATTGGACTAAGGTGTTGCCAACTGGGTGATTTGGTTTAAGAACAGCATACCGGGAAGACAGTAAGTGTACTGCAGCAGAAATGGTGTATGGCGAGGCAATCAGGTTGCCTGGAGATTTCGTTAGTTCGTCTAGTACCTCAACAAATCAATCAGAATTTGTAGCAGAGCTTAGAGAACATTTTAAAGTCTTAAAGCTAGTATCTCCTGCTCATCATACTAAAAGCAATCCATTCATCCATTAAAATTGTTTTATGTGAGACTTGGAGTGAGCGTGTTGTGTGGGGACATCACACGTGGCAGGCTGAGGCAGCAATTAACTGGCCTAGCATTTAATAACCAATAAGTGGTTCATGCAGGCAGTGATCGGCGGCAACACACCACATTACAGCATTAATATTACTTCCAAAATCTCATGAAAAACCAAAAAAATAAACAAATTTAGAAACGAGGTGATTCATAAATTTTTTTTTTTTTTGACAAAATACATAGGTTGTAACCGTGGCAGGCCCAGACATCATCCAGCCGTATAATAGAAAAAAATCTCGAGTTTGCTCTGTACGAATACCCTGTACAACTACCAAATCTGAACTAGAATTACCATGCTTGATTTAGCACTATCCAATAATAAGAAAGGGCAAGGCTTTTTGGTCAAGGTATCGTCTTAGCGATGAGATCAATATTTTGATGAAATAAGTTTTCCGCTACTTCCAGGTTCTTCCAGAAAGTAACGGTGATATTCAACAGAATCGCTGTTTGTAGCTTTAATAATATCGCTAAGCGCTTAGTATTGTTCAATGCTACCCGCCATATAGCACATGTCCGATTTATGGTTTGCTGATGCAAACCCTTTCTACCAACACTTTCTGAAATGGCCATCGAATTGCCTTTCTCCATTTTCTTAGCCTTAGCTTTGATAACACCACATTTTTGATTTTAAAATTCTAAAGACAATTCAGACTTTAAGCGCTTTGTATTTGAGAATATTTATTGCAATTAACTGAAAAAATTGTAATATTTAAGCTTCTAAATTTTAAGACCGTAAAATTTGATTTTCGATTTGCAGATTCGTAATAAAATTAGAATCAAACTGAAATGTTGGCAAAATAAATGGTTTAATAAGATTCTAAAAGGTTTTCATTTATTTTTTAATTTTTTTCAAAAATGTTGAAAGATTTTCAATTTCTAAATTTTACTTTGTCCCTCAGAAACTTGCAATGGGCCGTCAGTTGAAAACAACGTTAGAATCATTTAAAACTATAAAACCCAAAACACGAATCAAACCAACCGGAATTGATAATCCGAAAAATTCCCAAGATACAAATTTCACTCAGTACTTAAAGCTTGAAACTTAAGACACAACGATAAAAAAAAATTGCATAAGACTTCTGAAAATATGTCATTGTTCTATTGTACATAACAAAAAAAAAAAACAAAAAAACAGAATAAAAAAAAAGTTCACACCGGTGAGCTTTCATACGTCGTTGTACTAATGCGCGACAAATTTATGTTTCGTTCCACTTTTTATTTTAATTTAATCTGTAATCGCTATAATTGAATTAAAAATTTTTTTTTTGTGCACATGAGAGAATAAAATATGAAACAAAATTATTTATGCACGACGATAACAAAAATAAAATTTGGTGGATGCAAAGTCGGAGAAGAAATGATGCAGCAGCATGATGCTTATTTGTAAGAATTGTATCTTTTCAGCTCCAACAGCACTATATGCATATATAATGCACATATATGACTTACTTATGTCTAGAATAGTTTCATAATTTATCGATTCTAAACTTTAGTGTTGGTACTGAATATTTAAAAGATATAGAAGATGTTTTTGTTCGTGTGAACCAAAAAATACAAATGCCAAATTTAGTGTTGTGCACTGTGATTTTTATTGGAGAACTGTAATAAAATTTTATTTTCTTATTTTTTTATTGTTGGGATTTTCATGTTCAATATACATATACGATTAAGGCAAACATGGTATGGCATCTCGAAAAACTAATCGCAATAAATATCTTGTGTATTGTGTTTATGTTACGTTTTTTTTTTTGACAGTATAGCCAATATGTGGCCGGTCGAATAACAATAATCGTAATAAATTCAGATTATGATTATTTCGTGATATTTGAATTTTTCCAAATATGCATCCATTACATACGAGTAAATCAGGACTTATCTACTTATCGGTTACAAAATATCAAAAAAATGAGAGACACGCTCCATTAATACCAATACCTCCTGCGTTGGCAGGAGAAACATAATTATCCATTTTTCAATTTGAATCAAGCTGTTATTGATTGTTGGGGACAAAGAAAATTGTACCTGAGGGTTACTTGATTCTCCTCGATTAATTGTATACTTGAACAAAATTATAAATTAGTTGGTATTCGTGCAATACGTTGCCGAAAACGATCCAATTGAGTACTTTTTGGCTAGCGTTAAAAAATTCAGACTCTTAAATCAGCTTACTGATACCGCATTCAGCCATTCATTTTCGTTTCATTTTCTTATAAGACCGAGAATGCTTAGAATGTTATAGATTAGATTAACCGACTTAGTGGTGGAGTGTACTGGTGAGTGGGTGGCAGAGGCGTGTAAGCAAGAGAATAAATGTGCGAAAGAGACAAGAGACTTGTAAATAAGACAAAACGTTTTAGAAAGTTTTAGATGTTCCAGAATTTTCTAGAATATTGTAGAATATCCTAAAATTTTCTGGAAAATTTCACTTCTTCGGAAATGGTTTAGAATTTTCCACGATTTTGAAAGTTCTAGTTAGTTCAGAATTTTGTAGAATGTTGCAAAATTTACTAAAAGTTTCAGAATGTCTTGGAATTTTTAGAAAATTTCAGAAGATTTTAGAATATTCTAAAAGCTTCCAGAATTTTTTCTAGAATATAATATTTCAGAATTTTCTAGAAAGTTCCAGGTGTACTGGAACGTGCCAGAATTTTTTTGGAATTCCGGAAATTTTTAAGAATATTTTTTCTAGAATGTTCCAGGTGTTCCAGAATTTTGTCGAAAGTTTCAAAATGTATCAGATATTTCTTGAATTTGCCGAACTTTCCAAAATTTTCAAAAATGTTCCAGGACGTTCCAGAAATTCCTAGGATATTCTACAAAAATTCAGAATATTCTTAAAGGGTCCAGAATTTTTTAAAAAGTTTTAAAATATTTTAGAATTTCTAGATAGTTCCAAATGTATTGAAATGTTTCCGGTTTTTTAAAATGTTTCAGAATGTTCAAGTATATTCAAAATTTTCTAAAATTTTCCAGAATTTTCTAGAAAATTCCAAGTGTTCCAAAATTGTCTAGAACGCTTCATAATGTTCCAGAATTGTCTAGAATTTCCACAAATTTCTAGAAAGTTCCAGAAAGATCTAATAATCCTAGGATTTTCTAGAAGAGTTCAAAATGTTTCAAAATTTTCTTAAAGGTTCCAGAATTTTCTAGAAAGTTCCAGGTGTAATGGAACGTGCCAAGATTTATTAGAGTGTGTCGGAATTTCTGGAAATTCCGGAAATTTTCAAGAATATATCTTCTAGAATGTTCCAGAATTTTCTCGAATTTTCTAGAAAATTTCAGGTGTTCCAGAATTTTCTAGAAAGTTTCAAAATGTATCAGACTTTTCTAGAATTTTCCGAACTTTCCAAAATGTTCACGAATGTTCCAGGACGTTCCAGAAATTCCTAGGATATTCTACAAAAATTTCAGAATATTCTTAAAGGGTCCAGAATTTTTTAAAAAGTTTTAGAATATTTTAGAATTTTCTAGATAGTTCCAAATGTATTGAAATGTTTCCGGTTTTTTTTAAATGTTTCAGAATGTTCCAGAATTTTCAAGTATATTAAAAATTTTCTAGAATTTTCTAGAAAATTCCAGGTGTTCCAGAACTGTCTAGAACGCTTCAGAATGTTCCAGAATTTTCTAGAATTTCCAAAATTTTCTAGAAAGTTCCAGGAAGTTCTAATAATCCTAGGATTTTCTAGAAGAGTTCAAAATGTTTCAAAATCTTCTTAAAGGTTCCAGAATTTTCTAGAAAGTTCCAGGTATACCTACTGGAACGTGCCAGGATTTTTGTGAAATGTTTCGAAATTTCTGGAAATTCCGAACATTTTCAAGAATATATTTTCTAGAAAGTTTCGGAATTTTCTCTAATTTTCTAGAAAATTTCAGAGTTTCAGAATTTTCTAGAAAGTTTCAAAATGTATCAAAATTTTCCAGAATTTTCCAAACTTTTCAAAATTTCCTAGAACGTTTTAGGACGCCCCAGAATTTCCTAGGATATTCTAGGAAATTTCATAATGTTTGTAAGTGTCCTGAATTTTTTTAAAAGTGTCAGAATATTTCAGAATTTTGTAGCTAGTTCCAAATGTATTGTAAATGTTTCCGGTTTTTTAAAATGTTTCAGAATGTTTCAGAATTTTCAAGTATATTCACAATTTTCAAAAATTTTCCAGAATTTTCCAGAAAATTCCAGGTGTTCAAGAATTGTCTAGAATGCTTCAGAATGTTTCAGAATTTTCTAGAAAGTTTGAAAATGTATCAAAATTTTCTAGAATTTTCCGAACTTTTCAAAATTTCCTAGAACTTTTTAGGACGCCGCAGAATTTCCTAGGATATTCTAGGAAATTTCATAATGTTTGTAAGTGTCCAGAATTTTTTTAAAAGTGTCAGAATATTTCAGAATTTTGTAGCTAGTTCCAAATGTATTGTAAATGTTTCCGGTTTTTTAAAATGTTTCAGAATGTTTCAGAATTTTCAAGTATATTCACAATTTTCTAAAATTTTCCAGAATTTTCAGGTGTTCAAGAATTGTCTAGAATGCTTCAGAATGTTCTAGAATTACCAAACTCTTCTATAAAGTTTAAAGACGTTTCAGAAATCCTAGGATTTTCTAGAAGATTTCAAAATGTTTCAAAATCTTCCAGAATTTCTAAAGGTTCCAGAATTTTCTAGAAAATTCTAGATGTACTAGAATGTTGAATTTTTAGAACGTTTCAGAATTTTCCAAGAAATTCTCAAATCCTCTAGAATGTTCCAGAATTTTCTAGAAAATACCATGTTTTCCAGAATTTGTGGAATTTCCAAAAGTTTATAGAATGTTCCAGGATGTTCCAGAATTTTTACTGGAAAATTTGAGAAAGTTTCAAAATGTCCTAAAAGCTTCCAGAATTGTTAAAAATTTTGAAACAACTCCAAGAGTTAAAGAGTTTTCTAGAACATTACAGAATTTTATTAAATTTTTTTGTAAAATTTGAGAATGTTGTAGAATTTTGTAGAACGTTCTAGAATTTTCTAGAATTTTTCCGAATTTGCAAAATTTTGGACGTTCCAGAATTTCCTAGTTTTTTCTAGAAAATTTCAGAATGCCTCAAAATGTTCTAAAAGTTTCCAGTATTATTTAGAAAGTTCCAGAATTTTCTCAAAAATTTCAAAATTCTAGAAAGTTTGACAGTATTCCAGAATCGGGAGTGAAATGAATTTGGATATTTTAAAATGTTCGTGTTGTATGAGTGGCAAAGTCAGATTGCCAGCATTTCAGATACCGCCACCAGAACTATTCACTAATATGACGGGAAAGACACCAGAATCAAAACATTTTCTACAAAATATACATCGTTACGATGCTTGCTTCCAAATTACATCGTTCGAGGCAACATTTGTACGCGACGAAAATACTTTCAGCCGAGTTTTGAAAGTTCGAGGACAAATGTACCGTCAAGTGAGCTCGCTTCTGCCAACACCAAATGAAACGTCAAATACAAGCATATTTTGTTGGCGATGAACAATTCAAAGTGGACCAGCATTGCACCAACATCCAGGGACTGCGAAGAGAAATCATTCGGGATTTACAACATCTACTCCATAATTATAACCAACTGATCAACTTGTACAGTACATTTTTGGAGCAAATGGTCTCGGACAACTAGAAGATCATCATTCGGGCCGAAATAACGAAGTCGGTTGTTAGGTGCAGCCAATTTTCCGCCTTCGAAATTGCTTGTACGGCTGTGACTCGATTGGAAACGGACAGAGAAACAAGTAACTCTGTATCACTGTACCTACCATCACGATGGAATTTAATGATTTTCCGCTCGATTTTTTGGCGGATCCATCGTAAGTGACACACAATCTTACCGTGGAACTTTCGGGCTCTATAACACAATGGTGCGACAAGTCGAGTATTGTTTGAGTGATAGAATTTGGGTCAACATATTCGATGTGACCTAACCTCTGAGAAATTACATATACCTCCTTTTCGATTTGCCAAGAGTTGATAGTTTTTGTATTTTTTGAAATGTGTTTCACCCTCAACTTTTTTAGATGATAGCGGTTTGATAGAATGAGGGTACAGTGCTCGATATCCCAAAATTTCCCAATTACTCAATGTAGTTGGATTCTCGACGACCAAATGGCAGCAATGGTTGAAATTCGAAAAGGACAACAATTTTTCAGCAATAATCCAACCTAATGCAGTATCCTGGAGCACAGGCAATTGATCATCTAGTTTGATTTGGACCATAGAGAGTAATACCTGATAAATTTCTGCATCCAAGAGCAAGTCGATATCTTGGGACTGGAAAAATTGCTCTTCCGGGTACAAGTTGCTCAAAACAGTGAAGAACTTTGGCCAATGTGGTCGCCAACTAAATAAATTAGAACGAAGTTGCCTTACATTTGTAAGTAGTGTGGTAATGTTTTCTTTGCTATCTGCTGACATTGATGAGCCCTCTGCTTTCAAATCAGGAGGCGGCGGCTCAACTTTCCAGTGTATGAAGTTTTGTTTAATGGCTTCTTGAAACCATATGATTAGGCCGAAGACAATTGTAGCACAACTTGGTTTCAGTTACGAAATTATGACGTTGATCAATAGGCAGATGTAAAAACTTGTGACATTGATCTATTGTGTGTCCGTTTACCTTAAAGGGACACATAAATACACCGATGCTATGGTAACAGTGAGTAAAGAGTTTGACACACAATGAGAACGATGATTGGATTTAAGTGACGGTTTTAGTAGAATAGATGATGTTAGCGTGGATTCTGCTTCGCTTTCTAATCGGTGAGCGCTCGAACCGAGAAAATTAGTTATGCCGTCTATTGTGTGAAGACGTGTAGATGAAGCAGCATCATATTATTTTTTTTTTCGTTTAAGGTCGTCCCAATCTTTTACTGTTCTATAAAGCGACTAAAACTCAATATGACGGAGTTCACTGTTAATTCCGCGAGGGCCGCTTGGTTCTTGAATTTTCCAAATTAAAACAAGACAATTATAATATACACGAATTCACAGATTGATAAAAACACAAACCAAAAAAAAAAAAAAACAAGCGAGATTAAGTTTTCCAGTTACAAATTTTATTATAAAAAAAAATATATTTGATTTTATGTGTTTTATAATTATTGTTGAATGCTATGAGTTGACTATTTCGCAATTGACAGTTACAACGAAGACTGGTCCAATTATAATTTTGTTGTTGCCTTTATACAAATTTTTGTTAGTTTCAATTTTTGATAATTTTTTTTTTTTTTTTGTTGGTTAAGGTGTTATATCAAAGTACTGCTCTACACAAATCCAAAGTTTTACTCTACACGAATCCAAAGTGTTACTCTATACAATCAAAAACAAATTTACTTTACTGAAATTTTGACGTTTACACATTTGTAAGTATAAAAATGAAAGAGATTTAAAATTTTAAAAAGATGAGGCTAAGTTATAACTTATACTATTAATTTGTAATTTTTAGGCCAAGGTGCGGTAAATGAGTGACTCCAGTGTCATCCAAATGAGATAAGAGGATTTAATTGATTAGTTACAATCCGGAATATTTATTATATGTTGTTCCCCTTTTAGGTTAGGACACATCATCATCGATGGGTAAACCAGGAACCCGTAAATGCAGCAAATACACGGTATCTTATGTTTGTAACCTAGATTTCGTGAAATAGATTTTAGTTGAGTTTACAGCGACTAAACAAATATGCGTTTTTAGATTCTAAAACCCTCCATACCGCCCACCTTGAACCGCAGAGTTCAATCGTATGAACTCTTTCGAATGAGACTATCATTTGGTGATTTTAATGTTGGCATTACTAAGGGTATATCATGTAGCGTTTCACTGACTGGATGATTGGTTTCATTTTGACAGGAAGCCAATTGAGTGCTATCACGGCTGCGTTTTGTAGTTGATTCAGTTTCACTACTACAATCATCACTGCTTCTTTGATCCGCAATAGGTAACAAACATAGTCGGTGAATAGACCTTTTGATTTCACCATTAGTAGTTCTTAATGTAACCACTCTAGTCCTCTTATCACTGCCTGGATGAATTTTGATGATCCTTCCCAACAGCCAATGACTTATTGGTAAACCGACATCTTGAACTAATACTACGTCGTTAACTTGTAATGATCCCTTCGCTTGTTGCCATTTATCTCTACGCTGCAAACTGGTGAGGTACTCATTATACCACCTTTTCCAGAAGTGATGTACCATGTCGTTAATGACCCTCCATCTAGTAGTAGGCGATGAAATTTGATGCACAATATCCAGCGAAGGAATAGTTATCGGAGAGTATCCATGCAAAAAATGTGCTGGGGTAAGAAAATCTAGTTCATCGCCTGACGTTCTACACAATGGTCGTTTATTTAGGATGCCTTCTATTTCAGCAAGAAGTGTGGTCATTTCTTCTAACGTAGGAATGTTTTTTCCCATTACGCGTTTAAAATGGAACTTGAATGATTTTACACCCGTTTCCCAGAGACCCCCAAAATGAGGACTGTTTGCTGGATTGAAATTCCATTGAATTTGGTTTCTGGAAAAATAATCAATAATATTGCTAGATTTTTCGACCAACTGATTAAAAGTATGATTCAATTTTGCATTGGCACCAACAAAGTTTGTTTCGTTATCACTGAACAAATCATGACAACCGCCTCGTCTTGCTGAAAACCTTTTTAGTGCCCCCAGAAAAGCATCACTTGTGAGATCACCAACTAATTCTAAATGTATAGCCTTGATGCTCATACATACAAAAATGCAAACGTAAGCTTTGTAGGTCTTTTGTCCTCGTCCCTTTTTTAAATGTATCCCAAAGGGTCCCGCATAGTCAATACCAGTTGAAAGAAAAGGACGAACTAAGTCCACTCTAGATTTCGGTAAACTTCCCATTAATTGTTGTTGAAGCTCTGCATTGAATCTGGAACATGGCACACATTTATCCACAATTGATTTGGCTTTTGATTTTCCTCTCGGAATCCAGAATCTATGTTTGATAAGACTCATCATAAGAGAAGGTCCAGCGTGTTTCCCATAAACATGCTCATCTTGTAGAAGAAGGTAACTAATTCTTGATCGGCAATGCAATATGATTGGATGTTTTGTTGCATACGGTGCAACACTGTGATGTAGCCTTCCGCCCACACGGAGTACGCCATATTTATCCACAAAAGGACTCAAACATTTTAGACTGCTATCGTTTGGAACTGTGCCTTTGATTTTTAAAGCTGACAACTCGCTGGAATAAAATTTTATCTGCTCATGCTTAGTTAACATTACCTCTGCTTGTGATAGTTCCTCTCGAGTTAGCGATTTGCTGGTGCGAGTATAAGCTTCAGGTTCCTTGCATGCTTCTATGAATCGTAAAATATAGCAAAGCACCCTCTGAGTCCTCTGGTATGAATGGTATAATAATAAAAATTCATCAAGCCATTTATTTTCGATACTAGTGATGAACGCGAACGTTTTATTGGTTTCTTCTTCTGCCGTGTCGTAAGATTTTCTCTGAACGGGCCACATATTTGGTTCTTCATGTAACCAGCTTGGCCCACACAACCATAAATCATGCTCTTCTAATTCAATTGGAGACATGCCCCGCGATGCGCAATCTGCAGGATTAGAAGCAGATGGCACATGTCTCCATTGTTCCCGTTTACTACTTGATCTTATTTCGGAGGTTCGATTGCCGACGAATGTACTCCATCGACGAGGATGGCTTTCCAACCAATCCAAAACGATTTTTGAATCGGTCCAATAATTTGTTTTGTTGATTTTAACACCAGCTTCTTGCTTGATCATATTGATCAGTTTTGTCAATAATACCGCCCCGCATAATTCGAGCCGTGGTAAGGAAAGCTGGTTTATTGGTGAAACCTTGGTTTTTGCTGAAATGAGTTGAATGATAACTTTATTATTTGAAGTTACAAACCGATAATAAACAGCCGCCGCATAAGCCTTTGTACTGGCGTCGCAGAATCCGTGAATGTCAACTTCTGATGCCGAAACTGTGCCTATGTGACGTGGTAGACTGATGCGTTTTACTTGATTAAGCCTACTTAGAATTGATAACCACGTTGTATTCAATTCTTCTGGTAACGGGTCGTCCCAATCTAATTTTTTGCACCAAAGCTGCTGCATAAATATTTTAACGACAACTGTTACCGGTGACAACCAACCCATTGGATCAAAGACTTTACCAGCCGCAGATAATATTTTTCTTTTTGTAAATTTTTCTTGTAAATTTTCGTCTAACGTACATTGAAACCCAAACTGATCCTTTTCTGGATCCCAACATATGCCAAGGACCTTGATTGCATAATCTACCGTATCTCGCTCTGTAATGGGTTTTTCGGTGGTATCAAGTAGACTTTCTTCTATGCCATCTAACGCTAATGGACAATTGGTTTTCCATTTCCGTAGTTTAAACCCATGTTTGCACAGTAACTCAATTATGTTTCGGATGATACCCCTTGCCTCCTCGACCGTTTGGGCACCACTCATTAGATCATCGACGTAAAAACTATTCTGGATAATTCGCGAAGCTTCTGGATATGAATTACCGTATATTTCTGATATATTTTTTAGAGTACGAGTTGCTAAATACGAAGCCGAAGTTAATCCGTACGTGACTGTCGTCAATCGAAAATGTTTGATAGGTTCACTTGTATCTCCTCGCCATACAATTCTCTGATAATCAGTGTCTGGGGTTGCTAATCTTACCATTCGATACATTTTTTCTGCGTCGGCTGAGAAAACGACAGGATACTCTCTGAATCGCATTATGATGCTGAATAAACTTGGTTGTGTTACTGGACCAGCCGATAAACATTGATTCAATGAAACACCAGTCGTAGATTTTGACGATCCATCAAACACGACCCGTAGCTTAGTCGTAGTACTTCCCAAACGAAGAACACCGTGATGTGGTAGATAACATGATAGTTTGGGTATTTGATTTGGAGCGACTTCTACCATGTGACCCATGGCTAGATATTCCCGCATAAATTCGCAGTATAGTGTTTTGAAATCTGGATCTCTACTGAATCGCTTTTCAACTCCTTGAAGTCGTTTTATAGCAGCCGAAAGAGTTTGGCCCAATTTGGTTGGTGATTGCTTAAATGGCAGTTTTACCACAAAGCGTCCGTCTTCATCCATCTTAGTTGTAGTCACAAAGGTTTCTTCACAAAGGTTTTCCTCTTCACTAAGTTGTAATTCGCTTGACTTCACCTCTTCAACCTCCCAAAATCTTCTCAAGGTCTTATCGATGTCTATTAGTGCGGGAGAATTTTCTGTTACTAATAATGAAGAATAGTGCGCGAGTGTTGAATCATTTATTTGCCCAGTTATGATCCAACCAAAAATCGATTTTTGTAATACTACTTGAGCATCTGGTAATCTGATTTGACCCATTTCCAAGCAACTAAAAAAGTGATCAGCCCCAATCAAAATATCGATTTCACGACCAAGTTGAAACTCCGGATCTGCCAATATAAGATTTTTTTCAATGACTTTTCTTGGAATGTCGTAAACTGGCAAAGAGCAGGTGATTGTTTTAAGGACCAATGCATTTAGTTCATAACGTTGATGCTTTGTTTTGATGATTAGGGTTACTTTTCCCTTTGTTGACCCTACATTCATTCCACCAATGCCGCTCACTGCCACTCTTGAATTGACCCGTGGTAATTTTAGCCGCTGAACGCAATCCTCAGTTATAAAACTCATTTGTGAACCTGAATCAAGCAAAGCTCTACAGAAAGTTAGTGTTCCTTCTTGATTTACGACAGCGACTCTTGCTGTTGGTAAAATTGTAAACGATGATTTTGTCGGCCCGGAACAAGCAAGACTTGCGGCTTCAACTGGTTCAATTGAACTCTCTTCTTCGGCGTTAGAACTTAGATTGCTAAGGGTTGTTGATTCGCCAAAATGGAGGAGCGTATGATGCTTGCGACGGCATTGTTGACAACGTCGATTCGATGGACAATGCGAAACTGGGTGTTTGGAGCTTAAACAATTGTAACATCGATTGGAATTTTGAATAAATTCTTTCCTTTTGATTGCATTCATACCCTGAAACTGCTCACATTGTAATAATGAATGTGATGTATTTTCACAAAGAGCACACTTGAAATTAACGCTGCTTCCCTCATTTTTGTTATTGAATTGCGATTGCTCCTCGTTCGTGGACACAAGGCCTCGGATATTACTCCTTAAACTACGTTTCGGCGGTGCTGAGCAGGTTTCGAAGGTCAGAATTCTTTTGTCAAGAAATTTAAAAAAATCCTCAATAGTCGGATGATTGTGATCTGATGAATAATCAGACCATGCAATTTGGGTTTTTTCATCAAGCTTTTGAATTAGTAAATAAATGATCCAAGGATCACGAGTTTCGGCTTGATTCCCCAAAGCATTAAGCCCGCGAATTACTTCGTCTGATACATCACGCAACTTACGCAAACTTGATACATGACCAGTATTCGCATTTGGCTGTTCAACAAACGTTCTAATGTAAGAACCGATGATATATTTTTGGTTATCGTACCGCTCCTTCAATTTGTTAAAGGCACCAAGATAATTGGTCTCAGTTACTCTTATGTGTCGTACCAATGATGCCGCTTCGCCCCGCAATAAGCTTTTTAAATATTGAAATTTTTCAACTCCTGATAAATTTGAATCGTGAATGGTGGTACTAAACATGTCGAAAAATGAAGGCCAATCAGTGTAATCGCCCGAAAATGGTGGAATGTACAATTTTGGTAGCTTGACTTCCGAATGATTGCCAATATAAGTTGTATTTGCTGTCATGTTTAAACCATTGCTCGCTTGTGATTCTCTCAATTGCTTATGACGAATGCTGGTTTTGAGCCGACCAGCAGCTTCATAATAACTGTTTTCAATTGAGAGATCAACTTCCTCCTTTTCACTCATTGCGACTATGCGTGTCTCTATATTACTTATCGTATCATATAATTTCACGACCTGTTCAAGACGAACGATACATTGTTCCAACTCTGTTTGCTCATCAATCGCTCGGGCAAACTCAACGATTTGCAACAATTTGTTTTTGTTGAGAGTTCGTTGTCTTTTTAAGGATGAAATGTCTTTATCCGCCATTATTTAACTTTGTTGACGCTCCCTTTTTCTGATGGTAGTTGGATTTATTTACCGCTATGTTTTCTCCTTTCTGCACAGTTTGTAAAACACGTCTTCCCACACGTGTTCGTTCGTATTTATTTCCAAACTACCCGTTGCTGCATTCAAGTGTATGTGGCCTTGAATCCTGTTTTATTTTGTTGGTAATTTTCACGATACATTCACTTTGATTGTTACCACCACACTAACTGTTAAAGTATATATTTTGAGATCACCACAGCTACACACGCGACCGATGCAAACACTGGCAATTTCACCCCAATACCTCGTAGTTTGAAAAAAAAAAAAAAAAAAAAAAAAAACACACAACACGTGCCACTCTAACCTCAAATTTCGGTTTAATATTCTAGAATACTGAATGCAATGTTTGATAAATTACACCATATTCTACCACATAAACTCGCTTCTTCCCGCTTGGCTTCGTTTCAACTATACACGCTTTCCGCACACGTGTTGAATTGATTCACGACTCTATTTATGACTGTGAGAGCACTACCGCACTGAATGAACAAATATTTACCGCTATTATATTCGCTCAAAGTGGTTTAACACACTATCCGCTGAAGTGTTAATCAAAAAAAAACTTTCTTTTCTAACGTTCTAGAAGGTACGCGCACTGATTTGATTTTATAAACAATTTGTATCACCATTCTAGAAAATTGTACCGCAAAAATATCCGGCTCGAAGGACCATTTTGACGGAGTTCACTGTTAATTCCGCGAGGGCCGCTTGGTTCTTGAATTTTCCAAATTGAAACAAGACAATTATAATATACACGAATTCACAGATTGATAAAAACACAAACCAAAAAAAAAAAAAAACAAGCGAGATTAAGTTTTCCAGTTACAAATTTTATTATAAAAAAAAATATATTTGATTTTATGTGTTTTATAATTATTGTTGAATGCTATGAGTTGACTATTTCGCAATTGACAGTTACAACGAAGACTGGTCCAATTATAATTTTGTTGTTGCCTTTATACAAATTTTTGTTAGTTTCAATTTTTGATAATTTTTTTTTTTTTTTGTTGGTTAAGGTGTTATATCAAAGTACTGCTCTACACAAATCCAAAGTTTTACTCTACACGAATCCAAAGTGTTACTCTATCCAATCAAAAACAAATTTACTTTACTGAAATTTTGACGTTTACACATTTGTAAGTATAAAAATGAAAGAGATTTAAAATTTTAAAAAGATGAGGCTAAGTTATAACTTATACTATTAATTTGTAATTTTTAGGCCAAGGTGCGGTAAATGAGTGACTCCAGTGTCATCCAAATGAGATAAGAGGATTTAATTGATTAGTTACAATCCGGAATATTTATTATATGTTGTTCCCCTTTTAGGTTAGGACACATCATCATCGATGGGTAAACCAGGAACCCGTAAATGCAGCAAATACACGGTATCTTATGTTTGTAACCTAGATTTCGTGAAATAGATTTTAGTTGAGTTTACAGCGACTAAACAAATATGCGTTTTTAGATTCTAAAACCCTCCACAATAGTTTCGTAACATCAGGTCTATCGATTGGTTTAGATTGGAATAATGGATGTACCGTGTACTTGTTATTCTCGAATAAAATTTGGCTCTCGGTCAATTTCATAATTCTCATCTGATAACTCTACTGTTGAGACAGCTAGCGGCAATACCACGAAGAGATAATTTCAAGTACTGGAATCTTGTTCGATCGCTAATTTTAAAATAAGAACTTCCTTTTCCAGAATATTTGAAAACTAAATTTTCATTTTCCAAAAATTCCATTTTAATTTTAAAAATAAATCTCTGTTTTACGGAATATTATAAAATTAAATCTTCCCTTTGCAGGAATTTATTTCTAATTTGTTACTTTACGTTTTGTTTTAGTTTGTGTCGTTTTATCCTGGAATCATTTATTTTCAATAGGCTTTCCACGATTCAACAACTGCAATCGAGCAAAAAAATCTTGTTTAATTTACTCGAATGTTCAATTTGGCTCGATGACAAGCAATACTAACTTTATACATTCTGTAAATAAGGATCTATAACCAAACGATGCGACCATCTAGGAAAAGTTACGGTTAGATATTCTTAACCCCGGAAGCCTTACTGGCTCTCTTGCTATCTGATATCGGCTCTTTTCTCCTCTTCAACGCAGATTTATTGTAGATGTTAATTATCGTCTGGTATTCCGCGTAAGAAATTTTGTTTATGTTACTTGTGTATATAGCTTTGCTTGTTTTGGCAGCTGAAGAAGCCACCATCTTTTGGAAAAATATTTGTATTAAGTCAGTTCAATTTTGAAATGTTTATACTAATACTAGTTCTAAATTATTTAAAATTACGTATGTATGTAAATAAAATTATCTGAATTCACACAATTGCTTAAAATAACCATCATGTCTGTTATACTAAATAGAATTTTACGACCCACATTAACTGTGATCATCTCAATCCAACCAAAGCAAATTAAAAAAATAAAAACCCAACCGAAAAAAAAAAATGTAAACTGATGGCATAAAGTTACTGCCTCCGTTTCCATTTGTTTGCTGCTCAACCTTCTCTCTCACTATGTATAATTAATTATCCTTCAAACCCATTTATTATATGTTAGTATACAGTCGTACAAATAAAAATACATGTCCTTATGTAACCCTTCATATTATAATATGTATGTATGTATACCCAATGGCAACTTTTCGGACTAAATTAAAATTAATTTATAAAGAAGAATTCGGAAACTAAACCATTTATTTAAATTAATACAATAAAAAATAATTTGATAAAAATTTGACGACAAATAAACCAAGCCATCCCATCCCTTAAGAAAGTAAGCGGGAGTAACGCGTAGTGTTATTTCCATTCATCATAAATATTTCAAATATATGTAGAAATGCACTTTATCAACATATTATGACGGTGACACCTAGTGTGTAATAGAATAAGTTAAAATTAATAGCTCAATGTTAAACTGTTCTAAATGGAATTTTCCATGATAAAATTGTTCTACTCTAATCTAACTAGAAAAATCATGAGCTTTCTACAAGTTTGGTTTGTGTATATAAAAAGGCGAACGAAATCGAATGGGAGTAGTAATATTTGGTAAGCGATATTATAAAGATTAAAAGGAATTAAAAAGTGAATTAAAAAAGTGTTGTAGTGCGATAAATAAAGTAAAAGTGATCAGTAAAATTTAAGAATAATTTATATAAAGTGATTTTGTGAATTTTGATTGATAAACTGTGTTGTAATAAATTTTGTGAAATAAATAAATTATTTGGAGATAAATTAAATTGATTTTGTATTATTCACAATCCAGTGATACGAGCATTGAGTGACAAGGCAAAAACGTAACAATTTGGTGACAGCGGTGGGATTGTGAATAAAAAGAAAAAGAAAATGATTCTCAACGAATTAAAAGTTCCAGAATTAAAGAGGGAACTTGAGAAACGGGGTTTGGCCACTGATGGTACTAAAGCAGCTTTACAAGCGCGACTACGTGAGGCCATGCAGAACGAAGGGCTGGACGCGGAACATCATGATTTTGGAGAGAAAGTAACGGATGCGGCAACCGTAGAGCAGAAAGCAGAAGATAAACAACCGTTGGTCGAAAAGACACAAGAACATTCTGGAAGTTTCGATTTGTCGCAGTTAATAGCTGCTATGAACCAGATGACGGGACAGATGAGTTTAATGAAACAACAAAACGAACGACAAATGGTGAAAATTGAGCAGTCAAATGAGCGACAGTTGGAGACTATAAACCAGTCAAACGAAGAAATAAAACGACAGTTGGAACAACAAAATCAGTCTAACCTAAAAATGGAACAACAAATAGAGAAAATTTAACAACCAATCCAGGAAATTGCAGATGGGCAAAAGAGAATGGACGAGAAACTTCTCGAATTATCTACTAACATACACGGCGAAGTAGAGAAGCTACAAATGGAGATTCAAAAGGTTGACGAAAAATTAGAAACGAAGGTTCAACATGTTGAAGAGAAATTGCAAACGGAGATTCGACAAGTTGTGGAAAAATTTCAACGTCTCGAGAAAGATCTAACTGATGTCAAGGCAAGTGGAACAACGACGTAAGTGGTACAGACCGTTCAATCAGTTAAGTTAAAACCACCAAACTTCGACGGTACATCATCTTTCGGCATTTTCAAATTTCAATTTGAAACGGCAGCCAATCAAAACCGTTGGAATGATGAACATCTTGTCGCAGCGTTAATAGTGGCCCTTAAAGGTGAAACAGCGGAGGCCTTACAAACAATTCCGGAAAAAGATCGCAACAGTTATCTCGAAATAATGAAGGCGCTGGATAGGAAGTACGGCAGTGACCACAAGCGTGAAATCTATCGAATGGAATTGAAAAGCCGCTACCAAAAGGGAGGAGAATCACTTCAGGAATTTTCATCGGCAATCGAGCGATTAGTACATCTAGCACATACCAGTACGTCGGCCGATTATATGGAAAGGCTTTAAATTGACGCATTCATTGACGGCATTCGAGATCCAGAGACACGCAGGGCGGTGATGTTGTCACCTAAAGCAACCTTTGCGGAAACCATCGCTTGTGCGTTAACAAATGAAACTGCACAAGCCATCACCAAACCGTCAATGAAAATACGCCGAGTAGAAATCGATACAAGCATAAACAACGAGCGGTCAACACCAAGATACCGAGATGGAAGCGGCAAAATCAGATGTTGGGCATGTGATAAGGTCGGTCACATCTCTCGCGACTGCTGGGAATTAAGAAGAAAAAGGGGAAGATCACCATCTCCTATGCAGCGACGACCAAGCGGGGAGCAGGCGTTGGCTAGGCAAGAAGGCCAAATGACGGCGGAGCCGTTAAACTACAACGAGTCAGCTTAAAGGGGCAGAAGCTGACTCCCACAACCGATTGCCCCATAACCTCCATCCGCGTTTCGAAAGTAGCAAGAGGCGGTGACAGCTTAACAATCAAAGGCGACATTGATGGCACGGATTGCATCATCACTCTGGATACGGGAGCAAATCGCACGATTGTCCGTAAAGATCTGATCGATGGAGGTGTACAACCAGCTAATGGATTGAAGTTACAAACAGCAACTGGAGATAGTTCAATAATAAAAGGCAAAAAGATCGTGAAAATAAAAATCGGGAGAACTCTTTTCCAACACGAAGTGCTGATTGCAGATATTGTGGATGAAGTCATAATGGGGATGGACTTCATGAGGGCAAATGGCTTCGTGGTGGATGTTGGACGAGAAGTTTTAAGTTACGATAACATCGAGTTGCCACTTCAATCTAGCAGTGCCGGAGCAACTATCAGGCGAATTATTATTGATCATCGGGAGAAGCTGCAACGAATTCGGAGACGATCCTATGGGGAAAATTGGAGGGAGGTTCTGGGTCACCCAGGTTGTGGGTTGTGGAAGCTAACGAAGAGGAGAACGGAGCCAAGGAAATTATAATCGGAAAAGCCCTAGTTAAACCAGACAACGACTATAGAGTACCAATTATGACTCTAAATCTCTCGGATAAGACGAAAACCATCAAGAAAGGGACAGTCATCGGCCAATGTAACGAGGTTTCAACTATAGTAAAGTGTAAACAGAGAAGTTCGGTTGAAAAAGCCGACATGCAAGGGCAGAAAGAAATGGTAGAACAACTTATGCAGAAATGGACCGAAGATCTTACCGAGGCACAGAAAAATTCTGCACATCAACTACTCAAACGGTACACGTCCATATTCTGCAGTACATCGGATAATAACGGAAGGACCTCAATGGTAAAGCACCGCATTGATACGGGAGCAGAGATGCCAATTCGTCAACCACCCAGGAGGCTACCTTTGGCAAAACAAGAAGAAGTCAATCGAATGGTAACAGATATGCAGGCAGCAGGAGTAATTGAACCATCTAATAGCCCATGGAGCTCACCGGTAGTATTGGTCGAGAAGAAGGACGGTAGCATGAGATTTTGCGTTGATTACCGAAAACTCAATGCTGTGACGAAAAAAGATAGCTACCCACTGCCAAGGATCGATGACACGTTAGACACATTATCAGGTGCACAAATATTTTCGACATTAGATCTACAAAGCGGCTATTGGCAGGTGGAAGTCCATGAGGAAGATCGCGAGAAAACAGCGTTCAGTGTAGGTAACGGACTTTGGCAATTTAATGTTATGCCGTTCGGATTATGTAATGCCCCTGCGACTTTTGAACGATTAATGGAGCGCGTGTTAAAGGGATTACATTGGAAGACTTGCCTAATATATCTGGACGACATCATCGTTATGGGGAAGGATTTTGACGAGCATCTAAAGAACTTGGCGGAAGTTTTGGATCGGATACAGGCTGCCGGATTGAAGATAAGTCCAAAGAAGTGTAAGCTGTTCAGAACTGAAGTCAAATATTTGGGTCATCTCGTAACGATTAATGGAATTCACACCGACGAAGAAAAGATCGCAGCGGTAAAGAACTGGCCAAGACCTAAAAATTTACACGAATTACGAAGCTTTCTCGGATTGTGCACCTATTATAGACGCTTCGTGCCAGGATTCGCCAACATCGCCAAGAGTTTACACGAGTTGACCAGGAATAACAGGCCATTTGAATGGAACGATGACTAGGAGGAAGCATTCGTGGAACTAAGGAGACGGTTATGTGTTGCGCCAATCCTCGCGTACCCTATACCCAACGTGAAATTTATTTTGGACACCGATGCAAGTCATGACGGTATAGGAGGTGTGTTATCACAGGAAATTAATGGTCAAGAAAGAGTTATTGCGTACTACTCCAAAACATTATCGAAACCGGAGCGTAATTACTGCGTGACACGGAAAGAATTGTTGGCTATAGTGGAGTGTGTCAAGTATTTCCATAAGTATCTTTATGGACAAAAATTCCATTTACGGACAGATCACGGCGTTTTACGGTGGCTGTTACAATTCAAGAATCCAGAGGGACAAGTAGCACGCTGGATCGAACGTCTTCAAAGCTACGATTTTCAAATTGAACATCGGAAGGGAAGTGCACACAGAAATGCCGACGCATTGTCAAGACGGCCGTGTCCAGTAGAATGTAAACATTGTGGCCATGTTGAAGCAAAGGAAGGCATCATCGACGTTAGGCTTACGCAAGTGCTGCCTGATGAGGAGTGGACCGACGAAATGATCAGGAAAGAGCAATTGGATGATACGGATTTATCAGTTATAATAAAATGGAAGGAAAAGGAACACCGGCCAACTTGGAGCGAAATCGCGGACAGAACTCCCATTGTCAAGGCTTATTGGGCTCAATGGGATAGCCTTCGTCTTGAGAATGGCTGTTTAAAACGATTGTGGGAAAGCACGGATGGCAAAGTGAAGCAATTGTTGCTGGTGATACCAAAGTGCCGGATTGCAGAAATTCTGAATGAGTATCATGGAGGAGCAAGTGGGGGCCACCTTGGAATTAATAAAACTCTAGCAAAGATACGTCAACGATTCTACTGGGCAGGATGTAGGCAGTATGTGATAGAATGGTGCCAAAAATGTGACCAATGTGCGGCGGTGAAGGGACCCGCACGCAAAAGTCGTGGAACCATGAAGCAATATAACGTTGGAGCACCATTCGAAAGAATTGCAATGGATGTAGCGGGCCCATTTCCCACCACTGAGAGCGGCAACAAATATGTGCTAGTAATCATGGATTATTTCAGCAAATGGCCGGAGGTGTACCCCATTCCCAATAAGGAGACGACAATAATAGCTGATGCCGTGGTAAACAATTGGATTAGCAGATTTGGAGTGCCGATGGAGATTCATACCGATCAAGGACGGAATTTTGAATCGGTGGTGTTTCAAGAAATATGCCAGATGCTCGGTATAAATAAAACGAGAACAACGCCTTTGCATCCACAGTCTGACGGTCTGGTGGAAAGATTCAATGGTACATTGGAGGAATATCTAGCAAAGGTCGTTGAGAAACACCAACGTAACTGGGATCGACATATACCGATGTTTCTGATGGCCTATCGATCAGCAATACATGACACAACCGGAATGACACCAGCTAAAACGTTATTTGGAGATAATCGACGGTTACCTGGAGATCTAAAGTTTGGGGCTGTACCATCATCAGCTTTATGTGGACAAGATTACGTAGACCGAATGAAAGAGGAACTTAATGAGATTCATCAATTTGTACGGGAGAAAATACGGATGTCAAGTGACCGGATGAAGGTTCGATATGATATACGAGCAAATAACCAGGGCTTCCAGGAAGGGCAATTAGTATGGCTTCACAACCCGCAACGGAAAAAGGGATTATCACCGAAGCTGCAACCAGCATGGGAAGGACCTTATACTGTCTACAAGGATGAACGACGTGGTTTATCGGATACGGAAGGGACATCGAGGTAAACCAAAGGTGGTGCATTTGGAGAGGCTAGCCCTATACAGAGGAGGTGATTTGGGTCCTGTTCGGGACGAACAGGCTTAGGTGGGGGTAGTGTGACGGTGACACCTAGTGTGTAATAGAATAAGTTAAAATTAATAGCTCAATGTAAAACTGTTCTAAATGGAATTTTCCATGATAAAATTGTTCTACTCTAATCTAACTAGAAAAATCATGAGCTTTCTAGAAGTTTGGTTTGTGTATATAAAAAGGCGAACGAAATCGAATTGGAGTAGTAATATTTGGTAAGCGATAGTATAAAGATTAAAAGGAATTAAAAAGTGAATTAAAAAAGTGTTGTAGTGCGATAAATAAAGTAAAAGTGATCAGTAAAATTTAAGAATAATTTATATAAAGTGATTTTGTGAATTTTGATTGATAAACTGTGTTGTAATAAATTTTGTGAAATAAATAAATTATTTGGAGATAAATTAAATTGATTTTGTATTATTCACAATCCAGTGATACGAACCTTGAGTGACAAGGCAAAAACGTAATAATATTTTACGAAACAAAAAAAAAACGCAAAAATCTGTGGGAGGAAATTAAGTCAGATTTTACTCATGTATACATGCGACTTTATTTACATTTTTTAGTTCAACAAAAAGCTTATAAAATATTTACAAAACAGCATTGCCAAGGGAATTTTCAATGAATTTCTAGAAACAAAATATGTAAATAATAATTTTTACTTATTCCCTTTGTAACTGTGTAAGTGCATAAATATGTCTATGTATATGTGTCGAATAAATAATGGGATCCTGATTTTCTGCTCGAAAGAGGATATCTCTATATTATAAGCAACTATAAAAATCAAAAGTTGTTATCAATAATATCAATTTTACTGTAAATCACTGTATATTGTTTACTAGTTCATAATTTCACTGTAAATAAAATTAAGCTTTCATTCGAGCTTTTAGTTTTATTTTGTAATACAGTGTTTTTCTTTTCTATTTTTACTATGATTTTGTAAAAAAAAAACAGCAACAAGTACTTAAACTTTTAACTTTTTATGCTTTTTGTGATTCACGAGTGCATACATCATATTTTGTAAATTAAGTGCTTTTTACTGCACTGAATTTTGTTATTTCTACCTAACCCAATAAAACGAACTACATTTTCATGGACAATTATTTATGCCTCCTTTTTATTTAAATACAGGCAAATCCTCTTATAAAAATTTAAAAACCTTCCTAATACCCACAAAAAGCTTAAAAAGTTATTGATAAATTTACTTTGTATAAAGAGAGCAGGAAGATTTTTTTATAAAAACCAACCAAATTTTTAAGGTCTGATTTTAAATAAATTAACACAGTAAATTTATTGATAAAATAGTTGGTTGATGGAATAATAGAAAGTAGGTCTATCCTAGTAGGACTCTTCGGATGAGAATTTTCCCATAAAGCGCATCATTTGTAAAAGAATATGCCTCAACGTTCCCTTTTTCCATTATTTATGGAGTAAGGGACGCCTTTTACTAAATTTGGTCCTAAACAATTGGTGTTGACAACCAGTGGCGTAACTACAAATTTCGCTCCCCCCCCTTCCCGCAAAATTTTTCTTGGCCCTTAAAATGCTTTTTTTACCTAAGAACAAGTAAAGCTTTTAGTTAAAAAATTATTTCTTCCTATTGTCCAGTCTCGCATTAATTAAAAGTATCTGATTCAGTAGCGTAACTACAAATTTCGGGCCCGCCCGCAAAATTTTTCTTGGGCCCCTAAAAATGCTTCTTTTACCTATGAACAAGTAAAGCTTTTTTTTCACATAAAAATTTGCTTTACGTCGTTTTTTAATCAAAAAATTGTTTCTTCCTATTATATAGCGTCCAGCCTCGTATTGCTTAAAATTATCTGATTTCGAGAGGGGGATTTAAGAAATTGCGCAAATTTTAATGTTTAAAAGTTTATATTGTAGATCCTGCAGACTGTTAGTACCCGAAAAAAATCTCAACTAATGCAGTGGAAGATAGTTTCCTTACCGGTAAAACCCTTTTAGTCCAGTAAATTAAGGGTCGAACCTGAAAGTTACTAGTTGCCATTTTTATTTGCTAGTTGATGAATGGCATTTGGCCCCCCTTAAAAATGAGCCCGAGTTTACGTAAAAATATTGTGCAGCAGGGGGAGAAAACGGCCCCCAAATTACCCGGAAAATCGGTTTTCCGCGAATATCTCCCAAAATATGGCAGTTAGAGATTTTTTGTTCAGATAAAAATTGAAGATCAGTTTCTTGCCTACAAAAATAGTCCTTATCATTTTTCTCGAAAATTTGACCGTTTTCAAGATAAACAGGCCCAAGCGCACCCAGAATATTGAGTTTCTTTGTATGCCGGAGCACAGTCCGTGCATTTACACAAAGTTCTTCTGGAACGGCAAATCTACCGCTACCATATCCGGTGACTCGAGTTACGTTTTTGTGCAATTATTTTTTTTTTCACAAAATCGGCGATTTTCCAAGAAATTTGAAAACGCGTGCACAAGGAAAAAGCGCACTTTTTCTTTTCATGGCATTTTTCTCCCTGCCCTTTATTTCTGATATTTTAACACCTTAACTAGTGTAAAGGTTGAATTCTCACCTTTCCATCAATGTATATAAAGTCATCCCATTTATACGTGGGGAAAAACCCGAGCCTCTAAATGTAATGCTATAATTTGATTACTTTCATTTTTTTCATTCGTTCGTCGCGTGTGTGCTCTATGCGGCGCTCGTGTCGTCTGCTACAGTCCATGCGACCACAGTAGCATTTTGTTGGTTAATTTTTGGAGATATTAAATGCGTTGGTTTTCTTTCATTATTTTGATAAATATTATAGTCAATTATAGAAAAAAATGGAGGTGTGGCCAACACACGACTTTCTTTTATGAACAGAGAATTTTGAAAAATTTTATTTTTTTCTTAATTTTTTTTTTTAATTTTTAAATTTTTAATTTTTTTTTTAAATTTTTAATTTTTTTTTTTAATTTTTAATTTTTTATTTTTATTTGTTTTTAATTTTTGGAAACATTTTGTATTTAGTAGTTTTTTGTAAACCTTATGGTGCGCGATGAACGCTCGAACGAGGTAGACGTGTTTTTTTGTCTTCCTGCTTAAATTAAATTTTATTTTTATTTTTATTTTCGATGTACATAAATTCAATAAAAAAAACTGTGTATTGAATTCAACAAATAAATAAAAAGTGATCTTTTTGGATTAATAAAAAGTGTTCATAGTGAATATAATAAAATAAAAATATCTCCTGTATACAAAAATTAACTTTGTTGCAAATGGCGTAATATTGAAATAATTTTGCGCAACAAGAAACAAAATACAGTCGAGAAAAAATATTTGGTTTAATTTCTTCTAAATTTGTGAAAATAGTGCGGGACTGCTGTGAAATTTTGTGAAATTGCGTGAAAAATAGTGGAACGAAGTATAAAATGTGTCCATCCGGGAACATTTGCCAGGTTTTTATCTAATTTTCCTTAAATTTTATGCTTTTTGATTAAATAACGCATGTGTGCAGTTGCTTGTTGTTTGCTTACATGAGTATGAGGCATCTCTTTCTCGAACGTATTTGAATTTGTTTATGTATAAACAAGTTCATTATGTATGTGCGAGGCAAAGAATGCAGAAGAGATATATGCAGGATATATGGTTGGTCTCTCTTTTAATCGTAAGAACGTGAAGATCAAACATGACATTTGGTTTTTAAACTATGGACTGTCTCATTTAAACAATTCCTATTGGAATTTGGTATAGAATGCAGAAGAATAAAATCAAAATTGAAAGTAATGATAAAAAATTATTCGTAAATCGATTTTAAATTGAATACAATCGAATATTGTATTTGGAAATTGCCAATGATTGCCAATTGAGATATATGTAACTTTGGGTGAACTGGTGAATTGGAGTATGACTTACTTATTTAACATGAGCTGAATCAGCACTAGATTTCAGGAAGTAGGAACCACGAAAAGAGATTGTGGAAATGGGGATACTTAACTAATTACTGTCAATAACTTCTAATTCGGTTTATTGGGTGTTGCTTGGAAACAACTGATTAATTTGATTTCAATTTTCAGAGATATTATTTATCATAAATTACATTTCCAGAACATTCTTACGTCTTTAGCTTACTGAGAGGTTGAATTGGAAATGGATCTGAATTAAATTTGTTAACCTATTAACCTACAAATTGTTTCAAATTTTGAAAGTTTTAAATATTTAAATTTGAATTTTAAGTTGGTAGTTCTTCAGTTCGGTTATGGTGCGGGGGGAGGGGTAGAAAATTTATAATCCGTACAGATGATAATTTTAAGGCTTGTTAAATTTAGCAATTAATTTGCTGTCCTAAGAGTATAAGTAGTAAGAATATGGGATGCATTTATCAGGCAATGATGTATTTTGCTTTGTATTGAGGGAGGGGGAAATTGGAATTGTTGTTGTCTGGTTTGAATGAGTGTTTTTGGGTTTTGTGCGGGTGTACGTGAAATTGATTTCAGTTCTTAGCGACTGAAACTTGGTAATTGGATTGGATTTTGGATAGCATGGGGGTGTGTTGGTTTAAATGGACATGCGTCGTAGTTGATTGATATTTGATTGTGTTTTCGCGAACATTTGTGGGTGTTCTGTCTCTTTATTGTGTGTATTAGCGGAGCAGACAGGGACGGTTATACAGTTTTGATGTATAAATACTTCTGTTGTTCTGGATTGCAAACTGAACGTTTTGTATTTCATCGTTTTTTGAGGTTTATGGTTTGATAAATGTTTTACGTATAAGTGTCTGGAATACATTTAATTAAATCATAGTATCTGAATATTATGAGTGAAACAGGTTTGTTTGCGTGCAATGGATGATTCAAAAGTATGTTAAATCGTTTCGGATGTCAAAATAAATTTCGATGTCAATGGGAATAGATGGGCTTGAATTCACAATCAGAAGGGAAAGAAAAAAAGAATGGAAGAAAAAAAAGAAAAAACAAAAAATACTACCGCAGGGCAGACATATTTTGGTTGTTTTTTGCACAACAGTGGTTTTATAAATTTGCGACATGTGCTTGCATTGATAGGAAACTTGACTAATGTAGATAGATTAGATTAAGTTATAATTTATGTTTTGAATGGTTTTAACGTTTAGTTAATTATTGTTGTAGTATGTAATAAATAATTAATTAGATATAGAAGGTCCATAAACTATGAAATAGGGGCTGTTCATTTAAAATTAAATATTTTAGTAAGTTTTTATCAGGTAAACTAGTGAAAGGTGGACAGGGGTAAAACTACAACATTAATAAATTTTAAGCCCTGATTTAGATGTGGAGAGTCCTGAGTATCCGGCTTGGATTCCAGAGAAATGATCACAAATAAAGTAGCTAGATTGTGCTGTCTTGTATTAACTTTTATTATATATTCCACTAAAAATTTACTAACTATCGATCGCATTGCGGTCTGTAAACGGGTCGAGTCTGTCCCAACTAATACAAAAGATTCTGTTATATTAATTATTCATTTAAGAAATAAAATTTTGCTATTAGGCTGTTTATTAATTAAATTTAGTTTTCAGAATCGCCTGGGAATTGCATATTAATTTTAAAGTTTAATTTCAATTTTATTTTATTTTATTTTAATTTTATATTTATTGTTATAAGGATTAATTATAATCTTAGCTTAGTAATTTTAAATTTCTTAAATTTCTTAAATACTTTATCAGGTAAATTAATGAAAGGCGGACTGAGGGAAATGGCAACATTAATAATTTTTAATTAAGGTTTAGGGTAATAAATCAATAACCTATATCGGTTTTGGTTGGTATGTGAAAATGGGTGTATGATGTGTGCATGGGGATGCTAAAGATACGGTTACATAAATTATTCATTTAAGTAATAAAATTTGGTATTATGGTGGTTTATTAATTGGATTGAACTTTCAGAGTCGCCTGGGAATTATAACATTAATAATTTTTAAGTCCTGATAAAAAATTTAGGGAGTCCTGAGTTCCAGCCCCCGGATTCCAGAGAAATGATCAACTAATAAAGTAACCAATTGTGATTGTCGAATACTAACAGTAGTTTGAAACTGGCCACCGGGAAACCGGACCAATTCTGTCATTACTAACATACCTTTCCCATCCTACCACACAAAATTTACTAACTATTGACTGTAACGGTGTTTGTAACCTGGTCGATCTCAAACAATTACTAATATCCTTCCTTATCTTTCCAAGTAAATGTAAAAATGGGTGTACGGTGGGCCCGGCGCTTTCCGGGATCTCCTGCTTAATGCTTGGCCGTACATTCGAAATCAATCAATCAATCAATCAAGTAGTTTTTTGTAAACCTTATACTTTTTAAGATATTTGCAAAACAAATTTTCTGGACCAAGGGAGTGGCCACTTCCGGTTAGCCGATTTGGAGGAAAATTCACTGGGACCTCCCAATTTATCAAAAAAGCTTAAATCTGAAGTTTCAGTTCGATTGATTAAACCATCTGGGCTGTAGAGAGGACACAGACAGACTGACAGACTAACAGACTGACCGACTGACAGACAGACAGACAGACACCATTTCGAAACCCACTTTTTCGGACTCAGGGGACCTAAAAACAAATAAATTTCTAAAAATCTCAAGGTTCAAAATTTTCATGATTACTATACTTTATTTTACTAGAGCAAAAGAAAGTAAAAAACTTCCAGGGGACCCTTTTGTCGTAATTAAAAAAACAGAATTCCAGACACGGCTTATGACAGAAATCAAAACTCGAATCCAGGACGAAATCTGTAAAACATTATTGGATAGAATTTCAACAATAGATCTTGTGAGTGCCAAAGCAAGATACCACAAAAAATGTCAATCAAAGTTTTTCAAGCCTCCACCCGTCCATTCAAAGCCTGGACGTCCCAAGGATAAACATATTCTGGTTCAAATGGACAGAGTTCTGAAGTATATTGAGGAAACTAAAGAAAAACTGTACCGCCTAGCTGATTTGCTTGAAATTTCAGGTGAGTGTTTCAAGAAACACTAAGATTCCAAAAAAACCGGCCCTTTTCAGGGGCACAAAAACTTTCAACGTAGAAACAATACTTGGCTCGTCACCATATGTTGATTAGAAGTATTGTATCTAATAGTTATACGAATTATTTCTTCCCAGGTGATCCTCCTATGATTCGTGCGACCCTGATTGCATGCTTGAAAGACGAATTCGGCGAGGACCGGATAGGTTTTTGTTCTGAGAATGGTAGTGAAACAATCATGTACTTAAAGGAAAAAGAATATGAAGTTATGAGGGAAGAATGGAACCAAGCGGCAGCAATTATTCGGCGGCACATGCTTTCATTTCCCCGTAATAGGGCCATTTATCCTCCAAGTGACTGCCTCCTGGCCGAAGTGGATGATAGTGTCCCAGTTAAGTTACAGTATTTGATTAATAAGATTGTTTTGACCGATAAAAACAAAGATCTCGCTTCTCTAAAACGAAAATGCACTAGCATCAGTCATGCAATAATGGTGATAGCTTGACCGAGGTTTTTTTTGTCGCACTTGCAGCTCGGTTTGGGTGTAATGCTTTTCCGAAAATTTGGTTCTCGAAATCTTATCGATATGCTTTTTCAATTGGGAAATTGCGTGTTTTATTCGGAGGTGATGAAGTATCAAAATAGTATAATGTACGCTCAGCCCCCAAAAATCAAGAGAGGTTCCTTTGCTCAATTCATTTTTGACAATTGCGACTTTAACACAAATACGATTGACGGAAAAAATACCTTTCATGGAATGTGAGGAATTCTAGCTGTCACAAGCAGCCCTTATTACGCGATATTGGCAATGTCGATAGGAAAGTCATCGATGAGCATAACATAAGCTTGAGAACTTATGACGGGGGCAACGAGATCGGGTACAAAAATATAATTGCCGCAGTCCTTGATATTCCGGATTTTAGTATTGCCAATATTGATAATGCGGATTTCTTGTGGATGTATGGTAGAGCTAAGGTTTGGAAGATTTTAGGGTGGAACGCGTTCATGGGGAAACTAACCCAAAATATGCCTTATCAACGAAGTAAAGTTATCTGCTTGCCGTTTGTTAATCATCCGCCAAGTGACAACGACACAATTTTCACCGCCCTGACATATACTGCAGAAAAATCCAAAGAATTGGGTCTTCATACCTGCTTCGTTACGTTCGACCAGCCACTCTACCAGAAAGCAACTCAAATTGTCAAAGGTGCGGGTGCTGGTAATGCCATTTCTAGGATTATTACTAGCCTGGGTGGATTTCATTTGCTTCTGTCGTATCTCGGCAGCATTGGGTTCATTATGTCCGGCAGTGGGTTAGAAGAATTAATGAGTATTTGTTACGCTGCTGGAACGTCCAAGAAAATGCTCTACGGACACGCGTATTACCGTGCGATGCGAGCTCATTCACTTGTTTTTGCTGCTTTATGCGAACGGATATTTAACGAAATAGAATTTTCACCTACTGAGAAGATAGGCATGAAAGATTACCTCACAAATATTGATACTATCGATTACAGGGATGTCAAAGACTGTGCATTCATTAAAACCGCGAATGAAAAATTTATAAGTGAAATGAATGAAATTGAGGGGCGAGGAAAAACAGCCAAGTTGTGGATACAATCAGAGCACCCTGTATTTTATAGAGCCATAATCAAAAAATTTGAGCTTTTATAAGGGAATTAGAAACGACGAAAAAACGAAACTTTTCATAGTAAAACACGCAAAACATATGGGAAATCACTTTTTTTCCTAAGACAAATTTTTAAATGAAAATGTTACAAATTCTTAATTATGATTTCTGAGATACTTTCATAAATGTTTGAGTTTCAACATATATGAATATCGTTTAAGTAAATCGTTTTCATTTTCTTATAATAATTGAT
Source organism: Tipula vernalis (assembly GCA_958295665.1). NCBI lineage: Eukaryota > Metazoa > Arthropoda > Insecta > Diptera > Tipulidae > Tipula > Tipula vernalis. The sequence continues at coordinate 43,320,739 of OY282560.1, forward strand.
TTATTTAAACCAAAATATTCAAAAAATTCATAACAACAGCATTCTGGTCAAATTGAAATAAAAGCTTACTACGATTCGTTTGGTCATTAAGTCAATAAACATTACATAGATGGCAGTGATGGCCGTAAAAATTTGGAAAAATCGTATCAAAAATTACCACCTGGGGAAATTTTAAGTTCAAAAATTGTAGGTAAAGCAAAACAAATACCCAAAATATCGGAACGTGTGATAAATTTGTCATTAAACAATTTTTTTTCGTATTTTGCTGTGACCATTTAAGACATCTTACGTACACTAGTGAAACTAAAGATAAATTTAGCAAGTATTATTTTAATTTGTCAGAGCCAACTTTGATGTATTTTCAAAATGAAAGTTTGAAAAAATATATTTTAGAAATAATTTAATTTTAATATTTCTGCAATTAATATTTACTTAATACCAATATGGCCTGCTTGTATATTGTTCTTAAAGATATGTAGAAAACTTTTATATAAGCATTTGATACTATTTTTACATTTTTAATTGAAAAACTTGAAGCTAAAAAACACTATTTTTACTATGGATTCCTATGGAAATCAGTGAAAAGTTATACCACTAAAAAAGCTTCTAAAAAATACGTCATTAAGATTATGGCTCTATACTCTAGAAGGCTCTGATACAATACATGCGCATGTTTCAAATAGCAAAGTGTTTTCTTAAATCCGAAAAAATGGGCGATTTGATTTCTCAGTTGAAATGTATCGAGCAAATGCTTCCCTATTTCCATGCGGTCGGTCATTTCAACTAAGCACAGTCGGCGCATTTCTATGTACATGACATGAGAAACTACCACGAAAACATGGAGAAACTTCACGAAAGTCAAGGTCATCGTGAAAATAATGGACGACTTGTATTGAATATCATAATTTTGTTCGAAACGGGTTTAACACAATCAGGCGTACAGACAAATTTTGGTCGGGTAACTACACTGACATGACGATTGAACAAGACGTCATGAGAATAGTTAAAGTTAGCGGCGGATTAGTTAACCGTGGATTCAATACGAGTGCCACTACCAAGTTCATCGCATCTCTTCCTTTCATGGTAGATATTTGTAATCAAATAGAGGAGTTTTGCGGGGTCCGTTTCAACTCCAGTGACCAGCATGTAGATGCCCGAGACAGCCGGACAGATCGCGATGACGAAGACTTGGCTAAGTTAAAGGGGTGGATTGAAATACGCAACCCGTTCCCACATACAGAAGAACTTATTTCCTTGTCCACCGGGCTCGTTGCTGGGAAAGAAGTTAATTGTCATGAAGCTTTTGCGGTTGGAACAAATAGATCCTTAATCAAGTGCAAGGCAAGAGGTTTCATGCTATTTCATTTACACGCAAGTATCGCGTAGTACCTCTTATAAATAAAACGTCTTCGATAAAAGTTCAGGATGAAGTTATAACAGTAGATCCCTTGTTAATTTTCCGGAAAATTTGCCTGACCCAAGAAAAGTCCCCCAATAAACTAGAAAACCATTTCGATTATGAACTAGCTCCATTTCCAATGAGCATATTTGACAATGGCATGTTACGGAAAACCGTTAAATCGGATCTAATAAAGATATTCTCACCCCAGAAACCGCGAAGACTAAATATATTCACGTCGTCGACGGGGGAATGTTGATACATCGGGTACCCTGGACGGGAAAGGAATTATTTGTTGTAATTTTCGGCAGATATTAAAACATTTAAGAGATAATTTTTCCCGGGAAGTCGAAGTGGGATTCGATGGCTTTGAATGCAATCGCAATAGTATAAAAGGGTCAGAACGTTTGCGACGTGCAAACAACATGTCATGCCCTGCTACTAAAAATGTCATATATGTCGATGACCTACTGACCAGTACAAATTCCAACAGTGCTGCTATTGAACTTAAGGGCACAATTTCGAAGATATTGCTATCGGCACTAAGAAAGTTGTGCTCCAATATCCCTGAAATTATAAAGGACATCCCACCAGAATTCACAGCAAAGTTGCTACAAATTGACGCAAATGATTTCCAAGAGAGAAATTTTATCACAAATTACTCGAATTTACGATGCTCTCGGCCTATCGGCGCCCGTAGTCATATTGGGTGGAATCGGAATTGGATTTGGATCAAGCATTTCCCCAAAATATGCATACATACTGGCAAACATTTCAAAGGAGTCTCACCATAATCAACCAATTCATGATGATTGTCGCCTATTTGGTTCAAATCGAAGTCAAAGTATCCAGATACATGGATTTGCCATTATGCAAGCAAGCGTACAAATGGTGCTGTGCTAAATGTTTACCGTCGATGGCCATGTATTCGTCAAGCTCATCTTTCCGAAATCGCGTGTTGGTCCACTAACGCACAAAATTCACAATAAATTGAATTTTAATGTGGACCAAACTTTTTACCGGCCCGACTCAACAATCACGATGCACTGGATAAAATCGTGCCCATCGAATTGGAAGACTTTCGTTTCACATCTAGGTCACCGCAGTACAAGACGTCTCACAAAAGGAAAGCTGGCTACATGTACCGACCGAAGATAATCCAGCCGATCTTTTTCACGAGGATTACTTCCAAAGAAGAACTGGAGACCTCGTTTTGGCCAACGCTACGTAAAGAGTTTCCATTACCATAGGAACTCCTAATGTACTAACCGAAATTAAGTTTTATCATGACTTCAGGAAGCTGAGAAGGACTGTTGCCTTTATGCTTCGATTGAAGATGCACCAGAATTTTAAATTTGGCGGACCTTTAAAACTGAAAGAGTTGGCGAACTCTTCATACCATGATCCGAATAGTTCAGAAAGAATGTTTTTCGGTCGAATGCCTCGGTACTATACATCTTTATACTACCTGTACTATTGAAATTCCCTGAGGAGGTGTGATGGTAGCCTGACTGTCCATATACAAGCGAATATCACCAGCCGATATTACATTATACCTCCACCAGTCTACGACTTCCCTTATGGCAGTTACTTAAAAATGCTGCAATAGTCGGGGAGACGGAAGGAGAGGTTTATCAGAAGTTCCTCATAAACCACCCTAGCCCCAACTTCCCGTCCCTTTTCGAACCATCAGTGAAGGAGTTAATAACTCCTGGTTCCAGAACTGTATTCGTCATCCAGTCCTCTCTGGACGGGATCATCGTTCAACGTTAACTTTAGAATGACCGTCTCCAGAAAGATCAGGACTAAGGCTCTCTGGTCATTTACGATCGTAATTCACGCGATACGGTGAGAATTGTGATGCACCATAACTTGTCTGTGCTAATTATATCCTTGGAAACTCCTTTCAATAAAAAAAATGTTATCTTCCAAGTAGTCTTGAGGCAAACCTGAAGTGCCGAACAAACACAATATATTCTAATAAATCCCGACCTCATTTTTGAGTTGAACGTATTTGTGGATTTTGTCGCAGCTTAAAGTTAAAATTCGAGAACCTCAAAATCATATTTAATTTCTCCATCCAACTTGGGAAGGATGAAGTCAAAAGATTTCCGTTCAGTTATTGGATGTTTTTCTTTGGAGAAAGCCATTTTTTTCGGTTCCTAAACCGCCTCGAGCAAGACTATGCTCAATATTCCTACTCCTTCGAAAACCTCCGTTAGGATTGCCTAATCGTGACTAAAATTGGCATTTAAATTTGGAGATACCTTACTGAGTAGAACTGTAGCACCATAGGCAAATATATTTATGGGGTTTTACGGTTTGAGCCTGGGCGCCTAATAAATTGTGGACAAATGGATTTAAATTCTATTTTGGACACTTTCTAAATATAAACCAAAAAGAAAACCGCAGCTTTGAAGCTTTTACTGACCATTTATTGATACCAAAAAATCTTTAGTTTTAAGAAATTAGCAAACTTAAAGAATTTTTAGAAATTTTAAGAAATTTAAGAAATTATTAAAATTATGCCCGCAACATAATAATTTTAAGAATTTTACAGCTAGAAGATCACCTAATCATAATCCAAAGGTATTCATCGCGATAAAAAATCGGTTTTTGAGGGAATTAAAACATTTCGGCGGCCATTTTGAAAATGAATTTGAAATAAGTCCTCTATCAACATATTCGAATAATTTTTTATTTTTTTTTTTTAATTCGCGGAACACAAGGTATTCACCGAATTTTTAAATATTGCAACACCCAACATAAAATTAAATGTTGACTTTCCTAATGGAATTCGAAACCTCTCGATCAGAAAACGATGACAGCTGCCAATAAAAATTCATAAAATACACTTCATAATTGCCGTTAATTAAATGTCAAGAATTACGGGGAATCCTAAAAATCCAGGAAAGATACATTTGGAAAGGTGGTAATTAGAACAGAGAGCTTTATAAGGGTCCCATACCAAGCAACGTCATACACCACTCAGCTGAGTTAGATAGCTGATGTAGCCAACTAATATGACCTTGAACTTTGACTGGTTAAACTTATTCGCCCACCTACATAAAGTGAATGTGAAAATTTAATTCTCGAAATCGATTGATGCGAATTTAAATCGAAATAGTTTAAAGCCAAAAATATCTAAATTTTAGATGATTCAGCTAAAAAAAAAAAGTTTTCGATTATAAGTAGAAACAGAAATTCTTGTTTGCTCAACGCAATAAAATTGGTTCAATCATGACATGAATAGCAAAAAATTGGTCCAAAGTTGTGTTTAAGATTAACTTAGCCGATATACAGAAGAAATAAATAAACCGGAACTGTAACCAAAACGAACCAAAAAAAAAAAAAAAAAAAGTTTTCCCCATTTTCCAAAACTCATCATTATTCAATTCGAATATCTCTTTTTCCACATTTTGCTATTCAAACGGTAACAGAAAATGTTCACCGGTCTTTTTTAGATTTGTATGTATGTATTTTGGCATTGTTATCCATTTAAATTGTTTGCCGGTTTAAAACACACAAAATGAAATGGAAAAGGTGGTAATATTTGGTTTTCAGTTTTCCGACATGATTTTCAATTTCAATTTGTATTTGGTATTGCCTTTTATTGTGTGGCTAACAGATACACGCAATCACATCGTTTAATTTACAACAATAAGCTTTCGATTTTAAAGCATTGGAAAAAATATTTTACATTAATAGATTTTGTTGTATTTGTTGAGGTGAAACTTGATTGATAAATGAGAAAAATGTATTTACTGGGTGACAATGGCAGAAATATGGCGCAGATTTAGTCTCCAAGTATGCCCAAATAAAATAGTCAGAAGGATTTAAATCTATAGAATACGGTGGCCATTGCATAATGTCGATAATTGAAGCGGAAGCTTTCACACCAAAAAAATATTTTAATATTTTAGAGAAAAAAATTGAGGTGTGACCAACACACGACTTTCTTTTATGAACAGAGAATTTTGAGAAATTTTTTTTTTTTTTTTTAATTTTTAAATTTTTAAATTTTTTTTTTTTTAATTTTTTATTTGTATTTGTTTTTAATTTTTGGAAACATTTTGTTTTTCGTAGTTTTTTGTAAACCTTATATTTTTCAAGATATTTGCAAAATATATTTTCTGGACCAAGGGAGTGGCCACTTCCGGTTAGCCGATTTGAAGTAAAATTCACTGGGATCTCCCAATTTATCAAAAAAGCTTAAATCTGAAGTTTCAGTTCGATTGGTTAAACCATCTGGGCTGTAGAGAGGACACAGACAGACTGACAGACTGACAGACTGACAGACAGACAGACAGACACCATTTCGAAACCCACTTTTTCGGACTCAGGGGACCTCAAAACAAATAAATCTCTAAAAATCTCAAGGTCCAAAATTTTCATGATTACTATACTTAATTTTACTAGAGTAAAAGAAAGTAAAACCCTAATCCATACGAATCGTTCGTTTAGTAAAAGTTCTGCAAAATTATTTTTTGGAAATCGCACTCAACTCCCAAGGGCCAATATCGGCCATTGCCAACAATGATGACAAAGGTTTCGCTAGCACATGGAATAGGTCCCTCAAATACCTAGTTAAAAAACCCTAATCCATACGAATCGCTCGTTTAATAAAAGTTCAACGAAATTATTTTTTGGAAATCGCACTCAACAATGATGATAAAGATTTCGCTAGCACATGGAATAGGCCTCTTCATTACCTAGTTAAAAAACCCTAATCCATACGAATCGTTTGTTTAGTAAAAGTTCTGCACAATTATTTTTTGGAAATCGCACTCAACTCCCAAGGGCCAATATCGGCCATTGCCAACAATGATGACCAAGGTTTGGCTAGCACATGGAATAGGTCCCTCAAATACCTAGTTAAAAAACCCTAATCCATACGAATCGTTCGTTTAGTAAAAGTTCTGCACAATTATTTTTTGGAAATCGCACTCAACTCCCAAGGGCCAATATCGGCCATTGCCAACAATGATGACCAAGGTTTGGCTAGCACATAGAATAGGCCTCTTCATTACCTAGTTAAAAAACCCTAATCCATACGAATCGTTCGTTTAGTAAAAGTTCTGCAAAATTATTTTTTGGAAATCGCACTCAACAATGATGATAAAGATTTCGCTAGCACATGGAATAGGCCTCTTCATTACCTAGTTAAAAAACCCTAATCCATACGAATCGTTCGTTTAGTAAAAGTTCTGCAAAATTATTTTTTGGAAATCGCACTCAACTCCCAAGGGCCAATATCGGCCATTGCCAACAATGATGACAAAGGTTTCGCTAGCACATGAAATAGGTCCCTCAAATATCTAGTTAAAAAACCCTAATCCATACGAATCGTTCGTTTAGTAAAAGCTCTGCAAAATTATTTTTTGGAAATCGCACTCAACTCCCAAGGGCCAATATCGGCCATTGCCAACAATGATGACAAAGGTTTGGCTAGCACATAGAATAGGTCCCTCAAATACCTAGTTAGAAAACCCTAATCCATACGGATCGTTCGTTTAGTAAAAGTTCTGCAAAATTATTTTTTGGAAATCGCACTTAACTCCCAAGGGCCAATATCGGCCATTGCCAACAATGATGACAAAGGTTTCGCTAGCACGTGGAATAGGTCCCTCAATTACCTAGTTAGAAAAGCCTAATCCATACGGATCGTTCGTTTAGTAAAAGTTCTACGAAATTATTTTTTGGAAATCGCACTCAACAATGATGATAAAGATTTCGCTAGCACATGGAATAGGCCTCTTCATTACCTAGTTAAAAAAACCCTAATCCATACGAATCGTTCGTTTAGTAAAAGTTCTGCAAAATTATTTTTTGGAAATCGCACTCAACTCTCAAGGGCAAATATCGGCCATTGCCAACAATGATGACAAAGGTTTCGCTAGCACATGGAATAGGCCCCTTAATTACCTAGTTAGAAAACCCTAATCCATACGGATCGTTCGTTTAGTAAAAGTTCTGCAAAATTATTTTTTGGAAATCGCACTCAACTCCCAAGGGCCAATATCGGCCATTGCCAATAATGATGATAAAGGTTTGGCTAGCACATGGAATAGGTCCCTTAATTACCTAGTTAAAATTCAGGTTTGTCCAACACACGACTTTCTTTTACGAACAGAAAATTTTGAGAAATTTTATTTTTTTCTTAATTTTTTTTTTTAATTTTTTATTTTTTATTTTTATTTGTTTTTGATTTTTGGAAACATTTTGTATCAAGTAGTTTTTTGTAAACCTTATACTTTTTAAGATAATTGCAAAACAAATTTTCTGGACCAAGGGAGTGGCCACTTCCGGTTAGCCGATTTGGAATAAAATTCACTGGGACCTCCCAATTTATCAAAAAAGCTTAAATCTGAAGTTTCAGTTCGATTGATTAAACCATATGGGCTGTAGAGAGGACACAGACAGACTGACAGGCTGACAGACAGACAGACAGACACCATTTCGAAACCCACTTTTTCGGACTCAGGGGACCTCAAAACAAATAAATCTCTAAAAATCTCAAGGTCCAAAATTTTCATGATTACTATACTTTATTTTACTAGAGTAAAAGAAAGTAAAAATTGGCCCCAAACCGCTTCTATGAATCTTTGCGTTTTACAAGTCGTGTCGATAGTTGGTAAGGTTTTCTTTGGCTATTTTTCAAACTGCTTCGCTGTTTAATTGAAGACTCCTCCCTGTACACGCATGATGTAGAGTATTGAAAGTATGCGGACGGCCTCTTCCTGGATGATCCGATGAACAACCTAACCTCCCCGTTTTGTTTTATTGCTTTGGAGGCTGTTGAACGTGGAAGACGAAAATTTTTAATTATTTTGTTTGCCAAATTTCCAGCTTCGTACAGTTCGATAATACCGAGACGACTTTTTTTAGTGATGATAAAGTTGAAAAGTTTATTTTAATGGATACATTAAAAACTTGAAAATGCATTCTAGATGGGAAAACAAAAATTAAAAACAGTCTAAAATTTCTAGCACGACCTAAACTCAATTCCAATTCAACCCGCAATCAAACCCTTCCAGAGACATCCTAGTCAGAAACTTTCAAAACGTCCAGAAAAGTGCTTTGCGAGCTGGATTGGCACTTGAAAAGACAAAATGACGGAAATGCTAACCAAACCCAATTCTTTCATGAGTTATCGGTCTTAAATAAACGGGGATGTGAAGTACGTTTATCTCATATCAATATACCATAAGTTGTAAGAATGTTCCTCGTCTGTATAAGTTACAATATTTGAAAGGTTTGTTAAGTGTTGTTTATGGCTTGATTAAACACTTGACTGTAATTGACGCCAATTATATGCAATTAACATGCTTGCATATGTGAAAGCTAGAAAGAATAAACCAAAGCAAATGGTTTATACTTTACTGAAACAATTTGTCGAGCAACCCACAATACAACAAACGTTCAGCCAAGGGCCTTCGTCACCTCACTGATGTCTGTGACGAAGTTATTCGTGGTTTAAATGTTTTTGGAGAAGATGCTGGGCTCATAGCACATAAGTAATTCGTTAGAGTTTCTTACTTCTTCCCAGAAACCAAAACCAACATTACCCAAAAGAGTTGGGGCATGGGTTCATGTCCAATGTGTTCGGTTGATCTTTACATAGGCAGATGCGGCAAATGCCATGAATTATAAAATACTACACGAAAGGAGTTTGTCGCAATCAAAAAATTGTGTTTTAATTGTTTATCATCTAAAAACCAAACTACGGTTTGTTGATTAAAGTTATCGTGCCGTTTATGTAAACTAAAACATCACCTCACGTTACATATTGATTTAAATGATGATTCCAATAATGATCAAACTGATCGAGGGGCTACGGATTCTACCAAAGCATCTATGCCCAGTGTATATGTCGCTGTAAAAGCTGAAAATTGTACTATGAATTTATTCCAAGCTGTTTTATCAACGGCGATCGTTTTAGTTGAAGCTTAGAATATCTGAAAGTTCTGCTCAAAGATTTAAATTAAACCGAGAGAAAGCAAACATCACCATTACGTTATTAACATCTGACAATCTCACATCATGAGGCAAGTTAACAATTGTTTTGCGGTCAATATACGACTGCAACGTAAAAACTGTATTGGAGGTTCTCATAATTAAACTATTACCCAATAAACTGTCATGCATTGAAAACAAAAATTTCATGAAAGGTTTTAATTTGGCTGATCCGCATTTTGATCAAAACCAAAAGCGGATGGATAGTTGCAGGTTAATGGCAAATTACTGTTGCTGATACTGAAGCACCGAAGCGTTTACTAGACACACACAAGAGAATTCGAATTTGAACCAAACGCTACGTAAATTTTTGGAAATTGAAGAAATTCCCAATAGCTAGAAATTTACTCCAGAGGAAATAGAGTGCGAAAATCTTTTTGTAAACATACATAAGAGAAGAAATGATTTACGATTCATAGTGAAATTACCATTTAAAATAGATACCAGCGGATTAAGAGACTTTCTACAGGAGGCCACAACACGATTTCACACTCTCTCAGGAACTAAGTGATCATTACATCCGCAGCAATTGAGGGAATATAATAATCTGGGACGTATGATTGAATCAGGTGCGACTTATCAAGACCGCGGTACGTATTACTTACCTCATCACTTCGTGCGAATTGGATTCGATGGATCGAGCAAAACGAGCAACCGTATCTCTGAGCAATTCTACTAAGGCTTCGATCTCACAAAATCGTACTAGAAGCTGATATCGTAAAAATTTTTCGGCAGGTTATCGTATCTAAGGAACATCGGAGATTTCAAACAATTTTATGGCGAGAAAAACCTGGTGAGAGGTTAAAACATTATCAGCTCACTCGAGTAACTTTTGGGCTCAGACACAGACACAGACTTACTGTTTTCTACGTAGATGATCTTTTGGTAGACAGTGATAATTTGGAATGAGCCGTTAAATTGAAAGAGACTGACCAATTAATAAGCTAAAGGTGGATTTCATCTGAAGAAATGGAAGTCGAACGTCCGATACCCCCAGCTGAAAAAAAATTCGGACGACAATTTGCCACGCGAATTCTAAGACGAGTAGAAAAGAATCCGGAGCAAATTTTTACACTCCGAAGATATCAACATTCCGAAATTTACAAACTAAAACAACGATACCCGGTTTTCAAAAAAATTACTCTACCATGACTAGAGCTATGCGCTGCTCATCTACCGGTCAAATTATTGTCAGCGGTCAAAGAAGCTCTTCAAGATAATGTTCAGTACTTTACCTGGACAGATTCAAGAATTGTACTTCCTTGACCCTCTAGTTACCACGTGCGTTGAAAGACATTTATTGCCAACAGAAAGAGCTAAATATTAGAAAATTTTCCTAGACATCATTGACTTATGTTGAATTCTTTTCACCCAAAATCGTCAAAAAAATTGCTGCACATCCAAAAACTGTGTTCTTTTCACCAAAAAACGTCAATGTTTTTTCGATGTGCATCAATTTTACGAAATGCGGATTTTTTCATGAATTTCACATCCGCAGCTACTAACACCAACAAAACTAGAAACGTCAATTTAGTTGTCAAAACTTTTCAATAATATAGCGTTTTTTTTGTCTTGATCGATTTATATTATCATTTTGTGTTTAATTTAATTGTTGTGTTTAATTAATTTGGTATGGAGGTGGTTCAATTAACCGATTTTCACATTTTGTTAGACGCAGATGTATGCATTATCCATAAAGACGGAGAGGCTTTCCTAAAAAATTTCAATTTGACGTTCTAAAAAATTTCAATTTGACGTTTAGAAATGTCAATCGTATTAATCGTCCTAAAAAATTTCAATTTGACGTTTAGAAATGTCAATCGTATTAACAAAATTCGCATTGATGTGAAAAAACGAAAAGAACACGACATTATAAAATGACATGTTGAATCTAAGGATAATTCTGGAGACCATGGTTCCAGAAAGAATATGGAACGGGATGATTTTCTTATTAACTCATTCAGTCGTGAATTTTTTCGGCCCATCAAAAAAAATATTTTCAGGATAAAATACGTTAACAAGCTAAACAGTATCACTTATAAACGATAAAAAATTCAAATACGTTTCCACTGAAAAGCCTAGCGTGATGGGTTGAATTCAACCCAATTCGTCTCATATGTTGTTCAATTTTAATACTTAGCAATGCAACGCGGTAGTATTAAAACATTATTTTTCTTAGATTGTTTAGTTTTATTTATCACATATCTATTTCAATTTATCACAATTCAATGAACAACTAATATTAAAATAAAAATATAAAATAATAACAAATAGCTAACTTATAAAAATATAACTTAAAATCAAAAATGTATAGGAACTTAAATTTGCTCAATGCTTACAGAATTCAGAAACTATTTTTTATGGAAATTCATAAAACAATTTCTCTCCTTATTTAGGCACAAATGAACTTTCCATTTTGTGCAAAAGAAGTGCGACTTTGCCGTACATTTGGGCATTTTACATCGGAGCGGTAGTGGCTTTTGATTATGTTCGGCGAAGTGACCTACCTGGTCATATTGCAAATCTCTTGAGGGTCTTACTTCAACACGTTGTTTTTTAGCATTTGAAGGAGAATCGTCAATTTCCGTTAATGCTGGACGTCCACGTTTTCGAATAGTGTTCGTACTGGTAACCATCAAACTGTTTGCAAGTTGCAACCGAAAATTTAATAAATCAGGAATATTTTTTTTTGCAATGCCAGCTTTCTGTTGATAGCTACGGTACTCAATCCAGGTAGCACAAACCGCAAAGTCTATAAAATGTGCAACTACGCGCAATGTCCATTTTTTGGATTTAATAAACACTCGATAATAGCTTATCAACTGGTCCAAAAAATCCACTCCTCCCATATTGGTGTTGTACAACTTTATAATTTCTGGTTGTTTAATTGTTATATATTTTTTTTGCAATTTGTCCCAGCGTTTCACAGTCCCTTCAGTTGCAATACCAATAAAATTTGATGACGCATGGACCGGTTTGTTGTCCTGCCATTTGACAATCACCACTTTTTTATCACGACTGTGCACTTCATCGCTAGACCCTCTTTCTGTAAGATCTATAAGGGGTGGATTTTTGAATCGGTTGATGCGTATAGTTCCAATAGCATTGATGTTTCTCATCCTTAAAATTTCGAAAACTTGATATGACGAGAAATAGTTGTCGAAATATAGTTTGTGTTCAGCGGATGTTATCCGTTTGGACAAATGAAGCACAGCAGCAGCACCGAAGCCGAATTTTTTTGAGTCTGCCTCAGAAATTTCAGTTGATTTGCCTTGATAAATAAAAAAATTATAAGGCAATCCACTTTTACCGCAAAGCACAAAATTTTTAAGTCCCCATGGATATGGTTTGCCTTTGACGTATTGTTTGGCATGAAATTTTCCTCTGAACGGAATCATCTGTTCGTCTATGGATACATTTTCTTCCAAGGGGTGTTCCAAGCATCGATTCCTTACGCTGTCAATTATCGGTCTGACTTTATAAAATGTGTCCGTACAGTTGTTGGTAGCATCTAAATTATTAACAAAGTGTAAATTATTACGCAATTGATGAAATCTATCACTCGTCATGCAATTAATAACAGAATCCATTCCAATGTTACTGTTCCAATACATTCTGCTCCTTGGAAATTTTAAGCATCCCATAAAAATGTGGAGCCCAAAAAGTTTTCTGACTTCATCAGCATTAGTTGGCTTATATCCTCGAACATTGCTTTGTTCTGCATAGACGTTAGTGAAAAATGCAGTCTTTTCGAAGAATTCCAATGAGAAATATTTGTCGAAAATTTGTAATGGTGTTAACTCAGTATTGATTTCAGAAAATTCATTCGAACAAAACGGAATTTCGTTGGTCTCAAACAGTTTAGTGCCGCGACGCCATTGAATGTTGCTTTTTTCTGTATAAGAAACATTTTGAGTATTGGCTTCATCTAAAAACTCGAACTGAACATTATCACAAATTGCAATATCGTCCCCTGTAGCCAACACGACATAGCTTTGGTCGATATCAGCTGGGTGTGTTTCCGAATCGGTTGGTAAATCTTCTGCGGGCTTACGAATCTGAAGCCCGATATCCTCTACATCATTTAAATCAGGATCTGGTAATTCAATATTTATCTCTATACCGTATTCTCCTGATTGTGATTTTAAAGATTCTTCGTTGCCTTCTTCCGAAAGATCAAAATAATCATCATCGGAATCATCACCATTCATAATTTCCGCTAATTCCGTTAGGGTAAAATGTTTTTTTTGCTCTCAAAGCTGCTTTACGATTTGCCGATGATTCATTCATTCTACATAAAAAGGACACAAATTTCTAAATTTGTTAGAATATATTTTTTGGGTTAAAAACAACCCACAACCGTTGAAATGATTTGGGTTTATTTCAACCCAACGAATTTAAAAAAAATATTACGTAAAAATAAGAAAAGTATTACAAGAAACTAATTGAATAACATTTGAAATTACTATTTTTTTACCTTTTTTTTATATAAAATTGTCCGAGATCAGAAGAAAATTAAATTCAGAGCAAGAAAATGCAACTCCCGCCAAATACATACGTCAAACACATGTACACTTGTTGAGATATTGTTTAATACTAAATCGTCCATTTAAAATAAACTGAAACTAATACATAGAACGAGAAATACACAAATAAAACAAAGTGAATGAAACAAATCCTATTGTGTTTTCTCTCGCTTTGATCCATAAAATTGCATTTTTATGTGATGGGTTGATTTCGACCCATTACGTTTAAATGAGTTAAGCAAAATCTCAAGTTGCGCTAGACTTATCGGAAGTTAGCATGTATGTAAAGTACCCTCTAGAAACCAACCGCTTCTCTGGAAACCAAAAGCTCCATACACTGAAAAAATTTTTGTGCATTTTATTTACGAATGGCATTCGTTAACCACAATTCGTACTATTAATGTAAAAATTACTATATTTACGAGACAAACCTAATTTAGAAAAAATTCATAAACATTTGTGCGTTAATAGTACGAATCATAGTTCATAAACAAAAAAATGATTTAGTTGATTGTGCTATAGATATACAAAATACATTTATATGTTGTTTGCAAATTAATGCAACTTGCATGATTTTATTAAAAAGCTACATTTATGAACAATTCATAATATTTATGAATAAGACGAGTGCGAAAATTTTTGTTAAATACTTATTGTTCGTTATATTATCGAATGTGGCGCTACAATATAAGAATATTATAATTCGAATTTTAAATGTATGTGTTGGTGGCTGCGTATGTTTGAAGAAATACAACTTTTATGACATCTATTGAATAAGAATTTACTTCTGTCATTTCCACGTCCGGAACAGAAACTGCTATAGAAGTGAAATGCATAGTGATTTTCCATTTTCCAAGTAAAAGAAATCGAAAAAAAATCTAATAGACATAACATTTCAGCAACCGTCTTTTTTCAGTTTGATTTTGATGAAAATGTCCATAAATAATACAATTAAAATGTAAATTTCATGTTTTTTCCACGTAATATTGATACAAATTCATATATTGTACATTAGAGCTCCATTGCATTTCTAATTGTGCGAAAAGATCAAGTTTCATCATTACGTAATGTATATGAATTTGTTCGTACTTTGGACGAATCTATTCGTAGCATCTATGAAAATAAAGTAAAGTTGAATCATATTCGAAACAATGAAAGTAAATAAATTGCTGTCGCTTCTTTATTAACAATTGCGTAACAGATGTAACAGATTTTTGTATGCTGCACAGGTTAATATGATATTTAACAAGTGTTTTCGTTTGGCACGTGTTATTACTAAAATAGAGCTCATTTTCATTCGGTGAAATTAAAATTAGAACACTTTTCTGTGAAAAAAATACATTTTTTTTAGTCTATAAATAATGAGTAAATAAATAAATTATTGTAATCTATAGGACTAAATTTTAATATGTTAACTATATTGCAGCATTATTATACATATTTAATCATGATTGACGATTCGGAATTCGATCCACCTTATACGGATCAACCATTCCAAATTTTGCCGCTCCTGTAAATCAAAATGTATCAGCAGCACAAGGAGGCCATAGATTAAAATCGTTTTTGCAGTAGTCGGATCAAACGAATTTATTGAATGTTTTGAAAGGTAACACATTAAAAGTACTGTGTGATTGTAATTCAATTTATTTAATTTACAGAAAGGCAATTTAATGAACCATGGTGCTTATCAAATTTGTTTGTAAAATTTTATAAATTTAATCTTGTAAAAATAAACTAATTGATAAATATAATTGATTAAAAAAATTAATAGGAGTAGACTAATAAAATAAATAAATAATAAAATTACAAAATTTTAGATTTTTATTTTTCTACAATTGGCTGTATAGATTTTATGAATTTATTCATCAATCCACCCAAAAATTTACATTCTTTTTATGAACCATACATAAATGTTATGTAGTTTTGTGAATCAATTATCGTTCCTACGCATTATGAATTATTTTCAGTATATTTATGAAAATAATCATTATATTTGTGAATTATTCATAACTGCTGAATATTCACCATTCTTCCTATACACGAATAATTTCGTAAATACAAATAATGAATTCCTAAACTTATATGTATGAATTTATTCGTTAATGTGATTTAACATTTCATTAGTATTATGAAAAATTTCATGGTATCTTTATTTCTTACGTTAATAATAAGAATTTGTTCATCCAAAAATGCTTTCAACTGCTTTAAAATAATAACATTTTTCGTATCTTATATGAAGCAATTCATAAATACTACAACGTAAGTAGTTAAAATTAAAATAAAAAAATGTATGTGTTTCACTATATTAACGTATGATCTTCTTACTATTAACGAAGGGTCGTATTGGCTCAGTTTTAACGAATTATTCTTACTATTAATGCAGTTTTTGTCTACATTGATGTAGGATTTTTTTCAGTGTAACTTTCGATAAGTGTCCTGTCGTGAACTCCTTTCCATCACATTCTGCTTACTGATCCGTGGAGATACTACTCTGAGAAGTGAGCCACCCTTTAGATGTCGTTGTCGACGACGATGGCCCCTCCACGTAGAAAACGATTTAGCACTTTCTGATTCAGTCCAGAACAATAAAGTGACCTGGCTCGAAATCGAAAACGATGGGGCCAGATTGCTGTTCAATGGATGTCAGCCGTTTTTTTTTTGTTTAGTTAAAAAAAAATCTTGAAAATGCATTTGATACAAAAAAAAAGGGGAAATATGGATTTATTCTAGTACTAATTCGTACACAAACTGACACAAACTCTTTATTAAGAGGTTAATTTGGTTTATACAATGATTTCCTCTTTATATAACCAGCATTATTAAGAGAAGTAACGCGAAGACCGGGATCATTAAATACTGCTAATCTAATCTATGATTTTCATTTGCTAAAAATACCGTAGCCGCCTTCTATCTTAACCACCAGCTCTAATCGTTTTCTAAACAATGTGCTGATGCCCTCTCGAAGTATTGACTTAAATAATTTCGTTGAATTCAGAACTGGTAAGTACGGTGGCCATTACTGTGTCGAAATAAGGTAATCATTGTTGATTTCGTCGTGCTTCAATATTTTCTGGTTCAAGGTGATTTTCGTATTTGGTGACTATTTTCAGCGACTCTCAAATGCTAAGAATTATCATCGAAACGTCTCCTTAACCAAACACGATGATTTTGTTTGTTGGAAAATTGTTCAATGCAGAATGTCTTCTCATCCGAAAATACCAAAATTGGTAACTCTTTTGATCTTTGGAATCGATTTTTTTGAGTTCCTAACACTTTTTCTTTTATCAAAGGCATATTTTTCATCATTCTCCAAACACTTTTACCGCTTATGTTCAATTCATTTGCGTTACTCGACTAGCTGCAAAGTTGTAGTGCACTGTCGGCCACCCTTTGAATTTCGATGTTTGAAGAACGCGTCTGTTCACCAAGAAATAATTTTTACAACTGACAGACAATATTTCAAGCTACATTCACGATGTTAAATTTGAACATTACAAGATGAGCGGTTTATATTTGACTATGATTTTAATTTTATGGACACTTTAATTACCGGACTCGGGAGGGTCGCGAGATAGGTTTACGATTACAGGTTTTGACTTTCGGTATACAAAAATGCAAAAAAAAGAAAAAAATGTAACAGCTATTAGGAGTAAAATATGTGCTTAAATAACTTGAAAATTAATTAAAATTTCTAATTTATTATGTTTCTCGCTCAAGTACCACTTGCTCATTCCTTTACATACACTATTCAGCCGCAAAATGTAAGCAAACAACAAAACCTACATTTATACGTATATCTATTACAACATAGTTTCGAAATACTTATGAACATACTTGTATATGTAGATTTAATATTATGTAGATTTAATTTTACAGAAGAGCAGCCAACAAGTAGTAATTAATTCCATTATAATGATTTCTAATTACATCTTCCAATATAAAATGAAAAACTAACTCCATGCCTCTCCCTCCTCGCATAATTTCATATTGAAGACTTTCGTAAATGTGTACACATGTAGGTATGTAACGATTATATCAGTATGTACAAGTCTTACACGAAAATCGATAACGTTATGAAATATTTTAATTTGGTGTTCCAAATATTGACACACACACATACATACACAAGAAAGCAAAATCTGTACACACAAATTATATCGGAAAATTAAAAAAAAAATTTAATTGAGATAAAATACATTTTGTGTATTGTTGTAAATTTAATTAGATTTTTTTTTTTTTTTTTTTTTTTAATTTCCTTAATTTACAAAACAGTCTAACACATTAGAGATTGACTGACTGACACTGTTCATTCTCTAATTAACCATTTTTGTTCACACATATTTCACATAAAACCCAACTCGCATATCTTAATCAAAACCGACACTCGCGTAAACAAAAAAGCGTTAACATGGTTTTTTATGTACTTTACCTTTTTATAACGTGTATGTGTGTGTGTTTGTATAAAAAATATCCTAAAGTCTTTCTTAAGCAAGTTAGGTAAAAAAATTCTTGGAAAAAAATATTCAGTCTAAATTGTGTAGCTGTTTTATGTTCCACCGGACCCCACATCATTTTCATTAATCATAATCATCTTAAAAACGAAAACAAACAACCATAATACGATAAAATACGCAAAAAGAAGACCAAATATGTGTGAGACTTAAGAAAATAATGTCATCATCATCATCATCATGTTTTTCGCCGAAGGAAAGAAGGATGCGTATAACAAAATAGGAATAGCAAAGACCATGGGTACATAATGATGCTGCGTGCGAAGAGATATGAAACGGAATTTTTATTATGCTTATGACCAGATGGTGGAAATCAACAACAAAAACTTGGTTAGACAATTTTATTGTAGCATAGGCGTGCACAGCCAACATAAAATGTTATAAAGAAAATGATGAAGAAATAAAAAAGCAAAAAAGTTTTACAATGCGTTGTTAAGGTGTTAAGTTCTTTTATTGTTGATGCGTGGAAAAATGTCCGTTGTTCAACGCGATTTGTACAACTTAATTCGATGTGAACGTGAGCATGTAGTTTTTTGTGGTGGATGTATACTATATACGCGCTTTTCAAAACTCTTCTTTGGATAAATGCCATCGTTGCTGCAAACACTGTGCAAGAATAAATTCCTGAACCATTGCAACATCGAGATAGAAGTATTGACCATGTGCGATAGAAGTATTTATGTGCTGGAAGCAATTCCGTATCTGTGGTGGAGTTGCCGCATCAAATAATACGAATACATCACATCTAAACTTTTATGAATTTTTCTGTAATGCGTCGATTACATAACTGTGTTGACAAATAAAATTGTGTTTCAATAACAACAATATAAACGCTGAAACCTCACGAGGTGATCAGAAACTTCCAACTCAACCCACCTCCGACTCAACCCTGACCTCAACGCGCAAGCCATTCCTCAAATAAACATGGTCCGTAAATTTTATGCGTACGCAAAATAAACTCAAATCTAACATAATATAATCTACAACTCAAGCCCAAAATATAAAAATTCCCCAATTGAACCCCTTACTCAACCCCAACTAAACTTCAACTCAACCTCAGCTCGAGCCAAATCTCAACCTTTACTCAGCTTCAAACTCAACGGTCAACTCAATCCCGACCCCAACCGAACCCTCAACCCAACCATAAACTCAGCCCCAACAGAACCTTACTCCACTTTCAACTCAACTCCCAAATTAATTCCTTACTGAACCCCTCGCTCAACCGCAACTTAACATTCTACCCGAACACAATTCAAACTTAAAATAAATGCCCAATTCAATCGCCAAATCAATAGGGTCCGAAAGATCTTCGAAACAAATCAAACTAACTTCCAACTCAAATTTCAAAACAACCCTCAAATAAATCCCAACTGAAAAACGGGATAAACCCGAACTCAACCCCCAATTCTACCGTCAACTAAAACCAAAACTCAACGTCCAACTCAATCCACAAATCAATACGGTCCATAAAACTTCTTGCGTACATGAACTCAACTTAAAACCACTCAAGCTACATGAGTTCAACGCCAATTTAAACCTTACCCAACCCCCGCTCAAGACCCAAATCAGCCTGTAACTCAACCCCAGACTAAACCCAACTCAACTCCCAAATCAACCCTCAATTCAACCCCAAATAAATCTCCAGCTGAACTTCTTACTCAAACCTAACTCAACTTCAACTCAACCTAAACTCAACACCCAACTCATTCCTCAAACCAGCATATTATATAACAAATTGAATAACGTGGATCGAAAACTAAGCGTGGATCGTAATACCACGTGTAAATTATCACCTAGTTTTGGGTAAAGTTATTTATTTGATGATGGAAAAACCAATCCTCTTAACGTAAAGGTTCCAAATGATTTTCAATTGCGTTGATCATAGAAATATTTTTTTTTTTTTTTTTTTTTTTTTTTTTTTTATTAGGCTTGGCTCCTACATAAAAAAAGAGCCATATCGCCAAAAATCATATTTATAATTAATTCAAATTTCATTTTTAATAATTTCCTTACTCTTAAAATGAACCGGATTACTCCCTTCACATATTCTATCGGCTAGTATTTATTTCGTATTAGATTGTTATCCCACTCATCCTAATAAATTCATACATCTCCTTATAAACCAAATTGCTCTCATTCATTAAATCACTTAGGTTTCTTGCATTCCGAAGGATGTTGAACTTAGATCTATATAGGTTGTATTTAGGACAAACCAATATGAGATGTTCAACATCCTCCACACTTCCACACAACTGACAATCTTTGTCCTCACTCAAATGACGTTTCCACAAGCATTCTTTCCAGTTTCCATGGTTCAGCCTGATTCTCTCAACCGTTTGCAACATTCGCGTATCTCCTTTGAGCTCCTTAAAAAACGGAATTCTCAAAGGAGTACCACGGAGCACTCTGTACTTCATTCCTTTCGTTAGACTTTTCTCATTAAACTCACTCTCCCATTTTCTCCACAGATTCATCTGAAGCATTCGAAGTACGTCTCTTGCATCCTTCCTTTCGTACTCCTGAACCATGTCATTCAATGTACTCTTTTTTGCTAACATATCGGCTCTTTCATTCCCTTCGATCTGTCTATGTGATGGGATCCATTGTATGGTCACATCACGTTGACAGTCTCGAACGCTTTCAAAAATTAATTCCACATACACATTGCCTTCCCTTCCACCTCCACATTTCAGCAAACATAAACCACTCTGGGAATCGGAAAATATTATTATTTTCCTTTCCCCTTCATTCACAGCCAGTTTAATTCCTTCAAATATTCCAATCAGTTCAGCGTTCATTATACAGATGCTTTTGTCCACTTTAAAATACCTTTCAACATTCTTACTAGGCATAAAGACACCAACACCCACTCCATTCTCATTCACACTAGCATCTGTATAAACGATATCATCTTGCATATACCGCTGACTGATTTTTCCAAACATAATTTTGGCGATAACTTCATTCATTCCCTTATTATATTCCTCCATAGTCAAACATACAGTAAGATTATTAGGAACGGGTTGCGGACCAGCATTGCCTATACTCAGAAACATGTTCAAGTTTTCAAGTGCAATACTAGTTCTATATGTCGGTTTGTACACCGCCCTATTTTGTAATCTTACTATCATCTCGTTCCAAAACTCATTTTTCTTAGTTATCATTCTCACCGACTCTCTCACTGTGATCCACTCTCTCTTGTAATCAAGAGGTGAATCACCCATTTCAGACGACAGAGTGTGTATTGGGGTTGAGTTAATCGCCCCCAATACCACTCTTGCACATGCATTTTCTACTTTCATTAATTGGCTAAAAGCCCTTTTCGAACCATTCCCATACACACTAATACCATATCCAATTTTGGAGGATATAAGGGCCTTCCTTAACATGTCAGTCACACTCGGATGAGCGCCCCATTTAGGTTTGCTCACCCGTTTAACCACATTTAAACGTTCCTTGCAGTTATCTGCCAAAATTTTCATGTGCTTCCCAAAATTCATACGTCTATCAATCCAAATACCCAAATACCTGTACGCATTTACTTGTTCAATACTTTGACTATCAATACTTATATTAACATTTGCAACGTTTGTTCTGAAACTCATATAAGCACACTTATCAGGATTCACTCTCAGATTCAACATTTTAAGTTTTTGAATTAAATCATCTACCCCCTTTTGCGCTCTTTGAGCCGCCACATCAATACTTCTCCCTTTTCCAATTACTACAAAATCGTCTGCAAATTGCAGAACGATTTGATTGTCTGTATTGATGTGGTGTATCTCGCTGGTATATAGGTTGAACAGAGCTGGAGATATTCTACTTCCTTGCGGAAGTCCAATATTTGCAACTCCCTCCAACCTAAAACCACTTCCATTCAGAACCATTTTTCTATCAGTCATGAAATCTTTTATCCACATACATACTTTCCGTGAAAATCCAAAATTCGATAGAATTTGTTGTAATTTCCACGGAACCACATAATCATAAGCTCTTTCGATGTCCAAAAATACCGCAACAGCTTTCAAATTATCCTTTCTTACTTCCCAAACAAACTTTTCCACACACTCAATTGCAGAGTGGTTCTTTCGAAATCCAAATGTTGTCGATGGGAACAAATTATTTTCATTCACAAAATCTTCCATGCGCTCTTTCATCATTCCATTTAAGATTTTTATAAAAACATTCAACATACATATGCCTCGATAATTTGTTGCCACATCTGGATCTCTATCCCGTTTAGGGATAGGAACCACCCTGCTCTCTTTCCATTTGTCCGGTATTTTTGAACCCATCCACACTTTGTTGAGTATCTCAAGCAAATTATGCTTTGCTGAGTCACTCAACATCCGAATCATCTTATAACTTACTCGGTTCGTGCCTGCAGTGGTAGATTTTGATCTATCTAACACTCTCAGGAACTCTCCCCATTCATACATACAATCCATTCTTTCATTTTCACTCATTCTATCAACTTCATTTATTACATTCAAATCATTGCTTACATTCAATATCATTCTTATAAATTCTTCACCTTTTTCTCTGTTATCACATACCACATTGCTCACATTAAAATATTTACCATTCACCCTATTAAACAAACTCCATACATCCTTAGTTGTGGTTCTATGTGTCATTTGGGACACATATTCCCGCCAACTTTTCCGTTTTGCTCTGCGAATAGCCTTTTTCAATTTCCCATTCATTTTACCATACATAATTTTATTCTCACTACTCTTATTCCTATTAAATTCACGCAAGGCTATTCGCTTTCTTTCATACCAGTATTGAACTTCATTGTTCCACCAACCATTCACATTAATCTCTTTCATATCCACAATTTTTGTACACAATTTATTTACCCGTTCAATTTCACTCTCTAACTGGCTTTGATTTATTTCATTTTCTCCGAGAATCTCATTCATTTGATTCACCCATTTCCTATTATTCATTAATTCACGTTTTTTCCTAAACACTCGATTATCATTCATGATCATTTTGATCATGAAATGATCACCACCCAAATTCTCTTCTTCAACATTCCCGGCAGGCCAGTTCAATAGTTGTCATAGACAAATCTATTGCGCTGGCCGTGCCTCCCACATTCGCCATTCTAGTTGGCCTTCCATCATTCAAGAGCACCATATCGGAGTCTTGAATCAGGTCGGCCAACTGTTTTCCTCTTGCGCAATTGTCTAAACAACCCCACATTCTCGCATGCGCATTCATATCTCCACATTTTTTTTTTTTTTTTTTTTTTTCGTCCCTGCCCAAAAGCGGCTAGCACTACGACCTAAACGATCTTTTGTGCTGTTGGGTACTGTTACTCCAGGAGCTTCTCCACCTCTCTAATAAAGGCGAGAATGCTATTTATAGAGGCCAATTTACATTTCTCCGGGGTCAGATACCTCTCTTCAAAATGAATCCACCTCCGTGTGCACAGAGCAACACACTCACATAGTATGTGTTCTGCGGTTTCTGTCTCTTCCAAACAGAGTCGGCACTCCGTCTCTGGGGACAGGTTCATTTTGTTCAAATGATATCTCAGGTTACAGTGACCTGAGAGAAAACTCACAAGTTTCCTAATATTTCCTTTGCTGAAATTGATCGCCAAATTTTTGTGGTGAAATGGTCTGATCAAAGATTTGGCTTGTCTAAGGCCGGGAATACAGTTCCAATAAGTCAAGCACTGTATTTTTTCCCATTTACTGATTGTGTAGGTTGCAGAAGCCCACGGGATACCACAAAAAGGCTCAGGGCCAATGAATGTAGTCGACGAGCCTGCCCGTGCAAGTTCGTCGGCTATCTCATTTCCAGTGATGCCCATGTGACCAGGCACCCACCACAACCTTACTTTGTTTTGACAAGAGAGAGATTGTAGCAGTTTATAACAACTTTGAACCGACTTGGAAACCAAGCAGTTAGAAGCCAATGCTTTCAGTGCTGCTTGGCTGTCAGACAAAATGTGGATGGATGCGCCTTTAAGACCTTTGGTCATAATAATAGAGGCGCAGATTTCGATGGCATGAATTTCGGCTAGAAAAACACTGGGGTAAGTACCCAGTGATTTCGATATTTTGTGATTGGGTCCAAAGACACCAATGCCGACTCCACTATCCATTTTTGATCCATCAGTGTACCAGACTAGGCTGTTAGGTTCCATCTGCGGTAACCCAGTATCCCAGTCTGTTCTATCGGGGATTGTTACCACGAAATTCCTGCCAAAGCAGAGTTCTTTCGGCATAACGTCCGGGACACTAAAGAACATATTCAGGTCTGGAAGTTCATTCAAAATGTCCAGGTGACCCATATGGTCATCATGACTGTATTGATTCGCGAGCTTCAATCTAGCTGCACAGGTAGCAGCTGATTTTTTGACGTGGATATGAAGTGGAATGAGCCCGATGAGAGCTTCCATTGCCGCCGTAGGGCAGGTGCGCATAGCACCTGTAATTCCGAGACATGCTAGTCTCTGTAATGAGGTCAGCTTGTTCATAATAACTTTTTGCAGTACCTTAGGCCACCAAACTATTGCCCCATATCTTACAATTGGCCTCACTATCATGATGTACATCCAGTAAATCATTTTTGAGTTCAGGCCCCAGGTCCTGCCGAACATACGCCGGCAGGCCCACATGGCCCTGGCCGCGCGTTCGGTAGTTGAAGTAATATGAGAGTTCCAAGTTAGTTTCTTATCTAGGACAACACCCAGATATTTGACTTCATTGGAGTATCCGATATTTATATTATTAAGACTAATTGAACCAAGGTTCAAATTACGTCTTTTGGTGAAGGGCACCAGGACTGTTTTGCTAGGGTTAATCGAAAGGCCCTCCCCAGTGCACCAATTCGAAATAACAAGCAAAGCCTGTTGCATGCTGGCGGACATCGTACGTTCATGCCCTCCAGAGACTATGATAACCAAATCGTCCGCATAACCAATGGCATCGTACCCAAGTAGATGTAAATTATCAAGCAACTCGTCGATCACGAGTGACCACAGCAAAGGGGACAGGACACCGCCCTGCGGACACCCTCTTGCTGCCGTAATCGTGACTGACTCATTACCTAATTTAGATGTAATCTTCCTACTAACCAACATGGAACTAATCCAGTGGTTAGTCGGATCGTCAATACCTCTACGCTTGATTGCCCTAGCAATTGAGTCGTATCCAGTATTGTCAAAAGCTCCCTCAATATCCAGAAATGCACACAGAGCAATTTCTTTCGAGCGATAGGCTGCTTCAATCTTGGTGACAAGTAGATGCAGCGCACCCTCTGTGGATTTGCCTTTCCTATAGGCGAATTGATTTGGATTTAGAGGTCTGGTTGCCGTTAACCAGTCTCTGATATGAAGATCTATAAGTCGTTCCATGGTTTTAAGAATAAACGATGTAAGACTGATAGGTCGAAAGGACTTAGGAAGTTCACATGGCCGATTGCCAGGCTTTGGGATAAAAACCACGTTTACTTGACTCCAAGCCTGTGGTATGTGACCCCAATTGAAGCTAGTTCTAAACAAGGCCACCAGAGCAGGGGTAATCAAGTCCAGGCCCCTTTGAAGGAGGGCTGGGAAGATTCCATCCCCTCCTGGAGCCTTGAAAGGCTGAAAAGAGTTAATGGCCCATTTGACTTTATCCGGAGTAAAAAGCTTACCGGATAAACTATTAACCCAACCCATATTTACACCCATGTGTGTACCAGATATGGAGTTAGTGATTGTATTTGTGTCGCAAACAGTGCAGCCCGGAAAGTGCACTTGAAGCAGGGTTTCGAGCGACTCTTTGCGACCTGATGTATAACTACCATCGGATTTCAGAAGAAGCCCAATCCCGTTGGACTGATCTTTAGCTAGAACTTTATGGAGTCGAGCAGCTGTAGGTATATCCTCGATATTTCCACAGTTTTTCCTCCACGTGAGGCGTTTGGAACGCCTTAGTTCTGTGTTGTAACTGGTTAGGGCTTGCCTATATTCATTCCACTCATTGGAATGCTTTGCCCTATTAAATAATTTCCTAACCTTCTTACGAAGTTTAGCCAGCTGTTCGTTCCACCATGGAACTTTGCGATTAACCACAACGTTACGCACCACACAGCTGCTTTCGTAGGAAGATAGGAGCACGTCATTAAGCAGACCAGCTGCGGTTTCTAGGTCACTAATTGAATTCAAAGATGTTGGCAGCATGTCTGCTTTGATAAATAAAATATCCCTATATGTTTTCCAATTTGTAAAACAAGGGATACGACGCTCTGTTGCCTGTATGATCACTCCCGGTATATCGAACCTGATGTGCATGTGGTCCGACAGAGAAGCTTCGCTTGAAACATGCCAGTTTGCAACAGAGTTGGAAATAAACTGACTTGACAAAGTGAGGTCCAACACCTCTCGCCGAGTCGAGTTTATGAAAGTGGGGTTCGAACCTTTATTTAAAATGTCTATGTGACTACTCATAAGATAATTTAAAAGGGACTCACCTCTGCCATTTGTATCACTGCTGCCCCAAA
Organism: Tipula vernalis; assembly: GCA_958295665.1. Classification (NCBI taxonomy): domain Eukaryota; kingdom Metazoa; phylum Arthropoda; class Insecta; order Diptera; family Tipulidae; genus Tipula; species Tipula vernalis. The sequence goes on from OY282560.1 coordinate 43,347,696, forward strand.
TGATATGGTGTGCATTAGCATCGCAGCCTATGTTGAAATGCTTGTTTTTTAGGTTGCAGTAATCCACCAGATCCTGTACAACTACAGGTGGAGCACTAACAGACTCACCAGGGAAGTACGCAGAGGCACATATTGTCTCCTGCATTCCCCTGCTAGTCGGAACCTCCAGGATTACTGCAACCAAATCCTTAGTGGTGAACTCTGGAATTGGAAGAACGTTAATATTAGATGAAACAAATATTGCTGCTCGGGGAACTTCCTCCCTTCGATCGTAAATCAACTTACATGACTTGAGGTGGAGGCCTCTGATTTTTCCTCCATTAACCCAAGGTTCCTGGATAAGGCCAAGGGTTAAGTGTTGTTTCGCGAACCTGTTGCAAAAGGTATACGAAGCTCCTTTTGCGTGATGCAGATTCGCTTGTAGTACCCTAATAGTACCAGCCATACTGGATGATTAGGGTAAAGGAGCTCTACGCTCCTGGCTGCTTGCCAGCCGTCTGCTTTGCGGGATTTGGCCTGTTTCTGCCACTTTTCCCAGTAACACCCCGAGCGCCCATATGCTTAATTTTCGGGGTGAGTGCTGATTTACTTGATCCCACAGTAGGAGTTGCGGAGAGATCCGTTGATCGTGCTCCCGACGAAGAGGCAGCAGGAACAGAATGCTCAATAGCGCTGCTGTTCCTGGATGCCTCCTCGTCTGTGATTGTGCCTACTACTGGGGCTGGTAAAGTACCCTCCTTACTGGAGCTGACTCCAGTGGTTGGGTTGGTAGAGGGGGAATCCTTCTTGAGAAGGAGTTTTATCCTACCAAAGCGGTATGCGATGTTCCCGTTGGATTCGCGTAGTTTCTTCATGGAAGACTCGCCTATGGCCATAACCAAATGGACGAGTACGCCAGTTGTCGTCCGTTGCAGTATCTTCCATGAGTTGGCCGCGAGACCATCGTTCTGCGCGGCCATGGTAGCGAGAATCTTCTCGCTAGTTAAGCTAAGGCTCTGTGGAAAGAACCCCCTAACGATGTTTGGCCGAGGAAAATCATCCTCTTCCACCAAAGTTATGTTCAGACCAATTTTTTCCCTTAGGCTTACAAAACTGTTCCTCATCCATTCCGCTGTGGAATGATCGGAACATATAAAAAATAGCCAACCTGTTCTCCGGAAACAGCCAAGGAATTGCGGCTTGTGGTTTGAGCCTTGCATCCCAATAATGAGGTCAATGACACACTCCTGTATGTTTGCCATTTGCTCCATACTAAGAGGATTGCCACTGAGATCACCTGCTACGATGCCCAGCTTAACACTGCCTGCTACCTGGCTGAAAGAGGGCTTTACCGGAGAAGGCCCTTCTTTTGCTTTTTTGGCAGGTGGTTTATTTGGTTCCGGAGCAACCTCAAAAGACCTCTCACGCTTACCACCAGACCTCTTGTCTAGGGTAGGAGCAACAGGCCCCGAGGATGCTTTCAGAGGGGTCGCGGACTTAGCAGCAGCTAGAGCCTCTTCTCTAGTTTTGCCTTCCTTGAGCCCCTTTTTAAAACGCCTTCTTTCGAAGGAGTTGAGCTTAACCCATTCCCCGGCGTTGAGGGACATGTTCCCAATATCAACACCAATGATTGAGGTGTCCGATAACTGTGAGATTACACTTATGTTGTCGTCACAGAAGGTGTCCGTAGTAGAAGAGGTGGACTGTTCCACCTTTTCCTTGGTCCGGACGTTAAGATAATCAAGAGTGGTGGCCCTTGTGGCATCTACCATTCCATCATAGCTTAGGAGACCCAACTCAATAGCTGGTGAAGTTGATGCTTTTAAAGAGGCATCACCCTCTATGTTTTTTTTAAATTCGGTTTCCATTTGAATCCCACGAGTATCCGAGAAATGAAGGTCACCCACAGCAGAGATCGGTATACTGTGGGAAGGCTACTTTAAACCGGGGGTCGCCTGGTACCCGGAGTTCACATACTAAAGACTAAGCTCCCCCTTAGCCACGCAGCTCTCAGCGTATGTTGTCCCACCAAAGCTTGGGGCAATGGATTTACCGCCATTGCACGGTCGTGTAAGTTACTTGGCTACATTCTAGGATGCATTGCCCGGTTGTCGCCACGAGGAGGCGTCCACATCTCCACATACAATCAGGTCACTTTTATCTCTCACCCACTCAAACAATTTTTTTAAATCACTCAAGGCTTTTTTCCTTTCATCTTCATCACGAACCTGGGTTACATACACGCTCACTAGTAACAGATTTCTTTCCAAATTCTTCGTTGAGGCGGCAATTGCTTCAATCACCTCAAAAGCGGGTAACTGTATCTCTTGAAGCGTCAAATTTCTGTCGTACAGTATTGCCACTCCACCGTAACCATCGCTTCTTGGTTTGGAAAGAAATCTGTACCCTCTCACATACAACGTCTTATTCATTCTCTCCCATGTTTCGCTTATAAGCATAACATTCATTTTATTCTTGGCCAGATAATTTTCCAACATACTTTTTTTCGCGTAAAAACTTTGTATGTTTATCTGGCCAATAATAATTCTTTCACTCATGTTTCATATTCACACAAATAACAATTTGCACATACCAATTAAAATATGTGCAGGGAGAATCCGCTTCCAAAATTTAACCAAAATAAATTTTAAAGAAACAATAAAATTTTGTTGCATGCCTCATAAAGTTGTTGATGTTGCGAGTTGTTGTCCCATCATTTTCATTGTTGTCCAGTTTCTCGTTTATCTACTATCGATTTTTATAATTTATTTATGATGTACGTTACTATCAAGTTTCATCGGTGTTGGTGGTACAATAAAATTTTCATTGTTTACTTCCGTACTCAACGTAGTTCTGTTATATTGGTCAATGAACGCTATTCGGTTTTTTGTGCTTGTGTACCGAGTTTTTTTGTGTGGTCGACCGCGTTTATTTACAATTACGTTTACTGACCCATCTTCATTTTCGGTATCCATACACGACGAATCTGTCTCTGTTTTTCGCTCGTTGACGTTGTATTCTTTTAAATTAACCATTTTTTTGCTCGTTTCGATTTTGGTTTCTGCCTGTGCATGTAACATGTCAATTTTCGCTACATCGCTATACTTAACTCGTTCTTGAGTGGTAATTGATTTTACAGTATTTTTGTCGACCGTGCTTGTTTGTTGTACGTGTTGTGATTGTCCTTGCGTGTGTAAATGTTGCTCATCTGGTTCTTGTGGTTGTAGTGTTTGTTGTTGTAGCTGTTGTTCTGCTATATTGTTGATATTACTTAAAAGTGGACAATCTTGTTTTTTATGTGAATCTTCTCCACATTTGTAACATCTCTCTTTCATGCCGTCGTAAAAAATTCTTGCTTTAATGTTTTGTATATATATAAATTGTGGTATTTCTTTCTCGATCTCTATATATACTCCTCTTACTCCCGAAAAAACTGGTAGCAGTGAGTTTACTCCAAACTTTTCACGTCTTGTTGAGTGTATACTACCAAAACGGTGCAAGGCCTCACTCAGTGTTTTGTCCGTGATTTCAGGTGGCAAGTTAAATACCCTCACGTACCGCATTATTCCACTTGATCCTTTTACCGTTACCTCGGTTGATGTTCCATTAATATAATTGAACGTCAAAACATGTGTTTCTCGTAAAAACTCAAGGTACCTCTGTTCATTGTTAAATTTTATATAAATACACCGCTCGTACAAATCCTAGTACAGCGTATGTATATCTTTAGCCGTTAGCCCATTATTCAAGACAAATTGCATCATTTCTTGATCTGCTGGCTTAGCATCTGTCTTTTGGAACTGTACTTTTACAGTGTTTTGCCTTAAACTATCCATTTTATTCCACAACCTTGTTCTTATAAACAGGTATTAAATTTAACCACTGCGCAGAATTGCGCTTTTTAAATTTGGACAGCACTAATATCACAATATTTTTCAATATTTCAAACTCACTAATTTTTATTTTAATTTTTGTTATTCGTTCTGTACGCCACAAAGGTTGACAATCGAATGGATCATAGAAATAAATTGGCGGAAAAAAATCCAAATCGGACAAGTCGTTCTCGAAATATCATGGGACATCCTGGCAGACGGGGAAAATTTTTTTGTTGTTGTTGTGATTGGACCGAAGTTAAAACAAACACATTATACCTATGTATAAATAAGTAAAGTTTAAAATTGGCACCATATGTGTTCATCATATATCTTATAATAATAAAAGGAAGTGTTTCTTTGTGTGTGTGTGTGTGCATGTAAAATATAACGGCAAATTGGCGTGGTCAGAAAGGATTCGCTAATACTTCGAAGCCGGAGTTTTAATTAAATTAAGTATTTTAACATGGTATTCCTCCCGCTAACACAGTTCTAAAAATCGAATTACACGAAGCTTGCTGAAAGGAAAATGTAAAGGTCAGGTAAAGGTAAATGTAATGGTAGTGGTAATGGTATTAGTTAAGATAAAGGTAATGGTAACGGTAATGGTCACGATAATGTTAAAGGTAAAATGGTAAATGTAAAGGTAGAAGTTAAAGTAAAAATAAAAGTAAATGTAACACGAAGCTGTAAGGTAAAATTAAAGATAAAGGAAAGAAAAATGTAAATATCAATATAAATGTAAATGCATACATAACGTAAATGTAAAGGTAATGGGAACCTTAAAGATAAAAGTAAAGATAACGGCAATGGTAGAGGTACGGAGAGATCTGGTAAAGCTAAAAATAATGGTGATGGTAAAGTTAAAGGTAAAAGTGAAGGAAAAGTTAAAGGTATAGCGCTGGTAATTGTAAACGGTATTGGTGAAGTTGAATAATGATAGTAATGTTAATGGTAATGAGGTAATACCATTATGTTAACGGTATTGTTAACAGTAACATTAATGGTAAAGGTGAAGGTAATGGTAATCATTGTTGTGCGTCTACGCCTATTTAGACATTGTCTAGTTTTCAACGTAGACAATGTAGAGAATTCGTAGGCATTTCGTAGACAATGAAAATAATATTTTTGTTGATGTTTTTCACTTTGTATCGAGTTCCTAATTTCTGCGAAACAAATGTTATGGTCACTGATTATTATTTTTAACATTGTTTTGTTTAAAACTCAATGAAAATATTTCAGAAATGAAATTTTCCATCTCGTCGTTCACGTTAATAGGAGTCAAATTGTGATCAATCTCATACATCCCATACAATATCTGGTATATTAAAATCTCTAAAAATATAAAGACGAAGAAGTGGAACAATATTAGATTTCAAAGTGTCCGCCAACCTGTGGCAGACTGCCGTGCTTGAATCAGAGATGAATAGAACCGTATATACGAACAGCTACAATTTCATCATCGCAATTAGGCAACGTTATCGGACTGGATGCATATTTGCTAGAAACTGCGACTACAATACCACCACTCTTGTTATAAGTGTCCATTTGCAGAAATCTAACCCTCCGAAAAACATCAGAGGACGATGGAAAATATTCCTCCGTTTTGAAATGGATTGTTAACCAGGACTTAACTATGGAAATGATATCATAATTTTCCTCCAAAATTGACCAATACAGAAATTTTGGTTTGGCTCGGATTCTATTTCAATTATGGTAGGATATTTAAAAATGATAGTGGGGATGGAGAACAGCTTCACTTTATTAATTTTTTGTTGAATGTTAATTAATTCATGTAATTTCTAATATGCTACCGGTGATTAAACCATTTTAAATGTGTTTTTATTAACACGTAGAAGTATATTAGTATTTACGAACAATCATTCAACGAAATTGACTAACGTGTTAATAAAAACACATTTAAAATGGTCTAATCACCGGTAGCATATTAGAAATTACATGAATTAATTAACATTCAACAAAATATTAAAAATAGTAAAATTAGCGTACACAGGAATAGAGCTGTGTGAATGTCGTGAAGAAGAAAAAAATTGTAAGAGAATTTATCTGCATTAGTATGATTCGCTAGTACATAACGCACAGCAAATTCTGTATATATAGAATGTAAATTGTAGTATAATCAGTCCAGTTGCCGCGGCTTGATGAGAAGATTGATTTTTTATAATCATAAGCTCATCAGTTCGAAACTGGATTGAATTCTCCTACAATCTTCGGAACGTATTAAAATCATATAAATTAAAAACAGCTTCACTGCTAAAACGGATAAATGATGGTGTGTTGGATGACGGAGAAATTACTTTAGATGTTGAAAAGTGGTCCCAGTCGGGTAAATGGTCGGATTAATATACCAGGAGGCCGTCGACATAGTACTCCTTCAATAAAATTTTAAAGGAAACGAACGTCATTGAATTGTCCATTACTCGATCTTTGGAGAGTAACAGTTCACAATCTCGGCAGTTTTTTCGAAATTTAAAATTGTCCATTGCAAATTTAATATAATGTCAAAAGAGGAGTTGGCTTTGACTTTCGAGTGGATAAATCAGAGAAATCGAGTGTCATTGGATAAATCGGGGGATTATACCGAGTTTAGAAGAATTCGTAAGTTTCCGAACAATGGGGTTCCGGAGTTGACCGAAGACTCAGTTTGTGAATTGTGATCTTAGTTGCATTTTTTTTTTTCGTCTTGTCCGTCGGCGTAACCTATTTTGAATGAGTTTATGCTCAAAATAGTGTGTACAAATTATTGTAAATACTTACAATTGTAAATAATAAAACATGTAATAAAACAAAAGAGAAAACTTTATATTATAAAAGCTAAACACTTTATTATTTACCAGTTCTGTGAAGGGCCAGTTACCTTGTTGAGTTAGAAAAATGCCGATTTGGGACAGTGTCCGATTTAACGATATGGCTCTTCCAAATGGTTAGATATTTTTTGTTCGAAGACGAGATTGATGGTATCCTCTCACATAACGGAAATTCCTAAGAATATTTGTTCGATTAAAATAATCGTGTGGATTACTTATTTAGCGTTAAATTTTTATAATCGAATTTGCAATGTTGTAGATGCAGAGGCAGTTGGTTTTAATTTGTGTATAATAAATGTTGGTCAACTTTTGGACACTTCATTATGAATGGGCTACTGCTCAAAATAGAGTGTTCCAAAATTCATGTACACATAAAGGATGTCCCAAAATAACCGCAAGATTTGAATTAAACAGAAAACACAGTTTTTAGACTTTAGATTGTTATTTATTTATTTAATCATAAAGTACATAGGGTAGGGTTATTTATGGAATAACACATCGGGCAAATGGCCCCCAAGGCTTTGTTGGCACATACGCACTCTTTTGTCGAAATTTTCTATGACCTTTCTGCATAAATGTGGCTGAATTTCGTTGATGCATCGTTTAATTTCCTCCTGGAACGCACGGGTGGTTGTGGGCTTGTTGACATAGACCTTTGACTTCAAATAGCCCCATAAAAAGAAATCTAATGGTGTTAAAGCATACGATCTAGGGGGCCAATTCTGATCACCGAAACTAGGAGTACACGACCAGGAAATATCTCATGCAGTAATTGAATTGTTTCATGGGCTGTATGGCATGTGGCATCGTCTTGTTAAAACCACATATTGGCCACATCAATATCATCCAATTCTGGTAGAAAAAACTGTGTTATCATGTCGCAATATCGAGCACCAGTAACAGTCACTGCTTGACCAGCCTCATTTTCAAAAAAGTATGGTTCAATGATGCCTCCAGCCCAAAATCCGCATTGTTTTCGACAGTCACATGTGGGTTCTGCGAATCCCAAACACGGTAATTTTGGCGATTACCAAAGCCATCAAGGTGAAAATGTGCTTCATCGCTTGGGATGATTTTGCTCTAAAAATCAGCATCCACTTGTTTATGTGCAATAATCCATTCAACGAACTCTCTTCGCTCTGCATGGTTATTAGGCTTCAGTTGTTGTGTTAATTGAATTTTGTAAGGATGGAGACACAGATCTTTTGTGAGTATACGCTGGAGAGAGCTTCTTGAAATTTGCAATTCTTGTCCACGACGCCGAATTGATGTTCTTCTGGGATTTTCACCAGCACTCTCACGCACTGCTTCGACGGCTTGTTTTTGGATGACCAGCCTTTTAGCATCTTCAACTGATCCAGTCTCCTTGAATTTTGCAATTAATCTCTTTACAGTTGACGAAGTTAAAACACTATTCCGACCATATTTTGTATGAAATTTTCGAACTGTGGCCGCCAAACTTTCATTATTTTTGAGATATTGTTCAATAATGAAAACACGTTGAGGCAGATTCAAATCTTGCGCTAATTTTAAGACACCCTTTATAAATAAGGTAACGGTAAAGTTAAAGTTAAAGATATAGGTAATGAGAATGGTAATGATAATAGTAAAATTAACGGTAATGGTAAATTTATAGGTAAAAATAAAGTCAAAAATTTGAAATTTTAAGTTTGAATGCTGGTGATCAGTATTTTGGCAACTCCACAAATATTTAGTAATATTGGCCCGGCTATACCAGGACCAGCTAGTTAATAATAAAAAATGTCATCACTTCTAGACTGGAGGATATGCTATTTGATTGTTTCTAAAAACTGCCTGTAGTTTGAACACATTTATCTGCTACTTCACTTCTCCTTAATGGATACGGCACCAACACCACTGAACACATAATTCCTGGACCCTAAACGCACTCAATATTGCTGATTTGTATTTTTTTAATTTGATACAACAAAATTTGGAGAAGGTCTTTTTCTCATTTGGTTTGATTTCTGGGTTAGAAGGATAGCTCAAAGGAAAATCCATTCCAAGGGCTGTACATATATAGCGGAATGCTCACTTCAACGGACAAACATTTAAGCCCCACGCAACTGAAGTTTTCCAATTAAAACTTCCCTTAGATAAGCTGAAACTTTATTAGAGCGGACACGGACAGATATTTCTGCGATGATAAAGGTTTTACGAGTACAATTAAAATTGAAACTTTATCACTTTAATTTGTTCCTTTTACACTTCAAATTGAACCTTTAACATTTCAAATTGACCTTTTTACACTTCAAATTAGACCGTTAGTAAATTATATGTAAGGCCAATTTGGGTGGAACTTGGCAATTTTATTAACCGGTTTTAGAGAAATTTGATATCTATCATTGAAATGCGATTCTTAAATGATTTTTGAATAAAATGCTAGAATATGGCAAACAAATAAATAAATGAAATTTGACATGCGTGTTGGAAATGGGATTTTAAATTGATTTACCAGATCTAAAACTCAGTTTAGAACCAAATTTCCATCGCACATGTCAAATTTTATCATAATCGGTTAAGAAATACCCAAGTTCCATCTTACTTTGCCATATTCTAGAACTATATCCAAAAAGCGCTTTAGAAGCATATGTCAAATTTCACTCAAATCACACAGTTCCGTCCTAATTGGGCATATTCCAGAAATTAATTTAAAAAATCATTTTAGAATCCCATTTAAAACGCACATGTCAAATTTGATCATAACTGTTGAGAAATAGGCAAGTTCCATCATACTTGGCCACATTCCAGAACTTTATCCAAAAATCATTTTAGAATCACATTTCCATTGCTAATGCAAATTTCATCATAATTGGTTAAGGAATTGCCAAGTTTCATCCTCTTGGCCATATTCCATAAGTAGGTCTAAAAATCATTTGAATATCCCATTACCATTGGAAATATTGGATTTCATCAAAATCGGATAATATATAGAATCCTAACAAAATTTTTATAAAAAAAATCACAATTCCTCAGTTTATCGGATAACGTTTTTGGTACCGTCGATTTCCATTGTAGTGAGGTTTCCCGATATATATAGATTACTCAACTGCTCACTAAACCCTAATCCAACCATAACTAAACTGCAACTCAACCCTAATTCATCTCGCAAACTGAACCCAACTAAACCGCAAACTTTACTCCAAACTCACTCCTCAAACCAGGATTTATAAAAATTGCTCAACAACTCACTATATCCTATCCAACCCCAACTCAACTCCAACTCAACTTCAACTCAACCCGCAAATTTTACCCCTAACTTAATCTTCTACTCAACCCCAAACTCAATACCCAACTCAATATTCAAACCAGCATATGTAAAAAATTGGTAAATATTTCTATAACCAGGTATTTTGGGTCAATTCGTATGACAGGTACTCGACGCACAGGTTACAAAAGCTTTTCAAATCTCGGCCTTGATCATAGAAACTGATTGGCAAAAAAAAATTCTAAATCTAACAAGCCAGATGGTACGGACATACAGACATCCAGACATCCAGATGTCCAGATAGACGGATGGACATTTTTTTTTTTTGCTTTTTTAGACCCAGCGACTTTCAAAACGTCGAGAAAAGTGGTTTTGGATCCTCCAAATTTTTGATCATTTTTGACAGGATTTCAATACTTTGGTCTTTTTAGACCGAAATAATTTAGTGACATAAATTACATATCTGTCTATACTTATCTGTGACTTAATTATAATTTTTAACTTCGGCCCACAAAAACCAACTTATTGAAATCTTGCCGAAAATGACCAAAAAGATTGTATGTCCAAAACCAATATTCTCTATGTTTTGAAGGTCCATGTGATCGAGAACCCTTTGACTTGTCGGTCATGTTTTCTTTCTGTAAAATTTTGTTAGTTTCAAAAAAAAAAAAATATTTCGAATAATTAAGTTTGATGTAAATTTGCGGTTTGCTAGTTGTCAAAAATTAACTAATCGCGAGAAGTAATTACAGTGGATGTTCAAACAACACAAAAATAAGACTGGCAATTAAACAACATGTCGCCGAACGCGATTGAGGGGCTAATTTTGCGGTAGAATGCAGTTTTTGCTAACGTTTAGTTCGACATTACTATTATAAATAAATCTAGATAAATAAATAAATAAATAAATAAAGTATGTCCAAATGATCGGTACCTACAATACGAATTGACTCAAAATCAAGTGGTCATAAATAAGTGTTGATACCACATGGTTTTTGATTCAGGTTAAACAATTTTTTTTTATATGTTGATTTCAGAATTGAGCTGGGCTTGGGATGGAAATGAGTTGAGCTTGGGTTTGGGTTGTGTGAGCAATTCAGGTGGGGATTTATTTGGGAGTTGAATTGATTTCAGTTGGTTGAATTAGAATTAGTTTCGAAACATGTTGTTCTAAAGATTGAATTAGGCGTTGAGTTTGCAATTAAGCTGAGGGTTGAGATGGGGTCAAGGTGGATGTTGAGCTAATATTGGCTTGAGTTCATGTATGTGTGAAGTTTTCGGACCGTATTGATTTAAGAATTGAGTTGAGCGTTCAGTTTGAAGTTGATTTATAGGTTTAGTTACGAGTTTAGTTTCGATTGAATTGTGGTTGGGTTGGTGTTGATTGGGAGGATTCAGGGGCGAATTATTTAGGATAAGCTTAAGATTGAGTTCAAGTTAGCTTTAATTAAGTTCATGGACGCATAGTTTTTCGGGCTATGTTGGAGGTAAGTTGAGGGTTTAGCTGTGGTCGAGTAGGGTGTTGAGTTTTGGTTGAGCGAAGGGTTGAGTAGGGCCGAATATGTAGGAGTTGAGTCGAAGGTTAAGTTGGAGGTTAGATTAAGTTGAGTTGTTGTACGTAATACGCAGGTATTTTGCGAATCCGTCTGGATGTAGGAATTTAGATGAGCAATGAGTTTGAGGTTGAGTTGCGATTGAGTTGGGGTTGAGTGTAGGGTTGAGATGAGGGTTGTGTTGAGGATTGAGTTGAAGTTGATTAGAGGTTAAATTGGGGTTGAATTAGGGGCGACCGAGAGGATCGGTTAATGATTAAGATGAAAGTCGAGTTGAAGGTTTAGTTGGAGTGGGTTTAGATTTGGCTCGGCGGAGGTTGAATGAGGGTTTAGTTGGGAACTTATTTGGGACGAAAAATTAGTTTAGTAATAGCATTTAATCACTAAACCTGAAATAAAACTTAAACTCTTGAAGAGCAAATATAAAGTTGAAAAATTTACTAACGGCATTTATCTAATTGCTAGCATGTTTGCGGTATAAACGATTTTAGCGAGTGGAACGATATTTGTCAACTCATTTTGGTATCCGTACACCTTTTAGCAGTAAAATAACTGGAAACATTTTTTTAATTATTGAAACAGTAATTCATTTTATTGGTAACAATCATTCGTCTATTATTAATTTCAAATAGTAAACTAAATGCCCTGTCATTTTCAATTAAAATTAAACAAATAGTAAATAGTTTTTTAATTGAAAAATGAATGTTCCACAAAATTCTACTAAATAATGCGCTCTCTCTGTTGTGACACAAACGGAAAAATTCTATTTTCTCATAAAAATAATTTTTAATTTATTTTATTTAGAATAAATTTACAACAAAAAGAAAATTGATTACATTTTCGTTATTATTGCATTTATGTACTGCGCATTGTTACTGTTGCTATTTTCATAAAATAAAAACATCTTTACAATTAAATTTATTCAAATTGAAATGAATCGACAGAAACGTGAAAATTGGAATAATAGTTTTCCAATCAAACGTTTTATTGTTGTATAAATATATACTCGCTAGGTACATAGTTGATTAATGTTCACTGTACTATAAAGTACAGTTAAAAATTGCACGTTTTTTTGTTATTGTGTTGAAGCCAATATACTAGGGTGAAATTTGTTGCAACCACACTTGATGGAAAAGTTGAAAAGGAGAAAAAACGAAACGAAACAAATTGTTTTGAATTAATAACACAGTTGTGAAAGTAAAAAAAAAATCTGTTCAGCCAAATAAAGTCGATAACCTTTGATTCATTTACACATTATATTGCGGTTATTATTAATTGGCATAGGTAAATGGTTTAAGGTTTACTATAATCCGTTCGAGTAATATATAAGACAACATCGAAAAATAAATAAAACCGCGAACTTTTTTTTTTGTGCTTTTGCTGTTTATATTTAAACACCACGATATAAAGCGGTGAAATGAGTAGCCAACGCCGGCGGATATTTTTTTTGTGCTTCCATTCGCTTTTTTAAGTTTCGTAGATAAATAAACGTAAGTGAAGAAACTCAACGAATTCAATCGATTAATTTTTACCTCGTGAAAGTTAATAAAAGCTGTTTGACTTTCTACGTATACAAAATCTTGGTGGAAGAGATACGAGTTAATTAATTAAAATTGTTATTTATTTGTTTTTAATTACAAATTTTCTTTTTTTTGTTTTACTTTTATAGGGGTAAATAAAATGTGATTCAATAAAATACACTGCAGGCGTAACTAGATTTAGGTTAGACTAGAATCATTGGGTATGAAAGAGCTAAAATATTCTCCCAGATTACATATAATTTAGGAACTGTTGAAGTTAAGGCATTTTTGTAATTAACGCCCATTTAGGACAATGGTTATCTAACATTTCGGTTGAAAAGGAAATGGGAAAATTATGTAAATTGGATGAATATGAATTTCCTTTGAATTTCGAGATGTATATGTTGAATTTGTGTATAGTTTTATGAACATCCTTTGGTACAGTAAAGGAATAAGAATACGTGGTATTATTACATTGGTCTCATTTATATAAATATCACGTATGTATCTTTTGTATATGTGTACACTTTCCATGGTAAAACCTTATTCATACATCGTATAGTGATTTAGTAGCCCTGTTAAGGACTAACTGCCCACCAATTTCCTGGAAAGTTATTTACTACGAAACAGATGAATAAAATCGGACAGACCACCATTGAAAAAAAATTCAACTTATAAGGCAGGGGAGGCACCGGTGACGCATCGGATGCCTTAATGAACGATGGAGTGCTTATTGACGCTTATTGAATGTCCAAATAAACCCGCATCACGCAAATTTTGCATTAATGGATTTCTGCAGAAGGTTTGCTTTGGGCACTTCAACAGTGGACTCAACACCAAAAACTGTGAGAAATTTTATGATAGAACGCCACAATATCCAAGGGTCGCTATTATAATTAGCGTTATGATATTGCTAAACATCTAATCATTTCAGAATTAATGGGGGACACAGTCTCTTCCCTAGTAGTGCTGGACACGGATGAAGGAAGGAGGTAATAATAGCCTTGGCATACTTCCTTGGTGACGCAGAGGAGGTTCCTACTAATAGAGTAAGGGCTGGAGGGTTCGTCTGAAGTCTCTTTCTCAGTTCATAAACAACTTATCTTTAAAGTGCAGATGATGCCAAAAATAACACAGGCATATGGAGTGCCGAAAAAACGAATTGGAAGCGCTTTATTAAAAGCCTCAAAGTTAGTATTTAGGGCGAAGGTTATGAAAGATAATTGTTTGACCAAACCAAGCAATAATTTTCCTTTAAAATTATTTCCGTTAAAATATTGATAAGAAAGAAATGTACATATTGGCTTCCAGCACAAGGAGGTTCGGTGAAACCGAAGGCTTCAAATAATAAGGAGGCTGGTGGAATTGAGATCTACAAAGCAATAAAGCAAAAAGAACTGGGTAAGTTATCGCCGTGACTTAAGGGAATTTAACAAAGAGTTACGGAAGGAAACGCATAGTTCCTGGAAACTTTTCGTGAAGACCTAAATGAAGTAAAGAAGAAGACTATTTCGAAAGGTGCACCAGAACATTCGTGGAAATATTGGAGGTTGTAACAGCTTCACCGTAACAGTGAGTGATTATTGCTATAATTTTTTTTTGTGTTTTTTTATAGTGTGGACATAACACACATAATTTAAAATTACCAACGTTTACCAGTAGGCGTTTAGGTGTTATGTGAACACTTCAAAAAAACTCAAAAAAAAAATTATACTAATAATCACTCACTGCTATGGCAAAGCTGTTACAAGTCGGGGGGACGCCTCACATCCTGAGAATGTCTCAAGCCGGACAACATTGAACGTAGAATCACTGTCAAGTATGATGGATATCTTTAAGGTGAAATGTTTCCATTAATTCACCTTGCTAGTCGCGAATGTGATAGGCCATATTTCCCACTTTTGAGTCAATTATTGCTGGTTTAAATTGTGCAGCTATAGTTTAGCAGAAAGTTTGTTGACAGCATCACTTTGCACAAAAGAACGGACGAATACAGATTTGCCCACAGATAGGTCACGTGGGCGACTGCGTAAATTATAGTATTTCGCGGATCGATCGTAAGCGTTCTTAAGGTGGTTTATGGTGGTTGACGTCTATTGGAGGGGGGGGGGGGGGGATCAAAGTTGAGTAGATTAATTTACCAGCTCCGTAACCTTCCAGTAGGGTGCGCATCACGTGAGCTGTTCTGGTGTCTTGTCATTAGGCAACCGCGTGATGTGTACAATTGTGTAAGGGGTAACCTGTTCACAATTCGCAAGTGTACGTACTGCCTCCTCGTGGCAATCACTGATAACTAAGGCCATTTGGCACATTTTTGGCCTTTTGGCACAGGCTAAAGTACGACGCTAAATAAGAAAACCTTGACAAAAAACCCTAATCTAAGGTGGAATAGCATATGCCGATGGATGAATGGCTGATAGGTTAATCAGTTCAAAATATGCGGACTCTGGATACCAGGGACGCTCCAGTTTTATTTAGCCTTCCTGTAATAAAGCTGGCTGACCTACAGGCGATTTGCAATTCCCAGCAACTCGTAAGAGTAAAATCAAACGGAATACGGGGCAGGAGTAGGAATATATGGAAGTGGGACAACCCTCTCGAAGTCCTTGGACTCCAATGCTACCGTCTTTCTGGCGGAACTACATGCTGTAGTAAACATCTAGGAGGGAGAGCAACAAGCCCAGGTAGTATGTATCACGTACCGGGAGGCAGTATTATCAGGTTCATCTGAATATTGACTGGACGGATAATTAAGCAGGGTCCAGCACAATAGATCTTTTAGGTCGCAGTGCGAGGTGGCTAATCGCCCGCATGGCCCTTCAACATTAATAATAATAATAATAATAATAATAATAAGGTGGTTTATAATTTTGTTGCGGGCCAAATTCAACCAATCTGATTTCGACATCACGTAGTCTTCGTTTTCGTCAGTTGTTGACAAGAATCGTTGTAATTCGTATTCGGATCCATAAGCATCATATGTTGGCCGAACAAAACAAAATGGGGAGAGAATTGGAAGACCCATGTACAGGTAGGAATGGATAGTAGATAAGATCGTCCGATTAACCCGTTCGGAAGCATTGATTTTGGATGAATATACTGGTATACGAATGTGATTGATCCCTTACTTTTATAAGAGCTCTTGAAACAATTTGGATAGAAATTATTTCCCATTGTCGCTAGTGACAACTTCGGGCACTGAAAACAACAAAAACACGTCATTTTCCAGGAAATTACTTAATTAGGGCTACTGATGCTTCTCGTAATAGATTCAACAAGACAAATTTGATCCAGGACAATCAGAATATAAGCATTACTCTTTTTTGGGCTCGCCCATTGCAGGTTTGGTATTATAATTAACGGGTTTATTCTTTTTACATTCATGATATTTTTTAATGAAGTCTTTTACATTCTGAGCCATACCGTGCCAATAAAACTGCCTTCGGAGTTTATCCAGGATTTTTGCAATCCCATGTGCGCTGAATTTGATACTATGTGAGTTTGTTTCACCAAAAATTGCGTTAGCTTAGTACGAATCATCAATTTCCAAGTAGGCACATCGCTGTCATTATAATGGGTACCACAGGAGGGTGCAAATAAAACTTTGCTCTCCTTGATGCAGAAGCTATGACAGTCGGGTCACAACTTTCGTATATTCTTAATCTGCTCTTGACATTCCGGATCATTAAAGACAGGGGAATCTAGTTCGATGTGCAATGGCTCTAGTTGACCAGAATTTACATCCGTAAAATTTTCAGATCTTTTGCGATAACCTATCTGGACAGAAATTAAAGACTTGTAGTTGTAAACTCCAATGAACAAGCCGCCTTGACAAATCCTTCTGGGACATTATCCAGCGTGGCCTGCCATGATCGGTTAGATGGTAAAATGATACCATTTTATATACGCACGAAACTTTTTGACACTCAATACTGCTGTCTATTGCTCTAATTCCGTAATCGAGTGTATATGGAAAAAGAACGATATGGGACCTTCTTCCCCAGCGGAATCTAGTTGGAAAAGCACGATACCTACTCTAGCAGTACTGGCGTCACATTGAATATAGAAGGGCCTTCCAAAGTCAGCATTTACCAGAACGGGAGCTGTTGAGAGAGCTTTTTTGAGGAAATCAAAGGATTCCTTTGCTTCGTCTGACCATTCGATCTTTACTCCTTTCTCTGTCCGGTCCGTTAGAGGAGCAATAATGGTAGAAAACTTGCTGATAAGGCGCCGGTACCACCCACATGTGCCCATATGAATCGTCTCACCTGTTTGGTGGTTTTTGGGAAAGGATATTCCACTATTGCCTTAATCTCTTTCCACTATTGCCTTAATCTTAATCTTAACCGGACCTCCATGAGCAGAAACCGACTTTTTTCGGTGTTGATTGTTAAACCAGATTTCTTCAGCAAATCAGCAACCTTCCTGAGTAGCACAAAATGTTCGTACTGTTGAGTGGCCGAAGTGCTAAGCTGGTCGTCGAAGTAAACAGAAACATGATTATGGAGTCGGAACGGTATCACTCGGTGCATGAGGCGGCACATCGTTTGTGATGTATTGCACAATCCAAAAGGCATGACCGTGAATTGATACAAAGACCGTCCGGGCACCGTGAACGCCGTCTTATCGCTGGATGCTGGGTCCGGGTTTGATCCAATCGACCCAGCAATCCATCAATAATCGACAACGGATAAGCATTCTTGACGGTTACTTTGTTCAATTCACGGGCATCCAAACAAAACGAACTTTACCATTTGCCTTCTGCACCAGAGTGACCGGCGAACACCACGAACTCTGGCTCTCTTCAATGACACCTAATGAAAACATTTGATTCAACTCTTTGTACATCAACTCTCGTTTAACAGGCGAAACGGAATAGAATCGTTGATTCAATGGTTTTACTGAACCAACTGGCGGTTGCACGCCCTATCCAAAAGACCCTTATAGCTAACACCGGTTACTTGTGCGTACGGCATGTTTTTTATTAAATTCCGGTAATAACGTTTAGTTTTTAATTGGACAGGTGAGATAAGATTATTCTGCAATATATTGCTTCGAGAGTAATGAGGGTTGCGAGTTTTTTCGGCAGAATGAGATGACTCCTCAGAAATAACGACTTCTATTACGGGCTGCTCATCCTGGGGTTTTGAGGAGGATAAGACTGGCCGAATTTTGGGGGACCCTGGTTCCCAGCTCTCCATTGTCACCTCGGACAGTTTCCCACACAATTTGAACATTTTGGGGTGATTTTTTATTTTTTATTTAAGAAGCATATGGATAGACAATAGATAATCTCTTCCAACTTATGAGATAAGACCTGTGTAATAGATGCTACTATAGGACGTGTACTGTCGCATCTGAGATCTTGGCCAATTTCGATTGGATTTGCCGATGACATACTAATGCAAAATGCCCTCACAATGCATCTCACATGGATTTAATGCAAAAAGGAAGGACTGAGAGTAAACCTAAAAACACAAGATAATCATACCATTCACCAGAAGGAGGAAACTCAATACTCCTTAGTCAGTGTTAGATGAATACAACTTGACTTCGATCCGGAAGTTAAGTTTCCGGGGGTCACGTGAAAGGGAATAGAAAGCCATGGGCTAGTACGGGCAAATAGCAGGTAGAACCTGAGGCCTAAGTTTCAATGGAAACATCTGGATCTACAAACAAATGATCAGTACAGTGGAAAAAAAACATATCAAAAAATGGCAATGGCAGCGGAGTTACAAAAGACATGAGGATATTTTGATGGCCGGAATAAAAGCATTGCTTAGTCTAGCACCCCTGAAGACACCTTCAGACAAGACCCGTGTGAACTTAATTTTAACGAATTTTATTTAACACATTTTACAAAAGTGTACATTTGTTTGTACCGTTTAAGTCAAGAAAAAATTAATATATGAGGAACAAAATCCTAGCTCAGAGACTTTTTCGCACAGATACAGAGGTAGAGGCTTTCCAAATATATACATGTTATTCCATAATTTAGGGTTGGGCTCTAGTAAACTGAGGTAGAGTAAGGTTTGGTAAAAGTGTAGAATAAGGAAGGAACTGTTTCTACCACATAAACAACTTTTGGTGCAAAGTTGAAAAAACAAAACACGATTCCCATAAATCTCTCAGTTACAATTTCACCTTTTCCCAGGAATACATAGCGTCTTACATCCCAATTGTTATTTACATTCTTCAACCAAAAACTTTCAACGGAAATTAAAACTCTTTTAAGGAATAACTTGTTTGTAATAAAAAAAAACTTTTTTGATTTTCCCGAGTTATTCCGTTTTGTTTTTCTACATAAAGCTTCTATACACAGTAGTCAACGTCAACTGAGGAAAAATTTCAAACGACGGAAGACAGTTTTAAATTGAATAATAATTAAATGGATACACCCCATACCAGTGTTTGGAATAACATTTTTTTTTTTGTTAGATGTTGAAAACTTTTACTGACTAAAAAATTAAGCTCCGACAATAGATGGTATGCAATCATATTAAGATAAATTTCTTTTGTTCATGTAAAATAGTAAATTGTAGTATCATACAAAGAGGTTTAATAAAAAGTTTGCTGTATATGAGAAATTACTTTATAGCTCATTGTTGTGAGTGAAAAGAATAACAAGGAAAAATTCACAGCTGGATGAAAAATCATTAAAATTTAAAAAGCTTTTATTGCAAATAACACGGTACAAAGAATTTTCAATTTTCTCTCGGAGCCATACGTTGTCCGCTATTTCGAATTGAAACGAAAACATTTTTATCGCGCATATAAAATGAATAAAAACTCAATATTTTATTTAATCAAGCTTTTGGTTTTTCTAATTAATTAGGTTATGTTTTCTTTTTCCTTAATTTAATTGAAAACACATAATTTTCGTTCACAGTCAAGGGGAACATCATTCCATGCCGCAAATTAAATGAAATTCGGGGGAATTTTTTCATATTTCCAAGAGATTCAAGAATTTCATTTTTAAAGCTGTTTATTAAACGATTTTTTTTCTAGTAATAAAAATATGGAAAATGATAAGAAAATGTAGATTTCCATAAAATTAATTAAATTACTTTAACAACGATTTTTAAGTGTGCCACCATTTTATTAAAAACAAAAATTGTGAGGTAGTTTTATGGTATAAATTATAATAGATAGATTATCCTTTAAATTTGGAAAAAGACGGGTTATTTAAGCGGGAACTCTACATTATTTTTCCAAAAAATCCCTTCAACACTCTGCTTGTTCTTCCACAATAATATCACAGCAGCTACCTGTAATACAAGTTGTTTACATTTTTAATTTCCATCGAGAACTAGTTTCTCGATTTACGAAATAATTTTTTAAAAAATATCGCTGAATGAAGTCAAAATCATAAATAAACCAAACTCTGCTTAAGAAAAGAAATTTCGATTTACAATGTTTCAATTATTGCTTTTATGAATAAATAAACATAATAAAAATATTTTTCTTCTTCGAAAGCGGTTGAACGAATTTTTTCGATAATGAATTTTATAGTGGCAGCATAATGATATTACAAACTGAAACATTTTCAAAATTAAGATTTTTTGCACCTGAATTTTTGTTTTTGTCCTAGTATTCTTCTATTCTATAGCTTCAGTATTTCATGCATTTGGTGTCATAAAATAAGCTAACGCGATTCGCTATTATTGCTAAGAACTGGGGAGGATTAGAGATACCATGCTTAGACCGATAAATAGAGGAAAGATTAGAAATTCAGAAAATATAAATGGTTCTGGTGAGCTGGATCTGAGCTAGTTGATGATGTCTCGACCAGCAGACGACAAAGGATAGACGAATTTTAGTCGGACTAAATAATCAGTTTTAAACTCTTAAAATATTCTTTAAAAATGTTGAGTTAAAATATGCGTTAAAAATAATTGCTCCTTAAAATTTTATAAAAGAGTCTCTAATCCCTTACTAAAGAGAAAAAAAAATCTTGCCCGTGTTTTTAATTTTTTTATATTTTAAAATTTTTATTAGCATGACAGATATCAAAAAAGAGCAATTATTTTTTAATTTAAATTCTCGTTCCAATAAATAACTGACAAAAATAAATTCCACAAATCAATTTACGAAATCATGCGTTTCTGGATTTTTTTCGGAATTTTCAGTATTTTCTAGCATAAGGTAGGTGTAGCCAACCCAATTAAAATTTATAAAATGTCTATCATATTTGAGTTTTTTCGCAAAGTTCTTAATATTTATGATATTGGAAATTGCTGCATCAATCTTTCAGACACACAGATCAAAGGAATTGTATCGCTCATATCATTTCTACTGATAGTTCTACCACAAATATTTCAAGTGATGGCAAAGGCCTAAAAATGCCAGTAAAATTGAGTTTTTGTCATTTATTTTAAACGAAATATTTTTCGGATTTTTTTTCTGGATTTTTGCTTTTCAATTATTCTGAATTTTTTTTTCAGGCAAATGTGATCCCAATTTTAACTTGGGTAGCGTTTTGATAATTCGTTGCTGGATTTTACTTTTCTGTATTTTTTTTCTAGATAAGGTAGCAAACTCACTTTAAAAATTGTGACTACAAATACCGATCAATTTATAAGATTTTGAAAAATTCAAAATTTCTATTTCAAGATTCTCGATATGACTTTTGTCGAGACAGTGTACCCAACTCGATATTTCGTGGGAATCGCACGAAAGGAAAATTTCTGAAGAACACACACACACACACATACGTACACACACAGACACGAAGTAATACCTAGCGGTCGTTCCGGGGGGAAAGGATGCAGGAGGTGGTTTTAGTGAGTAGGAGTCTCACACCGTTGTGGTGGATAGCTACGTTATCCCTTACATCGTCCATGATGGATTTCCACCATCCTTAAAAAATAAAATAAATAAAAAACACAGACACGCACACACCCACGCACACACACACACACACACACACACACACACACACACACACACACACACACACACACACACACACACACACACACACACACACACACACACACACACACACAAACACACACACACACACACACACACACGTGTGGAGTTGCTGGATCTCCCATCGGGCGCGTCCCTAGGTCGCGGATAAGGGAATGCCCTCACCGGCTTGCCGGCGGGTAGGTGAGAAATAAAATACCACCCGCGGAACAAAACTAGCAGAAGCGTCTGTTCACCAGGAGGTGCGGCTTCAAATAGTGTATGTTCCTCATGTTAGAGGCGGCTGAGTTTTTACCTGGCAGTAGTTATACAATGCTTGGGGAAGGACACCCTGATTAAAAAACCACCATGTTTCACGAAGAGGGGAAAATTTTTACGGTGCAGGGAGTCGGAAACCCAGTACCGGCGGAATTGTTGAGTGAGCAAGCGGGCTCAACACCGTCGAGATCCAGCGACCGCAATGCCTCAACAGCTGGGAACTTGGCTGTTGCTGCAGATAGATCTACAAGTTTTACTACCACCCCAGTGAGGAACCTTAATCCGTTCGAGCAGAGGAGTAGGCTACCCCGATCGCCTAAGTTCGGTTCAGTAACTCACGAGCGCGGAAGGACTAGTTCAACATCGGATATCAATGATTCGGATGCTCTTAAACAGCTGGGAAAGAAGATTGACCAAATGGAGCTCATGGGTAGGCATATCGAGGAACTGGCAAAATTCATAAAGGGAAAAAGCAACGTCCACCACGAAATAAGGAGGATAGTTGGTCTTTTAAAATCCACATTCCGGTAAACAACTCTCAGAGTAAGGGGCGGTGTTGACGTCGCTGTGCAAACGGAGGACGCTATCCAAGACGAAACGGCTAGATAATTGAACCAGGGTACTTCAGCTAGTAAGAGGCAATTAAATTGTATTTCACCTCTTGATACAGCTGATAGCCCTCAGAGAACGGGAAAGAAGGTAAAGAAAATGCAGATTGCAAAGCCCGTGGAAGACCAAGAGGGCCGAAGCGTGGTTGCATCTTCTGCACTGGGTACAAACAAAAGATCTGAAGAGATTCGCGGAAGGCAAGTAACAAATGAGTGGCAGGTTGTAAGGAGAAAACCACTAGTCCAGCTTCGTTCGCGGAGGTTTTGAAAGGCATAAAAATAGATCATGCCTTGGAGAGTGTCGGAAATAGTGTGGCCCGGGTCCATAAAACCGAGAAAGGTTATCTATTGCTGAAAATATGTAACGACTCTCTATTTTGATTCGATTACATCCCTGGTATACGTCTTGCAAAAAACGATAAACAACAGTTCAATTAGCATTAATTTTTTTTACGTTATTGCCGTATTACGTAAATATTTACGAGCGGAGATTAATTTCATATCAACATTTGTTTTAGATTTGTGTCTCTATTTACATATTATGTTTACACCTGTGCTATAATTTAGGTTTAATAAAATGTATATTTGTTAAACCTATCGATAGTGTGGAACGATTGGATGTGTGATCAGTGCTTAAATGACATCTTAGCACAGCGAATTAAGTGTTATACCGAATGAATCCTGTGCACATACCAGTAATACTAACTGGAATGCCACAAATACAGAAGTCGGCGATTGATACGATGCGCGGTAAAATTGAGACGTACATTGACCGTAAACTAGAGGTTGCGACTCTTGCCGATCCCGATGAGATTAAACTGGAGATATGGGATATTGACGAGGTAACAACAAAGGGAGAAGTCTTTAACGCAATAGCTATGGACTTTGATGACGGAAAAATCCTCGATGAGAATATCGTGATTAGTGGCAGAATCCGTATAGGCTGAGTTAGGTGCCGTATACGTGTAGTAGTTAGCCCAGTAAGATGTTTTAAATACTAGAGACCAGGTCACAGAGCGGCCACATGCAAGAGCGAAGTCGACCTTCAAATCTTTGCTTTAGGTGCTGCAGAGCCGGCCACAAGGCAAAAGATTGTGAACGGGAACCGCAGTGTGTATGCTGCTTTACAGGAAATGGAGAAGCTAACGATACTCACGTCACCGGTAGGGGTAATTTCCCAGCACGATGGATAGTGATAGGAAACAACCGTAGAATGTGAAGCTACTTCAGCTAAGCTTAAATCACTGTGAGGCTGCCCAGGGCCTCCTATGCCCGACTATACATGAATTGAAGCCAGACGTCGCAATACTATGAGTACAAGAGTAGAAAAATTTGGATGATACTGCATGGGTGAGTGACCATAGTGGCAAGGCAGCAATCTGGACATGCGCTGGCTTGGTCATTCAAGAAAGTCCGCAGAGTTTCTTCGGATATGTTCGAGCAAAAATTAATGGAATACATATCTTTAGTTGCTATGCTCCTCCAAATGAGCCAATCGAGCAATTCATCCACTTCTTAGATTGCTTGGTTTTGGATGCAAGAGATCATAGTCCCACAGTAAATTCGGGAGACTTCAACTCGTAGGCTACGGAGTGGGGTAGCGCTCAAACAAGTAGAAGAGATCAAGCCCTTCTGGAGGCTTTTTCAGTTGTGAATGTTGTCCTGTGCAACACCGGCTCCGCATATACATTCAGCAGGGTTAATTCTGGTTCTATTATAGACCTAACGTTTGTTAGTGAATATCTCTAGAGGAGAGCAATAACTTGGGAGGTTTGCGATTTTTACACGCACAGTGGCCACCAGGCCATCCTGTGTGAACTCCATGGAATACACCAAGTAATAGTATACAAATTGCGGGATGGAAGACAAACGCTTTCGACGAGGACATCTTCAGGTTTATGCTCCGTGACTCTAACTTGACGGACACCGCTAACACCAAGGCATCCCAGTTAATAGGCAGCATTACCAGTACCTGTAACGCTACAATGGCTAAAAGAAGGTTAAACCCAAGACGCCCCCATTGCATTACTCCGGCGAAAGTGCAATCGTGCTAGACGCGTTTCCCAGCGGGGTAGGAACACCAACTCCTCTTTCAGTTTACAACAAATATACAGGGAAGCACGGGGTGCGCTGAAGGTGGCCATTAAACAAAACAAGTGACGATGCTGGAAGTACCTCTGTGATGAGTTTGAGGATGACCCATTTTTTGGGGTAGGCCCTTCAAGATGGTAATGCCCAAGCTTAAGAAAAGGATAGTATCGCAAACCAGTGACTATTCCCTCGAGTGCCATTGAAGCGGACGACATACCACTATTCACGATTGATGAACTAATGTCCGCCTCTAGGAGAATTCCCAACAAGAAAGCGCCAGGGCCGGACTATATACCAAATGTTGCCTTAAAGGCTGCGATTCTAGAAAAACCTGAAGAGTTCCTGGAGGTGTATAACTCTTGCCTAAGAGAAGGAACATTCCCAGATTTTTTGAAGAAGCAGTTGCTGATACTGATCCCAAAGGGTAAAGCACATTCGGAAGGTCCTTCATCATTTCGCCCAATCTGTCTGTTAGAAAGAAAATCTCGGTCTGGTGTTCGGTTTTGTAGGCAATATGTGAGTTTCGAGATTTTTTTTTTGGAAATGTTACAAAACGCTAAAGATATTTTAAGTTCTCCTAATCTTACAAAATCGCATTTTCCCGTATTGTGAATCGTCGAAATTCGTGGCTCGAATTGGGAGATACAAATACTCGACGCTCAGCGGTAACTCGGTTTGGCTGGATTACAATAAATGTAAGACTTGCGGTGAATTTGAAGTGCAGTAAACATTTTATACTTGATAAAAATCGGTTAATATGGGATTACTAAATTGATGAAAAAGGCATAGCTGAACCGATTTTACAACCTAGAAATACTTTGGATAGTTCCACGCCCCCCACCACTCCCATGACGTTCTACTGTCTTCCACCGTCAATAACGCCTGAAAGTTTTAGACGAATCGTACGCTTACCGGGTGTTTTATTCAAATAGTGCGCCCTAGGCGTTATATTTGTTAAAAATTTCTAAACTTTACATAATTTATAATTACGGAATATTACCAATTTTTTTGACAAATATCCAATAAGTTTTTGAAGATATTGAAACATCATATTGCACAACAAATAACAACCTTTGAAACCTTTTATGTGTTCATATCCAGTGGAAGTTTAACTCCTGCTGTCTGGTAGAATTTGTAAACGAAGTTAACAACTGAGGTGTTAAACTATTTATATCCACGGTTCCAGATCTTATTATCATCAGTAATTACTGACTACTGAATGTCAAAGCTGGTAAATAACTCTTCTGGGTTGCAAAATGAATTTCAGCAAAATGAATGTGTTTCAATATCATATGATATTCTCAGGATCGGTTGCGAAAGACCATAGTTTGTTGGCACCAGGTAAATGAATAAAAGTCCATCACGTTGATGCATTCGGCGTTCGGGAGCATAGATTATTAGACGTGCGAGTAACTCGGCACAATCGATACGGGAATTTAGAGTAGTAGTCTACTAGTCTCTCTAAGTGTCTAGACGTTGCAGTTTCAAAAGATTACATCGATTCTGATAAGGTGGGAGGACATATTCCATAGCACTGAACGCTCTCTGAATTACAGTGGTAGGATGGCGCCCAAACTGAAGATGCATACTCAAAAATACACCGAACAAACGAGACATACTGTGATGTCAAATTTATCGTATCCCTAAAAGTCGTGCAGTTTCGTTTAATAAAGCCCAACATAATATACGACTTTGAAATAATGGTGTTAACATGCCTGGTAAATGGAGCGTCAGACGCAAAAATCACATCAAGATCTGAAATGAACTCGACTCGGTCAATGTCATCATTGTACAATTGATATTGATGAAAAATGGGTGAGCGGATACTATTAAAAGAAAGAGTCTTACATTTGCTTACGTTCAGAGCCAGTCTATTGTTAATTGACCAACTGCAAATTCTGTTTAAGTCTTCCTACAACTTTACGCAATCAGACAAACTAGAAACCAAAAGCATTGCACCACATCTTTGATAAAGAATGAAAACAACAATGGTCCATTGTGATTACTTTGAGACACGCCAGGGGGCACATGAAATAGTTGGGAGTAAGAACCCAAGATCCTAACGAAATGCCAACTATCAGTGAGGTAGGAACCCAACCATTTAATAGGAATGAACTGGCAATTTAGACTCTCTAACTTACTAATAAGAATAGACTGGTAAATCATATCAAAAGCCTTGGCAAAATCTGGAATTTAAACTATCAAATAAGTTGTCGCCACTAAGAGCCATCCACTTTTTTCTTGCTGTTAATAAAATTCCAGGCCTCCTTAGGACTAGATGTTAACTCTTCCTCGTCTCGCCGATTATTATGACGCCTAAACGAAAAACCTTCAGTTATCGGTATTGTTGGAACGTTATAGCAGCTCTGTGTTTTGCCTATCGTGAATGATCTACAAATGGACAAATTAACAAACCAAGAGGCCACATATCAGATCTGTTTAGCATATTGAAATGAGCGTCCTTTAACCCAATTTTAAAGCAGATGAAGGTAATGGAATTGTCAAATACCCGGCCCCTTGGCAAGTAATATTTTACAATCCACCAATCTTTTTTATAAAAGTAACATCTGGTGTTACTCAAGGATCACAAATTGGATCCTGGATTTTTATTGTATTCATTGATTGGATAGCCAAGATCATCATTGCTGATGACGTAAAAATTGACCGTACGATTGAACAAAATTGTGATACTGACAAACTGCAAGACTTAGTGAGTGGTGCGATTAAAAACCCATTACACTTAAACATCAAGAAGTGAAAAATTGTGAAGTGAAAAAAAATGTCTTTTAATCGTTAGTTTTAATCGGTACATCGATGGACTGGCGAATTCGGGATATACAAACTCCATTTACACTATATTTCGCTTATATTAGATCTCAAGTGGAATATGATGTAATCGTCTGGAATCCTTACTATCCCTCTCTTTTGATGTGCCACCAAAAGAATCTAAAGCATACAAAAAAGATTTTAATATTCCTGTTAAAAAAAATTATAGGAGAATGTCACTAAAACGTACCTTTCTATCAAAATGTGGCCCGCTTACCACCCATATTCAACAAGGTGCAATAAATGTAAAAAAGATGTCTTCTTCTGGATGCTTCTTTTAACGGAAACGTCCTACTTGGCCACAACGATTCAACTTATATATTTGAAAATATCTCTTTCAGGCAGGACGTTGCATAATCACCGGTTTTTTGCGCAAGAATATCATTCCACCAATTAACAGCGTTATTTACTGTGGAAGACTGTAGTCTGACTAATAAGTATCCTACAAGTGAATATAGTGAATATTTATCTTTTATTGTGGCCAACTTTATGGACAGATAGGACCTGTAGGATACCCAGCACTTTTGTTTGTTTCCCTTTTATAACTCCAAAATTCGTTCCGGAGTTCAGTCTTAGTACCACACACAGCCTAGAGATTAGCTGCTTTGACAAACTAAGGTTTAGCAATTTGCGGTACCTAAACATCAAAAACGCATAATGGCTACTTGTACTTTCACCAAACTCAATAAAAATACTACATAGTCACTAATTTCGAAATAAAATCGAATTAACTAATCTTGCACTTGAAACATTATAGTTAATCTCGAAAAACTCAACGATATTAAAAATTAAAGTATTAAGATAGTAATCCTTTCCTTCAAAGCTTCCAAATAATTGCTAAGCAAGCAAATATTTAGTTAATTATATCTACCAACAGCTTTTAATTTTGCATCATTCATTGACATTCTCTAAATACTGTGCCAAAATACTTGCGGGTAACTTAATTTCGTCGAAAACTTTCTTTAAATAACAAACAAAAATTACACTTAAAGTTTTTTCTCCTAAAGCTTTTTCGTTTGTTATTCTTTGTATTTTAAAGAAGTTTGGATACTGCAACATTCTCTCTTCAATTAACTTATATACACTGTACTTGAGTTTAGTAATATAAAAATATTTTCCTTTAAGAGAAATTGCTCATCTTGTCGTTTAACTGGAAAATGGATATTTCAGTTAGTTCTGTTGCAACTGTTTCCCCACCCACAAAAAAAACTGCATTTTTTTTTTTAGCACAACGAATGAAAAACTTTTTTATTGAAGGAGATAAGAACCAAAATAAAAAAATAGAGTTTTTGTAACTAGTATATGTAGTGCATTAGTGTTATCTAAATGGTATTTGGTTTTTCAGAATTTTCATTTTTGGTGTGCAATTTACTGTGTGCACAGTAGCATAAAACGAAAATTTGTACAAATTGTGAAGTTTGAAAAATTAAATCAAATGGAAAATAATAATTTGCAATGGTATGCGTTTTTTTTTCTATTCAATTAGGCGATTTAAAACATAAATTCGGTGTGTTGGTATGGATACCACAGCATTGAAAATCTAATTAAATTCTAATAAAATATAAAAATTCATAAGAAAATTCCTCATTTTTCACTTGGTATTTATTCCCAATTTTATGTTTATTGATCAAACATTCCACCTTGATTAAGACTTTTAATTTATGTTTTGTTGTTTTTTACAAACAATCCAAAAAATATAAAGACGGCAAGCATATTTCCAAGACATACAAATAAATTGAGATGTGTAACACATTTTCTAACTGTAAAACGATAGCATCTACATATTATATCCTGAACACCGTGCTTTTATATATAGGATGGTGTGATTTTCCAATTTATTCAGTGCACTGTACGATATCACTGTATTATATACGAATATCTGTACGTAATTCGATTAAGTTTTTTTTTTGAATTTCCATAAAAGATTTATTACTTAAAGATTAATAATTTAAGTCTTTTTAATATATAAAAATGGCAAATTTCAAGAATTATTTTGGTTCTTATGCGCTTGCTTATACATACCATATGTGAGGATATAACACAAAGAAGTATTAAGAAGAAGAAATATTTAAATTATTATGATAATTTATTCATAATTCTTATCATGAATATTTATTAAGAAAAATTAAATTGAGAAAAGAATTATAAACTATAAACTTAGTTATATATAGTTTATACTATAAACTTATTGTTTGGTTCAAACTCAAAAGTATGATTTTGTTGAATTGTTATGTAAATTAAACCGAAGTAAAACTAAATAGATTTTTTCGAGGACTGTTTATTAATTCTGCGGTTTTGGCGATAACCCGGGTAAGTAGATGATTTAACTATAAGCTATTGAGTTTATATAATTTTTGACTTCGATGGAACTAAGTCTGTACATATGTAATGTTACGGCTAATGTCCGAAATAAGTTAGTGTAAGACAGCAAGTAAATAGAGACAGCAGTTACCGGCCTGATTCCAGCTTGAACGGAAATGAATAATCCCAAGACGTTGTCTCTTTATCACGCGACTACATCACTCTATGCCAGAGTAACCCATTCACAGGGTATAACATCCACTAATGACGTATTCGTACAATAAATCATTCCAAAGTCATCTAGTGGAGTGAAATACGATTATGTATCATATAAGATCAGTACGCCTGAAGTGCCTTTCAAGCTGCCATAAATTGCAAAATATGGCCGGATGGGCTTCTCTGTAGACTTGATTCCAAATAAAACATTCAACTACAAATAACAAGAAGAAATCTCATGAATAAAAGACCCTGTTAAAGATAGCCGACAGTTTCCAGCCGAAAGGAAAAAGTCGATAATGCAGATTATATTATTGACATTTCAGCCGAAAATAAATGAGCCTCTAGAGTGTTATGTCTGGAGATAGATTGCATTGATGTGATTTGTCCAAAGCTATCGCAGAAACAAAATTCAGTTCAAGCTCCGGTGGGAAATCTTGAAAACTTCAAAAAAGTTTCCACCCGAAAGTAACAAATGAATGAATAAAATCAGCCTCTAGAGTGTTATGTCTAGAGATGGATTGCATTATTGTGACTTGTCAATTGCTATCGCAGGAAAAAAATTTATTTCAAGTTTCCCGTGGGAAATCTCGAAAAATTCGATTTTCCAAAAATTATTAGAAAACTTGTATAAAATCAGCCTCTAGAGTGTTATGTCTGGAGATGGATTGCATTGATGTGACCTATCAATAGCTATCGCAGGACAAAAATTCAGTTCAAGTTTCCCGTGGGAAATCTCGAGAAATTCGATTTCCCAAAAATTATTAGAAAATTTGTATAAAATTAGCCTCTAGAATGTTATGTCTGGAGATGGACTACATTGATGTGACTTGTCAATAACTATCGTAGGAAAAAAATGCAGTTCAAGTCTCACGTGGGAAATCTCGGAAAATTCAATTTTCCAAAAATTATTCGAAAATTTGTATAAAATCAGCCTCTAGAGTGTTATGTCTGAAGATGGATTGCATTGATGAGATTTGTCAATAGCTATCGCAGGAAAAAAATTCAGTTCAAGTTTCCCGTGGGAAATCTCGGAAAACTCGATTTTCCAAAAATTTGGATAAAATCAGCCTCTAGAGTGTTATGTCTGGAGATGGATTGCATTGATGTAACTTGTCTCCAGACATAACACTCTAGAGGCTGATTTTATAAAAATTTTCTAATAATTTTTGAAAAATCGAATTTTCCGAGATTTTCCATGGGAAACGTGAACTGAATTTTTTTCCTGCGATAGCTATTGACAAGTCACATCAATGCAGTCCATCTCCAGACATAACATTCTAGAGGCTGATTTTATACAAATTTTCTAATAATTTTTGGAAAATCGAATTTTCTGACGTTTCCCACGCGAAACTTGAACTGAATCTTTTTCCTACGATAGCTATTGACAAGCCACATCAATGCAATCCATCTCCAGACATAACACTCTAGACGCTTAATTAGTTCCAATTTTGTGTATTCTTCTGATTTTCCGATATTTTCTACGAATAGGTTACGCAAAGTTTTACACGTAAAACTATTTACAAAAATTTTTATTTAAATCCAAGTATCCTATTTACTTTCGGCTGATAGCTACTAAATTTGTTATTTTCGGCTGGAATGTTAATATCATAATCTGCATTATCGACGTGTTACTATCGGCGGGAATTAGACAATCTACATTACCTTTTTTTATTTTCGGCTGGACTAACACAATCTGCATTATAGACTTTTCACTTTCGGCTGGCAACATTCGGCTAACTTTAACAGTATGGATAAAAGCCAAAACACTTCTGGATGTTTCACCACTGAATGCTGTAGCCATGTACGAAAAATTGGACAAATATATGGTGAAGTCGCAAGGACATTGAAGAATATGTACATTGATCTCAACAAACATTTCCTCAAAACAATTCAAAGTTGAGAATAAATACATCGTGGTCATAAACCATAACCATGTACCATGGTGATCTTGTTGATTTGATACATACATTTACATCTTTATTACACTCATGGAAACCTGAGGTATTCCAGCTTGTGCATGATATCTTCGGCAATGTCGACCGCGTGGAACAAGATATTAACTTCATCAGTGGCATAACGTATTCAAATGTGAAATACATATTGAATATCTCATTTAACAATTCAGTTAAACATAATCGAGCTTTATCATCTCTAGATTGTTGATATGCCAATGCCGTATAGGACTCACAGTACAGACCTCTTCCTACAGCACTTACTTACTATTCAGAAGAAGTATTTGATCATTACTATCGGAATCAAATAAACGGAAATTTTACACTTTATGAAGTTCTTCAATATCTTCACGAGTGATCATCTGTCAAAGCTTTATAGTAAATCATTCAGCAATCCAACCGTTTTCTGCGAGTTTCTGTCATCAATTAAGTCAACATGGATCTTTAATTCACACGTAATTAGAAAATATCTCGTCCTCAGTTCTATAAAGCACGGGGTTAATGACATAATAACTAAGGTTACACTCAAATGTACCGCATCTTACCTTTTAAATAGATTCAAGAAATATGAGACCGTTTACATACAGGACTATTGAGCCTAGTGGCTTTGTTAAGTGACTGTCGTAAAATATATATCCTGGCAGATCAAAAGCAAACACCATATATCGACCGACTTAGTTATGTCAAGATATTTTATTTTGATGCAAATAAGTATTTAACATATAGATGGCTTGTGGATGTGGCGTATGCGTTACAATCGATATTTCGTAAATTCCATACTACCAATAACAATATAAGATCAGTCAGTTTCAACAAATGTCGGTTGATTTCCGATATTCCAGTTATGTCAAATACACTGTACTTAACTTTCACAAAACGCGACAAAAGGCAATTAGCTAACAATTAAAAATTACCTGATTCAAGGACAATCCTGACTATTCACGAGGCTCAAGACTTAACATCAGCTAGCGTTATCTGTGTCCGACTATCTGAGAAAGAAATTAAACTTTTGTTTTTCTACCGACTGAAGGGGACCATAACTGCCTTTCTTTAATATAGATTGCCTTAACTGCAAACCAGCATAACCTCCTTCATGTCATCGTTAAACATGGATCGAGTACCAACCAGAACCCATCACATATTTTGGAAATACCTGATTATAAGAAGACTACTCAATGGCCAAAACATAAAGCATTAGGAATAAGTAATTTTATTTCCAAAATGTACATAAAATGTCTTCCAAAGCAGCTCATGTTGTGTTAAAAACGCTCTTTCCGGTTTATATTATCTGTGAAACAGTATTTAACAAAGGGCTCCTGTGTTCTGAATTCTTTCTTAGCCAATATATAGTTTATAAATGGGACCGTTCATCGCTAATAAGTACTAAACAATCTGGGCGAGGTACTCCTCATAGCGGTTGTCCAACCTGTCCATCGAACAATTATGTGTTAAAATCGCAGTCAATAAAAAGTAAATATTTATCTACGTTGCATATGTTCCATCTGGCTCACCGATATCATCTTACACTGCCTGCTGCGACACAATAATGGAAATCAACAATGCTGCTAACACGGGGGATTTCAATTTTCCAACTATGTATTAGCTGGACATATGACGAAGAAGGATGCAATTTGACCTTTAAACGTGAGTTCGGAACCAGAGTGTATAAAGCCCTAGAAATAATTTTTGAAAGCAAGTGCAATAATGTTGATAATCATCAAGTGGCCAAATCGAACAAATTTTCACTATAGTACGATGATAAACTAATCAATCTTAAGAATAAGAAAGAAAAAGCTTACATCGAAAATCTCAAATTTTATTCCAATACGTTTAATCAAAATTTCAAAAGATACTTTATGATAAAGTACGAGTTACATTAGTCATATGAAAGAAAAAATAAGAAACGATCCAAACCATTTTTGGAGATTTTTGTAGAAAAACGTGAAACCAAATTGTAACTAGACCAGTATGTATGATATTCAAGGAACGTAAATATTGTGAGCCGCAGGTTATATCAAACATGTTTGCTGAATTTTTTCGATCAGTTTATAAGCCGCAAGACATCTGAAAAAACAAAATCTGGACTAGAGGACTTTACGTGCGCTAGTCCAAATTTTTGGTCGTCCAACTAGACGAACCATTGAACGTTTTGTGGGCAAATTCGAATCAACATAACAATATTGACCCAAACATCAACATCTACTGCAACGTAAATTCTCTGATTGGGCTCTAAACAAACTTCACGAAGATCCTGATGTTCGTCTCAAAATCATTCTGTTCCGATGAGGCTCATTTTTGGCTCAACACCTTCCTTAATAAGCAAAATTGTCAGATTTGGTAAAGGTAGAAACATGAAACCATTCACGAAACGCCATTACATCCGTAAAATCGTTTCCGTATCTATATTGTACTTTCATATGAAATAAAAATCACCTCAATATCTTATACACAAGTCTTTTTATTAAAAAGAAAATATGCGTCGCCCTTAATGAAAAACTCGATTCTTGCTGCAAAGGTTTCAATAAAATATTTAAGCAGCTCGAACCCTTAGCAGGTCCAACAGCCCTAGTTTGTAACTACGTAAATCTGTTAAGTGAGGTCTTATATAAACCGTGGCTAGGTAAAATTTTCGGCACATTTTGTGGACCGTGTTATATTTATGAGCAAATCGTGGTTTACACTATGCAAGATCTACTCGTTAGCCAAAAGTACTTCTTACAAAAAACAAAGTGTAACAATGGTAGGGACGAAATTCATTTACCATGTTCCCGTTCGGTAGGAAGAAAAGTGAACGTAAGTGGAGCTCCAATATTTGAAACGTTTGTTAAATACTGATGCTGCTGCTTTAATGAGGCATGTTATGATAAGGAACGTTATGATAATAAGCGATATGTGGTAAGTGACATTAAATCAAATGTCCACAAGTGTTGATAGGTCTGAAAGTAGTAGGATCACAAGCTGAAACCCCATAGATGCGGCATCTAAAAAAGGTTAGGCTCTTGAAATTTGTATGATGAAGATTTTCCAACTCATCCAATCAAATCATTTTCAAAATTATCAGAAATCCAGAATATTGGTGGACTCAGGGACATAAGTACCTTTCATTTCAGAAAGATGTATGGAACGGTTGCAGCTTAAAGCGCAACTTTATTCGTGCTCAAACGAAGCGATATTTCGGTCGATTCATTAACTGTTGTCTTTTAATATGGATTCAAGTGTGTGCAGTGAAAATAAAATAAAAATATAAACAGTCACATTAATTCACATAATAAAAGGTGCAATTAATCAATATGGAGAGCCTCAAGAAGCAAAGAGCAGTAGTAAAGGGATCCATTACCAAATTGGTAACATTTGTAAAGGGCAGCATGGACAATATTAGCTTAAGCGATGTTTCGGTGATACAAGAAAGAGCAGCAAAATTGTTAAGCCAGTTCCAAGCTATAGAACGTGATATGTTCGATTTAGATAGCCAAGTAGAGTCAGATCTGTCCGAATTCGAGGACAATTACTATTGCGTTGTCGCAAAGTTGAATGCTATCAATCGTAAGAAAAGCCTTACCGAGCAGCCGACAGGGTCGTAATCGGACAACACCATGAATGTATCACGGCACCATTCCATAAAAGCACGACTACCAAAAATCAACATTCCCATATTCGATGGTAATCATATGGTCTGGCAGTCCTTTGTTGACATATACACATCCACCATTCACGAACGAGGCAATTTAACATGGGCGCAAAAGTTCTAATACTTCAAGGGACTATTGAAAGGAGAACCAGCAGCACTTATTCGGCATCTACCAGTAACGGATGCCAGTTACATTGAGGCATTTCAAAAGCTGATTCAAAGGCGTACATGGAGCAGCAAAGAAGCCAAATGCGTCTAATATAAGAAAGTTTGCGGATACATTAGACGAATCGATCACGGGGTTAAAAGCACTAGGTCCTGAGGCAGAGCGAAGAGACCCATGGTTAATATATAGCGCTAAACAAGTTGGACAATGAAACCAGATCTCTTTTGGCACAGGAGATGGCGGAAAACGATTTTCCCACATTAGAGAGATCTACTCAAATTTCTTGGACGAAGAATAGACATGATGGAGTCAATGAAGTGTTACTCTAAGAGGGGTGGCCCGGTTCATTCAATTAGACGATCACGATTCGGTTGCTGCTCGTTTTCGAAGCGGTTCAAAAATGAGCAGCAACCGAATACGACCGCTCACAAGGTTGGCCTTTCACCAGCGGAAGAAGGAAATGAACAAAACATACAATTACACAACACGGTCTATACAGCTGCGCAAGGCATACTTCCGACTGCGATAATTAAAATCAAAGATGGCAGTGGGCAATATGAGACTTATCGAGCATTACTGGATTCCGCCTCACAGACGTCTTTTATTTCGGAGGAGTGTAAGCAAGGTTTGCGGCTTAAACGCACCAATCACAAGGGTGAAGGGACTTGGCGAATTGAGAATTGGCACAACACGTGAATCTACTGAACTGGTCATTACAGCGCAAGATAATTCAACCACATTAACAACGCAGGCTTTCATAGTTCCTAAGGTGTTCGGCGTGCCGAATGAATTCAAGCTGTCAGAGCAAGACGTTCAAACCTTAAGTGGGCTACTAGCAGATCCAGCATTTAATAAGCGTGGGCGCATCGTCGTGCCATTAGGTGTGGACATTTTCTTCAAAGTAATACTATCTGAGCAGCATACTTTATCCAGTGTACTAACAGCTGTTCGTACCATTTTTGGCTGGGTAGTTGCCGGGAGAAGTGTAGAGCAAGAACATATCAGAACAGCTCAAAACTTCAACATTTTAATGGACATTGATAAGTCTCTCCGCAGGTTCTAGGAGATAGAAGAGTTGCCGAGAAGTATAACAAGATCACCAGAAGAACAGAAATGTGAAGAGCTGTTTCAAACAACCACCAGACAAACCGCAAACAACAAATTTGTTGTTAAATTGCCATTCAAGCAACCTGGTACAATGCTTGGAACCTCATACAATGATGCACTCAACAGCTAGAAAGCAATGGAGAGAAGGTTCGATCGTGATGAAGACTTTGGCAAGTTATATCGAGCATTTATGTCGGAGTATGAAGAGTTAGGATACATGCAAAGGGTAGAAGGAAATGACAAAACCAATAAATACTATTTTCCGCACCACGGGGTACTAAAGGCCAGCAGCACAACCACGAAGCTTCGAATTGTCTTCGACGCGTCTACCAAATCGTCAACCGGGATATCATTGAATGATATTTTATTAGTTGAACCAACCGTGCAACCACCACTAATCAATATTCTACTGAAATTTCGGCAACATGAGTTTGTTATATGCGGGGACGTGAAAAATGTATAGGCAGGTCTAGGTGAGCGATGAGGATCAAGCATATCAGAATATTTTATGGAGAAACAATGCAAACGACAGCATTTCTGGCAACACGTAGTCTAAAGGAAATTGGTATAAAGCTATAAGCGAGTCAGCCAGAAGCAGCACAAGCCATACAACAAGACATGTATGTGGACGATCTGATGACGGGGTCTAATTCAAGAGTACAAACTAAAACCTTGATAATGCAAATAATAACTGCACTAAAGAACCATGGATTTAAACTGCGCAAATTAAGGACAAATGATGACGAGATTAGTGCATTTATTCAAGGCGCAAGTGGGGATATCATGGACATCGGAGAGCATTTAGAGTCGACAAAGGTATTAGGGCTGGAATGGGATCCTTGCAGAGACTCATTTACGGACTCATAGTCGGATACTAGTCGAATCTTCGATCCGCTTGGCTGGTTGGCACCGATTGTAATACGCATTTTTTTTTTTTCCTTTATTTAATATTACAACTGATTTACAAATCATTTAGTAATTTATCTTTCTTAAATGAATATTCACATTTGACGGGCAGTAGCCCAATGGTTACTCCCGTTTGAATTTACATAGTAATTATTTTTCTCTATCCGAATTAAATACAACTACCCAATTCCAAAGGTTTCTGCCTTTGAAGTCTTCTTACTGCATTGGTGGTATCCAACAAACTTCGTATGTCTGCATTTTGGTGCCGAGATATCCGCTGAATGTGTTTCTTCGTATGATTTTGTATTTCTTCACTTACATATTCCATGTTTAAGTCCCTATGGAGGTTATCATTTCTAATGTACCATGGTGCGTTTACAATGCCACGCAGCACTTTGTTTTGAAAACATTGAATCATTTGTACATTTGTCTTCTTGGTACAACCCTAAAGTTGAATACCGTAGGTCCATACTGGTTTAAGTATTTGCTGGTATAATAGCAATTTGTTATGTATTGTAAGCTCAGAGTTTCTACATATTAGCCAATACATTTTCCTATATTTAATGTTCAATTCTTCTTTTTTCTTTTTAACATGCTCTTTCCATCTAAGCTTGCAATCGAGAGTCATGCCGAGGTATTTGGCTGTATTTGCATTTGGAACCGGCCTTGAATTAAGTTTCACTGGAATCCAGTTAACTTTCTGGTTTGTGAAGTTTACGTGAACCGACTTTGCTTCGTTTAGGCTAATGCGCCATTTCTTGGTCCAACTACTCACTGTGTCGGTTTCTTTTTGAAGTTTGGTCGTTGCTTCTGATATACACTTTCCAGTAGCCAGAATAGCTGTATCGTCTGCAAATGTTGCTATGGTGGCACCTTCTGTATTTGGCATATCTCTGGTGTACAGGATGTACAATATAGGACCCAGTACGCTACCCTGTGGTATGCCTGCTGATATTCTCTTTAGTTCAGAGTACTCTTGGTTATATTTTACACGGAAATGTCGGTCTGCGATATAAGATTTAAGAATTTGATAAAATTGCTTAGGTAGATCTCGATGCAATTTAAATTCAAGTCCTTGGTGCCAAACTTTGTCGAAAGCTTGTGCTACATCTAAGAAGATGCTGGAGCATATCTTCTTATTCTCAAGTGAGTCTTCGATTATATCCGTTATTCTGTGAACTTGTTCTATCGTAGAGTGATTTTCTCTAAATCCAAATTGGTGTGGTGGAATAAAATTTCTCTCTTCTATTATTGGCTTGAGTCTCTTGAGCAGTAATTTTTCAAATAATTTTGAAATTACAGGAAGTAGTGAAATCGGTCTGTACGACTTTTTATCGTTCTCTGGCTTGCCTGGTTTGGGGATCATAATTACTTCAGCAACCTTCCATTGCCGTGGGACATATTATAGTCTAAAGACAGCATTGATAATTTGAACCAATTTTCGTAGTCCCTTCTCGGGAATGGCTTTTACGACTTGTCCGGTAATTAAATCATATCCTGGAGCTTTTTTTGCGTTCAAATTACACTTGATCTCATTTTTTAATTCCTGTAATGTTACACATCGAATATTATATTCATCGATTTTGCTAATTGTTATTATGTTTTCATCTGCTGTTTGTCTAGGTAACGGTTGAAAGGTGTCTTCCAACTGAGCTGCAAATAAAATAGCTTTTTGCTTGTCGCTTTTGGCCCAGGTTCCTTCCCCATTTTTAATAGGTGGCACATGCATTTTAGTTCTTTTTAATCCCTTTGTTGCTTTCCAAAGAGAGTAATCAGTATCTTTATGTTCGGTGAGACCATTTAAGTACTTGTTAATAGTTTCATTCTTAATTTCTTTTATAAGTTGTTTTAGTTTATTGCATAGAAAATTGAGGATTTTTTTGTTTTCCGGGGCGTGTGTCCTTTGCCAGGTTTTTCTTGCCTTCCGTTTCTCTCTAACTAACTCCCTGACCTCAATAGGATAATTTTGATTCCTACGGGATTCGGTGTGACTAGCAGGAGAACTTTCCCATGCTGCTTATTGAATAGTACTGTTAAATACCTCTAGTTCGTCTTCCAACTGTACCGGTGTTTTAATCGGCACTCGTAGATTTATTTGCATTTCAATTAGTTCTTGGAATAGGTCCCAGTTAGTTCTATTATTTGTTAATTTAGGCAGGTTATCCTTATTAATTATCATTGTGCTGAGTGTCATGATAACAGGTTTATGATCGGAATATATCCTTTCGCTGTTTTCGATGCACATGTAATCCTCAGAGATTCCTTTCGTTACATAAAAATCAATGAGATCTGGTATTTTATTTATATCAGCAGGCCAGTATGTTGGTTTACCTCCAGAGTGGAACTCGCAGTTATTTATTCGTCCGGCTTCGAATAGCTCTTTTCCTTTATGGGTTGTAAGTCTTGATCCCCAATAGGTGTTTTTTGCATTAAAGTCACCACCAATAATAAAATTGGATCCTAGTGATCTAAAGAGTCTATTATAATCTTCTTTATTTAGATTATAGCGTGGAGGGCAGTAGATAGAGGAAATACTGTATTCATTATTATTGTTAGTTTCAACTTTTATGGTTTTAACTTGCATATTTTCCTCTTCTATACTAGGTTCTTCATAGTGTTTGAGACTATTTTTCACTATTACTGTTGATCCTCCTCTGGGTTTTCCTCCTGGGTGAACAGCATGGTAACATTCATAATCACGTATTTTAATAAATGATGTTTTTGTCAAATGGCTCTCCGATATAAGGCAGATATCAATTTTTTATAAATTGAGAAAAATTTCTAGCTCTGGAACATGTTGCGCTAGTCCGTTCGCGTTCCAGGTGACAATTCTTAATGATCTGCTCATTTTAGTATATGAGGGCTGTTGCCTCGTTCAAGGTTTGATGCATATCTAGACGCTTATATAAAGCTTCTAGACCACGTTCTTGCTTTGCTAGCCTTATATTTATGGCTTCTATGCTTCGACAAATCCTTTCAAGGGGATTATCATTCGTAGCATTAGATGATTGCTGTACAATTTGTGAATAACTTTTCCGCTCTGTACCAATACCTGGTGGTTTTGGCTCCGCTTGGGTTTTAGTTGGTTTCTCTTCTCTGGTAACCCGTGGGTTTTGAGGAAACTGATGCGTTTTGTTTCTTAGTCTTTGAAATTCTTTGGCTACTTCACAGCCTCTATAATTTGCAGGATGATGCCCTTTACAGTTTATACATTTTGCAGGGGTGTTTCTACTTTCTGTACACTCTTTCGCGTTGTGTTTTCCAGCACATTTTACGCATCTTGGCTCCCGTCTGCAATATTTTTGCGTGTGATTGAAACCTTGGCATTTTTTGCATTGAGGTATTAGCCTCGTGTTTTTCTTAAGCGGTTCTATTTTAACCTTCATATTGAGAATTGCTTTGATGTTGAAGATGTTTTCAACTTTCTCCTTTTTGTTACACGTAAGCATGAAGAGTGGAAGCCCCCTTTTTTTGACTTGATTGTTCTCACCTCTCTCTCGTTTTAGGATGTTTACTGCATCTTCTATTTGCAGATCTCTTGCCTTTAGGTCCTCAATTATGTCCTCCTTCGTACACTTTGGATGAAGGCCTCTGGCCATAACCTTAATTGCGCGTTCGTTTTTATCTTCGTATGTGAACCATTCTTTACCTTCCGCATTGAGCTTTGTTGCTAGAGCTCTATATGTATCGGAATCCGGTGTATTGATTTTCCACACGTTATTGTTTAGTGACACTACTCTATATTCCTTAGCTGTCACTGATTTCATTAAAGATTGTATGCTAGCAAATTCTGTTATGCCGATTACATTAATTGGCGGAGGCGCCTTTTCTTTCGGTACAACCTTTTGTTGCCGATTTTGTTGCTGTTGCTGGTGAGCTCGTTTGGTATTAGTATCACCAGTTACTAATACATTAGCTTGCGAATGATCTCCAACTTCAGGCGAGAATTCTGCTTTTCGTTTTTTGGTAGGTCTTTTCTTCCTTTTCAGTACCCAATCTGTTTCTCTCATGAGATCCTCTTCATCAGTATGGAACTCATTGTTATAACTGGTGTGAGTACGAGTTTCATTATAACAAGTTAGCGGGTTTTCAGA
Source organism: Tipula vernalis (assembly GCA_958295665.1). Taxonomy (NCBI): domain Eukaryota; kingdom Metazoa; phylum Arthropoda; class Insecta; order Diptera; family Tipulidae; genus Tipula; species Tipula vernalis. Next base: position 43,389,767 of record OY282560.1, read on the forward strand.
AATCTCCATTGGTTTGGGCTTCTTCAATTCTTCATTTTCTTTTTTCAGCTTTTCAATTTCGGTTCTTAGTTGGGTTAAAAGTACCTCTACTTCACTGAGTTTTCGACAGAGTTCAGCGTTTTCGTCTTTCTGCTGATTTGCAGAGTTAGTATGATTGTTTGGTGATCTTAACAACATTGAACTTCTTTCGAATGGGTTTAGCAATGATGATTGTAATACGCATGAAAATTTTACTTCAAGCAGTGGGGATGTATGATTTGAACTGGGACGAAGATCTTCCAAGAAACCTATCGGAAATGTGGCTTCAAAGAAGATTTACATGAAATTCCAGCAATTCGAATTCCAAGATGGGTGCAATCTAGCGACGAAATAAGCTTAATTGGATTTAGCGACGCAAGCGAGCACGCTTATGCCGCCGTAATATATGCAGTAGTAAAAACAAAGGATGGTATGCAATCCAATATAATTACCGCGAAATCTCGAGTTGCACCGGTCAAGCAGATTAGTATTCCACGGCTGGAGTTGATGGGTGCAGTATTATTAGACAATCTAATGAAGTTGGTGAAATCGGCATTAACAATCAAGATAACCATAAGTATGCTATTCACCGACTCGAAAATCCCAGGCGTTGGACAACTTTTGTAGCCAATAGAACGAGCGATATAATTCAAACTTTCAATTGAGAAAATTGGGGGCACGTCGGCTCTAAAGACAACCCGGCTGACATCGCACCTCGAGGTATGAATACAAACGATTTGGGAAAAGATAGTTTGTGGTGGCATGGACCACACTGGCTGATTGATGCTGAGAGAACCAAGACGATTCATTAAACCAAATTGATGGACCAGGGCGCGACAACAGAGGAACTACGTCCCGCAAAAATTCAATCATATGCGATATTAACAACCAGTTTTTATGATGAGTTTACCAACAGCTTCTCCAGATGACCAAGGTATTAGCATTAATGAGGCGATTCATCACCAACTGTAAAAAGAAGCAAAAGTCAAGAGATAACAATCGAGAGGAGATGATGATGATGATACATACAACAGACCGAGTTTAAAGCAGAAATAGATGCATTGCAATACAAAAAGGGATTACCGAGGCGCGGATAACACAGGAGTACTAAAGGTAGGAGGCCGGATACAAAAATCAATAGCATCGTATAACGTGAAGCATCCTATTATCCTACCGACGAGTCATAACGCGGTAAAATGCATTGTAAGAGATATATGCATAACCTACACAATCACCCGGGGGTAAGCCTTCTTACAAGCATTACAAGGTGACGGTTTTGGATAATTAGAGGCAAAGTGATTTCTAGAACAATTGTGCACAAATGCATCAAGTGCATAAGACAAAATCCACCAATGGAAAAGCAGATGATGGCAAAAGATCAAATATTTTAATCAATATAAAGTTGTCTATTAATTTTTAAAGTCTTTGAAACCTATTTAAAAAAAAAATTTATAGAGAGACCAGGTAAAATCGAAATTTATGTGCTCAAACTTTCCCCTAATCTCGATGTTTCTATATATAGGCAAATTAAAGCCCTATAATAAAGCAGAACAATAAACCAATTCATGCATCCAGCATAAACTACCAAGTACTTATGTTACCATATATCATCATGATATACGACCATTTTATTCTTAAAAATACCGGAAGTAATTTAAATTAAACTATAAAATAGTCGAAAAAAATTTTAGTTTTTACCAACTAACCATTTTATAGTTTTTATACGGCGACATACGAGTACGTAGCCGACATATAAAGTATAACGTATAAAGTCGTGATTCAAATGAAGAAGTTGGATTTATTTTTCAATTAAACCCAATTTATCTCATCTCGCATTTATTTGTTTACGGTGTAGTGGTATAATATACACATATATACACAGTGGCACAATATAACAAATTAACTTTTATTCGCTTTCATCCAACATGAAATCCACTTAATAATGTTTTCTCCCAAAAAAGCGTTAGGCGACTACAACTACGGTTGGCAATAGCAAATTGAAAAGTATAAAATTAAATAATAAGAAGAAAAGTTTCCAACAAAATGTCAACATTCAAAGCGAAACAAAATAAAACAAAAATGTAAAATCGGAAGAGAAAAATGGAAAATCATAAATTTTCAATAAACAAATGAAAACAAAAACAAAAAAAAAAAGCGAGCGAACGACACACCAAAGAAAATTAATTTTAAAATGTTTGTGTTAGGTTTTGGCGCTTAATTGAATGGGTGACTTGATTCAAAGGTTGTATAGTTAGACTGCTGACTTGAAACGAGAAAGTTTCGAAAAAATCAATCAATATTTTGCTTTCAACGAACGATAAAAGAAAAGAGCTTTTGTGCTTTCTACTTATATATTGTACGTACGTACGAACGTCTAATTGAAGTAAAACTTTTTCCCAATTTAAAAGATTAATGAATTGCTGACACTGATACGTGATTAATGATACAACACTCCAATCAATCAATATTAATTTTCTTCTCCGTATACAAAAAATTTATTTCACTTTAATTAAACAAATTACAGATCGCTACTATTTCTTCGTCTTATTTTCCACCAATTTTTTCCGCAACATATCGTGGGTCGCCTCAATTCCCAATTTGTTGACCTCATCGAAGTAATCCAATTTTTTCATACGATGTAGATATTCACACAATTTTGGATAGATCAGCTCATTAAATGGCAAAATTTCTTTAACGGTTGCGATCACCGGGGCTAAACATAAATCGGCCACACTCAATTCGTTACCACCCAAATAGAAATCGCGTTGCAAAAATATTTCCAAAAATTCATAGGCTCGTTCCAAACGGATTTTATGCTCCTCGGGGATTTCTTTCGCATGAAGGAACATAATTTTTTCCTGCGAAATATAAATATATATACAAACACACACGACATATAGATATACTCACAATTAAATTTCGTGTCACCGGAAACATAACGGACGAATCAAAATGTAATCGTTGATCGATTCGAGCCCTTTTCTGCAAATCAGCCGGATACAATGCATCATTTTTTGCATATTTCCCGATTAAATACGTACAAATGGCATGACTATCCCATAGCACAAAACTGCCATCACGCAATGTTGGTACCGTATGTTGTGGATTAATTTTACGAAATTCATCAGAAAATTGTTCCAATTTAAATAAATCGATATGTTTTAATTCCAATTCGAGGCCAATTTCTTTGGCCGTCATCAAAACAGAACGAACTGGTGGACTAAATGGGGTATAGTATAAAATTGGTTTTGCCATTTTATTATTATTCCCGAGTTACGATGTATCTCGCAGCAAAGTTTAAACTCAACTAAAACTGTGACCTCAATGTTATCATCATAATGTGGACAAATTGTGTATATGTACAGTTATAGTTCTTAATTAAGTTTAATTTAATGTTATTGTTTGATGTTTTGGTTTAAGACGGAAAACGCGTATTAAGAAGAAAACTCGTTAGTATTCAACAATTTTAGATGATTGTTGGATATAATTTGTATATCAACTTTAATCAAAAAATGGTGTGTCGGTGGGTACAGTGTCGGTTTCACGTATATTTTTTGCACCGTCCAGTGTACGTACCGTTATGCAATTTTTATAAATAGTTTACAGTAGAATTGCATAATAACGGTTAATATTATAAATTAACATATACAATGAATGGCGTATGAATTGACGCGTGCTTTTACATTTTTATTAATTTAAATTATATATGGAAAATCGCTCTTCATGATTTACGAGTGGGAATATGATAATCTTAATGTTAAATTTATTAGTATTTGTGCTCTTAAAAAAGGTTTACGGCGGAATTGTTTTTTTCTTCATTCAATGCTTTAACCTTCTCACAAATTTAAGGTTATAGACATTTGCTTTATTTACTAACCGGAGATACCTTCGCTTCATCCGTAAATTTAATTTAGCCAGTTACATAATCAAAGAAGAGCCTTCACCAATTTGTAAGAGTTTTTCGACAAAGAGGTCTCGCTTCTTCATCATTGGAAAGTTGAACTCTCATATTGTTCTTAATTGTACTTTATTCACTCGAGGTCAGAGAAATGATTGATTTTGGAATAACTGGAAGTGTTTGCCGAAAATCTCCAGAAAGTATAACCAATGCACCTCCCATTAATTCTGAATTACCTCGAAGATCTTGTAGTGTTCTACCTAATGCTTCGAATGACATTTTATGCGCCATTATACATTCGTAAATGATTACTTTACTTGTAAAAGTTGACCTCGTCCAAATGCTCTTGGTACATAACAAACTGGACATTTCTGTTCTGCAACAATGTTGCCGGAATTCCAAAGCATGCCAAAATAAGCGCAATCTCTTCTTTAGTGCGTATTTCAGTCAATATTTAATTTATCAAAAAATGTTTTCCGGTACCTCCTGGTACATCCAAATAGGTTTGCATTCCTAGTTCAACTGAAGTTTGATTGCTTATAGCTAAGCATTTGTCTTCCAAACGAAAAAGTGTTTGAATAAATATCTCTTAATTGAACTCAATATTTAATTCCGGATGAGCTTTTTACACCCGATGCAATGTATCACCGCTCATACTTTCTTTGAATTTCTCCCATAATCTATTGGGATTCGATGAACTATACTACATTTTAGAAGTGGCAAGTAAACGCTAACATGCTTCTCTGTATGTTTCACATACATATCCATCGACTTTTTTTTTTTTTAATCTGTGAAACATATTGGTACACGAATTTGATGTTGTAGCATTCGGAGACAGAAGCTCTAAACATTTCTATCGATATATAGTAACGTTCTTGTAAATGAATCACTTTGGTAAAGTTGGAAAAATGCAGTTAATGTCGCATTTACAGGTTCACTGCCTATTCTCTCCGCAGTTTCTCTTGTAAAATATACTCGTTAACTATTTTCAACAACGCTACATTACTAATCTACCCATTTGATACTGAAGTATTTCATAATTCGGATGTTGTTCTCTGTATTTTCTATGGTTCTCATATCACTGCTTTTATTAACATATTTAATTGATTTCACTGAGTTGCAGTACTCCTAATTTATGTCTGCTTTAAATATTTTTGAGACAAGCAGTTTATATGGCACTACCCATTGACGAACTACATCAATCTCTTGGCTACCTTGCATTCGTATTTTGACAGTGAAACCACCATTTTCCGGAGATCTTCTTCTCTACTTAAGGAATCCACTTTCTCCTGTTTGTGTCTCATTTAAATATGGTCTTGGATTTACATGTTCCATGAATCATGGTTTTCACTATTATATTGTATATTTCTGGATTCTCTTCTGGATTCGGAAATTCAGCTCTTGATCAATTTGATTTCGACGGATTTTTTCGTGTAACCAAATTAAAGTGTGTGAATAGGGTAATCTCCATTTCTACCATTTAATTGTGTACATCCAGCATCTCACGGTTCTAAAAATATGATACTTTTCGATGACATCCATGAATTTCATTTGTTTCTGTCGAAAAATTCGCTATTATATCATGACCGTCCATGGAAGTTTGTCTATAAATCATATCTACTTTGATCTCCGGCCAAGACGAAATTCAAGTGAATGTTATGAACAAATCAGGCCGACGATCTTTTCGAAGTTGAAAGTAAAATCATCAGTCTTCCAATGTCGTCAACGTTGCCGTCATTCACGATTGCGTCTCTCAAATTAACGTACTCTTCTGAACGCAATTTTTTTTCGTTCTGTCCTAAGAATGTCATTCATTCTGCCACTATAGTTGCAGATCTATCAATTAAAAACTATCGTTCGTTGTTTTTTCTTCCTATTTCTGCACCTGTGTTTGGGTTCACTTTTTTCAAATTGAAATGGTAACCGTCTTCTTCTCTCATAAAAATATAAAGATAAAGAACGACGTGTTTGTGCGATACGTTGTAATCCTTCTCTTCTCTTTTATGTACTCACTTTCCACAATTACAACGGCAATTTCATTAACTTGAGATGCATTGAATCGACGTTCGTATTCTCCAACTGGTTTTCTGTCGGCTTGAATCACAACTTTATATTCTTCGGATATTATTCGATTCAGCGCTGTTTGAATACGTGAACCAATTGATTGTACTTATGTATGTACAATCCTATGCAGATTTTCAATGATTTCCGTCTCAATGCACTTATATTGTTGTGATCCAGTTTCATTTATTCATCGCCAATGAAAAACATTTGCAAAAATTTGTGTCACTCTATATATACTCATCTTCTATAGTTAATTCATGATTGCGTCTCTCAAATTGTTCATCTGTTAAGTTTTTTCTCAATCTATTTATTCTCTACCGATGTGAAGCTAAACGTGCTTCTCGTTTGTCTTATGTTCCATTTTTTCGCTGTTTTCTGCTTCCTTCTTTTCATTCACCACTGGCAATATCTTCCCCTCTTTTAGGTTTCGATATCCTATTAAATATTAATATTACTTAACACAATAAGTTGGCACTTGCGGTCAGCTCCGTAACATGCAACTTCCACAAGTGCTCGTGTTACCTCCACGTGGTCACCGCTGGTAACTAGATTGCTGATTCTTTGGCTTCTAGGGTAAAACACGGCGCTAAAAGAGTAAACCTTAAACAAATCGCTGGGCTGGGTTAAGGTGTTAATCATACCGTGCCGATAATCGACCAGTCGCTAACAGTGGATCCGGATACTTGGCGCCCTCCGCCATCAGTGTAATACGGATCTCTGCACAGATGGACACTTCTTTCTCCGCTACTCGTGGGAACTATTATGGATTTTGATAAGAATAAAAAACAACAAAAAAATCCGGCTCTCTAAAAAATCCGGAAAATGTGGACAACGAGACTCGGGTCTGTAGGCATGACTCTAAGTCTACAAATAAACAACGGGACATAAGGTCAAGCGAAGTTGGTCCCTCCATTCGGGTCACCAAATCGGAGTATACAAATACAAAGCGGAACCAAAGCACGAACGAAGCTGGTTCCTCAAAACCAACCTATAATACTAGGAGGAAGGCCTGGAGGGCCCTGGATAACATAAATAACATTTCGCCAGAAGACAGAACGGATAAGGACAAAGCCACGCTTGCGTGGGCAAAAAAAAGTCACCGATAAAAAGTCGGAAGGCCCTTCAACTGGCTCACAGCTTAAAAGAAATAGATCTCAGGAGGAGAGCCCTAAGATCGCGAAGCGAACAAAACTCCATGCTTCCGCTATGAGGCCTATTAACGAGGTCCTCAAGGATCAGCTGGTTGTGGCAGTTATTGACAAACCCCAAGAGGATGGCAGTATCACGCCCGCCAATTAGGGGAAAGTGCAAGGGGCCTTAGCCACCACCTACTTGAAAGTCCTGTCGGAAAATCCAGAACCTGCTCCGACTTGTCGGGACGCGGGCTGGCACAGGAATCAGGTGAAACTGACTGCCTGTGCAGATCAGAGGTCCCTGCTGCTTTATAAGAAGGCAGTGGGGGGACTTGGCAAAGTATGGCCTGGAGCCAGCCCTGTTGTGATTGATAGGGAGGAGATCTCATGCAGAGCAAGAGCTAGGGTGTACATCCCTTCGGAGGCTAGTGAGCCGAAGGTGATACTCCAGTTGTGTCAGGTTGGCAACCCGGACTTGCCAACGCACAACTGGAAAGTTGCTAAGCTCGAGGAGACAAAGGCTAACTATAGGTCAGCTGTTATCATCTTAAACAGGGAGTCACTGACTGCACTGAAAAAAACCAACGGTTTAATCAACTATGGTTTCAGTACAGTCACACTCAAGTCACCTTCAGAAAATACCACGGTGCTTGATAGCTCATCTGCGTGCGCGGAGGTAGCCAGCCAAGCGGAAACTCTCTCCACGGACATGGAGATGTCAACGTCCATGGAATCTTTAAAGAGGCTCTCTGAGGACTTCTCATCAGATGATGACTCTGATGTTACTGTGGTGGAGAAGAGGGTGTAGAGATGACACTGACATTTCTTCAAGTCAACCTTCACCACTCTAAGGCAGTATCAGCTGCTCTAATTTGAAAAATTGGGAAAGAAGCGACAGATGTCGTCTTGATCCAGGAACCTTTGGTCACTGAAGACCGGGTACTTGGGCTCAAGACTCCCTATTATAGATTTATACACGCGAAAAAAGAAGGTAAGGTTCGGTCGTGCATTCTCATTAAAAATAACTTAAGTTGTTTTCTATTATCAAATTTCAGTAACGGAAATGTAGCAGCGGTCAGCATTAAGGTCGATAAATGAAACCTCTGGCTAGTATCAGCTTATCTGGCTTATGATGAAGTGGATACTCCACCAATCATTCTAGGTGAGCTAATCTTGGAGGCTCAGAAGCGCAAGGTTGGAGCAATCCTTGGGAGTGATGCACATGCTCATCACACGATCTGGGAAAGTACGGACACAAATGAACGAGGTGAGTTACCCCTTGATTACATTTTAAGTACTAACCTCCATATATGTAACGTAGGCAATAAGCCGACCTTTATAACTAGTAACAGACAGGAAGTATTGGATATTACTCTTGTCTCAAGCTTTCTGACGACTGGTTTATTAAACTGGAAGAGTGTCGGAGGACCACTCCTTTTCTGATCATTGTTATCTTCAATTTGAAATGGACTTGACTTCTCCAAAAAGCCCAATCTACAGAAACAGGAGGAAAACCAACTGGGGTACCTTTAGAACTATTCTGAGTAATTCACTACCAGTTCCGGTGCCAAAACCTCCAAAAACTGTGCAAGAGCCCGATGGTCTTTTGGACGAGTTGTCCAGCGCTTTTAATGAAGCGATACTGGGCTCTAGTCCCCTTAGCACCAACAAACACGTCGAAAATGCAAAAGACTCTTCAAAACAGCACGGAAAACAAAATCTGCTGTAGACTGGGACTCCTATAAGGAAGTCCTCAAAATTTACAAATATCAATTGAGAAGTGCTAAGAATAGCTCTTGGAGACTATACTGTGGCAAAATTCAAGAGTCTTCGGAGATGTCTAGGCTACGCAAAGTACTAGCAACTGGTCCTCCCATCCCAAGTTGTCTTCAACGGCCGGATGGGATATGGACCACTAATAGTGCGGAATCGCTACAACTTCTGATGGAGACCCATTTTCCTGGTTGTTCCGAATCTGTACCTACCATATAGTAGGTAAAAGGGCAAGTAGCCTCATAGGCCAAATTATTAGCAGAAAAAAGATCCTGTGGGCGATAAACAGTTTTAAACCATATAAGTCGCCTGGACTCTATGGTATTATCCCTGCGGATATTCAACAAACTACGGATCTAACAATTTCCTGGTTAGAGGTAATTTTCAAAGGCAGCCTAGAACTATGTCACATTCCTAGTAAATGGACAGAAGTGAAGGTTGTTTTCATACCTAAGGCGGGAAAACGCTCACACTGCAATTCCAAAGACCTTAGACCGATTAGCTTGTCTTCCTTCCTGTTTAAAACGCTGGAAAGACAAATAGAAGCTCATATCAGAGGCACGATTGTGTCGGAAAAGCTGTCTAAATCTCAACATGCCTATTGCAAGAGGAGATCTGTAGAGACTGCTCTTCATTCTCTTGTATTTTTCATTGAAAAATCTTTCGAATATAGAGACTACGTAATGGTAACCTTCTTGGATATTGAGGGGGCCTTTAACAATGTGCTTCCAGGGGCTACAACTCGGGCATTTTCAGAACTGGGAGCGGATGAATCACTCAAGGACTGGATAGAACAGATGCTAAGAGGCAGGATCATAAATGCCAGTTTTGGGGAATCCTCCGTCAGAAGATTTGCAAGCAGAGGTACACCACAGGATAGCGTACTGTCCCCCCTACTTTGGAACTTGGTCATAAATGAGCTGTTGCTGAGACTGGAGGACGGTGGCTTCAAGGTGGTTGTCTATGCGGATGATGTTGCTATTGTTGTCCGTGGTAAATATCCCGGCACCCTTAGTGAGCTTATGCAAAATGCCCTGGGCACTCTTTCATTATGGGCCAATGGCTGTGGGTTGAACGTGAACCCACACAAAAACGAATTGGTTCTCTTCTCTAGGAAATATAAACTTCCTCATATCGATCCTCCCACTATAAATAGGTTCAGCTTGACTTTCACAGTCGAAGCGAAGTTTGTGGGTCTCGTTTTGGATAGCAAATTAAGTTGGAAACCTAATATTCTGGAAAGGGTAAAGAAAGCTACGGTAGTGCTATACTCTTGCAAAAATGCCATTGGGAAAGGATGGGGCTGGAGCCCCGCATCGTACATTGGCTTTATACCGCGGTAGTCAGACCCTTACTCTTGTATGGGGAAATAGTCTGGTGGCTTGCTCTGGACAAAACTGTCAACCAAAAGCTGTTAACAAAAGTTCAGAGAACAAGCTCTCTGTGAATAAGGCACTAGAGACTCTGCTATTTTTGACTCCTCTACATATCTTGAAGAAATAGTTGGCAGCTTGTACTGCCATCCGGCTGAAATCCATCTTAATGTGAACCTGCAACAATACAGGGCACTCATCTATTTTGTGCAACAAAGAAATTTCCAAGACCATCGATTATACTGTCCCGTCACTATCTTTTGACACAAAGTTCCGGACCAGGAACCCATCCAGGGACGACTGGATGATGGGTGCAGTTTTGGAACCAGGAATTATAAACTTCTTCACTGATGGTTTAAAACGGGACGGGAAAGTCAGAGCTGGAGTGTTCTGCGAGGAACTTCTGTTAAATCTCTCCTTCCGTCCCCCGACTACTGCAGTATTTTTCAAGCTGAAGTAACTGTCATAAGGGAAGTCGCAGACTGGTAGAGGTATAATGAAATATCGGTTTGTGATATTCGCATATATACGGACAGTCAGGCTGCCATTAAAGCGCTTCAATCACACCTCCTCACGTCAAAAGTAGTCCAGAACTGTCTCTCATCTCTTAACGAGATGGCAGATCAGTTCAACATCCACATTTTATGGGGGCCAGGACATTTTATAAGTACAGGGAATATAAACGCCGATGAACTGGCTCGACGTGGTACAACGGACCACTTCTCAGAAAGCAGGAAGGATATTGAAATGCCTCTTGCGGTATGTAAACTGCTGCTTCAGGAAGAAGCTAGCAAGCTGACGAATGACAGATGGTCAAGTATTACTTCTTGCATAATAACTCGGCAGGTCTGACTAAAGTTGGACTTGGCGAGATCCAAACAGCTGATCTCACTTCAGCGAAGTTAGATCAGTGTGATTGTTGGAGTGATTACGGGGTACTGTCTCATAGGGAGGCATGCGAGTAGACTTGGTGTCTTCTCATATGACTACTGTATGAGTTGCGAGGACGAAGAGGAGAAAGAGACAGTACTTCATCTTCTTTGCACCTGCCCTCGTCTGGCACGAAACAGACTAAAGTTTCTAGGGGCACCCCTCTTCAAAGACCTGACGGACCTCTGTAGGATGGACGTCAGGAGTATCCAGCGCTTTGTTAACAGCTCAAAAAGGTTCCAATGAGTTGGAGGAAACAATTATTCGTGATATGGCTACAGACCATTTTAGTGTCTATGCCTGGTCGTAGTGGACCGCCACCCAAACCTAACCTAACCTTGACTTCCCAGAAACGATAGGAGCATCTAAATAAAACGCACAAAATTCTAAGTCGGCCGTCAGTTGTTCCATCAGCCGTTGGAAAATCCCCGGGGCGCTAGCAATTCCAAATGGTAGTCACTGAAACTGATAAAGCTCAAAAGGTGTGTTCACTATCATAAACTTGTTTGTGTCCTCTGCCACTTCTCGATGTCGATCAGTTTCGATTTGTGGGTTTACCGTTATCTTGAAATCGGTACATATGTGAATTTCCCGTTTGGTTTTTTTTACAAGTACAATTGGTGTTGCCCATATTGACTCGTTTGGATTGGTTTTAAGACTCCTATTTCGTTCAGTCGTTCCAACTCCTTCTTAACCGCGACTTGGATCGCAAATGGAATCGATGCCCATAATATTTGAAATACCCTCCTGGTCTACCACAATCAATGGTAAAGTGCACTTGAACGGTTTCTTGATTGATCGCGATTGCGACTTGAAAAACGAGCTGGTTCTTTAATTTAATTTTGTTTGCTTCAGCAGGACCGGCTTCTCCTTTTATTGTCAAACAGGTTTTCGTTGTAGATTCATAAATTCTCGCAATTTCCAACACCTCATCAAGTGTTGGATTTTGTTTTTGTAAACATGATACACGGATCACATCATGTGGCGTATTGATGACTATTGCGTCTCTAATTAGATCGTCTAAAAGCGAAGTTCTATACGCTTCTTTAGAATACTGGAAAACACAGTTTCTGGCTATACCACGCAAATCTGAAACCCACCCTGCATAAGTTTGGTTAGATTTCATCGCAGCCAAAATATGGATTTTCGACACAAAATGACTTGTCAGAATACCACTTAATTCTTTGTATGTCTTACTTGCTACGTCCCCGTTACACAATTTTTGCAAGATGTTGAAGATGAAATCTCCAACAACAGACAAGAAAAATGCGCGCTTTTGGTTGTCATTCTCCACCCAGTGCTAGAAAATTTTGATTTAACTTCTCTAAATACGTAGACCAACTGATGTTTTTTCTCTTCAAAAGGAAAAAAAACGGTGGAATTATTCCCTTGTTACCAGACGCGATAAATTGGTTTTGTTTGACGAGGACAAAGTCATCTGATCCATGGTATGACATGACAGTATAATTTCGAATGACGACGGAGAAGAAGACTGTTTGAGAGGGACTATTTTTAGTGTTTTGTACAATAAAAATGTAAATGAGTTATAAAAATATAACAAGTGTTATATTCAGGGATCCACCCTTAGCTAGTTTTGGTCCGTGAATGGTATTTTATTTCCCGGCTTTGGAGCTAACTTTATCATTTAATGAAACGGATTTCCTTTATTTCGGTTTACTTTTTAAAATTCTCGATTTTAATAAAATAGTAACCGTATTTTACTTCAAGATTATTAAAAGTTACTTTTACAATAAAACTTGTTTTAATTGACAGGTAGCATAAAATATGATCCGAATCACCTGCCAAAGGATTCCTTTCACCACATAATCTGATAGATAACTGATAAATTCTGTAAACCGATTTTCTAAATCATCATCATAATTTATGTGAATCGTAATAATATCCTTAAATCGATTTTCCACCTAAATGTAGAGCACATAAAACAAGCTTATTGTGAAACCGCTAAAATAATTTTTTTTTATATTCAACACATATCTCAATCGATAATTGACAAGTCCATGTAAGCTGTTCTATCCGTATTTTACTGTAAGCTATTAATAGTTGGTTTATTACACAAAAAAGCTGTTTAAAGCTTTTTTGGGTACATCCAAATTAAAAGTTTTATATTTTAATGCAAATTATTTACACAAAGCGGATGAGAGCTTTAAGAGCTTTTTAAACCATATGTCTAAAATAAAGATCATACTAATCTTAATCACATTGTTCATAACTAAAAAAAAAATAAAAATAAAAAATTAAGTTAAAACTTTTTTAGAGAAAAATTTCAACATTCTGTGCTCTTTTAATTTACATTTTCAATTTAATTTTTTCACTCGCAAGTTGAATTAAAAAAGTTTCAACTTTGTTTTTTTTTTTTTTGGCTTACTGAAATATTTTTTCTGTTTTCAAACATTAAAATTATATTTTGAGGAGTTTTACAATTACATACATTAAAATGGTAATAATTTCTACTAAATCATAAAAAAACAAATTTCAAATCTATCAGACCAACAAATCGTGTACACAAAAATGTAAAAGCTCAACTATTTATAAAGTTTGTCAAATATTTAGATTTACATAAAGTGGTAAACCACAGATCCTCACCAGTAACTTTATATAAAGTATAATTTCATTTGCACAAGAGAAAAAAAACTTAATTCTTGCATACATACCAAAGAAAGACACACAAGAAGAAACAAAACAAGTTCTTTAAGAAAAATTAAAAACTTTTGTTAAACAAAAAAAAAAAAAAAAAAAAAATTTTAAATGCTTTCAAACCAAACAAAAAAAAAAAGTTTTAAAATTTCAATTTTATTACAATCATAAAAATAAATAATTTAAAGTTTTTTGGAGTGAGCTTGAAACACACACTTTTTTTTACATATTGGAGAGACACAAAATTTCACATATCTACCTTGTTAAGCAGAACACAAATATTAAACAAAAGCTTAAGATTTAATAAGATTTAAGGAAAAAAAAAGTATTTTGTTATTTACACATGAATTATCTACTTAATACATAATGTTAAAAGCTTTAAAATAATTTTATTAGTAAAATCAAGTATATTCACATGCACATCTGGTGCAGACGATAAAAATGAAGACAAAAATTTATTTTAATTAACAAATCCGAAAAAAAAAGATAAAATCTTGATGAAGTGAATAAGACCATAAATAAATAAAAGCACAAAAGTACAACTAATTTTATTTACTTATGTTTGTAAGGACGAACGAGTATGTTTATTGGAAAAAGTAAAACAATTGCAAATAAAATAAAACAGAAAACTTCTTTAAAGCTAATAAAAATAAAATTTAATTTTTTTTAAGCTCGATTTTATTATTAAAGATCAATAAAATCCGATAAATAACAATAAAATCTCTTTAGGTGGTTTTTATCAGATAATCGTTTTTTTGTTTTATGATTAGTAATTATTTGTCTGAATAATTCCATTTTTTAAAATTTGAAAGCTTTGAAAATGCAAAACCAATAATACATGACATTAACACACTATTTTGAGCTAACTCTTCTAGAAATAGCTTTTTTCAGAAGATATATCTACTTTAGACAATTTTTAGTACACAAATTATTTAGTACAAAGCAAACGGTTTTTTGAATGCACCTAATATTTAGAATAACATTTGGGTTTATTTGGCGTAAGTGCTAAACGGATACTTTCAACATGAAATAACGTTTGGATGAGAGTTTTTGAAAAGTGTCATCACTTTGCAACCATCGTTATGAATAAATAGTATTGCCCCAATTGATATAACTTCTAAATTTTAAGGAACTATATCCTGAAGCAAAATTGGCCTATAGACGTACGTCCCCGATTTTACACTGGTTTGAAGTATTTCACTTAAAGTATAACGAAAAGTGTAAATGTACTAAAGAAGTGTTGGTATACATCAAACACGTGTAAATAACCGAAGAGATTCAAATTTAACGTGGGAAGCCCGGAAAAATTCTTTCTCTTTGAAAAAAGATTTTCTCTTGTACGATTAAAGGTATATAGTATCTCCTACATTTATCGAATCTTTATAATTTCTTCAATAACAGATTGACTCCTTACCTTAAGGTTAAGCATTGTTTGGGTTTTATTTTGTAGACTCGAGATTTCACAAATATCGAAAAAAAATTGGTCTAAATGTGTCAAATCGCACGACTTCGGTGGCCATTATACTGGTCAGTGTTGAGCGAGATGATTCTAAAAGTAAGGCAAACACAACTCACAACCACACAAGGACAAACAGAAGTCCCTGAAATAGATGAGTTATCGCCTTCAAACAATTCAGACAAATATACGGCAGCCAAATATTGGTCACTGGACCACAAATTAATGATAATAAACAATAAATCCTAAGAGCGGCCAGAATAGAGAAACTCAGCACCCTGCACGTTTAATTATTAATGAACGTGGCAAGATTCAACCTCCTTTATACTTAACGAAGAAATCTCGTTATTTGCAAACGAAGTTAATTATGTCATGGGCTTCTACATTTTGTGACTCTCAACATTGACTAGGTACAATAACCAACTAGGTCAAAATAGAGCCTGTTTCGAATGATTTTTAAAAATACGGGCCCTGACTTTTATTTTACAATTTGCATCAATCTTTTCCTGATCAACATTTAGGCGAATTACTTATTTCGAATATTCGCGATGAGAACATTCCGGATTTGTATTTACTCGTTTGTTTGCTTCTATATTTGCTATCTTTTTTGAGAATCAAGGCACTTCCAACTCTCGCGCAGTTCGCTTTTAACGGCCTATCTTACATAGCACCCAAATCGACAACCAACAGATGGCCTACAGTGGCGATTTTTTTTAATAGATTTGGGTACTATAAACAAACAAATTCTTGTTATATTTAAGTTTAGACTCCGCCGATAGCTTTTAAGCAAATTATTTTAATTCACAGTAAGTTATATGCAACTGCTTTCGAGCTACAAGCTTAGAGATTGCGCTTTTCAGGATAATCGAAAAAAAAATCGTAACTCATAATTGACCCCTAGGCAAGTTTGAATTTGGTGGTTTTATTCTTTTGTTTTCAAATAAAGAGATTTATACTTTAGAATTGTCTTAGCATAGGGATTATTCGAAATTATAGAATTTTGACGTTGTTCGGGTATTTCGATATTTTATGTTATTTTTCGATGTTTTGAAAATCGAAATGTGTTTGGCATCGAATTTTATTTACTCGTATGTTATTCAAGATATTCAAGATTTTTCGAGATTATTCAAGATTTTTCATGCTATTCGAATTTGAATTGGGTTAGGTGAGATTCTCGAAATCAAGATTTTGAGATAGTTTTCTGGGTTAACTTAACAACTCCTTGCCAGTTGCTGGATGCTTCAGAATAAATGATAAACCGAGATTTTCAATATTGTATGTGATTTTTTCAAGTTTTTACTTTTATGCTGAATTACAGACAGAGATGAGATTATCGAAATTTGCCATTTTTGGACTAATTTAGCGTTTAATTGCTTATATTTTTGAGATTTTATTTGAGATTCTTAAAAATTTCAGAAATATTCGAAATTTTTGTGAGTATTTCAATTTTCTAAAATTCTGAGATGGTTCTTCGAGTGAGTTGTATAAAATTAAATTTTAGTATGTTGGGCTGCTAAGTATTATTCGACACTTTCGAGGTTATCTTTGAAAATGATTGGAGATTTTTCAGATTAAAATAACCGATTATCCAAAATTGTTGAAAGTGTTGGAGGCTATTGTACATTTTCCAAATTATTCGAGATTTTTTGGTTTTATTGAAAATTATTCGATGTTTAATAGTTAATTGTGTTGCGTGTATGGTGTAATCGCCATGGTATAATTCACTTTGAACTGATGAATCGCATTGAAACAGTTACAGCAGAAGTGATCAACAAACTTTTTCGGTCGCTCCAAAATTCCCTTAACGGAAAAACGTTTACAAACAATGGGACAACAAAATGTTCGTTACATTCGTGTGGAAGGCAAATTATGAAAACAAAATTAAAAGTTCAATGACGTAGCAAGCAGAGAAAAAAATCAAATAAATGCGAGATTAGGTTTTAATATCCTTGAAATGGTATATTCCCAAAATATCACCTTGATCTTTAGCCACTTCGCATGAGAGTTTTGGAGCTATAACTTTACAGAATTAAACTCTGCCGCACTGAAACTTCGGTGGGCGGGTTCGTAAATTATATATGGATCATGAGATTTTAACTGCGCTGTAGAAAATTTTTCGCGAACTTTATCTGACAGCTTAAGTAATTCGTCGGATTTATGTTCCGGTAATATATAATTTCCAGTGGAACGTACACATCGCGTAGCAGCTTGTCCTGAAATCTATACATTATGGGATGTTGACCAAATAGCAAAATGTGCAGGGTTCAAAACCAGTAGATTCCTGAATTGTTACACATTTAGATTGTGTGACAGGGTCAAGATGATTGTCCCATGTGCTGTGACCTCGCCAAAATATGCTGGTATTAAAGTCAGTATTGTTCGGTTTACCCGTTCAGAAGAATTACTCTGAGGGGAGTATTTGAGAGTTATTTGGGAATTTCTTTTAAATAATTTCTGAACCCGATGAGAAATAATTTGTCGCCAATTGTCCGTTTGGCAATTTCATTGGATTCCTGACGAACAGCTCGGGTTATTACAAACTTAGAATAGTGATCAACAACTATCAAGATAGATGTATTACCTGCATACGTTCTAGAATAAGGTGCGAGAAAGTCGAAATAGACTGTTTACCACGGTCTAAAAGGAACAGGAAGCGAGCTAGGAGGTAATCGTAAAATACAATTTGGAGCTTTGATACGTTTACAAATTTCGCGGGATCCTATGAATAGGCGAATACTTTTAATCATGCTCTGCCAAAAAAGGTTAACGCTTCAAAATTTCTATAGATTTATGGGAGCCTAAATGTGCAGATGTGATGATTCCTTGAGCTTTCCATTCACTTTTAATGTAGATTTAATTAAAGAAAATTCGACATGCTGCATTTGAGACAGATATTCAAGACTTGCGCGAGACAGTGCGTCGGGGACATAGTTCTGGGTGTCCTTTCGGTATTCGATAGCGAAATCAAAACCCTGTAATTTCAGCCTCCAACTCGCTAACCTCCTTGTAAAATCTTTCTGAGACATTAATGGTGAAACCCGCTGCGAACAACCGGGTTGCTGCATTGGCCAGAAGAGAAAGGTGCTCATCGAATGTGGCAGTTGTAATGAGAAGATCATCGAAATATATGACAACTCCAAGGACTGGCACTTTCTTTAATAATGCCTAAACCTAACATGCAGTCTAATTCCAAAATTTTTACTTTTGGATATAGCAGGAACTGGGGCTGGGTCTGTCGTTTCTATTTGTCGACAACGAGAGAAGTTTGGCCAAGACCAAGTTTCTCCGAGCTAGGAAACAGGTTGATTATTTAATGCAGTGTTTTTTAAATCAAACATGGTCCAAAAATTGTAGTCCAGATATAATTCTTGCTGTAATTCCGGCAAGAAAAATATCTGCATTTTAAAGGTTTTTTCGTTAAATGTTAAAGAGACACAAAACGTAGCCAACCGATTTGCACCGTTAGCCGTCTGTACACGTGCAGATAAAGGGTATAGAGTGCTAAATTATGAAGATTAATAAACTTGGTACTATTTTTACCCAAGGCACATGAGCTATCAAGCAGACCAACAATGTCAGTTCCAGCAGTATTCATTACTGCATTGTATACTGAGGCGAAGGTAGCTTTTCGATGGGGACAGTTCCGGTAAAGGGTAATTATTTTTAGATTTTGAATGTTGGAGTTACTTGTACTCCAGCCGAGAATACAAATCCGGATCGGTATTCGCCACTGAATCTGTTGTATTCGGCCTGGGAAGCATTAGAGTTGGCAGCTGAAAATTAGGATTCGCCGTCTGAGGCTTTTCCGGCCTCCAATTACATGTAACATAGTTAGATATGATATCTTGAGAAAGGTGACCACAATTCCAGCAGCCTGTTTGAGACATAGTATTGGGTGAATAATTATGATAGCGGTCCACAACGAACATCTAGGTGTTTCTAAAGTTCTCGACATTTTGTATCTGAGGTTGATGCTACAATAAAAATCGACGAAAGCTTCCTTAACCATAATGTTATGATGTGACCGAAAATCTTGAAATCGATGGATAAATCCACATTTAAGGTTCTTCTAAAAAAATTGACCTTTCTAAAAAACTGACCGACTGACTGTATGACCATAAAACCTTAAGGGTTGAACCGTTGAAGCAGTATGCCCTGAAGGAGGAATATTCATGTTATAAAAGTTATTTGGCCAACTAACAATCACATTTGTATGATCTGGAGGTGGACACATAGAGTGATTTGCTTCCGGCTGTTGTGGATGGCGTGAAAGGTATTTGACTATTGCAATTATTGGTGATGTATGAGATGGCATTCTTTTAACAGGAAGGTTAGAGTGAGTTAGTTGCATAATCAGATTTGTAAATCGGAGCATCTAGATTTTGTTACAATTGATATTCCTCAATATGAAGAGTATTCAAAATCCTTACTAACTCGTCAAGTGATTGAACATGTTTGACTTTAAGTATGAGATCTTAGAGAAATTTCTTAGTTAGCTCGATATCTGGCCCTATAGGTTTTCTTGTATCTTGGCATGTAAAGATCTTAATTTATTTGTGCAAATTACTACCTCTTTACGAGGGGCTGTTATCGCTCCATTCGGAGGATGAGTTGAAGAGACGAAAAGAGATGGAAAATAACACTAAGCTGATTTGCATCTTTATTGTGATTCGGTGAAAAAGTTAATGGTGAAACTAATCAAAAATAAATTTGCTTTACGCATTTATTTTGTGATGAAAAAACCAAATTCAGTTTCGCATGCAATACGGGCATTGCTTTCATAGACCAGCAGCCTTTAGTTAGGATAGATACTTTCACCATTAAAACAATGTACAGAGCCCTGAATTATAAGATATCAAAAGCATTGAGTTGAATTCAGAAATTCCTTAACAATGATTTTTAACCAGTCCTAAATGTTTAGATAAACTGTAATGACTCACTTGGTCACCACCTCCTTATTCAGTTGAGAAGTATGACTTTTAGAAAGTTCGGTCTTTGACCTATTACCCGTCTACGATTTTATTCTTAAACCCATATCAGAACAAGACAAAGTAATTATGTATGTGCTATCATCATACATGTATTATGCTGCCCCCAATTTATGTAAGGCAATTAATATTAAGCGCAGACATAATAAAATAAAAAAAAATCACCGCACACACAAAATCTGTTTTATAACTCCCAAAATCAATATTTGCCCGAAAAATCCTTGTTTCCTTTGTTTTCTCACCCACATACACAAACAACGAAATTAATTATCACACAACTTATTAGTTGGCCTTGTTGTTTTCTCATCATCATCTCTCCAAAAGTCATTAATTTAAAAAACAAAAAAAAAACTCGGAAAAAGACGAAAAGTTTTCTGACAATTTTTCAATATTTTGATGACTTTTCATTTTGTCGTACGTATCCTTTTTCTCATGCTAAGAAAAATCCTTTTTTTAAAGTATTTCAAAATAATCGTTTGAATTTTTCTTTTCAAGCGATATCGAAGAAGAAAATCTTCCCTTTTCGGACCAACAATGGTTATGTTGTTGTATTTTGTTTATATCCTTTTTCGATTAGATGTTTGTTATGTAAAAAGGATGCGAGGCAAATATTTATGTGCGGATCAAAACTACATAATTTGTGAAAATGGTATTCAGTTTTCATTTTTAGGGATAGGGTAACCGCTCCGACTCGGTTTATCTTTGCGTCCATTTCTTAACCAAAACGGAAATTATTTTGTCGACATAAATTTAATGAGTCTCCTTTAATTTTTGAACCGATGTAGGATTTATCGTATATCGATGAGAAATTGCAGATGTTATCAAGAATTTTAGAAAATTCAGCTCACAACAATGCAAATTTGTAAAAACATTTGTAAGGTTTTAAGCAAACAACTCTACTGACTAGCATGTAGGACATCTATGAACGAGAATAATATTTACACAATCACATACAAGACATAGTTGGATGGTTCGTTTCTTTGCTTAAAGATTTTCGGAATTATAATGTTTCATTTATTTAGTTGATTGTAATTAAATGATTTTGCTCAATTATTTAATTGTTTGCGCAAATTTACTTTAAGTAAACGTTATAAAATTAATTAGATGGGTTGTTTAATTTGATCGGTGATTTTCAATGAGCTATATTATTATTTTAAAAAGTAATATCCATAGCTGAGCCGCAACATTTAACAGGTTTTCGTTTTCTTTTTTTTTGCTTTCGATGCCATTAAGCCATTGGCATGAGCTCATTGTTGCGTAAGTCACACAAAGTGACTTTATATAAAGTACCGCAAAACTGAAATAAGACATCAGCTGCATATTTCAATAAAATTAGGAGCATAACTCTGCTCATCACAAAATGGTTCAGATCAGGCTTAGTTGGTTCAAGTTGCCGAAAACCTAGGCATAAAAAGACACAACACATATTCGAGAAACATGCCTACACTATTAAAAGATCAGCAGAGAGTATAAAAGACCTTCCTGCAACAGCTGCCAAAAGTCTACAAGGTGAGCCGGTCAACGGAAAATCCCCATAGCGCAGTGCCGTTGCAAGGCTTTGGTCACGTAGCTGCCGGGTGCAACATGCAATACAATTGTGTAAAATACTCCTGATCACACCTTCCAGGTGCCTGCCCCAGGAATCAGAACAACTCAGTTCCAGCTAAATGCAGCAATTCTTTGATGGCACCGCTTTGGAGTAATTTTTCACAAAGACGGTTTGTCCGACTTGGTAAGCGTGTGAGGAACATCTTAGGTTGTATAGTACACCCTCGTCAACACCCTCGTTTTTAATTGTCCAATAATGTTCGGCATTTCTTCGGCGTTAGTTGCCTCAGGATACGCCGCAAAAGGCCCCTTTAGCTTGCGATGAAACCGTCTGTCTGGCCTATTAACCCTTGGTCCACAATTTGGGACATCTCGCTGAATATGGTTTGGTAGTAGTCTGTAATATTATTGGCAATTATTACGAGATCAATCACCGGGGACTGCCATACTCCTCAAGCACCGAATTTAGTGTTTCTTTCTGAGTTTGTGTAGTTGATTTGCTTTTGGCGAAACTGGTCTAACTGGATGATTTTTTCGTGCACAAGCCTAATGGTTCGGTTGATAAACTTATATTGGAGGACAAATAAGTTTTGAGGTTTTTTTTTATAACTTCGAAGCTTTATTCATAGAAATTGGTAATGTTTTTTATTCAAAGTATTGTCCATCGTTAGGTAGGACTTTTACCCATCTTTCAGGCAGCATACGGATTTCGCGTCGAAAAAATGCCTCGTCTTTTGAGGCAATCCAAGAATCGACCCAATTTTTGGCTTGATGAAAGATCTCTTTATCATGTTTTTTGGCATATTGTGGGCGTTTGAGCTTCAATGCTCGGCTTAATTGGATCAATTGTTATTGATAACGTTCTCCAGTGATGGTTTCGTTAGGCTGGGGTAGCTCATAGTAGATCACTCCGAACTGATCCCACCAGATGCACACCATTAGCTTCTTGCCATGAACATACCATTGAAATTGATGCATGACCAGGCTTACCACACGATTTTCTGCACTTTGGGTTGTCGTAGTGGATCCACTTTTCCATCCCCCGTCACGATTTGATGCAAAAAAACCTTCCGATTTTGTCTTTAGAGCAGTTGTTCGACGGTGAGAAAACGGCGTTCGACGTCTCTTACTCACGGCCTTGAGATGGATTTGAATCGCTTGTTAAGTCACTCCCAAAGTTTCAGCGAACTCCTCTTGAGTTTGACAGTCCGTGACAGAACATGCCTTAGGATCATCAGAAAATGACGTAAAAATAACATCAACATTGAACTAAGCTACTTCGGGCAGATTGAAGTCGCCCACAACTAAAGGGTGGTCCAAGTAGCGTTTGCAATTTCACTTACTGGATATTTTGAGTGTGGAAATTTGTGGGAAGCCGTTAAGGATAAGTAATACGCTAACCATCCAGAGACCATCCAAGACTTGAAAGATCAAATCGAAGTTGCCATTGATGAGATAGGAGCGCATACAATCGAAAATGTTTTGAAAAATTGGGTTGACAGAATGTGGTACTGTAAAGCCAGCCGTGGAATTCATTTGAATGAAATTGTGTTTCATACTTAATAGCAATGGCGCTTTCAAAAATATTAATTCGTCCTTGAATGAGAATCAAATTAAATTGCAAACGTTCGATGGGCCCCACCCGATATAAGATGATCGATCATTCACAAATATGAATGATGCCACGGCTAAATCGATGAGCTTGACCACTTCGATGCTACTTCAAAAATTAACTCATAAAAAAGAATAAAAAATATTGTGACGGTGACACCTAGGGTGTAATAGAATAAGTTAAATTAATAGCTCAATGTTTTACTGTACTAAAATGGAATTTTCCATGATAAAACTGTTCTAAATGTTTCTAGACTATTCTTACTGGAAAAGTCATGAAATTTCTAGAAGTTTGATTTTGTGTATATAAAAAGGCGAACGAAGTCGAATTGGATTATTATTTTTCGGAGAGCGAAAGTATAAGGATTAAAAAGGAATTAAAAAGTAATTTAAAAATTGTTTAGTGCGAAATAAAAATTATAAGTGATCAGTAAAATTGTGCGAATATTAAAGTAAATTGATTTTGTGAAGTTTCGTTAGTTAATTGTGTTTTAATAGTTTTTGGGTAACATAAATAAATTCGTTGGTAATAAATTGAATTGTTTGTTTTATTCACAATCCAGTGATATGAACCTTGATTGACAAGGCAAAAACGTAACAATTGATGAAAGCCGTGGGATTATGAATACTAAAACAAAGAAAATGATTCTCTACGAATTCGAGAATTAAAAAGCGAACTTGAGAAACGGAGTTCGTCTACTAATGGTAGTAAAGGTGCTTTACAAGAGCGACTAAGTGACGCCACGGAGAAAGAAGGGTTAAACGCTGACATTCAGGATTTTGGCGTGGAAGTAGCGGATGCGGCAACTGTAGAGAAGACAGAAGGTGAAACAAAACCATTGGTCGAAGCAACACAATTACCATCTGGAAGCATCGATTTGTCGCAGTTAATGAAGCAGATGATGGTGCAACAAGGACAGCAATCAAACCGAAAATTTAAACAACAAAACGAGCGGCAGTTGGAGACAATAAGCCAGTCAAACCATGAAATGAAACAACAAGGACAGGAAATTAAAGACCAAATTATAGATGGGCAAAAGAGAATGGACGAGAAACTTCTTGAATTATCTATTAACAAACCATCTCGAAGTAGAGAAGTTGCAAACGGAGATTCAAGAGGTTGAACAAAAATTACAAACGGAGGTTCAACAGGTTGAAGAAAAATTACAAGCGGAGGTTCAACGTCTCGAGAAAGAATTAACTGATGTCAAAGGAAGTGGAACAACGACGCAAGTGGTTCAGACCGTCCAGTTGATTAAGTTAAAGCCACCAATATTCGACGGAACAACATCTTTCGTCATTTTCAAATTTCAATTTGAGACGGCGGCCCATCAAAATCATCAGCTTCACAAACCATTCTGTAACAAGAGCGAAACAGTTATCTCGAAATTATAAAGGTGCTGAATCGGAAGTACGGCAGTGACCACAAGCGCGAAATCTATCGCATGGAATTGAAAATCCGCTATCATTACAGGAGTTTTTATCAGCAATCGAACGACTAGTGCATCTAGCACATAAAAGTACGTCGGCTGATTATATCGAATTGCTTAAAATTGATGCATTCATTGACGGCATTCGAGATCCAGAGACACGCAAAGCGGTTTTGTTGTCACCTAAAGCGATCTTCAGAAACAGTTACTTTTGCGTTAACGATCGAGGCTGTGCAGACTATCACAAGACCGTCAGTATCTAGGAGCCAAATGAATTCAGAAACAAACGGGAACATCGAGCGGATGGTACCAACAATCGGAAGAGGCAGGCTTAAGTGTTGGGAATGTGACAAGTTGGGTCACATCTCAATGGACTGTCGGAGTGTAACGAGCGTCGAACGGTCAGAACACAGATCTAGACGCAGTGAACTGAGATGTTTGATATGTAACAAGATTGAGCACATCTCGCGAGATTGTTGGGAGGCAAGAGAAAAATGGTAAGGATCACCAACTTCTGTCAAAAGAGCACTAAGAGGAGAGCATGAATCGAATGAACGAATGGCAACAGTCGGTAAAGTGGAAAAATTTGAAGTCCATTTCGAGGAACGGAAATGTATCATTACGCTGGATACAGGAGCAACCCACACAATTGTTAGGGAATACTTGATCGCAGAAGCTGAGCATTGGCGAAACTCTTTTCCCACACGAAGTTCTGGTCGCAGATATTGTGGACGAAGTCATTTTGGGGATGGACTTCATAAGGGTGAATGGTTTCGTGTTGGATTTTGGACGTGGGGTATTAAGTAGCGAGAACACCAAGCCACTTAAATTCAACGGTATGGATGCCACGGTAAGGCGAGTAACAGTCAGCCAACGCGAATCGTCGAAGTTAGAAACAATTGTAGAGGAAATCAATGGGCATCAGGTTAAACAGATATTGGGTGGGAAGTGCTGTTTTATGCGTAGAGGAGTGCGAGTGTCGGGCGACTGGATGGGACTCGTTATGGAAAACAAGCCAATGGCGGAAAACTTGTGGAAAGGCGATTGAAATTAAACCACATTCCACAATGGAAGGAGAATTCGTCGTCGAAACTGCAGCATACATGGACGGCACCCTACAGGACAAAAAAAGGTTAAGGAGGTAAACCGAATGTGGTGCATTTAGAGAGGCTGGCCCTCTACAGAGGAGGTGATTCGGGTACTGTTCGGGACGAACAGGCTTAGTTGAGGGGTAGTATGACGGTGACACCTATGGTATAATAGAATAAGTTAAATTAATAGCGCAAAGTTGTACTGTACTAAAATGGAAGTGTCCATGATAAAACTGGTCTAAACGTTTCTCGACTATTCTTACTGGAAAAGTCATGAAATTTCTAGAAGTTTTGGTTTGAGTATATAAAAAGCAAAGAGATCGATTTAGAACATTAGTATTTGGTAAGCGATAGTGTAAAGATTAAAAAGGAATTATAAAGTGATTTAAAACGTACGATTTAAAAATTATAAGTGATCAGAAAAATTTGTGATTTTGGAATTATTGTTAATAAATTGAGTTATATTGATTTTTGCGTTCAATAAATAAATTCGTTTGTGTTAAATTAAAGGGATTTATTTTATTCCTAATCCAGTGATTCAAACCTTGATTAGAAAACGTAGTAATATTGTTACTTTTTTGCCTTGTCAAACAAGGTTCGTATCACTGGATTGTGAATCAAACAAAATCAGTTCAATTTATCAGCAACGAATTTATTTATTTCACACAAAAATTATTACAACATGATATTATCATGACATTTCCAGTAAGAATAGTGGAGAAACATTTAGAATAATTTTACCATGGAAAATTCCATTTTAGTATAGTGAAACATTTAGCTATTAATTTAACTTATATTACACCCTAGGTGTCACTGTCACATTATGTAATTATTTAGTTTTACTCATTTTTATTTGTATTTATAGGCTCTTTTCAACTTGAAACATTTGTTGAACAACTTTTAGCATAAGCGGTAAAAGCCATAGAATTGCTTTGATCTGTGCCTGCAAGGTTGACGAAGCATTTTTCAATTTAACACAGATTCGCAAAGCGCTCTAATATATTCGACGATGCTATACTAACCCAACAAATTAAGTTAACTAAAACATAACTTGAAACATTTATGGTGAAAATGTAACTATCAGTAGAAGCGATATGATTGATATAATATTCCATCAATTGGTATACCACTTAGTCGGTCGGGAAGTATTCCGCCGAGTGGAAGGTTTTTGGAAAGTCACTTTTCACAAATAACAAAATCAATACTATGAGTACTTGAAGCATTCTGGTAGTATAATAAAAAATGTGGTTAGTTCTGAGTTTAAAGATTCGGGCGAACCCCTGCTGATTTTTAGACGCTGTCGAAGCATTCGTCAAAGCTTATCGAGGATGACTCTGTATTTGGAGTTATCCAAAACTGTAAATGAATAAAACTTTGAACTTCACGTTGAAATATAAGTGATTCCCTCCAATTTCCGATGTTTCGGTATAAGTTTTACAACAAAGTGTACCATTCAGCTAAATGTAGTCAAATTCGCAGAAATTTGTCCAAATGTTTTGTGTCAAATTTGCAAGATTACTTCCAAAAACAATAATATTTAGATATTGTAGTATTATAAGCGGAATAAAATAATTGAAATTACTCTTGATGTATAAAAAACACTTTGCAAAAATATTCTTGGAACCATAAGAAAATTGTGATGATGACTTGAATGGAATACAAATGTTCGGCTGCAGTAGAGACTATATAAATAGGAGGAATGATAACTGAAAATAATTTAATTATTTTTAAATATTTTTATTTTTACTTTTTTTACCACAAAATAATATTTTGAATTTATTTTTGGTTTGGCGGTGGACGTGGGTGTGTTTTCCTATTATTCCTACATACGCTAAACTATAACACACGCGCTGGAAATATATTCCACATTGGGCGCGTGGCAACAACAAAACGACCAATTATTCGTTGAGATAGTACTACGTAATGGTATCTAATTAAAATTAATTATTACTAATTAAATTTAAATTTTCCTTAATTATGAATATTATTATTCAGCTAAAACTAATTTCTACTTTACTTAAAATTTATTTTATTTTGTCTGAATCACAAAAAATTATTTTGAAGTGGTGTAGGTCAATTCGTCTGCCGGTCAAACGAATTAATTGGTCAGCTTACCAGTTGATAAATATTTAAGCTGTACACATAAATTGGCCAACCGGAAGAAGCCCGCCAAACTGCTGCTCCAACTCCTGCTTAACGGTCGCCACACCATTCGAATTGTACTATTATCAGTGGCTTGCATTTGATAGAACGACTTCCTATTTAAATACGATAATCGGTACGGCTCCCTCAGGTGAAGGACAGCTTAATAATCTTGAGGAAATATTTTTTGAATTTAGACGAAAAGTGTATTCGTCCTACAGTGAATAAGACCAATTTTCGAGATGCCGCAGCTAACAGGAATGATGGTAAGACGAGCTATTTAATTGATGACGATGGATTCGGTGGTGATAACTGATCAAGTAATGAAGTTCACTCAGCAAGGGAGGTCAAACACATTCAAACGCGAGCTTAAACTTTATACCTTAAGGAAAAATGTTATTTCTATCTAAAAGAGGTCTGTTTTTGAAGACGACCATACTCGAGTTACATTACCAGTTACAAAATAGACATTTCGGCATTGTTCATATGAAACAGCTCACATGCAAATTAAAGGTCTGAAAGGATTGAATTAACGGTCAGAGCATATAGCGTTTATCAAGGTTATTTATTCCTCGGTAGAATATGGCTTTTGTGAATCTTTTGATTATTCGGGTTTTCCGAGATTTTTTTTGCTTCTCGATAATCCTCGAAATTTGCAAGATGGGGAGCCCTTGTTGTAGAATCCGTCCTTTATCAAGAATTTTGCTTTAGAGCTTTTCGAGCCGCGAAAGAAAGCCTAAATATTGCTAATATTTCCATTTTATTTCTCACAGGTTAATGGTGAAACTAAACCAACATTTTTGAATTTTTTGTTTTGGTTTGTCAGTACTATAACTTCCTCAACAATACTCGTCCTGCAGTAAAATCTGTTCTGATTTAGTCTTTCCTTAGGTGGTTTGGCGTCTATTGGAGGGGGGGATCAAAGTTGAGTAGATTAATCTACCAGCTCCGTAACCTTCCAGTAGGGTGCGCATCACGTGAGCTGTTCTGGTCTTGTCATTAGGCAGCTGCGTGATGGGTACAATTGTGTAAGGGGTAACCTGTACACAATTCGCAAGTGTACGTACTGCCTCCTCGTGGCAACCACTGGTAACTAAGGCCACTTGGCACATTTTAGACCATTTGGCACAGGCCAAAGTACGGCGCTAAAGGAGAAAACCTTGACAAAAAACCCTAATCTAAGGTGGAACAGCATATGCCGAAAGATGAATGGCTGATAGGTTAATCAGCCCAAAATATGCGGACTCTGGATACCAGGCACCCTCCGGTTTTATTTTTAGCCTTCCTGTAGTAAAGCTGGGTGACCTACAGGTGATTTGCAATTCCCAGCAACTCGTAAGAGTAAAATCAAACGGAATACGGGGCAGGAGTAGGAATATACGGGAGTGGCACAACCCTCTCGAGGTCCTTGAGCTCCAATGCTACCGTCTTTCTAGCGGAACTATATGCTGTAGTAAACATCTAGGAGGGAGAGCAATATGCCCAGATAGTATGTATCACGTACCGGGAGGCAGTATTGTCAGGTTCATTAAGAACCTGAATATTGACTGGACGGATAATTAAGCAGGGGCCAGCACAATAGATCTTTTAGGTCGCAGTTCGAAGTGGCTGATCGCCCGCATGGCCCCCCCAATAATAATAATAATAATAATAATAGTCTTTCCTTAACACTAAAAGAGTAGCACGGCATAATTGTATGCTTGACATTTTCAAATCGTCTATAGTTTCCGTTGCCCAAACTATTAGGAGATTTACTGTTTTTAAACCAGGAATAAAACGGCGGTTAAAATAAATTATGACAAAAACGACTTTACCACTCACAGCTACTGTATGGCTCAAAAGTTAAAATACTTTTTACAATATTGCCAATCAAGCCATGTTCCGAAAACGTTTCAAAATTAATTTCGAGGTATCTTTGGACGGTTCAATGTGAATTTGGTTATCAAATGAACAAGCTGTCATGAAGACAAAATGCTAACCCTCCAATTGAAATGTAAAATCTTGGAGGTGGAGAATTGTGAAAACAATTCCCTCGCCGGGTCTCCAGTCTCCATTTTGTATACATGTCAAGTTTGTGTCGATCCAGATGTTTCCAAACGATGCGGGTATCACACTTTATTTTACAGGACAAGACCCAATTTTGAGCTGAGTGACTTTTGGAAAATCAATTATAATTTGGCAAATTTTTCCATTCAATGCTGATTTGTTGATGAAGGATTCGATACAGAACCAGTTGTAAGCAGAGGAAGTTAATAGATCAATCAGCCTCTGTCTGTACATTTTAACTAAAAGTCCAGTCCTTTTCAGAAAATCCGATCCGACAATGGACATTGACATCGACACATCAGAAATGAAAAATTCCGCGTGTGTGGATGAATAGTTGTTGCTCGACAATTTCAAACCAGACTAATAGGTTCTGGTTAAACAACAACTGCGGAGCTCTAAACGTCTTATGTGTAGTGTGACCCTTCGATGCTATATTCGGTCAGTTAGAGACATGGCCCTTCTCCTCTGATGTATTCCCTTCAAAAAAGGAAGAAAATAATCGGAGACCAAGTGGCGATCGCATACGAGCGAATTATGTGATATACAGGATTTTTCTTCACATTTAAACTCTATCGTCCGGAAGAATATTTCTAAACTGCTAATGTCAAAACTGCAAAAACTACACCTTACGGTTTTTATGAGCCTTTGATCCAAAGCAACACTTACCTTAGACGAAATTAGTAGCGATTACGTTACTCCTTTTAAGGATCAGGTTAGTACAATCATTAATTTTCCATCTCAGCCGTTTAAATGAGACTGGAAAGGTAAATAGGGTCAAAATGGCCGTACACCCAATTGGTACACCCAGGTAGCAAAGCTAAATTTAGTATAAGAAATGACACAACGGGAACTACAGTAGGCGCGATATATGAAAAATTTAACAAGAAGACTTTGCAATCTCTAACGTTGAACAATGAAATTAGTTCCAAATTGGTGAAGCTTGATATTCCGCATTCGACATAGAATTGCTGGCCATCAACAGACTATGCACTGCAATTTTACAATATATCCAAGCATACTAGTAGTAAATAAAGCGTAGTCGCTGACTGATTAGCGACTGATTTCAATAAAGAAGATTTGTTGGTATCACCTGATTATGTCGATGCCTTGGAAAAGTCGGATATGAAATAATTCTCGATCACTCGGACAATGAGCCAATTCAGTAATTTTAGTACTGAGACGTCCCATAATAATACCATAAACAAAAGTAGTCGAGTGAGAACGTACAACCAGGAAGGAAAATGTGTCCAGCCAAAAGATAGAATAACCTGTTTTGAATTCACAGCGAAATCCCCGGAATTAATTGTCACTAAACCACGTACAGGGAGACTCCAAAGGCCACCATATATTTATTGGATCACCAAAGGAAACTTATATTCAAAAAACTTTAGAATGGATTCTTATAAGATTCCCACAGAGATGGAACTTATCAAACTTCTTTAATGGTTGCGAAACGGAAGTTTTTAAGCAACTTTCAAGAAGAGACACAGGAAGAAATTCTTCACAGCTTATTCCAAATACCAACTTCTTCTTGCCTTAAAAATCGTCCCCGAGAACCAGTGGAATTAAACTGATAAAACAATTAGTTTATGAGTTTAGTTCCATTTTGCATATACCGTTCTAGCCACTTAATTTGCACGCTCATGTGTCATTCTACAAAATAGGAAATTTATTGTTGAAAAAAATCAATAAAACGCCGAATAAGCCGCGAAACCGAGAAACCGAATTTCGGAGTTTAATTCCCCTTTTCTACGGTATTAATTCTAGCGACCTTATTTAATTGCCCGTTCAAAAACGCTTCATGAAAAATGGCAGACCTGTAGATTAATCCAGACTGTATAACGTTGCCATTTCAAAAACGACGGGCCAGGTAATCAATGAAATCGAAACACAAATGAAGATGTTGCAGAAGTAGAAACACTTCGCGCGAATCCAGCGACTTCTAATTCTAACAACCAGTGCTTGGATGATAAATTTTTAGGACATAGATATCCCTATAACGGCATGTTTTTAAAGAATTTGTAATTGTATTTTGTTTTGGTTGTGGAGCAGTTTCAAACGCTAAGC
The DNA here is from genome assembly GCA_958295665.1 of Tipula vernalis. Lineage (NCBI taxonomy): Eukaryota > Metazoa > Arthropoda > Insecta > Diptera > Tipulidae > Tipula > Tipula vernalis. The sequence goes on from OY282560.1 coordinate 43,421,990, forward strand.
TTAAGATAAAAAGAGTTAGCAAGAGTCTGAGACTAAATACACAACGGTACTAGCTTGAATAACGGGTTCCGGCAGATTCCGTTTACCAAAATAGACAGAATAATAAAATATAAGGGGCTGAAACCTAACGAGGTGATCAGAACTTTGGTCCGGAAAATTACGTGCATACTTGAAGACATCTCAAGTCAACTCGATCTAACCTCCAACTCAACTCCTAAATCAGTTCCTCACTGAACCCCTTAATCCATTGCTCAATCTCCAACTCAACCTACTCAATCTACAATTCAACCTCCAATACAATCGAAACGTAATAAGCATATCAACCCTAAACCTAACCCCCAACTCAACCGCTAATTTAACCCCAAATCAACCCAAAACTCAACTGCCAATTCAATCTCCTAATCAATATAGAACTCAACTGAAATCAATTTAATCCAACCTCCCCCTAAACCCTCAACTCTATCCCAAATTAATCTAAACTCCTCACTCAAACCAACCCAACTTAATGAACTCATCACAGATCAACAGACTCGTTAACTTCCAACTCAAATCTAAAATCTCGAATAAACCCGAAGTCCTCGACCGACCCTAGCCCAGCTCCAGCTCGAAACGAAATTTAGCCCTAAACTCAGCTCCAAACTCAACGTCCTATCCATTCCTCAAATCAACAGTGTCCAGAAAAATACGTGGGAACATGAATTCAACTCAAGCTTACTTAAAACTCATAGCCCCTATCAGAAAATCTTAGTGAGATGTTTGCCAATAGAAGAAAGTTTTCTTATACATGGATAAGATTAAATTTTGAAATTGTCAAACATTGTCGATTAATAGGTTAACGCTTTGATCCGTTATTAAATTTAAGGGGATTAGCTTTGTGAAATCCCAAATAGTTTAAATCTTGAAAAATTTTGTGTATTTGGATTTTTGTTAATTTACCATTAAGTTCAAATATTTGATTTGAAGAAATTTTTGTTTGTGCATATAATAAATTCCCCCGAATGTATGCTTTTTCATACACACACAATCGTAATTTGGTTGTTGTTGTAAAATCTAATATTAATTTAGGATAAACTTCATTCGCATGAAAAGTCAATAATTTAATTGCAAAAGTCGGAAACAAGGTGTACACAGGTGTATAAAGGTATATTCTCTAATCCGGCGCAGAAAATATATTTTGCAAGACAATATAACGGGTTTTCCAATAAGATTTTTCATTTTGAATAGCCTGCTATTTGGGCAGCTGTCAATTTTGAAGCTGTCATCTTTTGAAATTTGACAAATAAAAACTATGCCATTACTAAAAATGGTACGATACCTTGGGTATATTTGGTCCTTCAAATGCATCAAAATGATCCGGATTTTCATCGAAAAATCATCTTCAGTGATTAGGCCAATTTTCACCTCGGAGGCTACGTTAATAAGCAGAATTGTTGCATTTGGGGCTCAGAAAATCCAAGAACGATTGTTGAAAAGCCTCTCCATCCTCAACGTGTCACTGTTTGGTGCGGTTTTTGGGCTGGCGGTGTAATTGAACCTTACTTTTTCGAAAATGATGCTGGTGCAAATGTTACGGTGAATGGATTGCGCTACAGAGCTATGATTATGGCCGGGGATTTTATGGCCGGAATTGGAAGATATTGATGTGGACGACGTTTATTTTCAGCAAGACGGCGCTACGTGCAACGAAACACAAGCAACGAAACAATCGCAATTTTGCAAAAATGAATATCAAAATGAAACTTCTTATTGGAAAACCTTTTATTTTGAAAATAATTTAGATATTCAATTAGTAATCAAACTTGTAGTGCATAGTAAATTTATAAAATAAAATATAAAACGTTGCATATCTCCTTGTCACGCAGCCTTTTTCCAATCAATTCATTAACACATACATTGGTGTGAAAATTTTCCCACAGTTGAAAATAAATAAATATCCCAAAAAAAAAAAACAAATGGAAAACAACTTTTTGGAAAATACTCGTACTATAATAACCTCACTTAAATCGCGAGTACGAGTAGTATAAATTTTTCCAACACCAAACCATTTAACTCTAAATGAAAATAAAGAAAAACAAAAAAAAAACAAAAAAAAGGAAAACGCGAAAAAAAGAAAATTTGGATAAAAATAAAACATAAAAATTTTATTTTTTTGTTTTATTTTCAGTTGAATACTTTTCATTCTTCAATTAAGTTTATTTCATAAAACTAAAAAAAAATTTTTTTCGGTTTATCGCTTATAAAAATAAATAAATTAAAAAAAAATTGTTAATTTTAAAATAAAATTAAAAAATAATTAATTTATTTTTGCTTATTGTTCTTATTATTCTAAACTCGCAGTTATACTTCAAAAAAAAAAAAAGCACTGCGTGATACTTATAAATGCAATTATTTACATTAAAAAAAAAAAATTAACGACAAATTAAAAATAAACGGCCTAATTAAAAATATTTTGTGTTAATATTTGTAGTTAGTCTCCAAGTTTAATAATTTAATTTAATTGTGTTTAATTTTGCCTTTTTTTTTTTTTGTTTTTGGTCGTGTACTCATCGAGTGCGCAAAAAGTGGTTTATTACAATATATTTAAAAATAAAATCAACTGATGATGAGTGTTTTGCATCATAAAAATATGGTTAAATAAAAATCAAAAAATCTGTTTGTGTACAAAACAATTGCTAAGTAATAAAGAATCGCGTATCAAACGAAATTTTTGATGTTCGCGACAACTTTCGCATATAAAATTAATATTTGGATTACCTCATCTGCATCATAAAAAGCGCGAGAAGGTACAGTAGCCAATTTTTGTTGCAAATTAATCAAATAATAAAAAATATTCGTTTAATAATCATAAATCTGTGGTGATATCCAGTTAATACGAGTTTGGCGGACAATATTTATGTGTGGCTAACTTAAATATTATTTGATGTTGTTGATGTTTACCCCCGCGCTTAAACGAAACATATTTATCTTGATTATACGCAAAGAAATCAATAACGTAAATCGACACTCTCTGATTGATACAATTAATATACAATTGTTATTTTTTACGTATTTTGGACGGCATGGTTATTTTTGAAATTTAAATTTTATTTCATTTTTTTTAACGCTTTTATCTTTAAATTATTATTATTATTTATAAAAGTGCGCGCGCGGTGGAGTGGGCGCCTAACTAACTATAAAACAATGTTTTGTTATCTGAACGACCTTTATGTATGTCGGCTGTGGCAAATACAAGTATTTTTTCAATGTTACGATCATCATATGTATAAATATATTGTCAGTTCATTCAAAATTTTGAGTGTTTTAATTGGTGGACTTTAGTTAAAAAGATTAGCTTTGAATTTTTCCTATTAGACTCATGACATTTGCTCTTATTCTCTTGAAATTCCTAAACGAAGACTGCTGTCGAATTTTTATTTGTAAACATTCATAATTATACAATGGCCACACATTCAGTACTACCAGAATCAAAGGAATTATTATGAAAGGAGTGAGCGAGAAAGGATAAATTACATTTCAGAATTCAGTTTTCAGGAATCCCGTTTTTCGTGTTGCTTATGAACTTCTGGACATTAAAGGCCAAAGATATACACGGTTTTTACCTTTTGTTAACCTCAGTTTAGAGTTGTTCCTGTGAACTTTTCGTATTAATACTTGCGGTGGCTTTTCCCAGACAGACTATGCATCCTAGTATAAATCCATAGTTTGACGAGTAAATTACACAGTATAATTTACACAGTTTTCTTTTTTTGTATAAAGAGAAAAAGGCGACAGTATAAATTATTAAAGTGTATTGGATACAAAATATCCCTCGAAAAAAGTAGATAATCTTACTGTTTTAGTAATAATTCTAATTTTAAGTTAAGCATTAGCGAAAACTCCCAAGTTTCTGAATTTCAAAATATTCTAAATTCCTGTGTTATAAAATTTCTAAATTTTAAAAATCTAAAATTTCAGAATTTATCAATTTTCTTAAATCCGAAATTATAAATAAGCCACTTTCTACCTGTCTATATTAATTAAGTATATTCTAGAATTCTGAAATTCGAATTTTCTAAATATTTTAATACCAATATTTTACATACCGATAAAATTTTCTAAATTTACCTAAATTTTATAAATCCCAATATTTTTAAATACTTTATTTCAAAATTATCTAAAATTCAATTCTATGTTTAATAAAATAAAATTTTTAACACGATAATTTTCAGATTTAAAACATCAAAGATTTTAAATTAAAATTATTGGATTTGTAAAATTTGAATTTTAATCAAATTATTGCCAAGATTCTATACTTAAATAATAACAATTGAACATATTGAATTTTTAAATTTTCTATCTTGTTAGTAAATTTCTTCAATTCTAAATTTTTGATAAAAATCATCCTAACAGATTTCCCAAACCTAACATTCCCAATCTCAAATTTCAAAACCAAAATTTCCAATTCAAACCTCTAAAAATAAAATTCCAAAATTTATTGCAATGAAATTTTGGAATTTTATTTTTAGAGGTTTGAATTGGAAATTTTGGTTTTGAAATTTGAGATTGGGAATGTTAGGTTTGGGAAATCTGTTAGGGTGATTTTTATCAAAAATTTAGAATTGAAGAAATTTACTAACAAGATAGATAATTTAAAAATTCAATATGTTCAATTGTTATTATTTAAGTATAGAATCTTGGCAATAATTTGATTAAAATTCAAATTTTACAAATTCAATAATTTTAATTTAAAACCTCTAAAAATAAAATTCCAAAATTTCATTGCAATTTACTTTGCTGAAAATAGAAAAAATCATGCTTTTGAGGAAAATAAATTTGATTTAAATATACAGGTATGCGAACAGAACTAGTGAACAAGTCGCTCTAAGTAGAAATAAATAAATTACATCGGAAAAATAATAGACCAAGGTAATAATAGGCCAACGAATAGAATATACGAGCAACAACGAGTAACTCGAGTATTTTCTAAATGGGGCCCGGTCGATACGGCATATTTCATTACGGAATATGAGAAACGACATATTTCAAAACGCCATATGGTACACTACGGCATATGGTATATTATGGCATATTTTAAAATGGCATATTTCAAAACGGCAAAACAAATTTTACTTTCCGTGGGTGTCGTACTTTTATGTTGTACTTCGGCATTTGTTTTATTTAAATAACCACAAAACTGGAAAGCTGTTACTAACTGAAAATGTGCAATAAAACATGTGCATCGAACTACATTAATTCGGTAATAAAAACAATAAAAATTAAAATTAATATCTGAATTTCCCCACATATATATTTTCGTAAAAAAAATAACAATTAGAGACGGCCATAAAAACAATAAATACAAAAATAAAATAAAAAATCAGCGATTTTATAAGCAAATTAGCTAATTACCTTGCCAATTATTGATGTTCGTAGAAAATTTGTTCCATCTATTTGCAAATAATTTTATTTAATAAAAAACGTTGCGATAGAACGAAACAGCTAAAGGGCTAATTAACGTATTTTTAATTTTAAAATTAGATTTAATTAAAATTAGATATATATACAAATTTATTTCCATTGGAAGAATAAATGTAATTTTATTAAGTGAATGGAAATTCTGTTAAGCAAAAGAAAATTTTGATAACTGAAAAAAAATTCCAATTGTTAAAGAAAAATTTAACTCAATAAAGGATAATTCTACTAATGGAAGGGAAATTCCATTAGTAGTAGGTTTAAACTAAAATCCGTTAAGTTAATGCAAATTCTATTAAGAGATCCAGATTAAAGCTCCATATTAAATTAACTTATTCCAGAATTTCATCTACAAATAATTTTAAGATCCCGTTTCCATCGGTACTTGTCGAATTTCATAATAATTGGCTAAGAAACTGCCAAGTCCCATCCTAATTGACTATATTCTAGAATTTTATCTCGTAAACGCCATTTTAGAACACCGAATATGTTGAATTAGGTTAAGATTTTTTTTAAATACTTATAAACGAGTTCATACCAGTGGTTCGAAAAAAAAATCATTACTTAATTAATAAAAAATCTTTGAATCAATTCGCGATTAGCCAATAGTGTTGCTAAATTTTGATGTTGGTATAAAATTGGTTCCTTCTTTAAAAATAATTTCAATGAATAAAAATAAACCTGAAGGTCTAATATACATTTTTTTACTCTTAAAATTAGATTTAAATAAAAATTAAAAATTATATTGTACATATCTAGCACTTCCCGATTATATCTTCATTACCAATATTTTTATTTTCGTTGGGAGAATTGCATTAAGTGAAGGAAAATTATATTAACCGAGTTGATTTTTTTCAGTTGATGACTAAAACCATTTTAGAATCGGATTTCCTTCGCACTTGTTGAATTTCATCATAATTGGTTAAGAAATAGCCGATTTCAATCCTTATTCTCCATATTTCAGAACCTCAACTAAAACTCATTTTAGAATTCCATTTCCATTACATTTGGCGAATTTCATCATAATCGTCCTTGCCAAATTTTATCATGATCGGTTAAGAAATAGCCGAGTTCCATTATCGGCCTTATTCCAGAATTTCATCCAAAACTCATTTTCGGATCCCATTTCTATCACACTTATCGAATTTCACCATAATTCGTTAAGAAATAGCCAAGTTCCATTATAATTGGCCATATTCCAGAACTTTATTTAAAATCAGTTTTAGAATCCCATTTCCATCGTATACCTATGTTGAACTTCATCATAATCGGCCAAGAAATATCCAAGTTTTAGAATATGCCATATTGTACCATGTTTTATATTGAAATATGCCATAGTGTACCTTATGCCATAGTGTACCTTATGCCGTAATGTACAATATGTCGTACTGAAATATGTCATTTTGAAATATGCCATAGTGTACCATAAGCCGTAGTGTATCATAAGTCGTTTTGAAATATGCCATAGTGTACCTTATGTCATATTTTCATATTCCGTTTTGAAATATGTCATGTTGAACGGATCCCTTTCTAAATTTAGCAAAAATTATTCATATAAACTTTAAAAATTTAATTTAGAGATGGGATCGACATTTACAAGTAAAAATACACGACTTTGATTTCACATATGAGGGTACATCGTTTTTAGGTAATTGGAAGAAACTTAAGCTGAGAATTCATAGAAGAAAAATCGTGAAACGAAATAAAATAACCAATCGAGCCTCTAAACTAAATCATTTAAAGAAAAGTGTTAATCCAAGAGTCAGCCACATCCCAAGAATGAAAAAAGTTCTCCAGATATTAATGGACGAATACAGTTAAAACAAACCAAGCAAAACAAATGTAAATGTGAAGGTTAATGTCAAAACCATTTTAAATTATTTCTATAATTAAAATTCGGCTACTAATTATAGGGTTTTCACTCACATCCAGGGGTCATGTTGAACTTTTAACACTTATTAGATCAAAATAAAAAAGATATTTGGCGTGGGCGGTGGTTTTGGTGGGGCGAGATCAGTTCGATGAAATACGAGACAAACCGGAAATGACCGTAATAAAATCTTTTTCGAAAATTGCTACAACAAGAAGAATTATTAAGAAAATGTTGGTTCAATGATACGGTTTATATTAATAAATTCGGCTTCCCAAAAATTTTCCGGTAATTCCCAGCCATGGTGAAATTATGTACTTGAAAATTAAGCATTGTAGCGAAAATCGTTCAAAAAACTAAGTGTTTTGATCTTGTTGGGGAGGACGGACACATATTTAAATTATTTTTGATGACCTTGAAATAACCTGTGAATATCATTCGAAGGACATTTTTTTTTTTTTTTTGTGAAATTTTTATGCAAAACGAGAAACAACTTCGATACTTTGATCACGATTTCTCACTGCTAAAGTAAGAATACCGTTGACATATTTGGGTGCGAGAGATATGTTGAGAGGTCTATGTATGAGTCAACAATCGCATGTAAACAGCGCTAATTATTATTTCATATTGTTAATATTTATTTTTAAAATTTCTGTTAATTCTGAAACTTCATTAAAATTCATAATCTTTAAATATTTTATTCAAAAATTGTACTTCCTGGAATTCTTAAATTTTTAAAGAAATTCTTTTAATTTAACCTTAATAAAATTCTTTAGCATCATGAAGTTGAAAGTATTAGAACTCTTGAAATTGTTAAATTATTTATTTATGCGGTGTGCCTCAGAAGACTTTTCAAACTAAACTTTTGTAAGACCTAGTAATTCATGCAATATTTAAATAGATGTCACTAAAAATTTTGAAAATGTTGGATAACTTTTTGCATAATGATAGTTCAATTAGCGATATTTGCTCGATGATGTTCTCTTTGAGGTGTTGAACAGTTTGGGGATTATCCGTATAAACTTTACTCTTCAAGAAACCCCATAAGAAGAAGTTCAATGGCGTTAAATCACATGATCTTGGTGGCCAATTCATGTCTGTTCTTCGAGAAATTATTCGATTATTAAACTTCTCTTTCGAAAGATCGATTGATTCCGTGGCTGTGTGGCATGATGCACCATTCTGTTTAAACCAGATATTCTGCACATCAATATCTTCCAATTGACTCCACAAAAGTTGTTGGTTTGAGGCTTAATTGTTGTGAACGACGACGAATTGATGTCCTTGGCTCTTCAGCAACACTTGTTCTAACAGCTGCAATATTTTCACTTGAACGACCACTACGATAATAAATTCTGCTTCTCTGATCTTGAACTGAACCAGTTTCTTCAAATTTATGAATGATAAGTTTAAATAGCACGATTTGTCAGACGATTTTGCCTACCGTATTTTGAACAAATTTTCTTCAAACTTCTGAATAACTGTCACCATATTTAAAATAAGTTTTAATAATGAAAATACGTTGTTCACTCGTGTAGTGATCCATTTTAACTAACCGAAATGTTTTCACTTGTCATCTGTCAAATAACATGTGGTACTCTAGTACCAAAAATATAAATGGCGGAAGATTTGAAAAGATACCTCAAAACTTGAACACTAATTTGTGAGGTTATGTCACGGTAATAATAATAAGTTTATAGTATGGCAGTTAATAGTGTGGCATAATTCTGGTAAATATATTATTATTTGTTGTGTATACCACCGGGTCCCGTACATGACGAAAGGGTTTTACGGAATAGTCAATTATATTGCAAACAAATATTCCCACCTCATGGATTTTTTTCTATTAGGTGACGGTGGATTTAAATGTTCATTATAGATCCGGCAGCTAAGATCGGAGTTTTGAAGGAAGGAGGATTCTCAAATCGTCAAATAGCGGAAAAAATTGGTAGAGGGAAAACCGTTATTGGATCCTTTATCAATAATATTAAAAATTATGGCAAAAATAGAGAAGGACGCATTGCGGAGACTACAACGCCCACGGATAAAGGGGCGATCATTCGATCAGCTTCAAATTCATGCATATCAGCGTAAAAAAATAAGGGAAAAGCCGGAGTCAAAGCTAGCTTATCAACGGTTCGACGTTTGATTAACAATGCTATGCATCTTAAATTGAAAAAAACTCCAAAAGAAACCTCCTTTGAATACATCACGCAAAGCAAACTGATTGGAATTTGCCAAAAACACATGTCATGGAAGCAAGAATGGAACCGGGTTGCATTTTCGGACTCATGGAACTGAAACATCAGTTTCCCGTCAGAACCATCCGAAAGAATCCAGAAATAGTCTTCTGCAGCATTAATCGCGAAAATTTTTAAATTTTGATTTTAAAATTATTGAAAAGTTCTTTGTTGGACTACTTGCAAATTTTATCAAATTCTAAAATTCTGAATATTCTTCAAAATTCCTTTAATTGTTTAAAATTTGGGAAAATTTAAATTTCTAATTTTCTAATTTGGTTAATTTCTGAAGATTAGCTTTGCTTCACAAAAATAGTGTTAGCGGCTAGTTTGCTGGTATAACTGGTTCATTTTACATATGAATTTTGGTTTTTTGGGACCAAACTAATTCATTGATGAAATATCTGTTTGCTAAAGATTGGCCGGCTAAATTAATTTATTTTTAAATTTCTTGAATTTGTTCAAATATTTCTGAACATTGTTAAAAAAAATTAATCCTTTTGTTTATTTAAATTTTTAAAATTTGTAATTTTCTTCAAAAGTCATATTAAGATACTCAATTGGCTAGATAAAAAATTAGATTAGGTTCTTAGAGAAATAAGCAACTTCCAAAAATGACCTAAATAACTAGAAATTTTTCTATATTTGGATTGAAAGGTTCAAACTCCGGTAAAAGCGGCGTCCATCATCTGATTACAGTGGTACACATGGCCATACCCCTGTAGCAGGACAGAATTCATACGCCGAACCATTTTTTTTTTTTTTTGAATAGCCAAAATGTAAATACAACTAATTTTGGCATTATTTTAAGTGTTATATCTCACAAAACATTCAAAAATCAGCTTTGACCTTGAAATGACTTTGAAAGCGATCTGTACCCCTCGATGTCAAGAAACTTTTACCATTACCAACATTTTTGTAAGTTTTTAAATGAAAACAATGCGTTGTGAGAAGTCTGTTTCATTTTCAACTTTCATCTCTCTCTCTCTCTCTCTCTCTCTCTCTCTCTTGTCCTGGGAATCCAAAAATTAAACTCCCGGTTATAGGCTATATAAAAACATGCATGCCGCACTCGAAAATGTTACGCTACCCTACCAGAGTTCTGTAAAAACCATCGAGGAATTGCGTATTCTGTGCTAACGGTACCAAAACATGTGGGATCAGAATGGATACGTTCCACGAAGGTTTATCTATAACACTACACAGCGCAGAGCAGTGAACAAGTTGGAGACGGAGAAGAGAAATCTAAATACCCATCCACCAAAAACGAATAACAATCAATTTTACAAGCAGGATCTGAAAGACGAGTTCGGACAAGACACAAACGAGGATTACGTGGCAGCATTACACCAGAATGTCAGGAAAGAAACCGAAGGAAATTATTTTTTGATTTATTGGAACTGCAAAAATATAGGACGTGCGTACCAAGATTGCACCTAGGCTTTCACACGGGTATTTTGTTTTGGATGCAGAGCGGCAAAACAGTTACAACAGTCGTTAAAACTGATAGATTTGAGGATATTACGGTCAAAATCGAAGATAAAATCCAATGTAACACCATCCAGAACAACAAATTATCAGCCCCAATCAAATAACCGTTATTTTAAACAAAATAGTTCCTTTATTAAATTGTGTGTAGCGTCCATAAATTCCAGTCTCTTTCAAAATGATTCTCGTCCTTACGCAGAAAGTAACAATAGCGTGAAAAACAATGCAGGGCATGTTAAATAGTGGCGCCACCGTTAGTGTATTGGGTAAAGGGGAAGTCGAGTTTTAATAGAAGCAGGTATTCAGTCTAACAAACCACTAACGCCCATATTCAAACAGCAGGTGGGACACAAAACAAAATCGAAAGCTATATGCATATTTTCCGGTCACAATTAACAGGAAAACCGTGGTTATAAAATTTAGTGTAGTACCCACCTTAAAGAACGAACTTTATCTGGGAATTGATTTTTGGGAAAAGTTCAACATCATTCCCAAAATAATGATCAACGAAATAAGTTATCCACCCTCGAAAAATGCACATCAACTCAGTACGCAGGAAGAGCGAAAGCTACAAGGAATTATCGAAAATACCTTAGAAATACTGAGCTTCTGAATGGAATTGGTCGCTCACATCCATCTGGAAATCGATGTGAAATCACTACTCCGATGCCCATCAACTCAAGCTTTTCCAATTTATCTAACTCAAGCTTTTCCAATGTATTAAAAAAAAATTTAAAGTTTTCTAAATGCTTGTCGTCTGTTTTACCAGTTTCCAGAATATCCTCTAAATAAGACGTAATAGCAGCCATTCCTTAAACCTGTTCCTCCAAGAATCGTTGGAAAATTCATGTAGCATAATGGCATACTTTGGCATACGGTGTATTTATAGTTGTTAGTTTTTTATCGGATAGGACAATTTGGTGGAAGAATCTCGTAATATATTGATCAATTTTGAATTGGGAGTTCATCGTTACTTTAAAATCTCCGCAAATTTTTACCTTGCTTTCTCGCTTACAAACAACTACAATTGGAGCGAAATTGACTGGTTTTAAAATTCCGATCGTGACCAGACGATTTCTTCTCGTACTATTTCGTGTTTGTGGAAACGGCAGAGGTCAAGCTTTTACAAATTTAGGATTGGCATTTAGGTTTTAAATCAACACAGCTTCAAACGAATTGCAGCAAGCAAATTCAGCTTTCAATAATAATTGCGTGTTGGAATTGTCGACAAAATTGAAAATTGAACTTTGTTGTTGCGTTGTTGGTAATGTTATTTGAAATTTTAACGATGAAAACTAATCGTCAATCAATCTACAATCAAAAGCGGTAATTGTAGATTATTTTCATTCCATTTGACACTGACTTGTAAACTTCCAAAAATGGGATATCGTAGCCACCACATGAATTTAATGATTTTCAATTTTGTTCAAGGCTGGCGCGCCCAACGTTTAGTGAAGAAAGAATGATTATGATTGAAATTATGGATCATTCACAATACTACAATTTAGTTCATTTATCATCTACGATTAATTGTTAATAGCCACTACACTCCACCTACACTTTTTTGATGTAGGAAAATATTATAAAAATCTCAATCCTGAGGGTCGAGCAAAAATATCGTTTGGCACCAATATTTATCAAATCCTACTGAATACTATGACATTCATATCCATGAAATATTTATGAAATCAAAGTGAATACCATGGTCACAACTGGGTTCCAATCTTTACAGTTCCAATCTTTACAGTTATTAATGGCCTTTAAGCTTCATCTACACTTTTTAGTGTACCTCTTCAGGTTCTCCATTTTTCTTTAAACTTCACGTTACCACCTAAATGTGACAGTTTCCTGGCCAAAGGTATATCAAATGTTTGTTAGATTCGTAATCTATTTGGTGGCTTAGCTAACTGAGTTTTGATGAAAAATTGAACACACAGTTTTCTTATCTGTTTTCATATTAATCCGTGTCTCTGCTGGAAACATTATGTAGGTTGCGTAAATAAAATGTCGTTCCTCTCTAAACAACACACCTGGAGAATTCTAACCAAAATATTGCTAAACGTTTAACTTGTCAATGTCCATTAAAACGTGAAAAATTACGCAATTCCAATTTAAATAAATAGTTTCCAGTTGTTCGTGTTTTTTTTTTTGTTCCACCCGCCTATTTTATTGTTTTTCCACAGAGACAGGTGGAAATTTATCTCTCTTTGAAATTTTTAGCTATCAAAATAAATTTACACATTCAGGTATTCTCAAATACTGTAAATAAGCTATCAATTAAAAAAAAAAAAAAAAAAAAAAAAAAACGAAAAAATCCATAAATATTTCTTACGTCAATATTCTTTATTATTATCAATAAAACAAGAATTAAACAAACGACAAACAAAACAAAAAATTTGTTTGGAAATCGGAAGCAAATTTCTCTTTATTTTGGCATTCGTTCAATGTCGTTTACGTGAATATCACACACAACCCCCAAAAAAAAACTGTTTGAAGATTTTTTTTATGGATTAATAACGTAACTAAGTGTTTATGCGATCGAGGTGCAGAAATAGCCAAGAAACTCCATACAAATATTTTTCTTTGCTCTGGTCTGTGTCAATAACAAAAAAATATTTTATTTTTGTGCTAAAAAGCAAAAAAAAAAAAAAAAATTTGTTGTTTTTGCTAAATTTGAAAAATGATTTAACTACCAATTTGTTGAGGTGATAACAAATTAACTCAGTCAGCCCATTATTAATTAAGTTAAGTAAAATAGTTTGAAATGTATACAAATTTTGAACCTTCAAAAGAAATACATGTATGTATTTAGTATACTATATGTATATGTATATGAAGGATTTTTTTTTTTTTTTTTTCATTTAATGACATAAATTGGCAAGTGTCTGCCTGTAAATAGAACAGAATATTTAAAAATAATTTTTGAAATTTATATTTAGCGCACTTTTTGTAGTGTACACACAAAAAATAAGTCCGGTCTGTTGGATGCCTCGGACGACACCTTTTCCCATAGAGGGCACTAGTAAGGTAATTTAAAGAGTCGTTATTTTTAGAAAATACATTTTTTAAGGGACGAACCAATCATCATCCATTTAGTTGGACTAAAAAAATTGTACAATACTAACCCATTAAAACATCGTTGGAATGGGAAAAGTAAAAAATTAGCCCGTGAATATACGAGTACATAAAGTGAATTTACGATGTATTTCTTAGTATACCCCTAGTGAAACATCTGTAGCATATGCCATCTAAATTTAGCCCATCCCATTGTTTATTAAACATATGTATATGTGTACTTTATCAGCGCACTTCCAAAAATACTATGTTTATCTCATCATTATTGCGCGGTTACACGTTTGTTTACTTTGATGTTGAAGAAAACCAAAACTCACGCCATCATTTGTTGTACGAAATCACGACAAAAATATTTATTAATAAATTGTGTATAAATAAATGTAAATTATGTTTACAATAAACTGCTGTATACTTAAAACATATACAAATACAGGCACACCAAAAATTTGCGGGCGTATTAATAAAACGCGACATTGCAATGTCACATGTTAGCACGGTGGTTTATGTGAATTTATTTTGGCAGATGTTGAAACGTTTACTTTATGGCATACTCTTTAGGTGGTGACGGATATATGTTTAGACTTTTTGGTATAACACAACTGGATAGGAAAATATATTTTTGAAGCTGTTGGTAAACCATCTTTCCATCTTTCCGGGAAACATAAAATGAAATTGTTTTGATCACAATTTGTTGTTTAATATAAGTTGGCTTAACAAGCTTTTAGAATTCTTGGACTTAATGGACTTCATAAATTTTACAAACACATACACTTAATAATAAAAAAATGAAAATCAGATGATTAAAAATTATTTAATAGCAAAAAAAAAAAATCAAATTGTACTTACCCGCCAAACTATCAATCAAAATCATGGCCATTTAAACACATATAAGAGTAATTTATGCAACAGATTTGAAGTGACAAGACATTTTGGTTGTAAAATCAATTTTTTATTTTGTGCAGAAAGGGCCTACGTAAGGCTTGTCACTAGTGCAAGGCCCATTGATCACACAACTCACTATTTCTCTATTTCTAGTACAGTAGTAGTCTAGTATAGTTTCTAGTAACCTTTTCCCAAATCTTAAAAAGAAGGCAGGATTTAAACTACTCACAATCAATGAATTTGTTGCTTCCGCTACTATAAAGAGTATGATACACAATATGCCAAATCTATTCTTCGGATATAGTTTTCACTTCAAAAACGAAAGCTTTCAAGACCCGCTAAAAAATCAACTGGGCCCATATTTCACGATCCGGTCACCCTATGCAGCAAATAGAAAATTTTGATCGGTCTTATACCATGAGTAATAAGAATTTGTTATTTCTGTAGTATAAATTATTTGACTTTCGGTATCAGTATTGGTATCCGAAAAGATCACATGATCCGTCAGAATAAATTCAACCAGTTTTTGTTCATGAAATCTCTGTCTCCAAGTTCATAAACGAATTTTAAGTTTGAAACTAAAATTCGTCCTTAGTTAATCGAACAAATGACTTCTATAAGCAAGTAGCGTTGACTGCTATAAGCGAATCGACCACCGCAAGTACTTATAAGTACATATGGTTCTTGTCTTTGCTACTCCAGTACAAGAGCAAAAAAAAAGAAGCCCAAGAGCTGCGCAGCCCGCTAGCAGATGTAACAATTCGATGG
Source organism: Tipula vernalis (assembly GCA_958295665.1). Classification (NCBI taxonomy): domain Eukaryota; kingdom Metazoa; phylum Arthropoda; class Insecta; order Diptera; family Tipulidae; genus Tipula; species Tipula vernalis. Next base: position 43,437,764 of record OY282560.1, read on the forward strand.
AATCAAATGGCGTATTCGATGGCGAGGGGCCACCAAAAATGACGTATAATTTATGCCATAATTTGTCCATATCGTTATCAGAATATATCTAGTTTAGTACCCTAGACACTTTAAAAGCGGTCTGCTTTAGCTTGGCTAAAGCTCATCGGCTGGGTGGGTGGAGAATGAAGTATAAATCACCTGATATATTTAAATATTTTGGTTTGGTTTGTTTAACATTTTCTTTTTAAGAACATTAAACTGTAGAGGACAAAGCATTTGTTTTCCTTGTCAATCAAAATTTCATCAAAATCGGATAAGAAAAGGCCAAGTTCCTTCCCAATTGACCATGTTCCCGAACTTTACCTAAAAATCATCAGCTCCAATGAGGTAAGCGAACGGTTAAATCCTTAGTTGAAATTAGCCAAGTTAAGCTTGCGTAGTCGGTAATAACAGTGAATGGAAGCCCCTCGATACATAGTATGCTCTTAATTTTTCGATAGCCATCAATGCGACTAGGGATTCGAGTTGCGTTACAATGTAGTCTTCATCTTTATGAAATAAAATGGCTTCAACGCCCATTGAGCTAGCATCACATTGAATGAAGAACCGTTTGTTGAAATTAGGCATTACTAATAAAGGGGTTGAGACTAATACTGATTTCAACTTTTCAAAGGAATATTGGGCTTCTTCATTCCAGAGGAAATTTCGGCCTTTTCTGAAAAGGTCAGTCAAGAATGGAGACAAAGCAGAGTAATTGTGGATGAAACGGCAATATCATCCCGTGACACCTAAAAATCTCGGAGCTAGGACGCCACCTACCCTCACCAACGACGTAACCAAGGTATTCGATTTTCTCAGTAAAAGGGCATATTTTTATGGAAAGTCCCGCTTTGGCGAACCTTTCTGAAGATAAACGAATACCGACAGTTTTTAGGGTGCATTGATACAATGGGCGTCTCTGGATTATTATTATTATTGATTGAAGGGCCATGTGGGCGATAAGCCACCTCGCACCGCGACCTAAAAGATCTATTGTGCTGGACCCTACTTAATTATCCGTCTAGTCAATATTCAGGCTCTTAATGAATCTGATAATACTACTGGCCGGTACAAGATACATACTATCCGGGCTCATTGTTCTCCCTCCTAGAAGTTGCAGTCTTTGCTGGAAAATGGCTGGGCAATGGCACAGAACTTGTTCCGCTGATTCCGCTTCCAGATCGCAGAAGCAGCATCCATCTGTCATACTTAGGCACATCTTCTTAAGGTGATACCTTAAGAAGACATGACCTGTGAGGAAGCCAGTAAGCAGCCTCAACTCAGGTTTCCTAAGTTCAAGACACTCCTTAACCCTGACAGACGAAGGTGATATAAATTTCTTCGCCTGTCGTAAACCTGGAATTCTGCGCCAGTAGGAGGACTTTTGAACATCTTCCCAGCGTTTTATCGCTGCTCTAGGTTCCCTTAGTGACGCCGCAGAAGGGTTCTGGTCCAATAAATGGAGAGGCAGAACCCTCACGGGCGAGGCCATCAGCTGCCTCGTTTCCTTCGATTCCAGTATGACCAGGCACCCACATAAGTGTTACATTATTTGAGCCTGCTAGATGTTTATTAACCTTCAGACAATCCAACTCAAAGGTACAAGACTTAAGAGCCTTTAAGACCGATTGGCGGTCTGATACAATATAAATCTTTGCATCGTTTAGGACTTTTGCTATGCATATCCTAGCGCAAAGTTCTATAGCATGTACTTCTGCTTGAAAAACGGTAGCATTAATTGGTACCCAAGGAGTTCGAGAGGGTAGTGCCACTCCCGTGTAATCCTATCCCCGCCCAATCTTCCGTTTTTGATCCATCTGTAAACCATACCATGGACTCTCGCTCAAAGGATGGTCCACCTGCACTCCACACGTCCCGGTCAGGTAACCTAACACAGAATGGTTTGTGGAAGTCCAGTTTAGCTGGCATACAGTCAGAAGGCATTCCTATGGTAGGGTCCGTCTGAAATTCTTTAAGGATTTCCAGATGACCCACCATATTGCCTGGTTTGATATTTCCTTCCGCCTGCATTTTCAGGGCCATAATGGTTACTGACTCGCCACCTAGTCTGGCAGTAATCTCACGATGTTCCAGCATGGAACGGATCCACCTAATTGTAGAAAGCGGAACCCTTTTCCCATTGCTGCCCTCTCTATAGATCCATAGGAGGTATTATCAAACGCCCCCTCAATGTCCACAAAGGCACAAAGGGCAATTTCTTTATATGTCACTGCTTTTTCAATCCTCGTGCCTAGACCGCTAAGAGCCATCACCGTAGGTTTACCACTTTGATACGCAAACTGGTCCCAATGCAGCGGATTCTTTCCAAGGACCTCACTTCTTATTTGATAGTCCCGGATTTTTTCCATCGTCTTCAATAGAAACGATGTGAGATTAATTGGTTGATATGCCCTGGCCTGGGTGTCTGGACAACCCCCCCCCTTACCCCCCCCTTGATAACTACATTTACTTTCCTCAACAGTTTCAAAATATAGTTAAAAGCATAACTTGCCCGAAACATCTGGATCAAGCTGGGGAGTATTTCCTCAATACCTTTTTGAAGTAAAGCTGGAAAGATACCATCCAGCGGATTTGAAAGGTTTGAAAGACCCAATAGCCCATCGCACCTTGCTGGGTGTGAAAATTTTCCCAGAGAGACTCCAGATCCTACTGTGAGGCGCATAGGGCACCTCACTTGAGGGATCATGCGAGTCCTCTTGGGCTCCTACCACTACTGAATCCGGAAAGTGGGCCTCTAGCAATACCTCTAATGCTTCCTTCCGGTTTTCAGTGAACCTCCCATCTTGCTTCTGGAGAAGTCCTAAACCATTTGAATGATCCCTGGAAAGGACTTTCTGGAGACGAGTTGCAGAGGGCAATTCATTGATTCCCTTACAGAAATTCCTCCAGGTAGCCCTTTTGGATCTTCTTAGTTCGAGATTATATTCCGTCAAGGTCATCTTATACTCGCCCCCATTCACCGGTGCGTTTAGCCTTGTTGAATAATCTTCTCGATTTTTTCCTCAGTTTACCCAGCGTCCCGATCCACCAAGAGACCATCTTTGTGGACTCTCTTCGCTTAACCGGGCAGCTGTTCTCGTAAGCCAAGTGCATAGAATTTTGCAGCTGGTTTGAACAGATCTGCAAACCCTCTGGAGACTTTATGTTCCCCACAACCGAGGGCATTTCTGATTCGAGTGAGACTTTATAGGAGTCCCAGTCGGTCAGTTTTAGAATTCTGATTTCCTGCAGCTGCATGGTCTCAGCCGCCAAATCGAATGAGGCCTCTTCAGACACATGCCAGTTTTTGACCAAGTCGCTGAAATGCGGACTAGCAAGTGTCAATTCTAGGACCTCTTGCCTAATCGCGTTTATAAAAGTAGGTTTCCTTCCCTTATTGACAATGTCTACATTATTTGAGATCAGAAATTCAAAAAAGGCGTCTCGAGATAGTTTATGCCGTTTTCTCTCGTGAGCTTGGATCTAACTGAATTTGTCAAAAGGCATCTTCGAGATCTAAGCTAAAAATATACGTTGTGTGATTTAGTCTGCTCAGCAGGCTGTCGATCAGCGGTAATGAGTGGGCCTCTTTTTTGGTGAGTGTATTTAATCTTCTGGTATCCAAGCATAATCGAACGTTCTTCCCATTTTCCTTTTTCACTACGGCCATCGGAGAGCTCCATGCACTGTAGCTTTCCTCAATGGCATCAAACTTAAGCATTAGGTAAAGCTAGGTATATATTAGTTTTTGGATAGCCGGCGACACAAAATAAAACCTTTGCAACACAGAGCATCCCCAACGTTAATATCATGATTTAGCAAAGGAGTTCGCCATAGTCCCATTTTTCCGAAGTTTGGTAAACGCTCAATTATACTTTGGAGTAGCCGCCGCTGATCTTCGGTTAGGTCATGCTGTGTTGATGACAAATTAGAATTTACAGTTTGAGAAGCAGGATTTGTATTTATTCCGAAATGATCCGGGGTGCAATACCAAAATTACAACCTAAATATAAATTTTGCTGCATTGGTGGAACCACAATAATGTTTATAAGTACTTGCGTGTAATTGAAAGACACCGAAACATAAACATAACCAAGTACTGGTTGAGATGAGCCACAAGCGGTTTGCATAAAAGTGCGTCGCTCCACTGTCTAATAATCCTTGGATTTTAGTACCATCAATACTCGACTGATGCACAAGGGCGTTTGTCTCAGAAGATTTAGATAAATTGGTTATAAAAATTTCTGAACATTTAGCAAATATAAGCTTATACTCCTTACAATATTTTATGAAGCGAACCAATATGGAAGCAACAATAGAAGAATTACTAGAATTAATGGATTAGAATTAATTCTCAATTGACGTCGCACCAAAATGGTTCTTGGCTCGAAACTAGGGTGCCGAAAGTGGAATGAGCTAATTTGCCTCAGTTCCGTCTGCTTTTCCCCACGAATAGCAAAATGTTTTAGGCAGTAAATTACATCTAAACCAATTGTGTTTTATTTCCCTACAGTTAAAACAATAACGAGGTGTGGGTGATGTCTCTTGAGTGTTATATGAAATTGAACGATTAAGATTTAAAAGACGATTAGGGAACGCCATGCGAATTAAATTCAATGGAATTTTGGTTTAGATAAGAAAAATTTTAATCTTTTTAAAGTAAAACCAATAATAGCCGAAAACATATTCTGCCAGACAAGTACATAGAATTGTAAATACACTTAAGCTCGCCTTAGAAGCAAAGAAGTACTGATGGCCTGAATTGCAAAAGCAACACACTCCTGCCATAAACATTTCATGCATTTTTAGAAAACGAAGAAAACTACTTGGGCTAAAGAATATATCAAGTGAAAAAAAATTCAGCCATCGCTGAACTAAATGAGATAAACGAAAGAGTCATGCAAGGTAGTGTCTTGGGACCTGTATTTGTGCACATTGTTGTTCTATACAAGAGAGAATTACAAGCTCACTTAAGCAAAATTGAGAATTGGCTAAGAACGTGGAAGAATTAAAGTGAATAGAAATAAATTATCGCACCTGCCCAGCTATCAAGTTAAATAATGTCGTCATTCTTCAACAAACAAAAGTCAAATATTTGGGTCTACATTTAGACAGAAGATTGACCTGGAGAAAGCACATCCAATCAAAGCGCTCTCTAGACTACAAGGTTCTGCTATATAAAGCGATGCATATCAAATATAGATCATCTGCAGAGAACGCAAGCCAAAATATGTCGCAATATTACAAATACACCGTAGTATATCAGAAATCCCAACGTACTGAACCTCTTAACTGAATCTTCAGATCAACCTCCGACTCAATTTACATCTCCAAACCAATCGCCAAACCCAACCCGCAACTCAATCACCAATTCAACTCCAGATCAAATTTCAAATTCACCTTTAACCTAATCAAAAACTCAACGCACAACTCAATCCACGAATCCACCCCGAAATTATTCCCCAACCGAACACCTCACCCAACCCCAACTTCAAATTAACTTTGCTCGAATCAAATCTCAACCGTCTATTCAGGTCCGCTCTCAACGGCCAACGCAATCCTTAAATCAACGTGACTCTCAAGCCACATGCGGGCATGTACACAACTCAAATCAACTCAGCCCAACCTCCCACTAAATCCTCATCTCGACCCCAAATTATTCCCCAACTGAATTCCTTACTCAAAGCCAACTCAACTTCAATTCAAATCCACGATCCTAAACTCAACCATAACTCAACCCAAACTCAACCTCCCGCCCAACTCCAACTCCCAAATTAACAACTCCCAAATCAAAAAGCTTTTAAAAGTACAAGCTTACATGATCTCAACTTAAACTAACCCTAATTCAACCGTCAATTCAACACACAAATAAATCCTCATCTGAACTGCTCATTAAACCATAACTCACAATACTCCGCCTTGTGAATATTTTCATAGTATATATCGACTCTTCGAGAAAGTACTAAATGTCACTTTTTTAACAGGCCGTGTACCTTAACTGCATTGCTCTATTCACCGCCAGACCATTAACGAAAAGTTTCCTCGCGAGTTACTTTTCAATTTAGTTGTCATTTACAGAGATAGCTGAAAATATGAATTGTAAAATTAATTTTTCCGCCATAAGTGTTTCAAGGAAATGATAACATATATGCATGCGATATAGAAAGAAATCTCCTGTTCTAAACATTGCCAGAACATTCAAATCTGTATTCTATCTTCATTAATAGGGTTGTAAGTGTGGAATTTAAATCTAAGGCGCGGAGCTATCATCGTCGACAGAGGACCGAGTGACCGATCTCGCGTATTCGATGCCTTTTTATTAATTTCACAGTTCAAATCAAATTTCAGATTTTGCGATTTGACAAAAATCGTTTATGACATCCTACTGTCAAATATCAATACAACGCTTGGGTACATTAGTTTGATGTTCGAAATTTAGAATTTAGAAAAGTGAAAATTGAGGCACAGCACGTCTGCTCTTTTCGCCAACTATTTACAAAAGGTAATAATTTTGCCAAAAAAATAAGATCTAAGGCATACTAGATATTGTAAGCGAGAAATGGAGACTTATGCAGGTCGTTGTTGTGTTACAAAAAAATCACGGAGACTGGTTTACTAGAACATAGTTTGGGTTCTGCCTGGTTAAACGTATTTAAAATGGCCTACTTGATGCCTATTTGTATTGCCTTTACATTCCCTACCGAATTAGACAAAATTCGGGTTTAGAAAAGAAAAAAAATTACTAAAATGTTTTTTTTTAATCGGTCCATTTTTCACAAGAATGGAGGAGAGGGTTCTCCCGTTTTAGCGGGTTGCTACCATAATTTTGCAAATAATTAGGTTATTTTGTATTTTAGGAAAAAATATTAAACGACAAAGCGTCTTCTAGTTGGTTATTTAATTAATTTGTTTTAAACAGTAATTGGTCAAAAGTTTTGCTGTTAATAGACGTATTTTTTCATGTAGATTAAGAATTCCAGAAGGTTTCATCCATTTTAAAAGGTTCCTGTTATTTTTTCGAAAATAACTCGGTTATTTTGCATTTTAGGAAAAGAATTTAATGACAAAGATGTTCTACGAGAAATTGCCATCTAAGTAGTTGATTATTTAATTCGTTTGATTAGGCAAAGGAATTCGAGTAAAAAGAGATAATCCAGGCGAATTAGGAAATAATCGGGCCTATAAAGCAAATAAATTGTTTCAAAGTTTTTTTTAACTTTTTTTTTTTTTTTTGGAATTTTTTTGAATGTTAATTAATTCATGTAATTTCTAATATGCTACCGATGATTAGACCATTTTGAATGTGTTTTTATTAACACGTAGAAGTATATTAGTATTTACGAACAATCATTCAACGAAACCGACTAATAGACAGAATTCTATTTATTTAATTTTTAATTTATATGATTTTAATATGTTTCGAAGATTGCAAGAGGATTCAATCCAGTTTCGAACTGATGAGCTTATGATTATGAAAAAATCAATCTTCTCATCAGGCCGCGGCAACTGGACTGATTAGACCACAATTTACATTCTATATATATACAGAATGTACTGTGCGTTATGCACTAGCGAATCATACTAATACAGATAAATTCCCTTACAATTTTTTCTTCTTCTTCGGTTTTGAAAAAAATTGATTTTCAGCAAATAATTCACTTATTTTGATTTAAAGCGATAAGAGAAAAGGTAGAAAATGGTTTTAAAGTCGTCATAAAGTTAAAAATTAGTTTAAAATTTTAAAAAGAGAAATTCTAGGGCCTTTCAAAATTGACAAAAAAAAATTAAATAAGCAACTACGTATTTCGAGAGGAAATTTTCCGCAGAACAACTCAGCCATTTCATATTTTTTTTGAAAATACAAAAAAACCGAGTTGTTTGCGAAAACGTAAGTGCGACTTTCTAAACGGGGTGAAATACCCAATCTCGATGCTTTCTCCGTTCGTCCGGCCTCGGAACTCTCGAATTTTTAATCGAATTTACATAGACCTTTCGACCAATTTAATTCCTTTAAAAATCCTAAATTCTACTGCATTAAGAACAAAAAACAATCATTCGAATCGTTCAAAAAAACGTTCCAAAAAAAATCCAAATGAAATGTAAATTTCTGTTTGATTTTTAATTGAATGCAACAGAAAATTAAGGTTTTAAATTAGTATAATTTGCTTCGAAAACTTCCAACTCCTGAATAATCAGAAAAGCCTTGACAAATCTGAAATAGTATCACCAACTTTGAATTGCTTATGTTCAGAAGCTCATCCTAGCAATAGGGAAATTACGAATAGCAACGAAAGCTCGAATAATCTTAGCAATTGCAAAACAACAAGGCGCAGGCGGACAATTAAAGCTTTTCTTTTAATTCGTATTCATTTAAGAGCATATGTATGTCTTATGATATTCGAAAGATTGCTTCTCAACTTCCATATAAATACAAATACAAAATGTATGCCTTTAGTATCTTCAGCCTTTAACTGTGCATGGTATCTCAATATGATTGATATGGCACTCTGACCAAACAAAACAGCCCAAAAGAAAATGAAATGGCATCCCTAAAAATATACTCTGATGTTACTCATACATATTTGATCGAATGATGAAAAGCTCTTAACGCTTTAATTTAAAGTTTTAAATCAAAGTTTAATTTTTCTCAAATTCAAAAGTCGAGGTCGAAAACAAATTAAAGCCAAAATGAGACTCGTATTTGAAGTTAAATTCAAAATTCTTAGAAAAAACTAAAATCAAAGTTAAGATCGAAGACCCTTTATTGAGTTGAATTATTCAAAAAATTGAAATGTTTTGCAGTCCATTTGTTGCAGAGTTTTAACAAATTATTGTAGCTTTCCAAAAATGGTGACCTGATTTTTTCTATCGCCGTGAAAATATTTAGATACATTCTGGCTCCTTCTCAAAATACTAAGTAGTGGTATTAATTAAAATTGTTTGAATTAAATATAGTTCCGGAGGCTAATAAATTTTTGGAATCCATGTTTCCCCATATAAATAAGACAGTTAATTTAATATCGTTAAAACAAAGCGTCTAATATTTTAACAGTCATCATACCATTTTCGAACAAATGCGATTGTAGTACCACCCATCACAACCACAATATAAAAAAAACGATTTGCCACACCATAAAAAGCTCATCAAAACTAAACTTTTGGTTGTGCGGAAATTTAAAAGCAAAAAAACTAAAATTCGAATCAATTTAGCGCATAGATTAACACGAAAAGATTTCACTTTAGCACACTTTTAAATTGTCTGACGTATGTTCACCGTCGCTCACATACAATGTAATATTTATTATACACATAAGGTAGTTTTTATATATTAGGTACCATCCAACACCATTCACTTACATTACAAATAGGCATCAACAAATAATACCATTTACGTACGTACATAATATAAGAATAGCGCGAGTGTGAAAAAAAAAAAAAATTTCGTTGTTAAACCTGAAAATAGGTTACGGTGGTTAATACATAGTATATACGCGAGTATCATGTTTGGTTCGATTTTATTATGTTTTATTCACTTTTAAGTGTGAATCCTAATATTTATTTGATTACCAATTATTTACAAATAAAATTTATTACAAAATAGAACAAACAAATATTAGATTGTAACAAAAAGTTTTGCTCAATTTGCGCACGTGACACTACCAAAACGTAAACAAACATTGTGCTACTAATATTAATACTTATGATGACATTTTAAAACGAAACTAAATTTTAAGAAGAAGAAATACTTTTGTATATTATTATTAGTAAATAATAATTTGCGGCTACACTGCGGTCATGTGAATAAAATATGCGCACACTTATCCAAATTATAAGACGAAAAATTGAATTCATTCTATCGTAACGTAACACATAGCGACAACTTTTAACCGTACGAACTATAAAAAAAAAAAAATTTGCAATATTTTTGCTTTTTTAAACCGTCAGCATGTCAAACAGATGAAATTGATTTTTAGAGATATATAGAGAAAATAGAGACGTTACAAATTTTATCGTTTGTGTATAGATTGCTTTTGTTTGTCTAGCTATACAGAACGTTTTGAATAAATATGGCCGAGTGCCAAATTTTGTAAATCTTAAAAAAATGATAAACAAAAATTTAAGATTTTTGTATAAATAACTTGAAGTTATTATTTAAAACATATTATAATCGTTATTTTTTTATTATTTAATTTTATCGACTAGAAAATTACTTTGAAACTACTCGCATTTTTTTAATTAAAATTCCAAAAGTTATCGGTTTTGTTGGGGTTTAAGTTTAAAACGCTTTTCTGTGAATTAATATATTTACATACATATATCAGGTAGTGATCAATCATCCATCACATTTGAACTAAATCGGCTACAGGTCTATAAATCAATTTTATTATTTTTCTTTGTTAGCGAATTCTAACGACAGCGTGAAATTTCTAATAAATTGACTCGTACATATTCAATGGCTATTGACAAAGCATCGCAGAAATGTTTAAGTAATATTTAGCATGCCGTATCGGAATAGGGTCGAAAGGCGGTAAGTCATTAGGCCTAATGCCATAAGGCTGAATATCGAAAGACTGAATGTCGAAAGGACGAATGGGTCGAAAGGGTTGAAAGGCCGAATGTCGCAAAGTCGAAAGGACGAATATCGAAAAGCTGAATGTCGAAGGGCCGAATATGCCGAAAGGCCGAATGTCGAAATTCCGGGTATTTCGATAGGCCGATTGTTAGCTAGAAAAAAAAACAGAAACAGAATACAGTTAAAATTAAAATTTATGAAATGTCTATAAAATTTGATTGTTTTCATAAGAGTTCTTAATATTTATGATAATGGAAATTGCCTCGTCTACCTTTCAGACACGAGATCAAAGGAATTGTATCGGATTACTACATTTGTAAAGTTAAAATCCACAAAAAAAAATCCCGACAAAAAAATGTTGAAGTAACCAGCAAAAAATCCAAGAAATATGAAAAATTTTAGACCTACATCACAACTTGAAATATTTGTGGTACAAATATCAGCAGAAGCGATACGAGCGATATAATTCCTTTGATCAGTGTCTGAAAGGCTGAAGAAGCAATTTCCATTATGAATTTTAGAAAAGCCCAAACTCTGTATGTAACGTAAACACGGCAACAAATCTAGTTGAAATAAGATACACAAATTTTAAAGGGGAAATGTTTGTAACATTATGAAAATACATTAGCGAATTTAATAGGGGGGCGTATCGAAATGTCGGTTTTCAAAATCTTGGTTCTACAAAATCTCGGTTTTCAAAAGCTCGGTTTTTTAAATCTCGTTTTAAAAATTTCGATTTTAAAAATCTGGTTTTTTGATGGTTTTTAATATTTTTAGTTAATTAATATTTTGTTGGTAGTATCAAAAATCATGATTCTCAAAATCATGATTATATCAAAATCATAATTTTTTGAGAACTTTAAAATTAAAGTCCCCATTTTCCACAATTTATAATTTTCAGTTATTTTCATTTTAAAATGGAAAATCCCCATTTTCCAGAATTAATAAAAAGCATGATTTTGAAAACCAAGATTTTGTCAACCAAGATTTAGTACCAATCCACACATACACTTACACACACATACACATGCACACACATACCCGGGGGGCGAGCTCAGCTACCGGGGGGGGGGGGGGGGGGGTGGGCGGGGGGTCCGATAGCTGGATGGCCTAGATGTATATATAGGTTAGCTGCGAATAACCAATTAGCAGTCCCCGACCGAGCGGTAGAAGCGGAGGATGTGCTGAAAACGTTACATACAATCCCGTGAAACTTTTACGTCAAACAATGAGAGCGTATACCGCTATAAGTACACACAAACCCGGAAGCGTCTGTCCCATAATGGGCGGCTCTCTCGTCAGCGTCTGTTCTCCATATTAGGAGCGGCTGCGTCCATACTTGGCAGTAGGTATAAAATGCTAGGGGTGGGACACCCGCGTAGAAAAATCCATCATGAGTGTGAAGTTAGGAGATTCTAATACGGTGCAGGGTGTCGGAGACCCAGTACAGGCGACTTTAGGGAGTGAGAGAGCGGGCTTCCAGTCGACGAAACCAATTGACCGCTATGTTCCAGCAGCGGGAAACTGGGCTGCAGGATCAAGTAAAGTTACAAGTCAGGTTACAAAACCAGGAACTTCCAAGGCCTGGTCAGGGATTGAGAACGAGGGTGCGGGAATTAATAACCCCCGGGAGGTCTCCCCCGGGTATGCAGAGGTTCATGTCATTGTCAATGTCGGATCTTGTGGCCCCAAGGGTTAAAGAAATAAACCAGGAAGCGAGCGAGGTGCGGAGGAGTATCTCGAAAGTAGACATCGTGAAAAAGCATATCGACAATCTTTTTGAGTATGCCAAAGATCGAAACGATGTCCATGGTGAAATCAAGAGGTTGATACGAATGATCAAACAATCGTTTAGGAATGTAGAAAAGGAGTTATACTTTCCGAAAGTACTTGTACTTTCCGAAAGAGGGGAGGATCCAGAGGCAACTCTAGAGAACTTGCTACAACCTGAGAGAGAGGCATTCAAGATAATCAAGGAAGCACCTTTACTGGAGGAAACGAAAGAGCAAGCTGCCAAGGCCAGGAACTCTCTGGAAAAAGTAGTGTTCCTTGATACTCCGAAAAGTAAAAGGAAGCGAGCACCAAATTCGGGAGGCAACGAACCTAAGAAGGGAAAGACAAGCGAGGCGATACTCCAGCATCTCCAGCTTCTTGCAATTGCAAGGTAACAATAACGAAGACACTAGAGAAGCCACAAATTGGACGTTGGTCAACCGCAAAACACGAGAGAGGCGGGCGAGGCCTCCTCGTCCGGATGCATTAGAGATCACAAATACAGAAAATCTGACGTATGCGGAAATCTTAAAAAACATTAAAAGCAGTCCTGACCTAGAAGAGCTAAGAAAAAAAGTAACTCGCATTCGCAAGACGGAGAAAGGTACCTTGCTTCTTGAGCTGGGGAAAGCCACAGGCGAAAATACAGCCGAATTGCAAGCATTCCTGGAACGAAAGCTAAATACGGAAGCAAATGTAAGAACCCTCAAGGAAACAGATGAGGTTCTTATCGAGATTAAGGATATTGATGAGGTCACCACTAAGGAGGAAGTCTTCAAGGCGGTGGTAGCCAACTTTGACGAAGGCAAAATTCTCTCAGTGAGTATAATAAAGTCATTGAGAAAAGCATACGGAGGAGCCCAGACAGCAGTAATCGGCGTTTCGAAGGTAGTGGCGTCAAGGATGTCCGAAGAAGGAAAGATACGTATTGGTTGGGTGGTTTGTCGAATTCGTGGAAAAATTATCCCACTTCGTTGTTTTAAGTGCCTGGGATATGGGTATAGGTCAACTGTATGCCGTACCATCGTCGATCGCTCCAAGCTTTGCTATAAATGCGGTAGAGAGGGCCACATTCATATCTATAGCTGCTATGCCAGGGATCGAAGGCCGGTAATCATCGCCGGGAATTTTAATGCATGGGCCACAGAATGGGGCAGCACAAGCACAAACAATCGAGGGAGGGCTCTCCTTGAGGCAATATCTGTTCTCGATATTGTTCTTTACAATAATGGGAACTATCCTACATTCTGTAGAGGTGAAGCGAGATCGTTTATTGACATAACTTTCATTAGTAGTGATCTCATGAGGACTGGAATCAAGTGGGAAGTTAGCGAAATCTACACGCACAGCGACCACCAAGCGATACTTCTGGAGCTATGCGGACTGAAGTCCATGCCAATCAGATCGATTGAAATTGTAGGGTGGAAGGTTAAGAATTTCGATGAGGAAATATTCACAACAATGCTGGATGAGGTTTACCTGGAGGGTGTAGATATATGCAAATTGCGCAGTAAATACCATCGAGCTAGAAGATTATCGCAGCGCGCTAGGGGAAGAGAGACATTTGCCATACTTCTGCGTCGGTATAACACGGCTCGATATGAACTAAAGCTGGCTATCAAGAAGACTAAGCGCTAAGTCTGGACAGATCTTTGTAACGAAGTGGAACAGGATCCCTGGGGTAGGCCATATAGAACAATAATGTCGAGGTTGAAAATGACAAGTGCGTCTCCTCCGACATGCCCGATTATGATGCATGAGATCGTTTCCACATTGTTTCCTGAGCAAGTGGCGTTGGTGCCCAATTTGGACCGACCTATAACACCCGAAGGAGTCCAAACCGTGTCGATGGAAGAGTTGATGATAGCTCTTAGGAAAGTTGGAAATAATAAGTCTCCTGGCCCAGATAACATTCCCAACATCGCACTAAAATCAGCAGTTCGTGCTAAATCTGAAGAATTCCTGGACCTATTAAGCTCTTGTTTAAATGAAGGGATATTTCCTGAACGATGGAAAAAGCAGAAGTTAGTTCTACTTCGCAAAGAGAAAAAGCCGATGGAAGTACCATCCTCATTTAGATCGATCTGCATGCTGGACACAGCTGGCAAAATACTAGAACGGATAATCTGTAATAAACTCGAGGAAGCGGTCGAGAGAGCTGGAAACCTGGCGCAGCACAAGTATGGCTTCAGGAAAGCGCGTACAACGATAGATGCCATAAATTTAGAGGTCAATACCGCTAGCAATGCAATACGGTGTAAAAGATGAAAAGGAGGTAGCAAGAAATACTGCGCCATTGTTACTTTGGACATCCAAAACGCTTTCAACTCCGCTAGGTGGAGTTACATTATAATGGCGTTAGAGGAATTTGGAGTGCCTAGCTACATTATAAACATTGTGAGGAGCTATTTCCAAGATAGAATTCTAAGTTACAACACGGAAGTAGGTATACGAGAGTACACAGTGACGGGAGGAGTTCCGCAAGGCTCAGTTTTGGGACCTTTACTATGGAATATTATGTATGATGAGATCTTTCGACTACGGATGCCCGAAGAAGTGAAAGTGGTGGCTTTGCACGAGGCAGAACAAACATGCAACAAAGCCATAGCCGTTATGCAGCGGTGGTTATCGAAGGTTGGACTTCAGTTAGCTGAACATAAAACCGAAGCAGTTCTAGTTACGAGCAGCGGGAAACAATTACTATCTAGGTGGGCAATTCTGAAATCTCTTCCAAACCTTGCATCAAATATTTAGGAATCATGATTGATGCAAGACTTTCATTCAAGGAGCATATTGAGTACGTGAGCGACAAAGCAGCTATAGTAAATGCCGCTCTTTCACGTTTGATGCCAAATTTGGGGGGACCTAGACAGAACCGTCGGAGATTGTTGGCCGGTGTCGTCACATCCATCTTATTGTGCGGTGTTCCTCTTTGGGCAGATTCACTGAGAATCAAAGCCTATAGCCGAGACATAAATTCAGTATATCGGAGGCGTGCGCTACGAATCATCTGTGGGTTCCGCACTAAATCAGATGATGCGGCGTATATGGTAGCGGCAATGACCCCAATTGATCTTTTGGCAAAGGAGCGACAACAAATATACCAACACGTAGTCCAAGGAACCAGGTCGATGACTAGAGAAGATCGTAATCCTGTGAGATCGGAAATAATTGCTGAATGGCAGCAACAATGGAGTTCATCAGGAAAGGGTAGATGGACATACCGTCTCATTCTTTCGATTGGCGAGTGGTTGAACCGACGACACGGAGAAGTTGACTTTTACTTGACGCAGTTGTTGACAGGACACGGTTGTTTTCGTGCATACTTGCCCAGGTTCGGACACGATGATTCACCTAACTGCCCGAGCTGTACAGGTATACCGGAGGATGCGGATCATGTGTTCTTCATATGTCCGAGATTTGAAGAAAGAAGAAATGTGCTTGAGAAGACGATGGGGCAACGGCCGAGGCCGGAGAATACAATTGCACTAATGCTGGGTTCGACGGAGAGAAGTCACCAATATACCAATAGTGAAGAATTATGAATAATTAAATCTGAAAATTAGAAACTCCTCACTAATAGTCACTTCACTATACTAACAATTTGCTGATGTAAGACTGTGTAAGACGACTACTTATTCTAAAAAATTACCGAAAACCCATAATACTACCTTGATCAACAAGTTCTCGGAATAACCACCGTGTGGCGCTCCCATCGTTCCGATTTAAGTTCTGTTTTTTTGTTAAGTTGGTACATCTGTTGTTGATATTCCCTCTAAATCTTAGCGTCATAGCTTGACATTTGCAAAAGTTACGTAGTCAAGAGTACATCTATCTCTGTGTGTGTTGGCGATTATTTACAGTTTTAGAAATTATTTACAAATTTAGACATGATTTGCGAGGCTGAATCCGATCCCACATTCATCAAAAGGATCATTGCTGGAGACGAGACGTGGGTTTATGAGTACGACACGCAATCCAGACATCAGGCGAGTGAATGGCGTTCACCAAAAAAAAAAACACGTCGTTTTCAGTCAAAAAAGAAGGCAATGCTCACGGTTTTCATGGATTACAACGGTGTAGTGCATCATGAATTTTTGCCAGAAGGCCAGACCGTAAACAAGACCGTAAACAGAAAACTCGTGGATTTTGCACCATGATAACGCACCGTCGCACAGTGCCATCATTATTCGTAATTTTTTGACGAAAAATGCAACAAATACCATCCAACAGCCACCGAATTCACCTGATTTGGCTCCTGTGACTTCTTTCTGTTCAATCGAGTTAAAAAACTATTACGGGGAACGCGTTTCAGCAGCCGAGAGGAAATAATGGAAAAATCGCCAACACACAGAGTAGATGTACTCTTCACTACGTAACTTTTGCAAATGTCAAGCTATGACGCTAAGATATAGAGGGAATATCAACAACAGATGTACCAACTTAACAAAAAAAAAGAACTCAAATCGGAACGATGGGAGCGCCACACGGTGGTTATTCCGAGAACTTGTTGATCAAGGTAGTATTATGGGTTTTGGGTAATTTTTTAGAATAATTAGTCGTCTTACACAGTCTTACATCAGCAAATTGTTAGTATAGTGAAGTGACTATTAGTGAGGAGTTTCTAATTTTCTTTCGATTTCTTCAGAGTTTGAGAAAATTAAAAACATGAACAGTGGCGTGTTAACGCATGTCAATCGAAGTAATAAATTAACTTTCAAAAGTGAAGAAACTGATATTAAGCAGTTAAAATATTAATTCTTTGGCACATATGGATGAATCGACAGACCCAGCAGCAAACAAACATCGATTAGCCAGAGAACTGTAACAAAGTTGGCGAGAACATGAAGCATTTATTGCATTTTTAAGCATTAAATCTAGCAAACGAAATACCAGGGCAGTCGCAGGAAAAACGAAAGGGAGATGCTGATCGACCTGATTTAAGTCAGCGGTTAGCCCAAGAGCGTCAAAGTCAAGCAATTCGTTACGAACCAATAAATTTCGGAAAAGTTGAAGTGTTGAACGCCCAAATGATGGAAAATTTACAAATTGTTGTTGCAAAGGAAAAATCAAGCTTCTAAAGCATATAGCGAAGATTGCTTTCCGATCAGAATGATCCCAATCGAACAAATTTTCATGCCAACATCCATTCATATAACACTGCACTGTCGTTTGCTTCCATGGGTGCTAAAGGCATGGGCCTGTCGTCGGTCAAACACCACAGTTTGCTCAATTTTATGTTCGAGATAGTACACAAGCTAAGGAAATTCATCAGAATCACCTAGGAAATGAGCAATGTAATCAACAACAATTCCTCGGCCATCTGGTTAGTTATTCTAGAAACAACAATCGGATTGCTTGAATTCGTACAGCAGGATTCGTACCTTCAGCTGGAAACTAACAACCTAAACTACAACTACAGTGGAGTTGCATCAAGGACCAATATTGCAACGTTCAAGCAGACGTTTGAAAGGTCACCGTGAAATATGCGTGAATGGTTTAACGACGCAATGTTTATTTTCGCATAGTGGGTTCCACCTGATCTGTTCGTCACATTTACTGCGATTCCCAACTGATCGGAAATAACCCAAAACTTGAGACCTCAAGCAAAATTTACAACCAGAGGAACGATCGATCAATTCGTTTCTCGACTTTACGCAATCGTCACTAAACGTGTGCATGAACCATGCGGATTGAATAGTCCAACCAAAAGTTTCCGAAATTGATTAACACAAAGATATTGCCAAACAAAAATGGCTATTCACTGTACCATCGCCGTAAAGGAGTCTGTATTAGTGAGAGGAGCACGAATGGCCATTCAAAATGTTGTTCCTTACGGTTTATATACTCAGCTTTGAAAAGCTTTGTCGTTAGACGGTTTTATCTTCGGCTGCTTCTACTACATGTTCCTGGAACCACAATTTTTCAAGCGATTAGAACTGTCATTGGAGCTCAAGAAATTTCCGGAAATGAGCTGACATTTGGAGAAAAATTGGTAATTGTTGGGGTGATTTTCACCAAACTCTACCAGTTCTTGCCTGAGGAATGCTTTTGGACATTATCGAAAATAGCATGAAATCAAGTAGATTGTGGCAGCATTTCACGATATACTAACACTCACGACCAACTACATAATGAAGTACAGGATGAGCACCACAATTGGCTCTTAGATGTCGGAAAATGAAACCATCCACCAATTCCAGGGCTAAAAGGTGACGACGACATAATATGTTGGTAACATTATTGCATCGAATAAATGCCCATAGCTGGAAATGAATAGAATAATCATTGGTATAATGCCAGGAGACCTATCCATTCTACTATAGCGCAGATTCTGTCGTCTCAGAAGATCCCAGCGATGCATTGAACTGTGCAGCAGAATTTCTTAATGAGCAAACGCAATTAGGTATGCCACCATATTATGTGTTGCTGTTAAAGGAAGGAGCCATCGTAATGCTGTGGCGAAACTTGAACCCAAAGGAAGGATTTTGCAATGGCACACGTTTGATTGTCAGAGGAATTCACTAAATTTCAATCAGGGAAGTGATTGCTGCCGGAAGTAAAACTTCATTGAAAGCAATTTTCGAGTGTGCAAGTGTGGCGACCGAAATTGGTGTCAGAAAGCGTATGTTGACGATGCGATGCTCAGATTCTGATAACCTAACTTCACATTTTGTTGCATTCGACAAATTGATACGTGAATTAAAGGCGTGTGGCGCTGAGACAAATGATCGAATACTGGTTGTATCGCTCATGATTACGCTACCGAAGCAATATGACATGGTCGTGACAGCATTGGAGACGATCGAACATCTAAATTGACGATGGAATTGGTGCGTTCGCGCCTGTTGGACGAGGAAAGCAAAACTTCGAATGGTTGTCTGAATGGTGATTCAGACAACGTCGCCATGTATGGCAATAATGCTTCGAAGCAAATTAAGTGCTATTTCTGCAAGAAGCCTGGTCATCGAAGGGACGCATGTCCGAAATTGAATCAACGGAACTCTACTAGTGGATCATCGAACAGCAATTTTAAGGGGAAACCCAATCAGCAGCATTATCAAAAGCCAAATGCGAATTGCGCGTCGAATACAGATGCGAATGGAGTGGTATTTGTGGCTAATGCTGGTAATTTTGCGCTACAGTATGGAATGCAGACGACAATATGTTTCATTGTTGACTCGGGTGCTTCAGAGCACATGGCGAATGATAAGTCAATGTTCAGCGAGCTGAGGAATTTGACCAAGCCGGTCGTAATTGGTATTGCAAAGAATGGTGTGTCGATCACAGCAACAAAATGTAGTACAATTCTGGGAACCATCATCGTCAATGGCACAGAACGTCAGGGCACGCTCACGAATGTTTTGTTGATCGAAAATTTAAAATACAATTTGCTATCTGTGAGTTGTTTGGAGAGCGTTGGATGCCAAATAATTTTCGGCGATGGTTTGGCCCGTATTACAAAGGATAATTTGGATATAGCCGTAGGCAGGCGCAATGGAAAGCTGTATGTGTTTGAGTTGAAGGGTGTGCGACATGAAGTAGCGGATATTTCAACATCATCAAACGAAGGCATTGCTGCGAAAGCGTCGAATGGAATGGAATCTACGCAAGTGACGTCAAAACAAAGCAATCGTCTGTTGGCACATTTGAACCGCTGACGTTAAGCGTTTGTCGACTTTGGTCGATGGAATGGGTGCCATGAACAACGATGCTGAAGCTGTTTGCGAGCCGTGTGTTTTCGGAAAACAATCTCGAAAATCATTCAACGGTTCAGGCGGAGCACGATCGAGTGGTGTATTGGAGCTTGCGCACAGTGATGTGTGTGTGGGCCTGTTACGCCAGTCACGTGGGATGATCAGCGTTTCTTGGTGACATTCATCGACGATTACACTCATTTCACTGTTGTATATCTGATAAAGATTAAGTCTAACGTTCTGGATATGTTTCAGAGGTACAAATCGATGGCGGAGACGCACACTGGGAAGAAAATTTCAAGAATCCGATGCGAATATATTTCCAATAAATTCAGGGCCATTTGTGATGAAGCCGGGATTCAAATCCAATATACAGCGAACCGTACACAACTCAACATAATGGCGTCGTCGAGCGAATGAACAGGACATTGCTTGAGAAGGCACGTTCTATGATCGATAATTCAAAAATGAGCAAGGATTTTTGGGGCGAGGCCATGTATTGTGCGGCATACATAGCGAATCGCAGTCCGTCACGTGCGATTATTTTGGATGCGACACCAGTTGAGCTTTGGACAGGCAAGAAACCCAATCAGTCAAGGCTTCGTGTTTTTGGATCGCTTGCATATGCACATGTACCAGACCAATTGCGTAAGAAATTGGATATGAAATCATCGAAAATGGTAATGGTCGGCTATGCTGTGAATGGTTACCGTCTGTGGGACCCATCGAAGAACGAGATTGTTACACGACGAGATGTTGTGTTTAATGAGTCGCAACCGAATTCTTCTTCAGTTTTCTTCGAGACAGAGTCATTCACGGGCGGTATTGAAGACGTTGAGAATTCAGACGGTGTCGACTAGGCGGAGAGTTCAGCAGACAGTGATACGATGAATGTCGAACGAGATGATGTTCGATCTGCTAGTGCAGATGCAATCAGCGATTAACCATTCAACGTAGTATCGCGATCGCAGCGAAAGCGTCACCAACCAAAGTGGTATGAAGATTTTGTCGATCCGACAAAGCTCAAAATGCATGAGGACAACGGGGAGGCTGATTGGGCCGGCGATATCAACGACAGAAAATCGGTTGCTGGCAATGTGATGTAAGTGTTTGGCGCAACTGTGACTTGGATGACACGTAAGCAGACTTGTGTTTATTTATCGTCCACCGAAGCTGAATACGTCTCACTGTGCTTAGCCACATGTGAAATTATGTGGCTGCGTGGATTATTGGTGGAAATTGGAGAAACTCCCGAAGAACCAATAATATTGCACGAAGACAATCAAGGTGCGAATATGAAGACCTCAATTCTGACACTGTTTTTCGGGATTTTTAGGGGGATTTTTATTTTGGCGAAGTGGGGCTCTAAATTAATCCGTCCCATTTCCCATGACTTATTTCACACTTCTCTATTCCCATTTCACCTTCCAATTTCCACCATCCATTTTTCACTTTTTAATTACCATATCTCACTGGCCATTTCCTATTTCCAATTTTTCAAATTTTTTAAAACCTTACATTTTATGAAATCTACATTTATTTAATTTTTAAAGCCTTTAATATTTTCAAAAGTTTCCCGACTTTACTTTTAGAAAGATTATTTCCGACGAAAACTTCTCCTGATTGACTCGAATCATGTAGATGGTTCGATTTTAAGCTTACTCCAATGTTTTGGGTGCGCACCGTATCGTTAATGGCCAAGACTCACAACCAAAGGTTTCACGAGTGCCATATCACCGGCTTTTAGATTTAATGTTTCGCTTTGTGTTATATGTGGCTTGACTTGAAGGTTTTATATTGGCGTAAAATTTTCGATAGAAGTGATGCCTGCATCCGAATTCCAGTTCTATACGATAAACTGGAAAGAGAAATGACTTGATTTTTTATTTCTGAAGCGGAATTCGGGTGCTGGTATATTTATAGTAGTTTGCCTTCTTTCTCATTCCGTACCAAAGTTTTTTACTAACCCTTTATATGAAAATAAAAATTGCTAACATTGAAACCTAATTACAATATACGTACCCGTTCTTTAATGCAGTCATTATACAAGTTTTTCTTATTACAATTTAGCATTTTCATTCATAACTAAAATAAAAAACAAAAACAGAAACTCTACATTTCCATCATATTTCCCTCATTGACACACCAACAACTTTTTCTTTACGTAACTATGTATTGCAGGTTTTACACATTATGATTAAATAAATAAACAAAAATATCGCGTGACAAGCATAATTTCCAAGAAAGAAAATAGCAAACTCAATGTAAAGACAAGAACTAGTTTTGATGGAAAAGCTGCCAAAAAAATGTCATCATAAAATTTGTCACTATTAATATTGTTAACACTTTTAGGGTAATTCGGAGAATTGTTTTCCTTTTTTCATGCGATACTCAATTAGGCTAATTCATTTTATCGATGGATTGTGACACCGACCTATAAGTTTGAACTGATTAGTAGTTGGAATGCCATTTCACATTTTGTAATTTAATTTACCGAATTAACGACACATATCGAATTTCTAGGTGGGAAAAATTTTTACTAGTCGCAGCAGCGGATCTATCATATGGATTAAATGGGCAATGGCCTTAGGTGCTAAATTGCCTAAAAGGTGCTAAAAACCGCGCTTAAATCTGTTTTTTCTAATAAAAAAACTTAAAATGTCTTAATGACTTGTTCGTTGGATTTCCGAATATTTTCATCATTTTTCGGATAGTCTTAACTTGTTCTACGAACTAAGCTGACTCACAGCAGGTTGGTCGGGAACCTCTGTTATTATATTTTTACAGTTAAGTTTATTTTTTATTCAAATCCTCGTTCCGCCGATGACTAGTGGATTGCAGTAGGGTGAAGACAAAATGAATAGAGTTCCAAATCAGATTTTGAAGCTACTGGCCTAAAATAAAAGAAAATGAATGCTAACCCACCGTTACAAGAAGTCGGGATTTTAACGAACCAAAAGGATTCCTTGGACTGTATCAAGCTAGATCCAAAAAGAAACTACGAGGGTTTCGTAGTCAAACCAAAAGAGATGCAGAGGCGTTAACGAAATTCTTGGCTTAGCAGAGTACCATACAACGCTTTAATATCGAGAGGAAACATCGAGATTCAATTACGAGCAACAGCGAATTAAGCCCGCGGGAATTAATTCCGCGGGAAAATTTGTATAGAGCGAACTAAATTCTAATTTTTTTTTATGATTAATTTCGCGAGGATTTAATTCATTTTGAATTCAACTAAATTGGCCGGGACTAAATTAAAATTTATCGACGAAATTAATTCATTTTCTAAATGAATTTAAATCGCCGATAAATATGAAGTTGCTCCGCTACAAAAATTAAAAGGTTAAAATTCAAATAATGTCGTCGAAAGTGAAATGAATGTAGCACCTTAAGTTCATTGAAATTTACATCTTGCATTAAATCATTACAAATAAATTAAACAATTAACAGTTTTCAAAAAAATTAATATCGCGAAATTAATTCATAATTAAGAATGAATTAATTTCGGGAGTAACTATTTCCTCTAAATATTAGGAAATTATTAAATTTAAGAAGAGAAGGAAGAACCAATAGTTCCGAGTACTGAGTTTGGCTGGATAATCGGTGGTGACATTAAACCGGTTAACCTATTCGTCGATGCCATCCTTGGCGAATCGAAGAGATTCCTCACTTTAACTCAGATGGAAGAATATTTTGTGAACTACTTGAGGAAACTCACCAGAGCCAAAGCCTTCTAGATGAAAAAAAACGCGAGAAATAGAATATTAGGTATGCATCAAGAGAGCGATGAAATTCTCTTCGGCCTCGGACAATAACTGAACGCGTGCAATAATAATCGATGTGTACAAGAAATGCTGCTCAAAAGAGCTTCGTTGAATTATTTGCGAAACATGTGGTATGACAAGGATTTTACATTTCAAAAGTCGAAGCAAAAATTTCGACTCCCAGGTCTACAAATTTAAGTTTGAAACGCTCATTCACCAGGACCAAGAACAATAAATAGACACACAATAGATGGGACACAACAGATACACGATAATTAGCGACTCGCGAGAATAGTGCTAAAGTTAGAAATAAACAGAAGCGACACTGGGGCTAGATGGGATGCCTGTAGAAGCACTGAAGGTGATTGCTCGGGTTCATCGGGAGCTACTCCTTAAAATAGAAAAACCTCTGCCTTAAAGAAGAAGTTTCCCCTTGCATGAAAGACACAACAGGAGACGGAGAAGCAAGGACTGCAGCCAGGGAACATATAATGTGATGTTGGCACGATAGAGAATCATGGAAGATGGATCGCAAAGCTAATCGGAAACTTGACTTAGTGGCTGAATAGAAAACATGGCGAGATCAATTAAGTTCTCACTTGCACAAAAAACGGAAGAATCGTGTTTCATTTATGGCGATGCGCTCTGCGATGATAAACAATACACATTGTAATAAATGGAGGAAAGAGAGGCAAGAACTCGAAAGGAAAGTCGGTATTAGTAACCTAATGCCTGACAATATCGAAGGCGAAGTGGGATATAGTGGTGGTCTACATAGAAAAAAATTCTGGAAATTCCGGAAATGATTCACAATTTAATGATCCTCGGAAGGCGAAAAACGAGACACCATCCAGAAGTAATACGAAAAGTAGTTCCAGAAAAGGTTTTTAGTGGGTGAGGAGAGGGAATCCCACACAAAGTACATAATGCATTTTCCTCTTCTACAAAAAAAAAAAATTGGCACTTTGTTCTTTGCTTCCTTGACAGTCCGAATTGAGAATGAATATAATTGTTCGGTTGGTCCTCTCACTGGCAATCAAATTATTTTGATTGAGTTGTACATAGCAATTTGTTGATTTTTTCTTTCTGTATTCATTCGTTCAAGTTTTAGGAATTCTGGGCCGTCAACTTAAAGAAAGTCCAATGAAGGCATCTGATGGCTTCATTAGTCTGCCGAACCAAAGAGGTTCCATATATGTACCCTAATCGGGTGTCAAATTCTTGCGGACTACGCTTCATTAGAATCCAATAATATGTGGTGGTACAGCCTAGACTAGCTACGAAACTTGCAGGTAGCATGGTCGGATGAGCAAATATGTTCGTAACCATCAGTGCACAGAATGTTTTTAATTCCGCAGTAAAGTGATCAGTCCAGTGTGTTAATTTCTACAGTTACTTAAAACCGGAATCAATACTTTGAGGACTATGTTACAGTCATAGAGCTAAGAGCATCTTATTAAAAATGGTTTTATCCAAAATGTTTCATAATGAAATTCGCCACTTATCCAATACCTTATTAATAAGCAAAAAAGTTTGTTAATTGCACTCAATCCATTTTTAGTTAGCTTCGGGTCTGTTAACACTGCTTGGAGGATGAGTCATTCAATGTTACCATACAGTCAAATAGTTGGGTTTGGATGGTCAAAAGTATCCAGTAATTTTATCAAGGTACAGAAATGATTATTCAAGGGGCTAGGGGCTCATATTAAACCTTTGCATGCTATTCAGTCACTACCTCTAAACATCCTAAGGCAGACCTACCAAATATTAAGGAAGAAGAGGGCGGATAGAATGATACTTCACAAAGTCATTTCCATGAATGTTTTTCCTTTCCGGTGTCAGTTTAGTTATTCTAAATAATTTTTGTAAAATTTACAGTGTTTCACAGTTTTGTGCTATTGTCAGCTGATGTCACAGGATACATCTATTCCCCTCATTGTTCTGATTTTTTTAAGATGGAGATTCAATTTTTCAGGAATTACTGAATATTTTGACGTGGGAATAACTTAGTGTCGCCATCTAATTTCTAATTAAAAGGACGACAAATATTAGCCAAATTTGAGACCGAATATTAGCTAAATGAGGTGTTAGTTATTGACCTACGCGATGGTTTTAAATAATTATATGAAGCTCTCAACTACTTGCTCATTCCCCTTACAACGTAGAAACTGATTGAAGAAAATTAAGCTTTTCAATTTAGATGTTCAGTTAAAAATGTATGCCAAAGCGGTAATGCATACTCAGTATACACAGTAATGTAAAATAAGAGCGCACACGTAGTTCTTAGCCTTGGCCTTTGTAAAGAAATCGCTATTTGTTGTGCTTGGTCATACCTCAAGTAATAATGATGATAAGCTCAACAAATGAAAATTCGTTCACCAGTTTACCCATTAGAAACAGTTACCAACAACAATTTTTTTCAAAAATCATCATAAGAAATTGATTCGATATATTTAAATAACACAAAGTGTCTCGAATACGATTGAATAGAGAACATTCCAGTTTACTAAGAATTATCCATACTACATTAATTTCAGCGAAGTATTTTTATTAACGTTTCTTTATTATATTTATTACAGGTCAATCAACACATACCAGCGAAACTGGAAAAATCCACAAAACCATTCTATGATGTAAAATCGTGACGGCCGAAGAACAAAAGAAAATCAGTTACATCAAAATGTCTATCACGTATGACTCGAAAATCAGTCGTAAAGTTCATTTTGAACTTCCGACAGTGAAAGCAAACAGTAACATGACTACTCATTCAACAAGACAATACATCAATGGCATGCTAGTCAGCTCAAATAGCATTCCTGCAAATGCACAACAAAATCTACAACCAAAACTACTCGTACAACAAGAACAACAACAACAACACCACCCAAATTTCATCCTATCCAAATCAAATACAACAAATTTATGTAAACTCCAAAAAACACAAAACTATTTAAGTTCATCACATAATAACCCAGAAGTTAAAATAATAAACGAAACACGAAAAATAATTCCACCGCTACCTAAAATCGAAACAACTTTTAGCAGTAGCATGACAAATTTATCATCCAGCCCGTATGACACACATAAGACACAGTACACAAATAAATCATCAAATTTTAATTCATTATTCTTTACTGAAACACCACCGCCGCGACCGCGAACACCAAATTATCATAAAATTGATGCAAAAAACTATTTAACCGTACCTGATGTCGACGATTGCGATAATGATGAAGCTTTAATAACCAGCAGTATTGCACTGTATAATAAAAATATTGATGGTCGCATGAAACAACCAGTTCATAATGATATAGATTACAATGATTTTTTTACCAACGAAACAAACCACAAAAAACAAGTATGGAATTTATTTGATAGATGGCGAATTGGTCGGAGTGGAGCAAATAATCACAAAACTGATTTAAATAACAAAAATTCAACACAGAACGCATCAGTTAGTAGCCACATTTACTTTAAACCGCATGATAAAAGGTAACCGAATTAAATTTTTTTTTTTGTTTATAAATTTAGTTTACGTTATTTTTTTTCTGTTTTCTAAATTAAATTTAGTTTTGGTGCGCGCGTTGTGTGTGTCCAACAAAAATATTTGTATACAAGAGAAATTTTTTTTTTTTTATTTTAATTTAAGAAAATTAAGTGAAAATTTCTATTTATAGAATAAAAGTGATGAAAGTGAATTTTTTTTTTGTTTACATAAAATAAAAATAATTTTAATTCAAAAAATTAAGAAAAATTCGATTTTCAGTTTCATACAAAATTGAAGAAATTTTTTGGTGCTAAAATTTTTATTTTGGTTCAAAACAACTTTTAACTATTTATTGTTACTAATATTATTATTGTTTAGGTTTTATCCATAAAAGGTAAATAGTTGTTGTTATTGTTTTTGTCTAATTTAATTGATTTCTTAATTCAATTTATTTTAATTGTACGTTGATCGCGTTCCAATCAAAATAAAAATCAAAGCGTGTACAAATAAAAACCATGTTCTTGATTGTATGTAGATATAGAGCTACCATACTTACATATTCTCATAAATTGTGTTATGGGCGCCAGCCGAGCTTTAATTATTATCAATCATTTATGCGGTTCAATATTTGAAACATGCAAACCTCAAGTGCATCGTACGATTTTTTTTTAAATCACGTGATAATAGTTATGAGGAGTATTTTATACGCATTTTTTAATTCGTCGAGACAATGAATTTCTGGTGAATTTAGATGCAGGTAAATTAATGTCGTTGGGTAAATTAATTAAAACAAAATTGAGATTATTTAACAATATAAATTTCAATGACAAAAAATTCAAAATGCTTGCGGTTTTTTTTGGTATGACTATAGGGAATAAATAAGGCGATCTTGGTCTCTTTAGTGATAAGTCTCCAAAAGTAATAAACTTGTTGGATTTTGTGATTGCATGGCCACAATTAAATTAGCCTGTAAACATGTGAATTGTGTTTTACGTGAGTTTCGTAATCACTACTTTTCGAGGTAGTCTCAACTTCGCGACGTTTTCTGTTAGATTTTAGATGTTTTTTTTTAGAGTTTTGTTGTAGCTGGAGGGGTATTTTTAACTGAATATTCAATTGAATATTTTTCTATTAAGCCTAGCAGTTGCCAGTACTCATGATTTTTTTTTCATTTTCGCCATAATTAAACTTATACGGTCCTTATGCACAAGTGAATGTTTAAGCCAAATTGGATGACTTTTTGGTGTTTTTTCTCGATTCATTCTGTTTTTCCCCCTTAAAAACATTATGGAACAAAGAAATTTAGCAATAGTTTAAGACCATTGTAGGTATTTCAGCAAACTTAACTTACTTGATCATCAAAAACAACGGCACCACCCAAGGTATTACCTGATTAAAAAGTGAGAGATAAATTTCCGGAAGTATCGCTTCTGTAATTCTCATTGATTTGCCAAATATCCGTATAGCTCTTTTACAGTGACAACGGAGCAGTACCACATCTCCCACCTGAATATCCGATCGTTTGACTTGACGATTCTTATCTTCTCCTTCCACGTTGCCACATTTTTTTGGTTTTTGTTTTGTTACATTTATTATATTCTTCAAGAAGTTGTAGGAATTCAGTGGTTAAGGCACTACAACGATTGGTAGTGAAATCTGAGCCGGTGTATTCTCGTAGTGCAACTGCCGTGAGTTGTTTCGCCAAAAATCCGGCCGTTCTCTTGACGTCGCTTCACGCAAACGGCTTAGAACTTACAGACAGTACTCCGACCGTAGGATCTGGTGGCAAAAATTCATCATGTACTATGCCGTTGAAATCGAAAAAAAACAGTGAGCGGAACCTTCACATTCGATAGAAATTCACGAGCTTTTCTAGTCTTGGCTCTTATAGAAGATTTCAATGGAGCGATTGAACCTTCGATACAACGTCTTATTCGTACACCCATGCTTCATCACTAGTCATCTGTTTGATTAGTTTTAGATCGTCGTTGGCTTCATTTCAGCAACTTCTCTAATATTATATTGATTCGACGATTAGAAAACTCTGCCAAAAATAACTTTCAACATTTCCACAATTGTACTCCACTTTATTCTATTCTTAAAGGAAAATTTGATGCAAATTCTTTGTTTCATTTTTCCACAAGTAAAAAATCACCGAGCACAGCAAACCATCTGTAACATTTCGACACCCAACTATAAACCAAGCATCCAATATGGCCAAGGTACTTCACGGACAAGTGTCGCAACAAAACAATTAAAATTGTGACAATTGGACTTATACCCTTGACTACCCACATTTGGAAATTGTAAAATGTGAGTCATCGTACTAAATGGTCATCGTTACATGGAGGCGAACTTATATTATACCGTACGATATTATACCGTTACATGGAGGCGAAATTCAGGTAATATACTTTTAGACGAATCAGAAGTTCAAGTTTCTGTCTTGATTGAATTGATTTTATATTTTTTGGCCTGAATTATTATTTTTAATTTAAATGATTTATTAAACCGCTCAACGCTTTCAAGAAACTTTTTACGAAGGGTCAAAGATGATCTGGCTTGTGGTTAGTGACCAATTCAAAGACAACGCCAACTAAATAGTAATAAAACCACTCTAAACTTTAATGACGTGCACATTTAGCCGGGTACGTTTCTTTGCGTAATAGAAAGAGATTTGGTTGTACCAAGTCGGAAATAAATTTTTGGCGATTGAAATTCTAAACTCGTGTTTACTTTATGAAAGTCTGGCCTGATACTAGAAAAAGGCAAAGTATACGAGTATTTCCAAACCGAAGCAAAAATAATTTTTATAAATATGGCTTATTGAATCCAACACAACCTGATGCAGTTTAAATCTAATCTTATAAAAGGTTTCACAATTTGCGATTTTCTTTTTTTTAATTAAACTGAGATTATAAGGTTGACTTGACCCATTTACTAGTAGTCGTGTCTCATTTCTAAATTCCTACACTACATTAAATTTAGGCGGTTTTCCATCTGTCTCACAATGAAGTTATTGGGAAACGTTCAAATATATCAGTTCAAACTTATGAACCTGCTTTTATAGGGTAAATTAGTCGTGATCGATCATCAAGATATTATTGGTGTTTGGCTAACTAAATTTTGCAGACCGACGAAATTGAAGTCAAGTGAAGGACTTGACTTCGATTTCGAAGAGTTTCTGCCTTTATATATAAGCAAGAGTACCCCTTCATCGACTATCAAAATTATTTTGCAAATCTCTCCTCTGAAATTTATAAGTTATCCGCCGTGTATACTTTTCGAAGAAATTGTACCACACAGGGTCCTCTTTGTCCGCTTTGAAAGAAATTAATTTTGTCAACCCAAGAGATATTTCATTCTGGCAGGGCAACATTCTAACCAATCACCTAGTTTTATTTTATGGGAGAGATATTTTCTTTAAACAAACTTTTCAAAGGCCTATAAAATTGATCGTCCCGCTCAACTTGATTAATGTCTTGCGTTCAGCCAATATTTAAATATGTTAGACAGGCCCAAAATATATCGTCACCAATGATTTGAGGCCGTAAACAATTGTTACGGTGTAAAAAGCTTAACTTTTTTACGAAAAGTGGACAATGCAATCAATACCTAACGGAAAATGCAGCTATCGCAAATAAAATAAATCCTGATAGCCCTCATCAAAATCAGGTCTATATTGTCAGTTCGACACGTTAAAGTGCAAAATGTTTAAAATTTTGTTTTCATTGCAGTCTACATCTTGGTTTAATTATTTCTACGATCAATTTTCAATCTTCAGCACGAAGTTAGCAAAATATTATAATTTTCCGTAGGGTTGAGAATATTTCAACTCCTACAGCTAGCTTCGTGGTGTACAATTTTTCACGAGAAAATGTTCTCATGTCACCGTTAAGGCCGGATTTTGCCGAGAATCAATTTTTACACTGTTTCACTCAATTAGTACCGCTTGTTCTAAGGGAATCTATTAAAAATTTACTGATGCAAAAAAATGACATTCGATCTATCCGCATTGCCATAAAATGTTCAATAAATCGGTTGCATTTAGAAAACATCATGATTATTTTACTCAACATAATCAGCTGTAGCTTTTCCAGCCTTGCTGTAATATGATTGTCATGGAAACTATAGCCGGTATTTGAAATTTTGGCTGACTGTGGTTGCTGTTGACATACGGTGCTAACTGTATGTTCAGCTTGAACTGAAAAACGCCATCGGTAATCTTGTAAGTAGTTGAATCCATGTATAAGGAATGTTGTTTGTAATCCTTCCAACTACGAGTATCTCGCATTTGTTGTACCCAATTTGTCCATCTTGTTGTAATAATTGTAATTCACTTAAGTACTATCGATACTATTTGCTTGATTTTGTAGAATAGGCTTCATTACCTTGCATATATTAAATTCATTGACATTTATGCAGGTTTGCCATTCGAAAACAGGCATTGAAAAATAATCGCCAATGCAAATCTATAACAAAAATATCCATTCCAGTCATTATAAAGAATGAAGATGTACTAGTGGTAGATACATTGTGGTGGTACCAACAATAACTTCATTTCAAATATCAAATAATTGCCCTTCAGCTTCGTTTTGATTGTTATGATCTGATATAATGCCAATATATCATCGGTATCTTCGATGTTGGTTAATGAAATCATTAGTGATAGGATGTGTACTGATAAAACAAGAAAATAACAGCTAATGTTGGTCATTTCACCTTGTCTCTTTTTGTAAACATTTACGGTAGCATCCATGACGGAAATTTGGTTTTTCCTCGATTTCTTGTTCATAGCGCGCCGCGTCGCGTCTCTGTCATCGAGTACTGCAAATAATTCATTCGCAATGTTTCCTATTATATTGATCGCTCTTCGTTTGCTTCTTCCTTGCCATCTTGTGATGAAGTAGTTCATTTTTGTGCTCAACTTGTAAATGCAATTTAAATTGTGATACTAACATTGCACATACGTCGCCTCTGTAGCTTCCAGTGAAGTTTGTAAAGTTCTGCTCTTTATATGAACAAAAACTATTCAGCTTTTCTACACAGCATCGGTAACCATTTAGTTCTGCATAGTTGTTTGTTAAATTGTAGTAAACTACAATATTCCAATTGTGGTTTGAAAATTGTACATCCTCAATGAATTCAAAATACATACCTCCGAAGTGGGGACTGGCGGGCGGGATGAAATACTAATTCACCCAATTATTGGTTATTTTGTCATTATAATTAGTTGTAACTCCTTGTTCAATTTATTCTGACGTGCTACAAAGTTGGTACCGTTGTTATTGTAAATGTGTAGAGGGGTTCCTCTCCTTGCCGTGAAACGTTTAAATGCTCCTAGAAAAGCAGCTGTTGTTAGATCACTCACTAGTTTCAGATGAACTGCCTCCAAACAAATAAATAAAGCGACGTATCCTTTATATGATTTAGTACATCTATCTTTTGATACTTGAATTGAAAATGTGTGTTGGAAAATGGCGGACAGGGATTGATTATTACTTTAGGTAGTATACCTATTAATTGTCGTGATGTTGCTCTTCTGATTCTAAAGCATTTTATACAGGTGTTTCCTCTTTTCCTTCTGGATCCAATATTTAGTTCTTAATTGTGCCAGTGTCGCATGAATACATCCGTATAGTGTTAACTCGTGTGATTCCCTAGCGAAAATTTTCGTATAAGGGTGACCCTTTGGTAAGATCAGTTGATGCCCTTGCGTGTATTTAAGTTAAGAGCTTTGAAGTATACCATCAACTCTTAAAAGGTCATCATCCTCGCAAGTTTTTATTCCTTTTAGTGTTTTTGATGTTTTTATTAACTCGATTTCAGCAGCAAACTCTGTTTCCTGCATATATTTAATGATTGTTTTGTGAGCTCTGAGAATGAATGTGAGGATTGGAATAAATCTTTAACAATAAGATATTGGCTTAACATATTTGTTGTTTACTCGTGGACTAATATCACCAATAAAAAATTTATATATAATAAAACACAATATTTCGGTTTTGTCACTTTAACGTGATATTTATTTTATTTGTAAATGAAATTACGATCGTTACGATGTTACTCCTTTATCAAATTTCTAAAAACATTAACTAAAATTATGCTAAAAAACTGCTTTTATACCCTATTTTTTGTGCCTACGTGCCTTTTGAATGTTCTTTCCCCCTTATTTTGTTTTTCTTCTTAAACGAGTGATACCGCCCTTCTTTTTAGTATATACCATCTGGTGTGTGTTTTATGATAAAAACAAAGAAGAATTTGTTGACCGTCTGGTGTGTGTGGCTGTGTATGTGCAAAATGATATTAATTACGGATTTACAATGAGGTCGTAAATTTGGTTGCGGCCAATTTTCTCGTTAAAAATGGGTTATATCGTTCCTTGTATATTTCCAGTTCTTCTAATCTGTTCATTAGTAACCCTTTTCGTATTATGTGTAATACCTGTGAGTTTGTGTCGATGTCAGTGTAAATATGTTTTTCTGTAGTCAAGTGTTGTACATATTTCGAGTCGAGTTTTGGTTTTCCGATTTCTTTTATATGTTCTGTAAACCTAACTTGAAAACTTCTACCAGTTTGCCCGATGTAGAATTTGGGGCAGTCATTACATGTATTCTTATAGACTTTTTTAGACTTGACAATAACAAATGTTAACAACAAGCATACATTCAAAATATACGGAAAAGCCAGGCAAACGGATTACGCCATTGACAAATCATCTAACCACCCATACCAACATAAGACAGCAACGTTCAACTTTTTAATAAATAGACTAAACACGATCTCGATGAACAATCAGGACTATATGGAAGAACTAAAATCATTAAACATATAGCAATAAAAAACGGTTATAACACGAACTTAATTGACAATTTCATTTCATTTGGAAGAAACAACAGAATATGATGACCACGTTAAGCAAGCAAAATGAACAAACAGAGAAATACATCACCATAGAGTACAATAACATAAACAAGAATATAACGAAGATTTTAAAAAACACGGATACACAATGGCATTTAAAACAAACAACAAATTAGGGAATCGACTCAAACAACGTAACATAAATACACCAATAGACACCGGAATCTATAAAAATACATGTAATGACTGCCCCAAATTCTACATCGGACAAACTGGTAGAAGTTTTCAAGTTAGGTTTAGGTTAGGTTAGGTTTGGGTGGCGGTCCACTAGGACCAGGCATAGACACAAAAATGGTTCGTAGCCATACCACGAATAGTTGTTTCCTCCAACTCATTGGAACCATTTTGAGCTGCTAACAAAGCGCTGAATACTCCTGACGTCCATCCTACAGAGGTCCGTCTGGTCCTTGAAGAGGGGTACCTCTAGAAACTTTAGTCTATTTCGTGCCAGACGGGGGTAGGTGCAAAGAATTACTGTCTCTTCCTCGTCTTCGTTCTCGGAACTACGACAGTAATCATGTGAGAAGAAACCATGTTTACTCGCATGCCTCCCTATGAGACAGTGCCCCGTAATCACTCCAACAACCACACTGATCTGACTTCGCTGAAGTGAGATCAGCTGTTTGGATCTCGCCAAGTCCAAATTTGGCTAGACCTGCCGAGTTATTACGCAAGAGGTGATACTTGACCATCTGTCATTCGTCAGCTTGCTAGCTTGCTCCTGAAGCAGCAGTTTGCATACCGCAAGAGGCATTTCAATATCCTTTCTGCTTTCTGAGAAGTGGTCCTTTGTACCTTAGTTAGGTTTACAGAACATATAAAATAAATCGAGAAACCGAAAATCTACTCGAAATATGCACAACACTTGACTACAGAAAAATATAATTACACTGACATCGACACAAACTCACAGGTATTACACAGAATACGAAAAGGGTTACTAATGAACAGATTAAAAGAACTGGAAATATACAAGGAACGATATAACCCATTTTTAACG
Organism: Tipula vernalis; assembly: GCA_958295665.1. Taxonomy (NCBI): domain Eukaryota; kingdom Metazoa; phylum Arthropoda; class Insecta; order Diptera; family Tipulidae; genus Tipula; species Tipula vernalis. Next base: position 43,473,003 of record OY282560.1, read on the forward strand.
AGAAAATTGGCTGCAACAAAATTTACGACCTCATTGTAAATCCCTAATTAATATCATTTTGCACATACACACCCACACACACCAGACGGTCAACAAATTCTTCTCTGTTTTTATCATAAAACACACACCAGATGGTATATACTAAAAAGAAGGGCGGTATCACCCCTTTAAGAAGAAAAACAAAATACACAAAAAATAGGGTATAAAAGCAGTTTTTTAGCATAATTTTAGTTAATGTTTGCTAGAAATTTGATAAAGGAGTAAATCCGAAACGATCGTAATTTCATTTACAAATAAAATAAATATCACGTTAAAGAAAGTGACAAAACCGAAATATTGTGTTTTATTAGATAAAAAGATATTGTCCTTTCGAACCTAAGAGCTGACGAAAATCTTTCGAAGTCCTTTAATTCTGGAACAAGTTTTTTGTTTGTGATTTAGCAAATTTGGTTCAGTTCTTCGTCCTCTGCTTCTTGCAGCGGTTCAGGTATAAGCCGATAATTTTTATTTTTAACCAATCTGGTCCTTCCCACCAAAGTTAAGCACTTCCTAATTGAAGAAAGCTCATCCCTCGGGAAGCTATGTCTGCTGGATTACAGTTGAATTTTACGTGGTGCCATTGGCTAGGTTGCCTGACTGACTGAATTTCTGCCGTCCTGTGCGCTACAAATAAATTAAATTTGTTGGGACTCTTTATCCACGTCAGCGTGATCATAGAATCAGTCCATGCATGAACGGCTACTTGTTCTAGGTTCATGGCATCTCGGATTTTTTTTATTAGTTTTGTGGTAGTGAAATTTTATTTTGTAGATGGGCGACCCTAGTTCTTACAGCCACTTAATAGACGGCTGGTATATCTTTACTATTTATGGTTATTTTTTAAACCGTTGTTATACCGTCCTTAAATTAGATCCACTGTTGTTATACGTCTGCATTTTGTTTTCCATCTCATCCGATACCAGCTATCCAAAGATTCTACATTAATAATTTTGCTTGAATAATTACAGGTGATAACCACCAGCTGATTCCTAAAGTTTTTATAGTGCCGTCAAATTGTATAGGAGATGATACGCCTTCGCGACTTTCTCCTGGTAATCGTGTTATTAGTTGATGTTTGTTACTGGACCACTTTCTTAGATTAAATCCCCATGATCTAAGAAGTTTTATTAGCTGGATTTGAGCTTATGTTTGATTATTTCGTGATTAAGTTTGATTATTTCGTTAATGAATACAAATTCATATCTCCTCCAGCGTATTATGATGGATATTAGATCCTGTTGTAATTTTGGACCATTCAACATGATATCGTTCAATGATACGCCAGAGGTAGTTTTTGCTGACGCATCGAATACTACCCTTAACTTTGTTGTCGTGTTATCTTCTTTCATGACTGCATAATGTATGAAGTAATATGTTCCAGCTGTTTCTTCTAGGTTACTCATTACTTCCAAGTGCCCAAATTTTTTGTTTTCTTTCATAAATTGTATGTACCTGAGCGTGTGAATTTTTGATAATCTTCTTTCAACTTGCAGGAATCTTGCTATTGCGATTTCTCTATCCTTTGAGTAACTGTGTTTTATAATCTGGCCATAGTATAATCTGCTCCTAGTAATATGTCGATGGGAGCTGGCACGTTGTAGGATGGGTTCCCATTTGTGAGATAGAAAGGGTATTTTTGGAAGATTTATACTTATTTTACTTGATATCAAGGCTTCAATCTCAATTCCGAATGTTGTTAAGTTAAATCATTGTTTAGCTTTTTCTGTTATAAATGATGACTGTCCACCGATGTCGAACAGCAAAAAAGAAGCTTTTTTCTTCTATCATATCTCGCTGTTTCCACTATAGTTCGTCGCTATTAGCATTGTCTCATTTACATTTGTTGCGCTGGTTTCTTGTATGTGATTTCCGACTGTGTGTTGTTTTGCATGCAATAGGTTGTGATGTTCCCCATTACATGTCTTATAACGTTGGCTGCTAATGCATTGGAGTATATCATGCTCAGCAGCCAAGCATTTTCTACGTCGTTCTTGTAATTTGACTAACTGCGTTCGTTCTATTTGACCCAGTCGGTTAAATTTATTACATTTCTCTAGGCTGTGATCATATGATTTTTAATATGTTCCGAAGATTGTAAGAGAATTCAATCCAGTTTGATGAGCTTATGATTATGAAAAAATCAATCTTCTCATCAGGCCGCGGCGACTGGACTGATTATACCACAATTTACATTCTATATATACAGAATATGCTGTTCGTTAAGTACTAGCGAATCATAACTAATACAGATGAACTCTCTTACAATTTTTCTTCTTCACGATATTCACACAGCTCTGTCTGTAAGCTAATTTTACTTTATTAATTTTTTGTTGAATGTTAATTAATTCATGTAATTTCCGTATATCTGTAGGCGTCGTTCTCGCTCCTGAAGATGTGTAGTGCCTGATATCTTAGTTTTAAGAATTTGAGGAAATCGTATATAATTTTCTTTTCCTGTAATATCTTCGTTCCTACGGAATCTAGCTCAAGTCCATTGGAGTCGGTCGATATCAGCACTGTTGGAGTTGTTGCTGCAGTTTCTAGCCGCTCTAGCCGTGGAATTCAGCAATTATATTTTCACAGTCTTCTTGTAGCTGTAAACGTTCGTCCAGATATGATGTAGTTCATTATGAGCTCATTTATTTGTTCGTCGCACAGTCGCTCTAGCTCGTGATCGAATTTCCATAATCGTTTTGCAATAGTTCCCTTTTCGTACTTGTGTTACATACTTTAATTATGAATTTTAGTTAAATCAATTCTGCATAAATCATCAGTTGACTGAAGCAATTTTTAGTAAAAATTTAGGCGACTATTATGGTTTCAAAAGCTTTAATCTTTTACGACGCTTTAACTAAACTGGCTAACTACATTTAAAAATTCCTAATCGTAGGCTTATACTTTGACTAAATATTTTCGTGTAAGAACTGAAAAGAGTTATCAATTCGCATTAAATTTGTAATGCCATAAAAAAGGCAACTGTTTCCCGATGGACGGGTTTAGATGGTGTTTAGATTGAATTGAGAAACTTGATTTATTGTAAGCTTGGAAATATTTTGAGTCTCATTGAAACCTAATATTTTGTTATTGGTGTACTCTATAAATTATATGCTATACTGATTGAGAGTTATTTATCTGTTAATCAAATAACTACGTCTAAATGTCATATAACATCTAAATCGTTTTATGTGTTTGTACAATATTTATTTACTTCGATTTCATAAAACACTTTACAACAACATACTCGTAATTCAATTTCAGCAAAACTTTCGTTTAGGTCTACTTTCGTAGATAAGACATGGGTCGTTTATCTTTCTGTTTTCAACAATGTTATACTATCTTATGAATCTTATGCTTTCAAAGAATGGTTAGACCATAAAGAACAAATATCGAGCCTAACCCACAATTTTGGTCGCATTTAAAGTTTTATCGTAATCTCTTTTTACTAAATAAATAATCTCTTTTTACTAAATAAATAATAATACTAAATCTTTTTACTAAATAAGAATACGTTTGTATAGGAATATATCAGCTTCAAATAATATTGGTCAATATTGATTTTTTCGTCATATCAGCCATATGATTTTAACTAGTTTTGGTAACAATTAGTAAAATTCGATTTTATATTGCATAATTTTTCTCTACTATTGTTACGCTGATTGACATTGATATCACGCAAATATTTTGAATGATTGGTTCGAACTGGTTTTAATGAATGTACTGTAGGTTACACTATTTTAATTTTATTTTGTATACTATTCCGAAATTGTACTTGATGCTTGTTCACGGAGAGAAAAAATGCTTCCAAGCATGACCTATACAAAAATTTTAAAAATCCGAAGTTTGATTCTTCCATTTTATGCCGTTTATATACCAAATTAAAATACAATTTAGACAATCATTCTGTACATGATTATGAAATTATAAATAATATTTGGAGATTTCTAACTAAAGCTAAATCTTTATTATCAGAACGTACAGACTAAAATATGATCCCACATTCTCTTTATGTGAATTTACAATATAAATGTATTGTCGAATTATCATGACACATGTCACTCTTATGTATTGGGGGTGTCGAGATATGCATTATTTAGCAGGAATGTCAATACCAATATCATATAACTGAAATGAATACTGCTTTAAGTTGTAAATGTTCAGTTTCCGGTACACATAGAGTCACTTGATTGTTTCGGTGCCATTTGAGTAACCTAAGTACTCGATTTCATCCGTGAAGTATTCCACTGTTACAATGTTGAAAAATGGGTAGGCTGTGTTTACGGTACATGGCGACAAAGTTTAACGAATGGCCTTTTAATCGCAAATGACTTTAATGAAATACACGAACAGAAATTAAGAAGATAGAAAGTAATGTGTAAATCACAATTACCAGCCAAAAAAGGGTTAAGTGCAATTTTTATAATACTTAGTTTATGCCATATTTAGGACGTTTGTTTTTATCGGAAAAACGATAATAATTGACTGTACCCATCCCTTTTTGCTGGCAACAGTGTTATAGTGCCTTGATCGAAATGTTTTACAGGTATTAACTCAGCATTATTCACTGATAATTCATTCAATATTTACTCAAAATTCACTCCCTATTCACGCATTATTCGCCTATGCTCATTATGTCGCTTAATTTCAGTGATTATTCACTCATTATTCACACATTATTCACTCGTATTCTCGTTATTTACTCATAATTCACGTTCTATTACCTCATTTCTTTTTATTCACACACTTTTCACATGATGGCGAATTAAGAATTTACTCGTTATCCACCCATTATTCAATCAAAATTTTCTCACTATTCACTTATTATTCGCTGAATATTCAATCGTTCATCATTCGTTGAAATTACTAGTTATTCTCTCATTACTCATTATTCACTCAATATTCATTCAATGTTCACTCGTCAATCACCAATTACTCACTCATTTTTCGATGTGAATTTACTCTTTATTCCTGATTTGATTTCATTTGTAATTCACTCACATTAACTGAAAGTTCACTCATTATTCTTGAATAATGACTTTATTCATCATTCATCAGAGTGAGTAAAGTGTGAATCTTGAATGAATAATTTGTGAATAATGAGTGAGTAACGTTGAGTACTTTTCATTATTCTCCTGGGGAACAGAGTAAAGCAGCATAGTATCACATCGATGAAAAGTAACATATTAGTAGGAAGTGCGTTACATCGATGGATTTTGTCTCCCCCTCCAACCGCTGGTGAAAAAATTAGTGGAGGCACAAAAAAAAATAATATTAACAAATTTACTAACTTACTTTGAAAGTGTAAACGAGAAACAAATTTTAGATGTACATAGCTTAGATCTTGTATTTTGGTAATAAAATTCAATTGGATCCAATCAACTTGGTTAAATTTTATTATTGAAAATTAAATTTACACACAAAATACACATAACTATTATGAATACGAACCTACTACAGTACGGTATTTTGTGTTTGTGCTGAACTACTGCCAAATCCATTTGCTCGTAAAGTCGACCATTTTTTAACAATCAACCGTTTGACACGTGGCTTGCTAATACAAAGAAAAAATATAACTGGCCCGATCAGTCTATTAACCATGGTGATAATTTTAAACATTATATTTCCATAGGACATTACAATATTCAGCAGCCACGCTATAATTAGAAATACCCACGGTAGTCCCATAGCAACAGCAAGGCGAAAAAATAATTGTATACGATCGGCATCCGTCTCTTCATTTGAAAATTTCTTTGAACCTTCACTCTGGGTAGCATAATTTAAAAGTGTTTGAGTCTTGTCTATTTTGCGTTTGGTCAACAGAAAAAATACTGTGTTTATGACCATAATGATCATAACAATTGCGTACAAATATAGTACGTAGGCAACTCCCCGTACTTTCAACCAGCATCCAACGGTTCCAAATCCGGGTCGAAAATTTTCAGGCAATAAATTGTCACTATCTAGTATATTCGTGATCAATACTATAAGAAAAGTAGTTCCACAAGCGAACAAACAGTATTTGAGGAATTGGTTGTTACGTTGGTCTGCCCGACTAAAAAGTATTTTTTTTTTATTATTACACTTATCAGAAAATAGTACAACAAATCTTACCCAACTGCCCTCCATATATCATAACCGATAACGCTCAACCAAATAAAGCCTCCGATAAATGATGTATGCCGTATTTCGGCGACAATGAGACATGCAGTCGGCCATTTCTCGTTACTAATACGTCCGAAACCCAACGCTGAATATCCAATAATCCACGTTATGAGGTAGCACATAAAGATTTTTCCATGCAACGTCCGCAGTTCCGCGATCCAAACATATATGAAAAGGGTTAGTGCAAGGAAAACAATTGTAACCACCATAATAGCTGAAGCAATCAACTGTTCAAGAGTTGGAGATGCACTTACATTTGTAGCGAGAGTACAAATCATTACTTTGGTACTAACTTTGTTTGTGTCGATTTCTGGCAGTTCTTGCCCTAAGCAATATCCGTCACGATCTACAACAAATGGATTATCGCGTTCACCAAGAATTAATGAACCATTCTAAAAAAAAAAAATATTTTTTCTTCAATTCTGATTAAACCGCCACACGACTATTTCATACCGGTAAAACTCTCCAGTCGTTGAAATATTTTTCTGGCGGTAACAATTTGTACCCAATCTTGCAAGGCATTCCATCCACAAACGTAATATTAGATAAATAAGTCATATTGATATCGGGTACATTATTATTTTCCACACACGTATGCCGCACATCATCACCAATTACATTTGAATTAAACGAGTGCCTCGAGGGACAACACAATCGAACACAATTTGTATATTTGCACACACAACCACGTTTATACTCTGGAACTGATATTTTTGACTGATTCACTAAATACGTATACGTAAATGGCTCATAATTTTCTTTATCAAATCGTATACCATTGAATGTAATACTTTCGTCCGAATCTATGAAGCCACCCGTAATATTTATCGTATCGAAAAAATTACACAATTTTGGATTAGCTTCCTGTTCCAAAACGGACTGACACTGAATTGTGCTAATCACGAATAGAATAGAATAAAATTGTAAAAACATTTTTTCACCGTACATTTCAATTCGATTAGAACCAACAAACGACTGAATGGATTATCGCGGTGTGTTTTTATTATACTACAATCTCGAATAGATGGAGAATGTGCAACTGATCATTTGTCATTATGTATTTAGAATCATATAGTTTTGAGAACTATCATTGTAGATACAAATAAATTCGTGGTATAAGTTGGATCACCACCCTGAATACAGCGATTCAGCGTTGGGGAAAAAATTGTAGTATGTACGTTAGTTTTAAATTCGTAGTGTCGCGAACTTAAATTTAATTTGCGCGAGTGGTTCAAACAAAACGGTGAAAGAAGTTTAACTCATACTTCTAAACATTGTCGGTTATAATTTATCACATTTGCACCTTCATTAAAATATTTTTATGAAATGTCGTTTACGGCTTGCTAGAGATCCGTCTGGTGTTGTGTGGACCAATTTGTGATTTCTGATTTCGGATTAAATGTGAGTGGCAGAGAGAACCATGAGATAAAGAAAATCGTGTCAAACGCATAACAAATTCCAGCTATTGAATTTTGTGTGATTAAAATGCCAAAAAAGGGACATCCGCCTTATCTCAAATCATCATTCAACCCAATAAATATGTTATTCTAAATAAATTCCCCGTTTCAGCGGCTTTGAAATTTCAAATCAAAAAATTAAATTATAAAATATTTGTCACAAATAAAAATTATTTTTTTTTTAGAATTTAATTATGCTCACCTATATGCATATTTTATCACCTTATCAGGTTGTTTTTTTTTTATCTTCTCTATAACGTCAACGATTTATGGTATGACATCATTAAAACTATTTTCATAACGAAATTAATTTTTTATACAATTGAGCATTCTGATTCATTTGTATATTACCTACGATTTTGACGAATCAGAACCATTTGCAACAAAAAGTGGTTCAAACTAATTTTCGAAATGTCCAAACTCTTTGTTTTCTTTTTTCGCGACAGATGCCAACTCAACGCTATTAAACAATATCAAGACAAAATGTTATTAAAGCTCTAGCCTAATTTGTATATTTGGTTTGCAGCCTATGTAGCAACTTAGTCCGAATATTTTTCTGGCATTGTGAATTCAAATCGAACATCTTTACCAACAGGCAACAGTGGATCCGCCTCTGAATGAAATAGCCGAACAAATAGTTTAGTTGTACTCTAACTAAACAAATGGAGGTGTGGCCAACACCGACTTTCTTTTACGAATAGCGAATTTTGAGAATTTTTTTTTTTGTTTTATAATTTTTTTTTTAAATTTTTTAATTTTTTTTTTGGGAACATTTTGTATTAAGTAGTTTTTTGTAAACCATATACTTTTTAAGATATTTGCAAAATAAATTTTCTGGACCAAGGAAGTGGCCACTTCCGGTTAGCCGATTTGAGGTAAAATTCATTGGGACCTCACAATTTATCAAAAAAGCTTAAATCTGACCTTTCAGTTCGATTGGTTAAACCATCTGGGCTGTAGCGAGGACACGGACTGACATACTGATAGATAAGCACCATTTCGAAAACCACTTTTTCGAACTCAGGGGACCTCAAAACAGATAAATCTCTAAAAATCTCAAAAGCAATGAAAATATAGAGCAAATGGCTGGTGTCTAAAATACTGTCAAAGAAAAAATGCGAAAACGTCTCAACAAACCATGATTTATTGTAACAAACTCCAGCAGACCAAGAAATGAGAATAAAATGTACGAGAAACCACCTTCAACCGAATTTTTGACACAATATAGCTAATCTCAAAAAAATTCTCTAATTGTGCTTTGCTAATCGGTAGCCTGTCAGTGGGGTTACACTTCATCGAATTGGAACGTGGTTTTCCAGCTCTAAACGTACCTATAATTATGTTCCAAGACTACATGATTTACCATGAAACAACAAGGTCCAAACATAATTTGAACGAAGTATCATAAGATCATAACACTTACCACGAAAAAATGAAAATCTCGTGGAGCTGTCTTATTATAGGAAACTCTTGAATCAAAGCAACAAATGTTACCTCTTGCATTCTAAAGAAAATTCCACAGATTGCTTCACGAGAGGTTAACATCGAAATCAATACACTATACGATTTAATAAATCGAATTTAGCTAAACTTTGTCACATATTCTAAATGCAATTCAATGCGATTAGCAAAAATTTTAGCTGGACTAAATCAGTCGTTTTAGTAAATTGCAATGGGTCAAGGATAACTTGACCTCCCAAGTTGGTTTTAGAAATTATAGAATTGTTTAGAATCCCCTTCAGTATTTCTGAAACACTTTGTTTCTCTTAAGCTACTTGCAAATTTCGAAATTTTTTTCTTTAAAATTTTAAAAAGTTTGTACTTTCAAATTTAAATTCCCCATTTACCAAAACTTAAAAAATTTGCCACAATATTACCAAATTAACAAAAATTTCCAAAATTAAACCCTTTTAGTGAAAACTGTCCTATTCATAGCTTCTTATTGTACATTTTTGATGAAATCTCATGCTGCCTGTTTGCCAGTTTTTTATGTCTGGTGAGAAGGACATTAAAAAATCGATGGACTCAAAGTGTGTCAGCCTATTTTACTTCGAAAAATTCATAATAATTTTTTTAATCAGATAGTTGAATGAAATATCTCGACATATATTCTATTTGCAATTAGTAAAAATTAAGGTTAACACACTACGTCTAAACTCGAAAAATTCACTAAATCATCTTTTATTAAATTGTAGTGTGTCAACGGTAACTTGACTCACCAAATTGCTTTCAGAAATTCAGAAAATGGATTTTTCCAGAAATTCTAGAAATTTCAAAAATTCGAGAAATTTCGTTTTTATTCAGTAGGAGTAGTCCCCGGAATTAGGCCTAAATATATATGAGATAATGCCAAATGACAATTGCACCTAAAAATTGGAATTTAAACCTGTATTTTTAGATCAGATTTTGATAAGAGAATTCGATATAAATGATTTCGCTCTCTAGTGAGAAATATAATCCTCAGTTTACAGAAATATACAACTCTGTAGGGGGCCATCCATACATCCCTTGATCTTAGGCTGAATTATTTTAGGTCAAATTCCCAGCCTCTTTTATTCGACCCTAACTAAGTTAGGTTGCATCTAAATTCTTTTTACGGTTAGAGTAGACTATAATTTCAGGTTTTTTTGTAGTATTTTGACATAAATTAATTAAGCGCGGCCTAAAAAACCTCCACATAAAATAATTAAGACAACTTTCCTAGAATTTTCGGACCAAAACCTAAGGAGTTAAATGTTTACTGGAAATATTTAAGACCCTTTAAATATTGAGGCTGTTGCTCGACATTTCGATGCGGTTTTTGAATATGAACTCTACCTCTATTTTCCAGACTCCAGCTTATCACCAAACTCATAGGGGAGTCGAAAGTTTCACAATTTCTTGAGTAATCCCTACCGGTTTAAATATTACCATCTTTACTCATAATATTGTAGGATGCATTCAATGAAACATACTTTACTTAAGGTTACCTTCATGAAGTGATTTAGTTAGTACTATTCTATTAGGAAGAACGATTTTTCGCGTAGGCCTACAAGGCTTCGGAAACCCTTATGTTTTGGTCGATTCGCTATTAAAGTTGATCAAGACTCTCAAGAAAAATTCATGGTTCTGAACAAATTTATTTGGCTGAGTTTACAAATTTCACAATTCTAGATTATATCTGGCCAAACTGAGGCAACTTTGGAGCTAAGTTTTAGTAAAGACAAACATTTTACGCCAGATTTTTTAATAGTTCATTCCAAAAAATATCGTTTCGTTTCATATGGGAATCTTTAGTGGCCAGCTTCTCGAGATTCTAGAGTTAGTTCTCTTTCCCATAATTTCGGATTAAATTTGTGACGAGTGAAGTTGTAGCTCTCTCAATGTTGGCCGAAATAAGGGCCGAATTTTCATCGATTATTTTAAAATCATAGACTTTTGTACTTAAATTATAAATTCAAGATAGTCTTGATCTACAGTTAACTAATAGATTACCACGGATGGGGTCTATTGGTTATCGAGAATAAACAACTTGTTGTTAATATAAGATAACCAATAGACCCCACCCGTGGTAATCTATTAGTTAACTGTAGATCAAGACTATCTTGAATTTATAATTTAAGTACAAAAGTCTATGATTTTACATGGTCCTTCGAGCCACTAAAACAACCGGCAAATAGAAATATAGACAGACAATCTGTAACGTCGTCAAGGGTGACGATACCAGCAGCCAAGCAACAACAGGCACATAACTTACCGTCAAAGGAGAAGCTAAGCAACAACAAGCATCAAAACCACCACAAGTAAACCAAACAACAACAAGATGGATGAGTTACTTCAATACCAAGAGGTAACAAGTGGAAAGATAGTTCAGCTAGAGAGAAACTATCGAAAAGACGGTGAAGACAGAAAAACGAAGTCTTACTTAGAGAAGAGAATAGCGAATCTAAAAACGCTATATAACGAATTCGTTGGAATCGATGACAAAATTCTAGGAATGGTCCCGCCTCTGGGCCAAAATCACGCTTATTTCACAACAAGAAAAAACATGACAGATGTTTACAATAAGCTGATAGAGGAAATGCGGTATCGCCTAAATTGCGGACCGCCATTGACACCAACAACGTCACAAGAAGTCCTACAACTACCAAACCCACTTTTCGAGGCATCATATAAAACAACACCATCAATTCGGTTGGATACCATACAAAGCTCATCAACCGATTCCCAAAAGGAGGAAATTAAACAAGGTCACTCAGCGGCAAATCAACAACAACAACCACTGATGAGTAGTTCAATTGAGGCCCTTCAAGCAGCAAAGTTTGAAGGAAACAACAACACAAAATTGTTCAAGAGGCAAGACGTGCTCAAGCGGCAGTTATATCAGAAATTGGCGTCAATAAATTATTCCTTGGAAACCAACAACATATCTAAGGAATATGTGAATATCAAAACGAGACAATTAGAAAAAGAAATGGGAGAAATCGCAGCCCAACACACAGAATTATTAGTAGAGCTGGAAGAAGACGAACAAACATCAAACTACTTTAGAGAAGATTATTATGCCAAGCTTCAAGAGAGGGTAGAAGATGCATCAAACTACAACAGTTTCGACATTCGATATTCGACAAACTCGACCAACAATTACCCGAGGTGGACTTTGCCACAACCAGCTGGATGCATCTCAACCAAATACAACTGGCTGATCCACACTACAACCAGTCACAGCCAATTGATCTTATACTTGGCGCGGATTATTATCCATCAATACTAATCAACAACATCATCAAGGGAGGTCAACTAGAGCCGATGGCACAACAAACGGAAATCGGTTGGATTATATTGGGCAGCAGGAACAACACAGGTAGTCAGCATAAAACAACGATGATTGCAACTAAAAGTATAGAGGATCATTGCTGGTAGAAAACGACTCAATACCTGAAGAGAGAGATACCACTGAAGAAGAAATCATGATTCATGATAGAGAAGCATTTTGAGTCAAATGTAGAACAAGGTCCAGACGGCAGATACACAGTAAGAATTCCTTTTAAGGGTAACCAAACCGAACTAGGGGAATCCAGGAAGACGGCCGCTGCCAGATTGATACAATTAGAAAAACGATTCAAGAAAGATGCGCCGTTCAAACAATTATATCATCAATTCATGCAAGAATATATAAATTTGAAGCACATGGAACAAGTACAAGAAAAACCAGAAGATGGTAAATCAACCAATATCTATTATATACCGCATCATGGCATAATCAAGAAAGACAGCACAACAACAAGGCTAAGAGTAGTGTTTGATGCCTCATCCAAAACAACAACGGGAGTATCTCTAAACGATTGCATGATGAATGGTCCAAAATTGCAACAAGATTTAGCAGATATTTTACTACGATGGCGAAAACACAAGATCGTAATGACAGCAGATATAGAAAAAATGTATCGACAAATCTGGATTAACAAACAAGACCAGAACTATCAACGAATTCTATGGCGAAGCAACCCCTCCAAGCCAATGGAGTCATACAAGTTAAAAACGGTAACATACGGAACAACAGCCGCCAGTTTTTTAGCCATAAGAGCCTTAAAACAACTAGCTACCGACGGAAATAATGATTATCCAATAGGAGCAAGCATCATACTGACAAATTTTTACGTGGATGATCTGTTAACAGGTTCTAACAACATAGAGGGAGCCACTCGAGCTGTACAAGAATTAAAGATGCTCACAGAACGAGGTGGACTGAATTTAAGGAAATGGTTCTCTAACTCAAGAGAAGTATTGAACCATATTCCCAGAGAACTACACGGCACGGGTGACGTTCAAATCAAGTTAAATGGCTGCATTAAAACATTCATCCGAACAACTAATGGGAAACCTACCATCAGCAAGAGTGAGGCCGGGAAGACCGTTTATCAAAACGGGAATCGACTATGCGGGGCCCATCCAATTAAGATCAGCCAAAGGCAGGGGTCACAAGACATATAAGGCATACATTGCTCTGTTTATATGCATGGTAACGAAGGCCATCCATATTGAAATAATAAGCGATTTAACAACTGAGTCCTTCATTGCCGCTTACAAAAGATTTATATCCAGGAGAGGATTATGCACCGACATTTACTCTGATAATGGAACATACTTCGTAGGAGCAAACAACGTAATGCAGAGAGATTACCGTCGCGCAATGACGACATTACCAAGCGACATTGCCACTATGATAGCTGACAATGGAACCAATTGGGACTTCATACCACCTCTTACGCCTCATTTCGGTGGAATATGGGAGGCAGGAATTAAATCAATGAAATTCCATCTCAAACGGATCATAGGCGAAACAACACTCACTTTCGAAAAGCTATGTACCGTGACTACCCAAATAGAAGCATGTCTCAATTCTCGCCCCCTAACACCGCTGACAAGTGATCCTGCAGATCTGTCAGCACTAACGCCGGGTCACTTCTTGATAGGAGATTCTCTCAAGGCGCTACCAGCCGCAGAAATTGACCGCATATCGTTAAGAACGAGATGGCATGTAGTCGAGAGAATGGTTCAGGACTTTTGGAAACGGTGGTCCTCCGAATACCTTCACCAACTACAACAACGAACTAAATGGAAGAGCAGCCAGTCAAACTTAATGATCAACGACCTGGTATTATTAAAAGACGACCAACAACCTGCCACACGGTGGAAGCTAGGGAGAATCGTGGAAACACACGCTGGAAAAGATGATTTAGTTCGGGTAGCGACATTCAAATGCGAAAACGCAACATATAAGCGACCGATTGTGAAATTGTGTAAGTTACCAATTGAAGAAGGCTTACAAACAATTATGCCCATGAAAGCAAACCGAGGTCAACCTAGAGAATTGCAATCACCGGAGAAGAACAATCAAGTTTTAAGGCGACAGCCTCATAGACGCGTAAAGAACAGAGGGACCGTCAATCATCTAGCGCTAGCCATATTATCCATTTGTTGTTTTATGGGACTTGTACAGGCCAACGTACATATAACCCCTTTCAATCATTCCACAGGGATTTACTTCGAAGAAATAGGTAAACTCGAAGTGGTAGCTATGAAATGGACATTGGTGGTTTATTACAACATGAGCAATTACTGGGAAGAAATTGAAACCTTTAAGCAAACACAATATGAATTAAAGGCGGCATGCTTGAATATAGCTGGGTTAAATTGCGACCTAATTCTTCAACAAATGCAATGGCAATACAACAATTTGATTGCGGACAATGAATTATTATTAGCAAGCAACAAGGAGGTACAACGACCAAAACGAGGCCTAGGAGACACCATAGGTCTAGTGTTAGGCTATATGTTTGGGATCTTGACAGAACGTGAGGCAAGATATTATGAGGCACAATTTGAAGCCATAAACAACGATGAGCAACAATTAGAATCATTGATAAAGAGTCATACCACCATAATAGATAACACAATCAACCTGGTAAAACATAATTCAAAGCTTACCATGGAATCATTAAACAACCTGATAGAGCAGCAGAGAAGGCTGAATGCTGAAATGGAATTATTAAATGAGTACTTCATCAGAGAAGAAAAGATTCGATCGATATTAACCTCAACAATTGAACTGATGTTAATTCTAAAGAATTTGGAAGACACGCAGCAAGCCTTACTTGATGTGGTCCAGAACGCACACAAGAATTTATTGCATCCCTCATTACTCGCCCCCGGTCAATTACAACAAGAGCTCGAATTAATCAAACAACACATACCAACAACCATAACCATACCTGGGCATGGCATCTCTGATCTCCTTCACATATATCGCAGCATGAGATTACGCAGTAGAGTAACCCAGGGCAACATCATAATAAAAATCACCATTCCTCTATCCTTTGCGCTGGATTATACCCTACTGGCCCTATTTCCAGTTCCTAATATAGAGCACAACAACACGCAGTCGTACATTACCACCAATTCGGAATACTTAGCAGTAGATGATCACCGGGAATATTTTTCATTACTAACGAGAGAAGAAGTGAAACAATGCCAACTATTCCAAAATAACCGATTTTTATGTGAAATATCGCCAATTTATAACGCAATGACTAACCAAAATCAATGCGAATTAGCAATTCTACAACGAATAGCAAATCTCGAAAGGGTATGTACCATTAAGTCAGTTAAGATATCAAACCATTGGATTAAGCTCCATGCGACAAATCAGTGGATATACTCCATTCCAAATGAAACAACATTCGATGTTATATGCGGCCAAAGCATTACATCACTCAGTTTCCAAGGATCAGGGATATTAGAAATCAAGGCTGGATGCGTGCTGCGAGACACAAATTTATACATCGTCGCCATCGGTTCAGCTTCCAACAACATAAGCGAATCGTTCCGCAGACCACTCAGCACATTAAACGGAGCCAACAGCTTAAGGACTTTCATCACACGGGTTCGAAATAAAACGATAGGATACGATGAGCTTCAGCTCGTAAATCTTCAGGATACCACGCAACTGGAACAAGAAATACAAGCGGTTAGAGAAAAGGAAGGACGACTACATGAGGAGAATTTTCATCATGTCCATCACTACACACAATTTTTTGGATTGGTGTAGCCATATGTATTAATTGGGGCATTAACTATATTAAACAAACGCGAACAACGCGCCCACCCCCTTCACCTCTTCAAGGTTCGGAAGCATGAAAGCAGCAACGGAAGCCCCGGCATATGTTAAGTTTCACAGTATAACAATCTAAATGGCGGCCCGGGAATATGTTGAGATCAACAGTGCAACAAAACACAATATTTTATGTCAACTCATCAACACTACAAGCCGGAACCTAACAAATTAATAATTTGTTTTCTTTATAATGTCACACAACACCTTTTCTCATTAATATGCTTACTAAACATTAATGTTTTATTATTTCTTTTTATTGTAAAATAGTGTAATTTGGATGAATGAGATTTTGTATAAAAAGACGAGCAAATTAAAAATAAACGCTCAGAATAAATTTACAACTGAAACAAAGTGTTTGTTCTCAAGATTATTAAGACCCCACCAGTGGTAATCTTAATAATCATCAATATATGGAACACTTATAATAAAAACAAGTTGTTTATTCTCGATAACCAATAGACCCCACCCGTGGTAATCTATTAGTTAACTGTAGACACTTTGTTTCAGCTGTAAATTTATTCTGAGCGTTTATTTTTAATTTGCTCGTCTTTTTATACAAAATCTCATTCATCCAAATTACACTATTTTACAATAAAAAGAAATAATAAAACATTAATGTTTAGTAAGCATATTAATGAGAAAAGGTGTTGTGTGACATTATAAAGAAAACAAATTATTAATTTGTTAGGTTCCGGCTTGTAGTGTTGATGAGTTGACATAAAATATTGTGTTTTGTTGCACTGTTGATCTCAACAATTATGACCAAAATTCTAATTAAAAATTTTTTAATAGTCAGGATTAGAAAGACAAATCTTTGTATTCCCCTGGGGATTCTCGATCGTGGCCACTATCGCATTCATGTTTGAAACAGTAAAAAACAGTAAAATCAAATATTCAAATTTTTTGTTGTTAAATAAATTTAAAAAACCAAAATCGAAACAACGGCATTCTTCCTAATTATTAAAAAAAGTAAGAGAGCAGCCAATGAAGCAATAAAGTATCTGTAATGTTTGACCAGTTTATTTGTGCACAGACTTTATTTTTTTCGTTATCAGAAAATGTAATGTTTCATTTACAGTATGTTTGATAGAAATCGATTCGATGCGCCGTAATCGAATCAAGAGAGTTGATAACATAGCTCAGGCAAAAGCAATCAATACTCTGTAAACCGTTAAGTTGTGCTACGGAAGCTTTTAAGCACTAAGCCTTATACAAGTGAAATTAGCTTTAAAAAGTTTTGTTTTTAAGGTGATGTTTTCAGAAGTTTACGATATAAACTAACAACACTAATGTGTTTGACACTCAAAATGAGGCTTTGGGCTTTTCTAATTTCTTAAAACTCTAATTGCTTGAAACGTGTATGGATAGCTTCCAAATAAAATATTTAAGCTACAAAATAAGTTAAGTGGGGATAATCATCATTTGTGACGCCTTAAACTTAATAAGTTGGTACGTTAGTTGTTAAATCATAAGGCTAGCTGGGTTACCACTTGTGAGACCCAATCTAAACTTGTGAACAGAAATTATTTTATTATTTTTTTTGTATCTGGCATGGGTGAGTATTATTCTCGAGAGTTGATCACTGCCAAAAATGTTGTTGAAGGTTTGATAATGAGGGACTGTTGCGCCTGATGTTCGAAAGGTATTGGAATTACTCGGTAAATGTTGTAAATAGTTAATTGAGCCAAAGGAATCTGAGCGTTGAAGATAACCATCTTTGTCATAACTCTCGCCTTTACCGTCATCACTTCGTGAATATCAGTGAGATGATAACTAGGAAGAGTAACTGCAATGGCATAAATCTACAAGATTCTATTTTCTACGAAACTTTTCCATTTTTCAGAACTATTGTGGGGTCAGTCCATCCAAGCTAGCGTCTTAACTTTCGGAATGTCCATGGCCTCTGAAACTTGTCTCAGTAATTTCGGTAATAATAATGCCCCATAAAGTTCTAATTTAAGTAGACTAAGTTATTGACTTACTGGAGCTGCCTTTGTTTTTCATGAAATAGGATTATTGTCGGTTTCCTGCTTTTGTTACTTTGCAGTAAACTGCTGCAGCGTACGCTAATTCCGAAGCATCACAAAATCCATGTAGCTCTAAATTATCGCACTTATCTTCAGTGTCTAACCATCGTGGTAGCTCCCCGTACCCTGACGAAGAAGTCCCAGTCCATATGCTGGTTGGTTTCGTTTCCTTAGTTTAAAACTCCCTGAACTAAGCATTTTTCGTAGTTGCTGTTGGCATTTGGTATTCTATTGTAGTAGTTCTCCATATTACGCTTTGGAAATTTGGTTGTGGTTTGGTCACTCGGATCTGTCTGTATATTTTTTCAATGTATGCGATAAACACATATTTCTGTTTTTTCCACCTTGTGATGATTGTAAATAGATCTTGTTGTATTGAAGGGCCATCTACTTGTTGGCTTGATGACTGCATGGTGTGGTAAATAACATACATCACCCTTGGTATCTTCTGAATTTATTGGGGCCATATGCCCCCAGTTCTAAGTAATTATTCATGAGCTATGGTATTCTTGTTTTAATTGTGGGTTCCGTTCTAATCTTTTTTTCGCCTCCTATGGTCATCTTGCCCTTTGTTGGTGTAATGACCTCATACCTTCCGTGTGGTAACTTACGATGAATTTCTGCGTATGACTTTTCACACAGCTTTATATAAGGTTTAAACCTGGGTATCTTTTCTGGTTTCCAGGATTTACGTAATTCTAGACCTAGATTATTTTGCACTACCAGCGACACTTTGTTTGAAGTTTATTGTGATTGTGTCGTGAGACCCCAGAAGGATCCATCCTAAGTCAGTTTTCTGAGCTGCTGGTTGGTACGGTGATTTTTTAATCACTCCGCATATTAAAATGTTGGCACACACATCTGCACCTAGAATCTTATCGGCAGAGGCAGGAGTGTCGCAGTCTGGATGTGGAAGTAATAGCTCTTCCCACGGCTTGTCGTTAGAACCCTTTAGTGGTACAGTTGGTAGATGGTCTGTTAATTTCGATAAGAGGAAGGCGTCCACCACCTGGTTGAATGATGATACAAAATATGGAGATATGATTATGTATACCTTATATTTAATATTATCGTTTTTTATTCCTCAACTTCCGGTTACTTGTAAATCTACTCGGAATTTTGATAGATTGAGTAGCTCGGCTGCTTCTTGCATACTAAAAGATGACTGTGACCCCGGATCTATCAGTGCACGTACTTGTACCCGATATCCAATGCCACTTGTTGCTTTGAGCACAGCCGTGACTAATAAGGGCTCTAGTGTGCTCGTTGTTGTTCTCGGCACAACTTCCTTTGTATGGAATAGTGTGATCCAGTTTTCCAGAGAAAATTCTTCTTGGCGTTTTCACGTTAACCGCGTTCGGCTGTATTTTCAACGCTTCAAGAAACTAGAAACGACGAACTTTCTAGAAACCCAAGGAACTCACTTAACGATTAAATTTTCCGAGGTTTCTTCATAGCTAGTTCATATAAAGGATGTACCTCCTTATCCAGCTTCTTCAATACTAATAGAATTAGTGTTGCATTCCAAGTTGCCATATGCCCAGGTTGTTTATGGCATACAAATTCTCTGTAGTGAAGAGTTTTTGTTGCTGTTGCTGACTCGATATTGTGAGTTGGAAGATTCAGCATGGTTTTTCGATAGGTGCCAATTTTATTTCAGGTTGGCAAATGGTTTCAGTAATAGGATCTTCTGCGTTGCTTGTTGTATTGGTTTTTGGAGTATTACCATTACTTCATCCAAATTTTTTGCTCATTTTGGCATACTGTTGTTCTGACAAATAAGAAGTATAATGATGTTCCTCTACTACTTTAACAAACCTGTTGGCTACATGGCTCTTTTTATTAATTTTCCCGAATTAGCATCTAAATGGTGGAAATTATTTATTTGTTAAGTTTTATACTCTCTGAGGCCAGCTGCAAAAGTAATTCGTTCCTCAAGTTCCTCAAAAGCAAGGTTGTCCTCTACTATGCTGTGTTATTCTTGCCTATTATTTGGACTGACATCACTGCCAACGGTACGTGTTTCAGTGATTTCTATCCATTTTTCGATTGCCCCTGTTTGTTGTTTTATTAGTTTATCATAAACATTATCCAACAGTAAGTCATAATCTCTTTTAACTTGCTTCCTTTCTTGGAAGTAACCTCTGGTATGCTTCTAATTTCGTCGTCAACATCATAGTATCGTTTGTACAAGTTGTTTTGTAGTTTCTAAAAAAGACTGGTGAACTGTTCAGCCGTTTCCTGTTGCTTCTTGATGAGTTTTTCGATGCTGGCCATCTTCTTTCATTGATAACATCGAAATATAATTTAGTATTATAATTCTTGTTATTAGAATTAATTATGCCATGTTCTTCTTCTACTAACACACAACGATTAGCGGATAATCTTCCACGTGCTATCCGACTCGAAGGACCAATGATAACGCCTCAAACTTAGCTAACAATGTTAAGCTTTGTCGGTACTTAAACCAAATAATTATTTTTTTTACGAAGGGAGAAATTATCGAGAAATTTTGCCAGTTTCAGTTTCGATCTGAGTGAGAATAACGAAAAATTTTTTACCAGTCAATCTCATCAGGCTATAGCGACTGAAAATGCTAATTACACTTTAGATTACTTTCTATATATGTATATAGACAACAAACGCAAACACACATATATTAAACTCTCTCTCGATAATTTCTCCCTTCGTAAAAAAAATAATTATTTGGTTTAAGTACCGACAAAACTTAACATTTCAAAACAGAAATCGTATTTATGCGTTAAATAAAGTTAAATTGAAATTTATTAAGAGTTTAATATGTGTGTTTGCGTATAATTCGCTAATACTCAACTACACCTTTGTCTTCAACATATAGAAAATAATTTAAAGTGTAATTAGCATTTTCAGTCGCTATAGCCTGATGAGATTGACTGGTAAAAAATTAAATTTTTCGTTATTCTCACTCAAATCGAAACTGAAACTGGCAAAATTTCTAGATAATTTCTCTCTTCGTTAACTAACAGTATTATTAACTAATAAATTATTAAACTTAGTATTTGTGTTCACAAGTTTAGATTGAACCTCACCAGTGGTAACCCAGCTAGACTTGTAACTCAATACTAACAGAAATATTATGTTTAACAATTTGAACTTATTGTTAGTTAAGTTTGAGGCGTTATCAGGGAAGAAGCTACCTATACTATATATATATATAACACCACAAAATATGGTGGGTAGTTCTGTCATGTGGCGTATCCAAGCTTGCTAAGTTGCTCTTTACCAAACTAAAATTAATAACCTACATTTGGGAGTATTGTCTTCCAAGATCAACTGAATGAATGTGTGTTTTTTCGTGTTAAATTTGTGCTCTTATTTCCCATTGGTTGAAACCACATTATAACAACATTTTCGCTTTCCAGGAGGACAGTTGCTTTGTGGCGGGAATATTTGAATGTTTTATCAGGGAAAATTCTTGGCATGGTGGAAGCGTTCATATTCCGAAAACTGAATTTTTAACTCTACATTTTCATTATACTGGTGGTGGCTCATAAAACAGATGACCGACCAACAAGGCCACGAATGCGATCAAAATTAGACCCAGCTAACAAGCTCATTCAACTTATCCGATGAAACTGTGTCAAGTTAATTCTTGTTAATCATCGCTTCTCTATAATTATGTATCTGCCAAAAAAATTATTCACCCAAACAAAAATATACAAAGATGAACTTGAGAAATCGATACCTTTCTCAAATATATATACCTACCTGCGTACGAAAATCATTAGACTCATAAGATCTTTGATGTTTAAACGAAATAAAAAAAAATAAAAAATAAAATTGGAAAATTCGGAAAAATACTGATTTTGCTCATCTCAATTACTTAACATTTATATAATTATACCCCGTAATACCATAAAAATCTACTCGACGTAGGTATACATATCATAAATACAAATTTTAAGTAGTTTAGTTAAAATGTGCGGGTATATTATATTTACACGTAACATGAAATTTTATTTCGTATTTATTGCGCGAGAAGAAGTTTATTTACACCTCGGAAGTTTATTTATCGTGCACGACGTTTTGGGAATGCTTCATCTATTCTTGTACACTTTGAATTGTTGCGATGTTATTGTTACAAATCACAACAATCACGCTTTTATCTTTTTTGTTATTATTATTGTTGTTATTATTAAACGATTCAAAAAAAAACATAAAAATAAAAATAAAATGTTGTTCACAGTGTGTATGGCGCGATATCCTTGATTCCGGTATTTAACTACCGCATCCACGAGCAGAAAATAATTTTCCTTCAACCGTTTGCGCGCTCTTACAGTTTGTTTGTCATGTTCGTGTATAAATATTATAAATATACAAATATTTTTAAGGTGTAAAGTTGTATACACGATTTTTTAACTTATTTGATAAACAAATCTGCGTACAATGTTTATAAAATTATAGCAAGAGAGGCACAGTGGTTACAGAAACAAAAAAAAATATTTATGAGATGTGATGAGTTCAGGGATTTGCTTAAACGATTTATCTCAAGCAGAGTTATTTAGTCAAAATATTTAGGAAATGTATTTTTAAATTATGATTCAAGGTCAAATAGCATATATTGCATGAATTTAATCACATGGAAAGTTTTTGGAAAAATCGAAAAATGTAATTACGAAAATTACACTGCTAGAACCAACAAATAATTGGCCTAATTACCATAAAATATATACAATGCAGAACGAAATACCTTTTACCTTGTACTAATTAAGATGTTTGTCGTGACCTATAGAAATTAATCCCGATAATTTAAAGTTCAAACACAAAATTAGACAAAAATAACGAGAGATACATTTTCAAAATCGATTTATGTATGTATATTAGAAATCTGTTAAAAACTCAAATGAAATTTTATTGATGATTAATTACCGGTGATTTCATCTAGAAATTATTTAATTTTATGCCCCATTAAGTTTTGATTTTATTACGAAACTATAATTAGATTGTCTTTAATTTATGGCTAAACAAAACTCAGTTGAAATTTTTTTATCGGAAATTTTTTAATGCCACTTCAACAAAATATACTCGTAACTATGTACGTAGTTATTTTAATTACGCAGAATAATTCTAACTTAGGATAACCCCTAAAAATGCAAAATACCCCTTTATGGAGGGTGCCTCCCTTATTTTTAAATTGGTGTAACTAAATGTAATATTAATAGTTTTTATACAATACAAAAATAGAGTAAATTTACGTTAAATAAAAATAAAAAATCCCTAGGTTTAATTATAGGGGTTGAAATTACCCCTAAACAGTTTAAAATTTTAAATTAAAATTGTTTATTACTTAAAGGCCTCTTGTTACTATATGGTAAATGTTCAACCTATGCAGTCAGAATTCATGGGCCGATCCAAATTTCATATAAGTACTATAGGCTGATGTCTTCGATTTGGACACTACTAAGGTAGGCCGTTTTGAAGTAAAAAATTGTCGTTATATTTCACCACAATTTCTACGACTGTATTTGCAAAAGGTACACTTTTAACATACAACTGTTAAATTTGACCAAATTGCAATGTTGAAATGAAATCATAACATTTTATGTGAAAGGTCCTTGAATTTTATTCTCTCAACTAATTAAAATGAAAAAAATTTTGTCCGGAAAGAAAGCCTCCAAGGAAGGCAGTGGGGTTAAAAAAAATGTTCTGGGGATGGATGTCACAATTTTAACAAAACAAACTTTTATTAAAATAATCTAGATCCACCCCTGCGTTAATTGATAGCAGATAATAGAAAATCGGTGGAGTGAAGTAACGTCCGTGTGTCTTATTTCCAGTGGCGGCTGGTCCATGAATGCGGGACATAAAGACATTCAGGTTTTTCTAGAGTAGATGTAGGATTGGGCTTTTTCGATCTCGAGTTTTGCTTCGTTTGTGTTGATAATGTTGGTAGACATGAAGGAGTAGTATTCTCGTATCCCATATGGCCTTTTCTGACTTCATCGTTCAGTCCGAATGATTTACGCCACGGCTTCATATAATCAGCTGATGACAACGTTCTCATTAGACCGTCGCCATTACCTATGTTTTCAACTCAATATTAGTGATTCTTCATTTTTTTGATTATTTGGTAGGGATCAATTTTTCTCTCTCATTTTGGTTCCTATCATCGGACTTCAAACGGACTTCTTCCAATAGGCCTGTTGAAAGTGCCATTTATATATCGCTGTGCAGTGAAGGGTTGTCCATACTCAGTTTCGTCAAAATCGATATATTAATTTTGTTTATTATCTTAACCTGGCCATTTCCTCTTGGAACTCCGGTTGTCACTGTATGTAGATTGACGTTTGATTGTTGTAAAACATGATCCGTCGTCGCATATTATTCGTCTTGGGTTTCCAAATATCGTTTGTTGTATACAAAAGCGGTAAATTTTTGACGGCTCGAATTCTCGCATCTATTGGTTTGATCGTACCGTTGGAAACTATTTGTCGAAGGTATTCTACGGTTGGCTTTATAAATTGGCATTTAGTATAATAATATCATCAACGTAAATTATGACTTCACCTATCATAATAAACTCCTTGAATACGTTGTTTATAAATCCCATAAATACGGCAGGGCTGTTGCAATACCGAAACGGAACTTTCTTAAATTCGTACTGGTTTGAGTCTGCAATAAATGCTGTATCTAATACCAAGTTTCATGATCTACATTTACACAAAAGAAACCATCTTTCAAGTCCAGTATACTGTATACTTTCGCTGTGGCTAATTTGTCCAACTGTTCTTCCATATTCGGCATTGGGTACTTATCCTTCAAAACTTGCGCGTTAAATTTTCTGTAATCTACGCAGACTCTGTATTTTCCGTTTTTCTTTCTTACTACCAGACTTGCAAATTCTAAGTTAGATTCGGCTATTATACCATAATGTAACCAATTCGTCACTTGTTCATCTACATTTTTTTTTTCAAGTGGTGCCAAGCGTATACATACATCGCTACCAACGTTCTTTTTCGAATTATAAAATTCTTACTTTTTTATTAATTTTTTTGTTGAATGTTAATTAATTCATGTAATTTCTAATATGCTACCGGTGGTTAGACCATTTTAATTGTGTTTCGATTAACACGAGAAGTATATT
The DNA here is from genome assembly GCA_958295665.1 of Tipula vernalis. Taxonomy (NCBI): domain Eukaryota; kingdom Metazoa; phylum Arthropoda; class Insecta; order Diptera; family Tipulidae; genus Tipula; species Tipula vernalis. Next base: position 43,498,464 of record OY282560.1, read on the forward strand.
AGTATTTACGAACAGTAATTCAACGAAACCGACTAATAGACATAATTCTATTTATTTAATTAAATGATTTTTAATATGTTTCGAAGATTGTAAGAGAATTCAATCCAGTTTCGAACTGATGAGCTTATGATTATGAAAAAATCAATCTTCTCATCAGGCCGCGGCGACTGGACTGATTATACCACAATTTACATTCTATATGTACAGAATGTGCTGTGCTTTAAGTACTAGCGAATCGTACTAATACAGATGAATTCTCTTACAATTTTTTTTCTTCTTCACGATATTCACACTGTCGGTTTCGTTGAATTACTGTTCGTAAATACTAATATACTTCTCGTGTTAATCGAAACACAATTAAAATGGTCTAACCACCGGTAGCATATTAGAAATTACATGAATTAATTAACATTCAACAAAAAAAATTAATAATGTAAAAATTAGCTTACACACAGAGCAGTGTGAATATCGTGAAGAAGAAAAAAATTGTAAGAGAATTCATCTGTATTAGTACGATTCGCTAGTACTTAAAGAACAGCACATTCTGTACATATAGAATGTAAATTGTGGTATAATCAGTCCAGTCGCCGTGGCCTGATGAGAAAATTGATTTTTTCATAATCAAAAGCTCATCAGTTCGAAACTGGATTGAATTCTCTTACAATCTTCGAAACATATTAAAAATCATTTATAAAATTCTTTTAAATTGAGTACGAATTCGTAGTATTGTATATTCACATCCAATTTGAAATTATCTATGTCAATTTTCATTAATGGCAATGTTTCGTCATCATTAGGATTATTCTGCAAATCGGAGATTTCTGCTATACTTTTTTCAAAACTTTGTAGTCTTTCATTGTGTACTAAATCGACACCAATAATCATCTCTTTCTTTAAGTCGGTTTTTTGGTGGTAATCCTTGCTTTTCATATAGATGTCTTCCCGGATTACGGTGATATGACTTCCAGTATCAAGGCGTTATTATTTAACACATGCTCTTCCTGTGTTGGAACACTGATACGATTTATGTCCAAACTCAAAGCATTTGAAGCTTTTTCGTTCGAGTTATTTATAACGGCAATTTTTCGAATAGTGTCTTGTTTCACCACAGTTACAACATTTAAAATGCAATGAATTTGCCTTAGAATTTGTGTTGTTGCCTTCCTAGCAGTTGCATCTCGTTTCATAGACATCCATTTATTTTTGTCGGTATTATCAAAACCAATTTTGGTGTTTAGATTTCGATTTTATCAGCTCAACGTCTTTAGCTCTTTGTTTCACTGTGAACTCTTTTCTGAGTACGTCTTTCAATTGCCCCCACGTCTTAACATTGCGGCAACAATCAAGCATTAATTTTGCGTTTCCCGTCAATAGCTTCTTCCTATAAATCAATTTATGTAAACCGTACCAACCAGCTATCTCGGTATTATCTTCAAAATTCTCCAACCATTTTTCAACACTGACTGTATCATTTCCGTCAACTTTAAGTAACCTTTTGTCATTTCATTCTGTCTCACGTTCTTCAGTTTCGCCCGTCATTGCGTCAAACGGTCGCGTACGCAGTGTAGCTTTTCGCCCTTTTACAAACAAACCTGTTTTCTGCAATTCGCCTTTCAAATCATTAACGCTCAACTGTGGCATACTCATTAAAATGTTTCTCAATTATTCGGTTTTAGAAATAAGTCTTACAATAATCGAAGAATCGAAGAATAAATTTCTTAAACTATTCATAAACATCATAAATTTTAAAAAACTCGCCTTATTCCTTAAAATTTCGTCTTAATTCGTCTTTGGATCTTTGGAGTAGAAATATTACATTTGAATGACACAAATTATAACTGTCTGTTCTTCAATGTTCCTCAAATATTTAATATAACTGCCTCTGTCACTTTTGACAGTTCAAAAAAACAAAACTATTTGTAATTTAAAAATTCGCCTCGTTGTTTGTTTTGACTTTCCATGTGGGCTTTTTTTCACAATTGAAACTTCGGGGTTTTAAAACATTCGACCGTTGGATACTAGGTTTTGCCTCGTTTGTGTTGATTGTCTTAGAAGACATGAAGTTGATACTTGATTAGCAGAGTTTTAAAAGTATGTCACAATATTTACGGGAAACCTAACAAATACAATTTAGATACATATTTTGACGGCCCGTCAACAATTGGTTAAAAAGTAATAGTTGCCAGAGGGAAATGAGGCAGACCGGTTACCTGATTTGAAATAATCTCAAAGAATTGCTGAAACTGGTCAATAATTATGAATGATCTTTAACATAACCGAATACCTATAGTCTCGGTCCCAAGCAACACAACGTCATTCAAATGCGCCAAAAAAAAAAAATTTCAAGAATTTCTCTGGAATAATATCGTTAATTACAAAAATACCACAAATACAGCCCCGTAAAATCTCTAATAATCTCGAAAATATTGAATAATGTGCCTGGTTTTCCTCATAGCTAAATTTCAAAATTGTGGTCACATCGATTATACGAACCGTGCGTTACACATTCAACAAGGCAATCGAAAATTATCATAACTCGACCGATTGCCTTTGCAGAACACTATTCGATCTTCGGTCACGTTGGTGTTTCAGGCAATATGTCTCGTATAATCGCGAATGTATCGCGAAAAATTCAAATTAACATCTCCTGCAAGGTTAGAATAGTGTCGCCAACCACCCATCGTCGTTGAGACTTCGTTGATTTAACTGCGGCCTTCCAGAGGCCGCCAAAGTGTGCTACTGGTGGAATTAAATACCAAGTTATTTTGTCTTCTAGAAGTAAATTGGAAATAGCATTAGAATTTTGTGTGCCAACAAAATTGGTGCTGTATAAATCTACACATCCGAACATAAACCACGACACAAAGCGCTTTATGGCTGCTACAAAGTCTTCATTGGTAATGTCACTCACTAATTCGAAGTGTACTGTCTTTTTGCTTAGGCATACGAATAAGGCAATGTAAATTTTTTGAGATTTCTCTCCCCTCATTTCCGCAAACAGACTTGCATTGGACAAGCATAATCGACTCCAATTTTAAGAAAAGTTGGCTCGTCCAAATTGTAGATATGTAGTAAGTTTCTCAATTTTTGGAAGTTGGTGATCGTCTAATATTAATCGGGGATTAAAAGAGACTTGTAATAGCCGCAAAACCTAATTTTATTGTCAACCTTCCGTACTGGGAAAACGGGATCCTGTTTTGTCTCAAAAGTGTGACTTCGGTTCAAGAGCTTAATTATGAACGAAAGAAGAAAGTTTATATGATGTAGAAAGCTTAAATATCCCGTATATAAATGTATCTATATCAAAAGCATTTTCAAGTCAAATTCAGGCCGAATAGCAATGAACTTGGTTATTTATTAACCGATTTTGTTTAAATTCGATTTGCCCGATGGAAATGGGATTCTAAAATGATTGTTGCATAAAGATCCGGAAAATGGCCAATTAGGAAGAAACTTGGTGATTTATTTACCGATTATGATGAAATTCAAAATAAACGATGAAAATGGGATTCTAAAATGATTTTCACATGAAGTTTTGAATTAAGGCCAATTAGGAAGGAACATGGTCGTTTCTTTACCGATTTCATGTCATATTTATCGAATTTTATCACAATCGGTCTAGAAATAACCGAGTTTCTTCCTAATTGGCCATATTCCGGAACTTTTTCTAAATATAATTTTAGAGTCCCATTTTCATGGTTAATAAACAGTTAAATTCCTTCCTAATTGACCATATTCCAGCACTTCTTCTAAATACCATTTTAGAATCCCAATTCCCTCGTACAAATCGAATTACAACATAATTGATTAAAAACCAATAAATTTTCTTCATAATTGGTCCTATTCCAGAACTTCATTTAAAAATCATTTTAGAATAACATTTCCATCGTGGATTCTCCATTTCACAATAATCGATTAAGAAATAACAAAGTTCCTTCCTAATTGGCCTAAATTTGACTTCAAATGCTATTTATGGATAAACTTCTATATGAGATAATCAAATTTTCTGCATTTAGATCTAAGGAATATTCGGAAATAAGAGATAGGCCAACCTCCTATTAGTCTCTTAAACCGAGGTTTTACAGGATATATTATAAAATAAATCCCGGAATTTCCCGATCATACTTTTGAGACCGCGATCCGGGATCCTGTTTGAGAAACCCTAACTGGCAATAATCTAATTCATCTTCAACAATTTTTTTTAATCTCACACGGGCATGGTGTGGCTTTAATAAAAATTAGACATAATCAGGTTTAAGATTAATGTTGATTTGTATGTCAGTCATATTCCCTATTGAATTTTGAAAAACGCTTGGATAATTATTAATTAATTTTTCTGTTAAACTGTCAGAGTCATACCGATTTTTAATGTATTGCAACGTTATCTTTAATGACATGTAAGTATACTGCAATTTCAATGATATGTAAGTACATTGGTAACATAATTCGAATTAAAATTTCGAGTGAAATATGCTAAAGTAAAATAGGATTTAGAATTTTTTAAGAAATAAAAACTTTTTGTGATAAATTAATAGGCAATATTTTTCAGGACTTAAGATTAGTACATTAATTATGCTCAAATAAAGAATAATGCTCGGCGAACAGCGTTTAATCTTATTTGACGTCATGAAATTTTTTCTGATCCCATTGATGGGGAATAATAGCCTTAGATGCCGAGAATCAAAAGACGTATACAGCATTACTCAAGAGTGAGAAGCAAAAACAATTTTTTTTTGTTACGTCATACCGATTTTCCCGTTTTTTTTATGGGGAGTAATGGCTTTAAATGTCCTAAATCAAATGGTGTTTATGCCATTTCTCAACGGTGGGGCGGAAAACCAATTTTTAAATTGATTTTTAGGGTGTATCGCTTTTGCCCTTTTGAATAATTTATTGTTTAAGCGAATAACATCAAGGATTGGCGCAAGATGCCATTAACGGAGAATAGCTTTAAGTATCTTGCATCAAAAGACATATACGTATATGTCTTGACATATATGATAAAATTAAGATAGCAAGTATCATCTCTTTCTAATAGTATATGGGCTATATTCTCATACGTCTAGCAAGGCGAATTGTTGCTATTAGTAAACATAGCGGAATTGCCAGTCACAATTTAGAAAATAACAAATTACATTCTCAATACGTCTAGCAAATCCCCCATAATATTTTATTCGCTGCGATGTCGCGATGCGAAGTTGGACTAGGTTTGCTTCGTGAAGTTTGACATTTCAGATTTGTTATTGAAAAATTCAACCTAAGACGAAACACTTTTCTTTGAATATTGCAGTAATTCCTTTGACTTATCATTCAGAGAGTTAATTTTTTTCAGAAATAGGATGTGTGGCCTTACCTAAAAATACTTTAATATTTGATTTACCATCTCAAAAACGTGATAGCAAGTTTTTGTGCTATTTTGACTGCTAATGATTAGCAAAAATTTTTGAGAATGTGAAAATGTGCCAATTTGCTTGCAATGAGGTGTGGGTGATACTTGGTATATGTGGTATTTTTTTTATTATAAACTTCCCACCCATATAATTTAATATTATTTTAAATACTAAGCAAATATTACTGTTTATTCATACCATCTAAAGGGGTCTATTTGAAATTTTGCTTAATTAAATGAAACAGAAAGATTTCTATCAGTTTGAACTTATCCTAAGAACTGAGAAATTCTAATTAATAAATATTCAATTCTTCCGCTTAGAACTCCTATAGTTCTTAACATTTATTTTTTACAAAAGTTTTGCTTTATCATTGAAGAATAACTCTCCAGAAAGCACTCTTTGTTGCAAGCCCAATTCTTCCAAATTTTCAAAATTAAGGTCAATGTTGTGAAATGTTATATGGTAGCCTTGAGTTGTTTGTTTAATTTTTGACGAGAGCTTTCGAGGATTTCGAGAGTTTTTTACCAAGTCAGGTTATTTATTCATGACTTTCTAAATCTTCCGAGATTTTCAATTTTTCGGGATTATTCGATATTTCCCAGATTATTAGACATTTTCGAGGTTTACAATAATTGATATGCGTGGCGTTCGTTTGTTTATTGAGGAAAAAGTTTGTGGCAATTTTTATTCACTGTAAGCTTTACCTGAATTGCACCTTTAATCGCATTGCCAGTGGAGAGAGGACCAGGTCAGGTTGGAGCAGTTCATGATGCACGATTCCCTTCCAATCCCACCAAACACAAAGCATTACCTTACGTGGTGTCAGTCCGGACTTTGCCACCTGATACACAGATGGAAAATCGGTCCATTAAATTTTTCACTGTTAATTCATGTGGTATCCAAATATCGAGCTTATTTTTGTTTTCAGCCTTATGCAAATGGTTAAAAACTGTTTTTGGTCAATGTTTAGTTCCGCAGCAATGTCATAAGATGAGATGTGCCGGTTTTCCGCAATTTGTTGAAGAATTTCATTGACCTTTTCAACGATTGGTTGATCAGAGCGCGGCGCGTCTTTAACATCGAAATTTCCAGAGCGGAAAAGAGCAAACACATTTGCGTGCCGTTGATTTTGATAAAGTATCTTCACTATAAACATCACAAATTTTTTCAACAAATACAATTTCTCTTGACTGAATTGACGAATGTCACAATGTTTATTTTTAATAATCTGGGCTGATACGATTAGTATCACCAAAGTCATGCGACTCTAAAGCCATCATAAAGAGACCCGTAGTAAATAATTGTCCACCGATAGCACTAACAACAACTTTGGTACACAATTAAAGGCAGATTTGAGCCAAATTTTAAGCTTTTTATAATTTATTTAGGAATAGGAAGGCAAAATATTCAGGGTTGTTTGCTTCTTTCGCTGGAAAACTGACTTTAAAAAGACGGAATATTCGTCTATCAAAGGGACGCTATTCACATTTTCGCTGGTATGGAGAATATGAAGTGATCAGCGAGTCGCTTTCTGTGTGTACTTCAGTCTGCTTCTGATATTCAATAACAGTGTTGCAAATATAGCTGTTAAAATATTCATGGTTTGCGAAAATCAAGGCACCCACCTATGAAATGAGACAACCTTATGTTCTGGCTGAAGGGAAGAATAATCATAATTTGACTGGCGTTGAATTTTTTACCGATGCATTTTTGCTTGGTATACCATATACATAGTAGTGCAGCAACCGATAACTTAAACCGCAGGGTTATGGAGGTTTGTTGAAATTTTTAATGTTTTTTACACACAAACCAAACTAGCAAATCTAGATAGGATTGTTAAATTATTGGACATTATTTACGGTTTTTGTCGTTTAGGCTAATTGCCGCAGTTGACTAATAAGAAAGGAGAAGAGAAAAAATTCAAATGTATTGAGAAGGAATTCTCGAGGCAGTGACACTGTTTTTTTACAAACATTTTCGCTTACAAAACATAAAGTTACACTACTGTCTGTGATACACCACCACAATGCTACCGAATCTAAAAAAAAAAATGAATCGTTTTATATAGTATACAACAAATAGAACATAAAATTTGGAATTTCAAATTTCGAGTCAATATTATTTGTTAAAATTAAAGTCTAATTTTGAAACAGATAAATATCCCAAAATACCGCAAATATCGATCTATCTAAATTTTTTCCAATATTTTGCTCTCCCAACTTTCACCCTATAAGATATAAGAAAGTCGAAACACTGTGAAGAAGTCAGTTGGTTTAATGCCAAAATATTCTCCTCGGACAAGAAATATGTAAGATCAAAACAAAACATAATGAAAATGTAAACATTTATGATTCTACATTCTAGCGAATTCAATGTTTTGACGGAAATTATATTCAAATTCCAATAATATCGTCGTATATAATAATAGATCAAGTATTTGCCAATAAACACATTTGGTTTCTGGTAACGAATTGTGTTAATTTCATTTTAGCCACAAATTGCATTTTTAATGATTTCATGAATGTGGCGATGAGATCATAAATTACTTCCGAAAAAAAAACAAGTTAATTCGTCTTAGAAGACAATATAATTTACAAATCTAAAAGGTAAACATAGAACAACCTCTAATTTTGGAATAATATTGAATCATCCGGATATAAAAATTTCGGAGTTTATTTTAATTTTTTTAATTTTTTTGTACAAAAAATTAGGTTTTATCAAAGAAAATGATTTTTTTTTTTTTTTTTTCATAATTTTCATTGTAATTTTCTAAAAAAATACAATAATTGTGAAATTAAACATTAAAAATTGACGTATATATGTATTATTATTATTTTAATTTAAAATAAAATTAATATTGGTCCAGTTTTTTTTTTTTTCTATTTTTAACCGTACGAGTACGTACGTATACGTGTACTGAAAACGCGAGGAGATCGCGCGCACAATAATGGAAAATACAATCGAGAAAATTAACCAATGAGTGTAAAATTATGTGTCTGTATGCTTATATGACAATCTACAGTGGTTTAGATAAATGGTATTCGAGTAATATTTAGGTTCATTCGGATCTTTTTTTTTTTTAATTTCACAGTCTAACCAGTATTCTGATCAAACATTGATGCTGACACTTTTTTGTGCCGCCAAACGCATACGCTACGCCACACACAAGTTGCTTGTATTAGTGTAATTAAAATTAACAAAACACGTCTGTTTTTCTCAAAGTGGTTTTAACGCGTACCATATAATGAAAATACATTTTCATCTCCGCGTTTTATATTTTAGTCTCGCGATCATTTTAATTGAGGATAGACTTTAGTCAAATAAAAATAAAATTGTTGGCACATAGTTTAGTGTGAAATTAGTATATGCGGAGATAATAGTGAAAGTGTTTTATTAATTTATAATACAACAACGGATTTAATAAAATTGTGATAAATTATTAATGAAAATTTTAATTTAATTGTGGTGATATTTTTTTAGTGTGGTTCTTAGCATGGAAATTATACGACGATAAACAACTGTGACTTCAAATGCTGACAGTTTTAAATTAATAAATCAAAAATCTTTGTGTAATTTTTATGAGTTCTTGAGTGCTGAAGCAATATTTAAAATAATAATCTGGCAAAATAACCGGAACTAAGTGCGAAATTAACAATTAATGCTGAATTATTTATTGCAAGATTTTCCTTTTCGTGGACCTCCAAAAAGTGATTTGCGTCCAAAAAATTAATTTCTCTAGATAGAGAGAACAGGTAAAGTATACGACCAGTAAATTCCCAATTTACTCGTTTTTAAGAATTGTCAAATAGCTACGCTGTCTCAATTTCAAAAAAACAAACAGAACCGTTCAAAGTTAAAAGTGATTTTGTCGTCTCCAATATAAACTAGAAGTTTTTTTATTTTAAACTAAATTCCAATTTTTATTTAGCAAGCTTAAAGCTAAATGATTCACGTAAATAAATACGATTCCGAATGGTTTTATAGCCCCTGAACTTCGCAATTCTTACAAAATTCAACTATTTCGAGGATTCTACTCCTTATGAATTCGTAATTTTATCTGAACGTTTCTGAATTTTTCAATTAGATTATTTCGATAATTTTTTTTAAAGGTTTTTCATTGGTCCAGAAAAAGGAGAAAAGCTTTTGTAGAAAAATATTTTATCTGTTGACAATATTTCGAAAAATGCAGGTGTTCAAATTTCCTTTCTTCAGCTGTGAAATCGAGGAAGAGAAGTTCTTTCATCGAAACGTTGTTAGTCCGAAATCTAAGAGCAATATATTAAGTTAAAATATTGACATTGTGACTTAATTACAAACTGACCATAAAATTTATTCGAGTTACATAAGTAATCAGTAATCCGAGTCCACCTTTTGTGTTAATATTCATGCATACAAAACACAAGAAAAAAATGGAGGTGTGGCCAACACACGACTTTCTTTTACGAACAGAGAATTTTGAAATTTTTTTTTTTTTAATTTTTTTTTTTTATTTGTTTTTAATTTTTGGAAACATTTTGTATTAATTAGTATTTTGTAAACCTTATACTTTTTAAGATATTTGCAAAACAAATTTTCTGGACCAAGGGAGTGGCCACTTCCGGTTAGCCGATTTGGAGTAAAATTCACTGGGACCTCCCAATTTATCAAAAAAGCTTAAATTGGAAGTTTCAGTTCGATTAATTAAACCATATGGGCTGTAGAGAGGACACAGACAGACTGACAGACTAACAGACTAACAGACTGACAGACTGACAGACTGACAGACTGACAGACTGACAGACTGACAGACTGACAGACTGCCAGACTGACAGACTGATAGACTGACAGACTGACAGACTGACAGACAGACACCATTCCGAAACCCACTTTTTCGGACTCAGGGGACCTCAAAACAAATAAATCTGTAAAAATCTCAAGGTCCAAAATTTTCAGGATTACTATACTTTATTTTACGAGAGTAAAAGAAAATAAAAAACGCTAATCGATACGAATCGTTCGTTTAGTAAAAGTTCTGCAAAATTATTTTTTGGAAATCGCACCCAAATCCCAAGGGCCAATATCGGCCATTGCCAACAATGATGACAAAGGTTTCGCTAGCACATGGAATAGGTTCCTTAATTACCTAGTTAGAAAACCCTAATCCATACGGATCCTTCGTTTAGTAAAAGTTCTACGAAATTATTTTTTTGGAAATCGCACGCAACCCCCAAGAGCCAATATCGGCCATTGGCAACAATGATGACAGAGGTTTGGCTAGCACATAGAACAGGTTGCTCAAATACCTAGTTAGAAAACCCTAATCCATACGGATCGTTCGTTTAGTAAAAGTTCTGCAAAATTATTTTTTGGAAATCGCACACAAATCCCAAGGGCCAATATCGGCCATTGCCAACAATGATGATAAAGGTTTGGCTAGCACATGAAATAGGTTCCTTAATTACCTAGTTAGAAAACCCTAATCCATACGAACCGTTCACTTAGTAAAAGTTCTGCAAAATAATTTTTTGGAAATCGCACTCAATTCCCAAAGGCCAATATCGGCCATTGCCAACAATTATGACAAAGGTTTCGCTAGCACATGGAATAGGTTCCTTAATTACCTAGTTAGAAAACCCTAATCCATAATGATCCTTCGTTTAGTAAAAGTTCTACGAAATTATTTTTTGGAAATCGCACGCAACATCCAAGGGCCAATATCGGCCATTGCCAACAATGATGACAAAGGTTTGGCTAGCACATAGAACAGGTTGCTCAATTACTTAGTTAGAAAACCCTAATCCATACGGATCGTTCGTTTAGTAAAAGTTCTGCAAAATTATTTTTTGGAAATCGCACTCAACTCCCAAGGGTCAATATAATGATGACAAAGGTTTGGCTAGCACATGGAATAGGTCCCTTAATTACCTAGCTAGAAAACCCTAATACATACGAATCGTGCGTTTAGTAAAATTTCTGCAAAATTATTTTTTGGAAATCGCACCCAAATCCCAAGGGCCAATATCGGCCATTGCCAACAATGATGACAAAGGTTTCGCTAGCACATGGAATAGGTTCCTTAATTACCTAGTTAGAAAACCCTAATCCATACGGATCCTTCGTTTAGTAAAAGTTCTACGAAATTATTTTTTGGAAATCGCAAACAACATCCAAGGGCCAATATCGGCCATTGCCAACAATGATGACAAAGGTTTGGCTAGCACATAGAACAGGTTGCTCAATTACTTAGTTAGAAAACCCTAATCCATACGGATCGTTCGTTTAGTAAAAGTTCTGCAAAATTATTTTTTGGAAATCGCACTCAACTCCCAAGGGTCAATATAATGATGACAAAGGTTTGGCTAGCACATGGAATAGGTCCCTTTATTACCTAGTTAGAAAACCCTAATACATACGAATCGTGCGTTTAGTAAAATTTCTGCAAAATTATTTTTTGGAAATCGCACCCAAATCCCAAGGGCCAATATCGGCCATTGCCAACAATGATGACAAAGGTTTGGCTAGCACATGGAATAGGTTCCTTAATTACCTAGTTAGAAAACCATAATCCATACGGATCCTTCGTTTAGTAAAAGTTCTACGAAATTATTTTTTGGAAATCGCACGCAACACCCAAGGGCCAATATCGGCCATTGCCAACTATGATGACAAAGGTTTCGCTAGCAAATGGAATAGGTCCCTCAAATACCTAGTTAAAAACCCCTAATCCATACGGATCATTCGTTTAGTAAAAGTTCTGCAAAATTATTTTTTGGAAATCGCACTCAACTCCCAATGGCCAATATCGGCCATTGCCAACTATGATGACAAAGGTTTTGCTAGCAAATGGAATAGGTCCCTCAAATACCTAGTTAAAAAACCCTAATCCATACGAACCGTTCGTTTAGTAAAAGTTCTGCAAAATTATTTTTTGGAAATCGCACCCAAATCCCAAGGGCCAATATCGGCCATTGCCAACAATGATGACAAAGGTTTCGCTAGCACATGGAATAGGTTCCTTAATTACCTAGTTAGAAAACCCTAATCCATATGGATCCTTCGATTAGTAAAAGTTCTACGAAATTATTTTTTGGAAATCGCACGCAACACCCAAGGGCCAATATCGGCCATTGCCAACTATGATGACAAAGGTTTCGCTAGCAAATGGAATAGGTCCCTCAAATACCTAGTTAAAAACCCCTAACCCATACGGATCGTTCGTTTAGTAAAAGTTCTGCAAAATTATTTTTTGGAAATCGCACCCAAATCCCAAGGGCCAATATCGGCCATTGCCAACAATGATGACAAAGGTTTCGCTAGCACATGGAATAGGTTCCTTAATTACCTAGTTAGAAAACCCTAATCCATACGAACCGTTCGTTTAGTAAAAGTTCTGCAAAATTATTTTTTGGAAATCGCACACAAATCCCAAGGGCCAATATCGGTCATTGCCAACAATTATGACAATGGTTTCGCTAGCACATGGAATAGGTTCCTTAATTACCTAGTTAGAAAACCCTAATCCATACGGATCCTTCGTTTAGTAAAAGTTCTACGAAATTATTTTTTGGAAATCGCACGCAACATCCAAGGGCCAATATCGGCCATTGCCAACAATGATGACAAAAGGTTTGGCTAGCACATAGAACAGGTTGCTCAATTACTTAGTTAGAAAACCCTAATCCATACGGATCGTTCGTTTAGTAAAAGTTCTGCAAAATAATTTTTTGGAAATCGCACTCAACTCCCAATGGCCAATATCGGCCATTGCCAACTATGATGACAAAGGTTTTGCTAGCAAATGGAATAGGTCCCTCAAATACCTAGTTAAAAAAACCTAATCCATACGAATCGTTCGTTTAGTAAAAGTTCTGCAAAATTATTTGTTGGAAATCGCACTCAACTCCCAAGGGTCAATATAATGATGACAAAGGTTTGGCTAGCACATGGAATAGGTCCCTTAATTACCTAGTTGGAAATCGCACTCGACTCCCAAGGGCTAATATCGGCCATTGCCAAAAATGATGACAAAGGTTTGGCTAGTACATAGAATAGGTCCCTCAAATACCTAGTTAAAAACCCCTAATCCATACGGATCGTTCGTTTAGTAAAAGTTCTGCAAAATTATTTTTTGGAAATCGCACTCAACTCCCAATGGAAAGTATCGGCCATTGCTACAAATGATGACAAAGGTTTCGCTAACACACAGAATAGGTCCCTCAAATACCTAGTTAGAAAACCCTAATCCATACGAATCGTTCGTTTAATAAAAGTTCTACGGAGTTATTTTTTGGAAATCGCACTCAACAATGATGATAAAGATTTCGCTAGCACATGGAATAGGTCCCCCCCTAGTTAAAAAACCCTAATCCATACGAACCGTTCGTTTAGTAAAAGTTCTGCAAAATTATTTTTTGGAAATCGCACTCAACACCCCAGGGCCAATATCGGTCATTGCCAACAATGATGACAAAGGTTTGGCTAGCACATAGAATAGTTAGCTCAATTACCTAGTTAGAAAACCCTAATCCATACGGATCGTTCTTTTAATAAAAGTTCTACGAAATTATTTTTTGGAAATCGCACTCAACTATGATGATAAAGATTTCGCTAGCACATGGAATAGGTCCCTTAATTACCTAGTTAAAATTGAGGTGTGGCCAACACACGACTTTCTTTTACGAACAGAGAATTTTGAGAAATTTTATTGTTTTTCTTAATTTTTTTTTTAATTTTTAAATTTTTAAATTTTTTTTTTAATTTTTTATTTTTATTTGTTTTTAATTTTTGGAAACATTTTGTATTCAGTTGTTTTTTGTAAACCTTATACTTTTTAAGATATTTGCAAACCAAATTTTCTGGACCAAGGGTGTGGCCACTTCCGGTTAGCCGATTTGGAGTAAAATTCACTGGGACCTCCCAATTTATCAAAACAGCTCAAATCTGAAGTTTCAGTTCGATTGATTAAACCATATGGGCTGTAGAGAGGACACAGACAGACTGACAGACTGATAGACAGACAGACAGACACCATTTCGAAACCCACTTTTTCGGACTCAGGGGACCTCAAAACAAATAAATCTCTAAAAATCTCAAGGTCCAAAATTTTCATGAATACTATACTTTATTTTACTATAGTAAAAGAAAGTAATAACGGAACAGTGTTACAATGCAATAATCACTGTCACGCCAAATTATCAAATAAATCTTAAAGCCAAATCAAATTCTTCTTCTGATTTATTTTAATATCCTAATTTTCTTTAGAGCTCATTTTATAGGCGGACCTCAAAAATGGTTAGCATTGTGTTTTTTGGAAAGCAAAGAAAATTTGGGAAAAAATAAAAATTGAAATTAAAATTGGCTTCGACAAAAGATTGATCGTATTAGTCATATTTTTCGACTTGCGAATTGATTTGCCAGATTATTGAGTATTTGCCCCTATCTCTATAAGAATATTACATACATATAAAAATATTATTCAAGTTTCGGTGGGGTCTTTCAGATTTTTATAAAATTGAGTAGTCTGGATCAGGAATACTACTTACAAATTGTTTTCCTTATTTTCCTCACATTTTTCAATGACGAAAAATTGTTTGTTTTAAATATTGTTAGTTGTGTTTCAAGCCTTAAAAATGGTGTATCACATCACAAAATCGACTTAATTAAAAAGGTTAGGCCACTGTTTTTCAAAATAAACAAAGACCTAAGTTTGTACTTAATACCATTTTCTTTAGTGTAATATTCTTGCTTGCATGCACAGCTCAAACTGCTTTTTTTTCTCAGGTAGAGGAATGGGTATCCAGCGCAAAAATACGGTTTCTTTAAAGTTAGCCGAAAGTTTTCAGCCGAAAGTAATAAACTGTCGATAATGCAGATTGTGTCGTGGCTATCTCGGCCAAAATAACCAAAAAACTGGTACTTCCATATAGCGATTTTATGGCTGGATACAGGCTCATTTTGGATTGTCACTGCTTACTATAAGAATTATACGTAAAGTTTTATCAGAGGGGTGTAATATAAAATTTAAAAATTGTATAAATTGAACCTTTAAAGTGTGAACCTTTTAGCCAGTAGATCAAAAATTATAAGATCAAATTCAAAATTTAGAGTGTCGTGTCTGGAAAGTTATTTCAATTCGTGTGGTTAGCTAACAGCATCTCCAGAAAAGCTATCAGATCTAGCTTTATGTGGGGAAAATTCGTTTGAATGAAAGGCCCATATAAAATTTAAAAATTTATATAATTTGAACCCTTACAAAGTGTAAAATCTGGAAAGTATTTCAATTAGTGTGCCTAATCATCAGTTACCCTAAGAAAAATTATCAGGAAATGTTTCATGTGGGGAGCCCAAAAAATTTGTTTGAATGGAAGGCGCATAGAAAATTTAAAAATTTGGATAAATACAATCCTTAAAGCGTCATGTCTGAAAAGTGTTTCATTTAATGTGTTTAATCCGTAGTTATCTCTAGAAAATATAAAGTCAAATTTTATGTGGGGAGTCCGGGAAAATTCGTTTGAATGAAAGTCCCATAGAAAATTTGAAAGTTTGTATAAATTCAACCCTTAAAGTGCCATGTCTGAAAAATGTTTCAATTACCTAGTATGTCTAGGCCAACGTTCTCTCTAGAAAAATTATCAGGGAAATTTCATGTGTGGGAGCGGCGACGGCTTGAAACTAAACTTCTAATTTAGTCTTGATTAATTTGGTCCCTGATTTGCACCAGATTTGCGCATAGAAAATTTAAAAATTTGGATAAATTCAAACCTTAAAGCGTCATGTCTGGAAAGTGTTTCATTTAGTGTGTTTAGTCCGTAGTTATCTCTAGAAAAATTATAAAGTCAAATTTCATGTGAGGAGACCGGGAAAATTCGTTTGAATGAAAGTCCCATAGAAAATTTAAAAGTTTTTATAAATTCAACCTTTAAAGTGTCATGTCTGAAAAATGTTTCAATTACCTAGTATGTCTAGGCCAACGTTCTCTCTAGAAAAATTATCAGGGCAATTTCATGTGTGGGAGCGGCAACGGCTTGAAACTAGACTTCTAATTTAGTCTTGATTAATTTGGTTTCTGATTTGCACCAGATTTGCGCTGTTTAACAAGATTAAGATTCGGGCTGGATGATGGCCAGGTCAGAGCACGAATATGAACCCCTTTTAAATACTCCCTCGTTCCTCACAATAATTCTACAGTACAAGCTATGCGATTTGGGCTATGCTTGTAAATAAAGAGTTTTAATGTAACTTTGTACACTTGAGCTAAGGTTAGGTTAGGTTTGGGTGGCGGTCCACTAGGACCAGGCATAGACACAAAAAATGGTCCATAGCCATACCACAATAATTATTTCCTCCAACTCATTGGAACCATTTTGAGCTGTTAACAAAGCGCTGGATACTCCTGACGTTCATCCTACAGAGGTCCGTCAGGTCTTTGAAGAGGGGTGCCCCTAGAAACTTTAGTCTGTTTCGTGCCAGACGAGAGCAGGTGCAAAGAAGATGAAGTACTGTCTCTTCCTCCTCTTCGTCCTCGCAACTACGACAGTAGTTATGTGAGAAGACACCAAGTCTACTCGCATGCCTCCCTATGAGACAGTGCCCCGTAATCACTCCAACAACCACACTGATCTGACTTCGCTGAAGTGAGATCAGCTGTTTGGATCTCGCCAAGTCAAACTTTGGCCAGACCTGCCGAGTTATTATGCAAGACCACACTTGAGCTAAACTATGCGAGCTTTGTTTTTTGTTTTGAGCGATGCAAACTATCTTAGTTTGAGTTGTCTTCGCCTTGCTGTGTCAGCTAACATCGCTCACATATACACTGCTGTTTTTATATATTTTATTATAAACTCGTAGGCTACTTAGTTATATTAGGTATCATGTCATAAATCATTATAAATGAATTATGTAAAAATATCAATGTATGTGTGAGCGATGTAATTAGCACAAATGTGCAACAGAGTGAGCTAAGCGGGCTAAACTATGCTAATATAAACTACGTTTCTCGCTTAGCTTAGCTGAAATGTACAACGGGTCTAAGGCTTGCATTTTATGAATGAGAAAATGGTTTCAAGGTATACGTAATGTGTCACGAACTATTTAAAGAGCCTCCAGTTACTATGTGCAGGCCGTCGGTTGAAACTCTAACCCTTACCATTACAAAGCGCCACCAAATAAGATTGTTTCACGAATTTTGCAATGCGCATAACGCTCATTAGGCCATCGGAAGACTTTTGGTCGCCGATTTAAATAATACAGTGAGAATCTCGACTCGTCCATGAACAAAACGAACTTCATAATTTTTCTAGAAATAACTACTGGCTAAACACACTAATTCATTATTATGAATAATATCCATTCTTTGTGCACTTTTTGTCACATTTTTATCCGGAAAACAGAATAAAAACAAATATTTTTATTTTCTTTCTAATAGTGACGATTTTAATTTTGTTTACTTAAAAAAGACTAGTTTCGAGCAACTTGCTCTTTGTCAATTTTTTAAAAGTATTTTTAAAAAATTGACAAAGAGCAAGTTTGAATTTATCCAAATTATTAAATAATGTCATTTCAAGAATTTCAGGCCTTAACTGGCGAACCATACAAAAGCGGCTTAACAATAAGCACTATTCGGTAAGATGTTCCGTCCTTGACCATTTAGGTTCAGAAGAAATAGTAACAATTATTATTTTTAAACATAAAATATCACACATATCTATGTTTACACCAATCTTTATTTTTTGAAGAAATTTTTTAGGCAGGGTAGGTTTCGAAAAAAAAGAATATTGGAACGAAATTCTGTGACGGTCGTGTGTAACATAAATTTTATATTCGGGAAACAAATATTTTACAAAGCAATACAACAACATACAGTTCGTTACAGCAGATTAAATACACTAAATAAAAAATGGGAATTCCCGAATCCATCTCTTTTGGATTCTATCGCTATTGTTTTTTCTATACTGAAAGGTAGATAATTTCATCACTAATCAAATGACTAAAAATTTGTTTTCTAGTTGGCTTTGGAAATGTTCCTTTTTTTGTTTTTCATTTAAACACGGTAAAAAAAAATTCATTTTTATTGTTACACGTGAATAAATCCTGTTCATTTTCCTTTCTTTTGTTTAGTTTTATTAAAATAAAAAATATTAAATAAAAATTAAATTAGTGTTGTAAATTGTTTTTAAAAAAAATGTAAAAAAAACAAAAGCATAAACGATGTTGAAAAGGGAAAAATTGATGCTTACCACGATGAAAGACATTCGAGCCGATTCATAGCCGAAAAACTAGTCCGAAGTCACACTGTTGTGCTAAATTATTTAAGAAATCCTGAAACTATGGAAAAAATATGAAAGGCTGTTCTGTTTTGGAATTAAAACCGGCAGATAAGCGTAAAATTATTCGTATTGCCTCCAATTCTGCTCTATCTGCTCGCAGAATCAAGGAGAAAGCCGGTGTTAATGTCAAGGAGAATGCCGGTGTACAAACCGTTCGTCGCGCCATACACAAAACTAAACATCTTAAATGGATGAAAATTAAGAAAAAGCCACCATTAAACGAAGCTCGAAAAAACAATCGGCTTCAATTTGGGAAAGAGCATATGACATGGAATAACCAGTGGTATAAAGTTGTGTTTTCGGATGAGAAAAAATTCAATTTAGACGTGCCCGATGGTTATAACTATTGTTTCCATAACCTACGTAAAGAAGAGCTAGTCTCAATCGACATCATAGCAGGGAAGGAGGGGTTATGCTTCGGGGAGGTTTTTCATACTACGGTGGTATTGTCGTATCTGTCTATTTCGGATTCAGCAGTTCCAAAGTTCCAACAGCTGTTCGGACCACTGAAATGGACTTATCAGCAAGATAACGCTCCTATAAATACGGCAAGGATTGTAAAAGGCTGGATTTACAAGAAAAACGTCGATTTACTTAAATGGCCCCCATACTCTCTTGATTTAAATATTGTGGAAAACGTTTGGGGATGGCTTTCTCACATGGCTTATGAAGGGGATAAGCAGTATAATGATAAGGAGTCGCTTATTGAAGCCATCAAAGCTGCTTGGGCCGACATTTCCTTGAATTATTTGAAGTCGCTATACGATTCAATGCCCAATAGAATATTTGAGCTTATTTCAAAGAATGGAGGCAGCACTCATTATTAAAATAAATAAACTTAAATATTAAAAAAAAAACTTAAAATTTCATAAAAATATTTCGTGTATTTATTCAGATTCTGGCGTGGATTTATTCACATGTAGCAATAAAAAAATGCATTTTTTTGGTACTTCTCAACAAAATAACAAACTGTACTACTTTAAAACTAAAAAAAAAAAAATGTTCAGCCTTTTATTTTAGTGATAATGTTCTTTAAATTTTAGTAAAAACCCAAATAACACGGGGGCTAAAATTAAATCATACAAGGGTATTTCCTACATTGCTTTCATTGAATTTAATCAACTGTAACGGACTGTATTACCTACCAACAGTCGAATCAATGCCTCCTAGATTTATATTGAGGTATATTGGTTGCCATATTTATACATTCATACATAAATACAAAACAAGTAGGTTTGTAAATAATTTGCTTATAATATATAGTATGTACATAAATATCATAAATCGCCAAAAACAATATAATACTTAAGGTATCGGCGGTTATTACGAACTTATAGTAAATGTTCAATAAATAGCGTTCGTACAGACCTTACCAAAATTATTTGTGCTTCGCAAAAATTTAACAAATCACTCGATTAAAACGAGTGTGAAGTTTGTCCTAAAATTAAACATTTGTCCTACAAATTGATTTTCCTGTGAATGTATTAGTAAGACTCATAAATCTCTCGTTATTATGAATTTATACGTAAACAATTATTTTACTTATCTAATTTAAAATTAAAAAAAAACTTTTAAATAAACTTAAGTCTTAATTTAAATTGTCCAAAAAAACAATTTAAAAAATCAAAGTTCAGTAGAAAAGTGATATATAAAAATTATTCAATCTGGTCCAAAAGATCGTAACTTAGTGGACACAACATTTACAAACAGTCGGAGAACCCCCCTCTGTCCTAAAAAAATGTTAAAGACGTCATTCAGGATAGTGAACGATGTCCCTACCTAAAATAAAAACCATTCAAAAATCTAGAAGATAAATGACATAGGCAGACGTTCTGCTTCCCTACATGTAAATTCATATAAAGAAATTAAGTAGTATGTATATTAGCATAAAGTTGGATATTAAAAAATGCCTCCGTCTGGCCCAAATATCATACCCAAATGGACATATGCGTTTAAATTTAGGCGGCGGTCCCCTCAATAAGATAAGTGACTTAGGACAGACGTGTTGCGTTCCTATATGTAAGTTTGTATAGATATTAAAAAAATTCTCAATCTGGCCCCAAGATCGTATCCAAGTGGACATATACATATCAATAAGGGTAAAGGGCAATCCCCTCTATCTTAAAAATGTACAACTTTCAAAAATCTAGAAGATAAGTGACTTGGAAAAGGTTGGATATTAAAAACAATTCTCAATCTGTCCCCAAGATCGTACCCAAGTGAACATACATCAATAAGGGTAGAGAGTAATCCCCTCTATCTTAGAAATAGTACATCTTTCAAAAATCTAGAAGATAAGTGACTTAGGACAGACGTGCTGCGTCCCTATATGTAAGTTCGTATAAAGTTGGATATTAAAAAAATTCTCAATCTGTCCCCAAGATCGTACCCAAGCGGACATACATCAATAAGGGTAGAGGGCAATCCCCTCTATCTTAGAAATGTTACAACTGTCAAAAATCTAGAAGATAAGTGACTTAGGACAGACGTGTTGCGTTCCTATATGTAAGTTTGTAAAAAGTTGGATATTAAAAAAATTCTCAATCTGGCCCCCAGACCGTACCAAGTGGACATATATCAATAAGGGTAAAGGGCAATCCCCTCTATGTTAAAAATGTTACAAATTTCAAAAATCTAGAAGATAAGTGACTTAGGACAGACGTGCTGCGTCCCTATATGTAAGTTCGTATAAAGTTGGATATTAAAAAAATTCTCAATCTGTCCCCAAGATCGTACCCAAGTGAACATACATCAATAAGGGTAGAGAGTAATCCCCTCTATCTTAGAAATAGTACATCTTTCAAAAATCTAGAAGATAAGTGACTTAGGACAGACGTGCTGCGTCCCTATATGTAAGTTCGTATAAAGTTGGATATTAAAAAAATTCTCAATCTGTCCCCAAGATCGTACCCAAGCGGACATACATCAATAAGGGTAGAGGGCAATCCCCTCTATCTTAGAAATGTTACAACTGTCAAAAATCTAGAAGATAAGTGACTTAGGACAGACGTGTTGCGTTCCTATATGTAAGTTTGTAAAAAGTTGGATATTAAAAAAATTCTCCTCTGTCCCCAAGATCGTACCCAAGTGGACATATATCAATAAGGGTAGAGGGCAATCTCCTCTATCTTAGAAATAGTACATTTTTCAAAAATCTAGAAGATAAGTGACTTAGGACAGACGTGCTGCGTTCCTATATGTAAGTTCGTATAAAGTTGGATATTAAAAAAATTCTCAATCTGTCCCCAAGATCGTACCCAAGCGGACATACATCAAGAAGGTTAGAGGGTAACCCCTCTATCTTAGAAATAGTACATATTTCAAAAATCTAGAAGATAAGTGACTTAGGACAGACGTGTTTCGTTCGTATATGTAAGTTCGTATAAAGTTGGATATTAAAAAAATTCTCAATCTGGCCCCAAGATCGTACCCAAGTGAACATATATTAATAAGGGTAAAGGGCAATCCCCTCTATCTTAGAAATGTTACAACTTTCAAAAATCTAGAAGATAAGTGATTTCGGACAGACGTGTTTCGTTCGTATATGTAAGTTTGTAAAAAGTTGGATATTAAAAAAATTCTCAATCTGTCCCCAAGATCGTACCCAACTGGCATATTTTTAATCTTGGGGCAAAATCTGTACGAAGACGACTATGCGAGGCAAATGTCAAAGCCTATACTATTCAAAAGAAGCTTTTCATAAGCCAAACAAATAAGAGAAAGTGACTTAAATTTGCACACACCTACCAGTTAAAGCCTGTGGAGTTCTGGCGTAATATTTTGTGGACAGACGATTCATGTTTTAGTTTGGATGGAACCTACGATAAAAAATATTTTTATTCCACTCCCGAATAAAAAAAAAAATCGCACCGTTATTATGCCCCCTCACCATAGTGGTGGCGGTAAAAATTGTAAATAATGGTATGGGGTTGTTTTAGCTACAATGGTGTTGGAAATCTCATAATGCTACATAAAAAGGTAACTTCAAGTACGTACTTGAAAGTGTTAAACGAGCACGCTTTAGTTTCCCCGGTTGTGAATTGATAGGCCAGCATTTTATATTGCCGCAAGACAATGACGCTCCAATTCACAAAAGTAAGTTCATTACGAAGTTTCTAAAAGATTTGGATCAACAAACACTTGATTGGACACCTCAAAGTCCGGATTTAAATCCAATTGAGAATATGTGGAATTATTTAAAGCAAAAAATGGCGGTAGAAATTGGAAGGCAGCCAAATGAAACTTTTGCTGTGGTAAAAAATATCTGGGATCAAATTCCAGAAACATGCTAGAAAATATCGTGAATTCCATTCCACAGAGTCTTCATGAAGTGATTGCAAACAACGGTGGAAATACTTCATATTGACTTAATTTGAAATTAATTATTATTCCTCGACATTTAGTCAATTTAATTGATTTGCACAAATAATTTTGTGATTTTCGTTTGGTTTTGTTTTGAATGAAATAATGAATTTTTTTTTTTATTTTTTTTAATCAAATACAGAATAAGTCATTTCGAATAACAAATGAATTATTTTTTTATTTAAGCTAATTTTTGGGTTATAATTTTAAATTTAATCGACTGATTTGTTAAATTTTTGCGATGCACAAATAATTTTGTTAAGGACTGTATGTGCGACAAAAGTGAACTTTTTAATATTTAAATGTGTGCTAAATTTTAAATTCTTAAATTTAATAATTTTACTAAATCCAAACTGTATTTCTTCTTTTCTGACAATTCAAAAATGAAGCAATTGGTTTAAGACAGCTATAAAATGAGATTCGAAAATTATACCCTGCAATGTGCCTAATGACGTGGGAAAACTGCACCTATGCATCAATCTCTGGTTGCTTCACTATCTAAATTATTCAGAGTGGCTATTCCTGAATCGATTCTAATACGAAAGTATAATACTCTTATTTGAATTGAATCAGAATTGAATTAAGATTCACTCGTTTCTTCTCAAAAAGATTCACACAAACGTTATCGCGATAATCTACGGTCACGGTTTCAAATTAAGCTTCCGTAATCGCGATCTGCAAATTATGGTGACACACGCATAAACCTAATTAAAAATAACATTTTTTACGTTTACCAGTATTCATTCGGTTTATATAAATGATGTTTAGAATTGTGACAAACTTTATATGATTTCAACTATAATGCTATCCCATTTACACTTCCAATCTTTTTTGCATTTAATGTTTATCGTGTTTCTACAACTAGATTTTGATTATCGAGTTACTAATCGTGAGAATCTAATTTCGTCTTCGTCAAGACCGTGTAATGACAGATTGAGAAAAATTTATACCTATAGTCTATCTAGTTTGTAGGTATAACACTACAAGGATCAATTCAATTTTTCTTCAAATCTCGCAGCGGTAACGCTAAACATTTTACATGCCAGCATAAACCATTAGAATGATAACTATTAGTTGATAACTTTAAATTTGGAGATTAAAAAGTTTCACTGCTGTCGCGCGTAGGGGCTGCACACATTGTTTTTTTCTATGTAATGCAGTAGATTACATCAATAAGAAGAATGTTAAAATTTTCCGAATTACAATTGATACTTGAATTACAATTGATACTTTCTGAATTTCAGTTGACACTTGCTGAATTACAATTGGAAAAGGTGGAGTTCGGAAGGCAGTTCAGCATCTGATTGCTTCTGGTATACTGGCCTATATGCGCTTGGTAAAACTAATAGGGCTTATTGCACTCGGAAAGTACCTATTTGAGAAAGCTTGAAAGAAGCATTGCCACTTCTGGTGTCTGGGTATTGTAAATGCGCACTGTCACCTTTTCCAATTGCAATTTAGAAAGCATTATTTGTAATAGTTAACTGTAATTCAGAAAGTATTATTGTAATTCAGACACAGATAACAGTCGAAAATTGTATTTAATATATTTTAAATAGTTAATTTAGTTTAGTTAACATAATTTAGTATAATATATGTTTTGGATATCCAATGTTATCACTTGTTTCTGTGTTCTTTTATCACAGTTAAATTTAAAAAAATGAAAAATAAAAAGCTTTAATTTTTAATTATAATTTTGATTTTTATAATTGTTCTTTATTGTGATAATTTTTTTTTTGTTTATTATAAAGATCGGATTTGGAGATAACTCCTTCTTCAGTTTTTATAAGATACTATTACATTTCTTAAAAATACTTTTATTTTAAAACTAGTAGCTGCAAAAGATTTTCCAGTCTTAAATGGCAAGGCACATTGTCAGCAACAAATAGCAATTCTGGCAGTTGGTTTCCCATATCTCTCCACTGTTGCATTAATGATGTTACACAAGCGTTTGCCAACCTTACAGTAAACGAACTTCTCGTCCGTCTTATCGCTATAACGTCAGCCAACGAAATCGCTCCGATTAACAAACGTTGAGGTGTTTTTATGTTGGAAGTTGTAGCATTGCTCTGGAACCATTTATTGAATGGTCCTTTATTCGGCGAGAAAATAAATTAAAATTAGTTTTATCAGTTATAGTTTAATTATTTCTGGAATACAATTGACTAATCTGAATTAGAATTGATGCCATCTGCATTAGAATTGACTAACCTGAATTACAATTGATACTTTCTGATAAATAGTTAAATTATCTAAATTACAGATGACGCTATCTGAATTACAAATGGAAAAGGTAGAAGAGTCAGGACCTAAGCTTAGACTTAACTGTTGCAACTAACAGCAGAAATTAGTAAGGTTATATCGGGAAACAAAACTGACAACCTTTAAAACCACCAAACTGTTTTATTGTCATTCAAAATTTATTTTTGGGAATTTTTATTGACATTCAAAATTTATTTTGGGCAAAGTTTAAAAGTTTTCCAACATTTATTTTAAATTATGTATGTTTTGAAGCATTTACATATGTTTGTTAACATAAATTTTGTCTGACTCACAAGTTTTATTTACATAGTATTTAAAGGTCATTTTGTTAAATTTGGCCGATGCGAACACATTGTATCCATTTTTAGTTTTTAGATTAAAACATTAAGGTCATAATAACTATAACAATATATTAATCTGAAGGTATTAAAATAAACTAAAACCACTAATTGTCGACAATTGAACAACATAATCTTATCAATGTCCAAATAAGTTCATCGGCAATGCCAAACCATAAATTGAAGGGTGAATTTTGAAACATAGTTTGATAGAATTGTTTACTCGTATCAGTGGTATGATTTAGTTTGTTTATTAACCTCGCACTTGATAAATTTAATACATCTAACATACAAAGCAGGTATTGACAGTAAAATTTAAAAAACAAAAACATGACAGGTTCGTTTTATTGGTACTTCGGGGGAAATGGTATACTCAACATAATTTACATTAGAATCACGCATATGTCACAAATCACCATAATTGTAATGTTTTGTTTGTACTTTGCATAATTTATTGTTGAATTGTTTGTAAACCATGTTAATGCTATAAGCATTCGTTGATTTATAGCGATTAAAAAGATCAAAAGATCAAAAGACAATAACGTTAGAAGATTTGAAGATCTAAAAATAATAAGATTAGAAAATCAAACGATTCTAAATTTTAAATCATTTTTATAAGTAAATTAAAATATTTTTTTGTAAAATCTCCCAAAACTAATTATATTTTATTTTAATTTCAGGTAAGCTAATAACCCCATTCGATACCTGGATGAAGTATTTAGTAAGTACACCTATAAATATAAAGCAAGGTTGATATCATTATTTAGATGATTATTTCATGTAAAAACAAACAATTTAATTGAAAATGAAGCCACATGTTTTTGAAACCAAAATGTATCTGTTACCCATCGCGCATCACACAAAACACATGTCAATCAAACCGCAAAATACGTTATTACGTATATATTCCTTGAGGGAAATCTTGTAACTGTCAAATAATTATGACTCTCTTAATCCTAACATATAACTTGTTGCCATTTTCTTTTTTTATTTGATTTCTCAAGATTGGCCAAATTCCAAACAAAAAAAACAAAAATTTTGATTAATTTCAATAAAATGTACAATAAAAAAAAATTTGATTTTCATGATTTTCCGAAGTTAAAAAAAAAATTGGAAAAACTTTTCAAAACAACGATAAAGTAGTTTTGTTTTGATTTAAACCATATTGAATAAACATCCAACCTTGCCATTGATTTGATTGAATATTATATTTAAAAAAAAAAAATTGTATTCGCACGCTAAGTTTATAATACTAGGCAAGTGAGCATCGGACCCAATATCATACTCGTGCGCGCTCAAAAGATTCCATTCCAACTACGTCAATTCACAGTTTTCCACTTACGTCTGTTGCGTTTGTATACTTTGATTTTTTTTTTTTTTTTTTGTTTGGTTCATGAATTCGTTATGTTACGATCATAATGTTGATCGTTTGTGGTGGAGGAGAAAATTGAGTTCGAACATGCCGATTGATAGAAGATTAGGTACACCTGTTATATGTTGAAAAAAAAAAATCGAAATATTCCTCCACATCGTATACAATATTTGTAGATTTTCTTTTCTCAACCGTTTTCCTGAATTTATAATTTAATTTAGGACGCATTTAAATTATTTTCAACAAAAATCCAAAAATCATTTTAATTTCCAAGAATATTTTTTTGCGCTAACACTGTGTGCAAAATGATTATACACAAAACCCAAAAAAAAAAAAAAAAACGTTCAGCTTATAAAATAAAATGAAAATAGGTTTTGTTTGTTTACAAAAACAATATTCCCCAAAATTTTCATTATTTTGATGACTCAGTCTGTCGAAAATAAAACACTAGTTTTGTGTCAGTGTGTGAAGTTTATAAAAAATTAAAATTAAAAATTAATATTTGTGTACTTTGTCTAGGATAGGGGATCTCCGACCAAAATAGATTGTATTGTTGTTGTTGGCGCGCGTGATCCCATTTTTAAAAATTATTTACAATTTTCACACACAATAATGTGTGTGTGTGTGTCTCGTTAAATGAAAATTTATATTTTGACAATACATCACCAGAAGATTGATGGTTGCAAAAAAATAAAGGTTTGCCTGCCCATACATTTCAATATTTTATGCATCTGCGTGTATTGGTTGATTTAATTACTTTTGTAACGTTATTGAAATGTTGTTTACATTATCTTGACCGTCTA
This sequence comes from Tipula vernalis, assembly GCA_958295665.1. Taxonomy (NCBI): domain Eukaryota; kingdom Metazoa; phylum Arthropoda; class Insecta; order Diptera; family Tipulidae; genus Tipula; species Tipula vernalis. The sequence goes on from OY282560.1 coordinate 43,526,295, forward strand.
GCCTAGTTATCAACCATCAATTTGTTTTTAAAATGTTGTCTAAATTATACTATTGTCCATTTCACCGCAAAAGACTAAGTAATTCAATTCGAAGTAGTTCAACTGTATTTTAAGAAAATGAAAAATGCCCCAAATTGCATTGGCGGGATATTTTTCATTTAATTTTTCGAAATAAAGGGTTTGAGAGACCATCAAATTTATTGCAATACAGAAATCAAAGCTTGTACCAGAAATGTTAAAATACTTTCGTTAAAATGTAACAATTCTATTAGTGTTATTTTTAACTCGTTTTATACCTTATAGAGCAGTGCTTTTCAAATTGTGGGTCGCAACCCCCCTAGGAAGCAGTGAAGCTGTGACAAGGGAGCGAGAGTCGAACAATTTATCGTAAAACAATTTATCATAAAGCAATTTATTGTAAAGCAATTGATCGTATAGAAATTAATTTTAAAAATTCGGGCGCCCGAATTAATAAAAATAAATTCGGTATTATGATCAATTGCCGTAGTACGCGCAACACGCAAAATGAATTAATTGGTATCGACATGGAAGATCGGTTATTTCTTAATAGTACGATGGAAATGGGATTCTAAAATGATATTTGTGAGAAGTTCTGGGATATGGCCAATTAAAACGACCAAGTAATTATTGATACAACGGTCAACGGTCAACCAGATTAACCACATCCTCTTGTCCAAAAGACATTTTTCTAATCTTAAAGACATCAGAACATGTAGAGCTAACATTGATTCAGACCACTCCCTGGTAATTGTTGAATTAAAATTTCGTATCCACCACATATAATCATTGTTTCCAACGTATTACTCATCGGAAGTCCGCAGCAGTAAACAACTAATTTACCCGAACCGTCTTCGACATTACTGTACCAGGAATCTCAGAAAATAAACCACTTTCTGACTCCGTTCAAGAACAGTGGGAGATCATTAAAACGACGGTAAACGGTGCTGCAATATCTACTAAAGGCCAAAATCCGTCTAGACCGAAAAATCTCTGGTTGGACGACTATTGTTTTAGTGCTTTTCGGAAGAAATATCGCTCATACCAACGAAATCTATCACAAAGAACAAGACAAGCATTGATCTCTTGAAGCATGTTTAAGCTAATATCAATATTTTCCTAAAAGAGTGGAAGACAGCTCTTATTTGCTCACTTCATGAAAAGGGAGATCAGTTAAACTGCAATAACTATCACGGTAAGGATTTGCTGAATACAGGCTACAAGGTTCTAGCCAACGTAGTCACGGCAAACAGATGTGCCCAGTCTATTCATAGACTTCCAACAGGCGTACGACAGCATTGAAAGGGGTATATGATGGAACGTCTTGTCCTGCCTGGGTCGAACTTGTCCCTTGGCTCGAACTCTTTTCAACCTTTAATTGGAGTACGTAGCACAACTGCCTGTATTATAAATCAACCCAGCTATTATCGTACGCTGACGATATTTGCTTTCTGCGTCGCAACATCATTTCGCTGGATTACCAGCCCAACAAATTGGCCTTCCGATCAATGAAGCGAGAAGGCGTGCGCGAGAGACTTTATTTCAGAAGATACACAATATGAGAAGGTGAATGTGGACATTTCATCGAGGATCGCAGCAGGCTATCGAGCATTTTATGCCAATATGAAAATGTGCAAGTCTCCTCATACATATATCGCACAAAATAAAACTGGACAAGTACCTTTGGTTGGCAGCACAAAACATTCAGAAAATTGCTGTAACTGAGCTTAACATCATCAGAATAATTCTCGGTCCCATTAAAAAGGGAACCACTTACAGAATGCGAATGAATCACGTGATCAAAAGTGATCTCGATAAAATCGGCAAGGCTAAGATGGCTTGGGCACGTCCCTCTTTCACGAAATCGAACCAATACAACAGTCCTTGGACTCGGTACCAACGAAAGTAGGACCTCGTTGGAGACCATCTACCCAATGGATGAACGACGTTGAAAGGGACCTAAACACTATCTGGCCTTCTCTTGTGGCGGATCGAACTATTTGAAGGAACCTCGTTAAGGCGGCCAAATCCCTTCATGAAGAAGAAGAAGACAAAAAATCATGGTTAAAATTGCTTTTAGGAGTTAACTATCTCGAATCATAAAAGCTGAGGTCTTGGGACGATCACTAGGCCGACGGAAAGAATATTGGATCAAATGGGATAAATTAAATGGTTTAATTCGGTAGAGTCTGTAGACTTACAGTGTGATGATATTAATAAATGTTTATGCTCCATTGAATCGCTGATCAGGAAGGTACCTAGGATCGGGAGGATCCATTAGCGTCGTCAGCTGTACCTTTCGCTCGCTTTAGAAAATAGTTGGGGTTTCGCCTTTCTACTTCTTTGCCTCAAATTCTTGGCATGATACCGACAATGGTCCTAAGAGACACGAAGGGTTGGAGGCTTAACCTGCTGATAGGTCTTAATTAAAAGCCGCATTCTCTAGAGTCCTTCCTGGTAACACCACTGCCATATTATATTGAGTGCATTTTGCATGCGATCAGAAATAACCTCATCAAACTTGCCTCTGATTATGATAGCCACATCATCCGCATAGCCCTGGACATCAAACCCATGGCTACTCAGAAGGACCAGTAGTCCGTCAATAACCAATGACCACAAAAGAGGAGATAGTACGACTCTTTGGGGACAGCCCTTTACGGCCTTGATGGTTACTGACTCGCCACCTAGTCTGGCAGTAATCTCACGATGTTCCAGCATGGAACGGATACACCTAATTGTAGAAAGCGGAACCCTTTTTCCCATTGCTGCCCTCTCTATAGATCCATAGGAGGTATTATCAAACGCCCCCCCAATGTCCACAAAGGCACAAAGGGCAATTTCTTTATATGTCACTGCTTTTTCAATCCTCGTGACTAGACCGCTAGGGGCCATCACCGTGGATTTACCAGTTTGATACGCAAACTGGTCTCGATGCAGCGGATTCTTTCCAAGGACCTCACTTCTTATTTGATAGTCCAGGATTTTTTCCATCGTCTTCAATAGAAAAGATGTGAGGCTAATTGGTAGATATGCCCTGGCCTGGGTGTCTGGACGACCCTCCCCCCTTTGGTACAAAGACCACATTTACTTTCCTCCACAGTTTCGGAATATAGTTAAAAGCATAACTTGCCCGAAACATCTGGATTTTGGGAGTATTTCCTCAATACCTTTTGAAGTAAAGCTTGAAAGATACCATCCCCTCCAGCGGATTTGAAAGGTTTGAAAGACCCAATAGCCCATCGCACCTTGCTGGGTGTGAAAATTTTCCCAGAGATACTCCAGATCCTACTGTGAGGCGCATAGGCCACCTCACTTGAGGGATCATGCGAGTCCTCTTGGGCTCCTACCACACTGAATCCGGAAAGTGGGTCTCTAGCAGTACCTCTAAGGTTTCCTTCCGGTTTTCAGTGAACCTCCCATCTTCCTTCTGGAGAAGTCCTAAACCATTTGAATTATCCCTGGAAAGGACTTTCTGGAGACGAGCTGCAGAGGGCAATTCATTGATTTCCTCACAGAAATTCCTCCAGGTAGCCCTCTTGGATCTTCTTAGTTCGAGATTATATTCCGTCAAGGTCATCTAAAGTTTCCTTCCGGTTTTCAGTGAACCTCCCATCTTGCTTCTGGAGAAGTCTTAAACCATTTGAATGATCCCTGGAAAGGACTTAGTTCGAGATTATATTCCGTCAAGGCCATCTTATACTCGCCCCATTCACCGGTGTGTTTAGCCTTGTTAAATAATCTTCTCGATGTTTTCCTCAGTTTACCCAGCGTCCCGTTCCACCAAGGGACCATCTTCTCGCTTAACCAGGCAGCTGTTCTCGTAAGCCAAGTGTATAGAATTATGCAGCTGGTTTGAACAGATCTCCAAACCCTCTGGAGACTCTATGTTCCCCTATTCATAGTAAAAATATTCAAAATATGAAGCCGGATTTATGCTTAATAAAGAAATGGTACCTTGCTCATAAAGCAATAAAACTAAAGGAATGTCATTGATCCGGACATACAAACGCATCTAGATTAAAATCATTTCTGTTTAGCGATTCAAATGTGTATTATTTGATGCATTTACAAGTGTAGCCAAATTTTTAATTTTTATCAAGTCTACCTAATATTTTCTTACTTTTTGTTTTACTTATTACTAATCAACACTGAATTGTAACGCATTGTAATTTTTTAAATAAATTAAATAAAAAATAAACTATAGCCTAAAACCACCGGCAGAAAATACCCTGTACAATGGCAGAAATTGCATCAAAATCGGATAAATAATTTCTGAGATTAGCGAAAATCGAAAACCAGACAGAATGACGGACACCTTATACCCTTTGACACACTGCGATTTAATAAAACCGATTTAGTGAATTTTTCTAGATTAGTCGCAGTGTGTCAACCTCGATTTAAGTTAATCCCTTTGTTTTTGCATATAATACTTAAACTAGTTTAGCTAAATCGGATTTATTAAACCGCAGTCTGTCTAGGGTATTACTTTATATATGTATGTAGAGAAAGGATAATAGGTTTCAGTTTTTAAAGTTAGAATTTTTGTTAAGTTCCCAAAAATTCACAATATTTAAATTCGCAAATTCCCTAAATACCAAAGTCGAAAATAGTTTCACATATTTAACAGTTCTGAATTTTTAATATTTTCGAATTTGGAATTTGATCATGAAGCATTTAAATAATTTTACAAAATTTATCGATTTTTGAATTGTATTTTTGTGAATACAAACATTAATTTAAGATTTATTTTTGATAATTAATGCCAAAACTGCAGTAAATCGGCGGAAAATTTAATTACGTAGGAGCAAAGATTTCAAAATTTTGCGAATTATTATAAAGAAATTTTAAAATTTGAATTTTTCCAAGGAGCAATTTATTTTTAGTTGAAATTTCCAATCATTGTATTTATAAATGGTTTAGATCATTGCATATACCTTGACAGAACTTAATTTAATAGTTCAAACCAAAAAAACACAGCTTCTCTGTTTAACAAAACCGGTTGGCATTCGAACTTTTAGTATGCGTTCCGTTGTGCCATTCAAATTTATTATAAGAATTATGTTTGACCTTCAAGAATAATAAAGGCTTTCTCAAATAAAATAATTTTTAATTATTGTTCCATATTATGTGTTTAAAAATATTAACGGCTCACGAGTTGATTCAGTTTGTCAACCCCATTCTAGTTTTGGTGTAAAGACCTACCGTACATTGATAAAGAGCACGAGTTTAACAAAATGGCCATATGCATATACCAGAATATTAGATTCTATGTTTTAATTATTTAACGCTAGCCTCCTACGACAAACTATTTAAATTTCAAAATACTGGCTTGATTCAGTATTTGACGAGAAGACTGCGCGTTATTTCGCTAATTTTTGTTTTTGTTACAATAAATCTGCAATTACAGTGAGTCGTATAAAACGTCAAATGTACCTACCAATGTGCTACCATTTCATCGTAAAAATTTTAAACACCAACAAGTAAGCAAGTTCACTTATAAACAAACATAAATATTTTTTGTGTTCCTATTTTTTATTTATTACAATTCCACTAATAATTTGGACATTTGCCCAAATAACAAAATGGTTTCTTCTTCTACTTACCTAGACCAATGTATGTATGTATATGATGGTTCGGATTTATATTTAATTTAAGAATTAAATATAAAAAAAAAAATTAAATTTTTCGTATTGTTTTAATTATTATTATTATTAGAACAATTTTACACTGTGAAATTAACGCCACACGCACCTAATTGTATTTAATTTCAATTAAATATGTAAAACTTAATTAAATAAATAAATTTCGATTAATTCGATGAATTTGCGGCATATACACCGATTCTACCTATATGCAATGGTTGAGCTACAAAAGCGATATTTCTTTGTCGAAAAATGTTTATTTAAGCACACACACACAACAGTAATATATGTACACTCGAATTCAATTTACCTCGTGGGAAGTAAATTTTTACGTAATACACGTTGTTATAAATCAAAATCGGTCAGGTGCTTCGAATTTCGAAATAATAATTTCCAAACAATGCGAAACGACATGAATTATTTCGCGCACGTCATATCGCCTATAAATTCCGTTAAAAATTGGTAAAATTACAAAGAAATTTAAATAAATTCTATTGTACGGCGTCCGACGTCTATGTTTGTATATACTCGTATATGCGTGTAATACATAAAATTCTCCACCAGAAAATAAATTAATTTTGGTTTTTTTTTTTTTTTTGGTTGGTTAAATCAGCCATACATTATAATGGTTCCTGCACATTGTACATTAACACCATTAATCAGGGGAATATTTCAAAAAATTTTAAAATTTATTATCTTCGCTCAAAATGCGGTAATTTAAGAAGTAAATATATACGAGTATGTATGTATATAACTAAAAGTTTTAAAAGAGATAGCCCGCAAAAATATTAAAAATTTTAATAATTTGATTTATTTTCTGTTAATTAGGAGATGTGTGAAGATTTGCATAATTCTGTCAATTTATTTTCGCAGAAAAAATTAAAATTCTTAAATTCGTTTTTAAAAGAGTTACTTATCATAAATTTGTTTACAAAATCGGCTAATAGCTAATTGTACATCAATGAATTGTTTTAAAAATTTTAGTTATCAGCGAGGGTGTTATACTTATATGTATATAATCAGCCTGATCAGCTGAATATTTCTCAACACACAATTAATTTTACCACTTAACTCTTGTGTAATTAATTTGTTGGTTTAGTCTTATTCTCTATAATATACCTCATAGGTACGTAGGTGTAATAATAAACGGCTATGTAACAAAATATCGTAATTCCAGTACAAAAAAAATATAAATTGGCCTCAATATATCGTGAAAATTAATTACCGCGCGTCGTCTCAATATAAACCAGGAAAAATAACAAATCATTTTATAAACGCACTATAGCCATCAACTAAATATTTATATTCACTTCAACGAATATTTTTTTTTTGTTTGAAAAATGGCTATGAATCAACCGGACAGCTGTGACTATAGTTTTTTGTTCTTGTTTGTGGCTTATTTAAAAATAACTTTAGAGGAGGATCCAACAGTTTCTTTTTGTATTTGGCTTTATAATAATATTCGTTACTGTCACGACGAAACGGTTAAATAGGTCGAAAATTTGGCCAAACGGATATGATATATTTGAAAATATTTGTATTACTACGAGGTCTAATTTCGTCGGCCTAAAATTTATTGTAATTTAACGAAACTAGAGGCAGAGAAGAATGTCTAATGTTCATTGCAAGAGGCAGTTGTGGTGTGACAGAAAACGCATAAAAATTTCTCTAAACGTTAAAATAAAACTTATTTATTTTTCAAAACTCAAAATGAAAATATAAAAGGCTGAAATCTCATGAGGTGGTCAGAACTTCGGTCTTGATTAATTCAATTCCCAAATCAATCCCGAAATGAATCTTTAAAGTCTATCTTCAGCTCAACCTCCAACTGAATTTACAAATCGACCTCCATCTCAATCGCAACATAACTCTAAACGCAATCACCAAATTAACTGCCAACCAAACCCTCAGATCAATCACCAAATCAACCCCAAATAAACTTTCAAATCAACCCTTAACCTAACTCCAAATCAACTCTTAAATAATTCCCGAACCGAGGCTAGCTAAATCCTAACTCAACTTCAACTCAACTTAGCTCGAACCAAATCTTAACCCTCTGCTCAACTCATACCATCGTACCAACATACCATCATACCATCATACCATCACCATCATAACATCTTACCATCATACCAATTTTTGAAGTTTTAGAAATTCCTCTGTTGTAACTTTGGACCTGATTATCGTCTCTCAAGAAGGAGATGAATGTTTGAGATATTTACAGTTACCTTTCTTAAGTCTTAAACAATATTTGTGTAAAGTTTGGTTCAAATCGGTCAAGTCGTGTGGGTTTGTTTAAATATCATACACATATGTATGCTGTACATACATATAAACACTCGCTTTATTTAATAGATTGCTCAACTGCTCACTAAACACTGGTCCAACACTATATCAACCCCAATTCAACCCGCAAACGGTCCCCAACTCAACCCTCAACCCAACGGCAAACTCTCTTTTAACTCAATCCTCAAACCAGCATATAAAAAAAAATTGATCAACTGCTCACTATATCTAAAACAACCCCAACTCAACTCGAACTCAAGTTTAACTCAACCCGCAAACTTTACCCCTAACTTAACCTTCAACTCAACCCCAAACTCAATACCCAACTCAATAGTCAAGCAAGCATATAAAAAAAAATTAGTAAATATTTCTATAACCAGGTATTTTGGATCAATTCGTACCCGACCCTCTTGACGCACAGGTTCCAAAAGCTTTTCAAATCTCGGCCTTGACCATAGAAACAGATTGGCAAAAATAAATTCTAAATCGAACAAGCCGTTCTCGAGATACCATGGTTATACAGGCATACAGACATCCAGGCATCCAGATAGATGGACGAACATTTTTTTCTTTTGCTTTTTTAGACTCAGGGACTCAAACGTCGAGAAAAGTTGTTTTGGACTATTACTTTGGTCTTTTTAGACCGAAGTAACTTTGCAAAATATACTATTTTAATCCAATTCAATAAGGTATAGGAATTGTCTTATTCTTGGTTTTCAACCTAAGGTCCTAAAAAGTATCCTTATTTGGAAGCGATTTAGAGAACGGAAAAACTATCAAGATCGATCACTCACCTGCAACTACTTGCTTTTGTAAAATATGTTATCAGACGTATATTCTACAACATTTCTTAGCAAATTCCTCTACTCCGAACGCTAACTGGACCTCCAAATTTGGCTCGAAGCAGCCGCTTCTAAATTTCAAGATCCATCCATAGTTTCATCTTCCTATTCAGCTGCAAATTTGAACTATACCTATACCTATAGTACTTAGTTTGCTATATACAAGTAAACTATTTTAGTTCAAAACTTTTATGTAAATGGACACCATCCCCGGAAGATGTCAGTACTTGCCTCGGAGTTGATTTTGTGGCTCATGACAATAATGTATAAAGCTGACCGTGCGTGAAGCAAGGTTCTGGAAGAAATCCCCCTACTTTTTCGAATGTTTGGCCTTGCGATAAATTAATTGTCATTACATAAGCCAAACGAAAAGGAAATTGATGACGAACAAAGTTGAAAGGCAACGCAGAATCATTTGCCGTATCTAACGAAATCCTTAGGGTAAAATGTATTGAACCAGAGTAACATCCATATTTATTATCTCTGCAATTTAGGCCAAAATCCCTAACCACCAATCCAGTGCTATTACATAATCCATTCTTTATCGCCAGATTTCTTAAAAGCATAACTATGCGCCCTAGTTTTAGATTTAAAGTATGTGGTGGTAGACCAGAAGGATTTAGCGAATTTAGAAACTCAACCGGGAAATTCACTTGTAAATTGTCATCATCGCTGCCGTCAATGCTTTTAACAGAATCAATTGAATAGAATGAAACACTGTTTGCATTCAACTTCTGAAGGACGCTTTCATTAATTTGAAGCACAGGTTCATTTTTAGGGCATAAAATTGCACGTTCAAATGTTGAATATTATTTGATGAAAAATACTCTCCAAAAACCACAGTTCTCAACCCTACTGTAATATAGCGCCTAAGAATAGTAAGCGAGAATTGAGTTTTTTTCGAAATTTCTTCAGTTTTAATTTTGCCATCACCAACACCTAATAGCCAGTGGCCAAAAGCTGGATCAGTAATGTTTTGTCTTAAATAAAACATGCCACAAATGTGATTTCTTTATTGTAAGCCTGACGATTGAACCGCAATTACCTCATCTAACTACTGGAAGTACTTGTCGGAAGTCACCACCTAATACAATAACATTATCACTAAATGGTAATTCGCTTTCATTAGATCTCGGAATACAAAATCAACAATTTCCAGGGCAATACCTGATATCATCGGTGCTTCATGCCTCTTAGTTTGCGTTAGTTGTGGAAATTTAAATGTGTCCAACTGTGTGTGGAAAAATTCCAGTCCAAGACTATGCACAAAACTTTTTTATTAATTGAGTATAACTTCTGAATTCTTTTCTGATCCCACTTCCTCCGGCCCATCGAGATAAAAATATTTTGGTAAATTTGTATCCTGTACCGATGAAAATATATTTGTAGCCGCTATCAGTCGATCTTCATTCAAGGCTGCCCTAAGGTTCTTGGTTTAAATTCAGTAAATTTAAAGGAATATTCCTTTCTCCAAGACCAGAAATTGGTACTAAGGTAAAAAAATCGAAACCTGGTGCCTGACCTTGATCTTTTAAGCAGTAAACGTAGGTAGAAAAGGCACTGTTCTCGGTGCTACCGTGGCGAAGAAAATCTTCCATCATATAATTTTTAAAATTATTGAAAAGTTCCAATGGATTTGCAGGATTACAGTGACACAATATTGTTACAAATAATGATCTCAATGAACCGGATAACATATGATTGCTCGCTTCTAATAAGCAGAAACTGATATTATTTAAATATATAAAAGTATGGGAGTTAAGAACAACGGGAACCGTTAAAAAGAGTGTATTTATTAAATGTGTTAAATTAATTAATTCATTAAATTTTTAGTCAGCACCAATGTTCAATTTCTAAATTTCACCTCAAAATGAACCTTAAAATTTACCATACATGCAATCTAAAATTCACAAAATATTTCCTCCAATTTCATCAAAATTTATAAAACTCAAGATGAAATTTACGCCTAAAATACATCCTACTCACTCTAAAATTCACTAAAATTTTTTCTGAAATGAACTCAAAATTCATTTTGGGAACCATTCATCACTAAAATCACCTTAAAATTAACCCTAAAATTCTTGATATCAATTCTCCCTATCTATGAATGGCTTAGGGATAGCAAAGGTAGATAGTTAGCTCGAATTTTATGGTTACCTTTAGTTAAATTTGGGTTAAATTTCACCCAAATTTAATTAAAGGTAACCATAAAATTCTACCCAAAATGTGGTCTAAAATTTTCCCTAAAATTTATTAAAGTTCATCCTAAAATTCGCTATGAAAATCACTCTAAAACTGACCTTAAAATGCACTCTAAAATTTACCATAAATTTTACTGGGGAATTTTCTTCGGTATCATCATAATTTCTAAAATTCACACATTGAAATTCACGAACATTTAGAGAAGATCAAAACATTTTGGAAAAGTAACTTGGACTTATTCACTTTAAAATTCATCCCTAAAATTCACTCTTAAATAATTTCGTTTAGATCAAAATACACATATGTCGGAAACCACGTTGAAATTCATTCTAAAATTAATCCTAAACTTCATAAAGTTCTCTTTATCTTTTCTTTCACCGTTTCTTGGACCGCAGCATTGAAAGAAGCATTTAAGACATTGATCAATTCCTAAAATTCACAACAAAATTAATTAAAGATAACCCTAAAATACTACGCTACGTTTATCTTAAAATTTTTCCTAAAGTTTACAAAAATTTACCGTAAAATTCACCTTAAAATTTACTCCAAAATTCATCACGAAATTTATCCTAAAATTTACCAAAAAATTCCCCCGGTACAGCCATAATTTCTAAAATTCGCCACAGAAATTCACAAAAATTTCGAGAAGATCAGAACATTTTGAAAGCCCTTTTTGAATTCAATTTAGAATTAAAACTAAAATTCTTCATAAAACTCTCCTTATGTATCAATGACTTAGGGGAAGCAATGGTAGTTGGTTAGCCCAATGTACCATTTTACACAGAACCGTTTTAATGTATTGGTTAGCCAAAACCATCGTCTCCAAAGTACCCCAAATCCACTACGAAATTCATCCTAATATGTACCATAAAATTCCCCCAGGATCATCATAATTTCTAAAATTCACTACTGAAATTGAAAAAAATTCCGAGAAGATCAAAACATTTTGGAAACCATCTTGGAATTAATAACAATATTGACCTAAAATTCGTGTAGGTCAGGACGTGCTGAAAGCCCTATTAGAATTCACAATAGTATTCATTCTAAAATTCTGAAATTCATTAATCATTAATTCATAAATTCACCCTAAAATTAACTCTCAAATAAATTAGATCAAAATATGTTGGAAACCATTCTGGAATTCACAAAAGAATTCACCCTTCAAAAATTCACTCTAAAATGCACTCAAAATTTATCACTTGACCATAATGACTTATGGGCAGTAATGGTAGGTGATCAGCCCAATAAACCATTTCACTCACAATCGTTTTTATGTCTGACGAAAAAAGGTTGTAATAAATTAATTAAAGATTTGGTCAGCGGCAACCACCGTACTAGGGACCATGACATTGCAAGAAGCGTTTTAATCAGGTAACCCTAAAATTCTACTCAACATTAATCTTAAAATTTTCCCTAGAGTTCACTAAAATTCACACTAAGATTCACTTTCAAATTTACCAAGAATTTATTCTAAAATTCACCATATAAGATAGACCCAAAAATTCACCTTAAAATGCGTCCTAAAATGTATCATAAAATTCCCCCTGTTTTCCCGAATGAAATTTCGTCAAATGGAGATTTCAATTGGCCGACTAGATCGTGCGCAAACCAAAGTTCTACTAACCCGACCATCGACGGCGACTGATCTGTGTGTAGCTTTAAACGTATGTTTTCACGCAGATAATTTATCTGCACTAAAACTTGAATTAATCTGTTATAATCAAACTCTGATGTTTCAGATCATAAAATTTACCCATCTGTTGTTCCATTAAAATTTTTATAAGAATCTGATCGATTTGTCGAAATATCTTAATTAAATGCAAAACATCATTAAGCAAAATGGACCAAAGTTAATTGTTCTGAAAAGAATTTTTTTTTTTTTTGCTGCACACAAAAATATTTACTGGTCATAAATAAGACAAGAAATAATATTATTTTTGGACAATTTACCACAACTTTGAGGCGAGATACAATAATAAAATATTTTTAGAAAAAAATTACGAGACGAAAACACAAACATCACGTGAACTGCAAAAAATTTGTAAATTCCTAATATAAGTGATGTAGTGCGGTGAACACAAGAATAATTTCAGCAGAAATAACAGACGACAACAACCTGTTGCACGCGCATAAAAACACCAAATATACAAAGCAAAGAAGGTGGCGGGGGCCACCAACTATAAATTAATAACTATTACAAGTGAATGATTTATTTATAGCAGCATTATACATAAATAAATTTTCCATTTTCATTTTTTGTCTATTTTTATAAACCGCAAACCAAAATGTATCGCCATAATTGTTCAAAAAAATTGTTTATTTATAATTAAATATTACGTTATAGTAAGTACAGTATGTAGCATATTTTATAAACAATTCCACACATACCAGTGTGTACACATAGCGGTCGATTTGTCTGCCAATCTGCCATTTTCCACATAAAAATTGATTCGGGCAGGTACATTCAAAAATAGATTCGCACATTCAGATTATTTTGTGTGCTTCATACATATTATATCATTGTTCAATCCAATAGTAATCAGTTGCAAAGTTATAATTGTTGTTGTTATTAAATGCGGTTTAGAATTTTTATTATTTTTGGATTTTTAGTATATGTATATTTATAGTTTTAACTAACGCGCGCGGTTTATAAGTTTTTATTACTCGCGTATTTATTTTGTTCTGGTGCATCGATGCTAAATTTGAATGATTCAACGAAGTTGAACGATAAACATTTGTTTAGTTTCTAAACATTTTTGATGAGCACGCTGTTTATATCTGACTAATCTCCTTCCGTACATATAAACTGGTAAACGCTTAAATCATAAATTCCAATGTTTTCTCAGCGGTCTAGGTGCACTTGTACAAAATATCAAACATAAATTATTTATTTTTAACTTTAATGATTTGTTGATAGCATATTTAAATAAAAATATTAACTAAATGTAAATAATTAATTTTTTTTTTACGATTTTGCAAAAGCATAAACACACACACAAGAAAAAAAATTTGCAAACTCATTTTCATCAATCAACACTTTTGGTCATGGTGTGAAAAGAGTTATTCAAATTTCACGATCTGGGGAAAATGGATGAATGTTTCGCTTTGTTTAATTACAGTAATTTTATTTATGCAGTTAATCAATGTTCATATAATCAACCATAGGTGTGATGTGTATTAGATGTAGATGGCCAATAAAGGCAATTTTATTAAATCAATTAAAAACGCATTCCTTTTTGCCAATTATTCATGCAAATAGCCTTCTATAAAATGTGGCACGATCACAACACAAATCGTATTTCAAACGCAGGTCAGACACATCCATCCATATGCCACAAAGTAAGGCTATATAGTTAATCTAGTATTAACTAGTAGTGATGGATACAAAACGTGAAATATTTTTGGTTGTGTGTTAAAATTAAAACTATTAGACGGTATGGTATGGTGATCAATATTCGTAACACGTAGCACACCAGTGTATATTATAATTTTTATACCTGTTCGCATATAAAAACGAAAAAAAACATTGTGCTAATTGTTGCGTTGAATCAGATTATTGATTTTGACTCAATGTTCAATGTCAGACAAAATTATGTGTGCTTGCTAATTTTACCTTAACTTCATTTCCAGGGTTATAAAAGTAAGTGCAGAAAATGTAGTAGGTTATCGGGGTCTTAGAAGAATAACTTCTGGTAAAGGCTGACTTGCCAAACCTCAAAGAGCACTCTAAATTAAGTAATACCAAAGGGCTGAAATTCTTCTTTACGTTTCTTTACGAAAGGGAAAATATTTGATAGTGTAGGGCCATATTTGCGCAAGCTTAAAAAAAATATTTACCAATGTTATAATGTTTTACAAATAACACGGAATTAGTACTTATCATTAATCGTTGGAATCATTATTCTTAATTTTTTAATTTATACGAAGTTAATTTTTCAAACTAGATTAATTCTCTTAATTTTCGGAAAATTAACTTCAAGTAAATTTAAAATTAAAAAAAAAAAATTTAAAGACATTTTGGAAATGGAAAGGCATAAACAACCTCTTACACTTCAATCTCAAAAGATCTGTTGACTCCATTCCATTGAGAGCCGTTCCGTGGAGGAATTTCACGCTTTTTTTAGTTGAAATAGCCTGATTAGTTCCCTCTTATTATTCTCTAAGCATATTTTATCTCCGTCGTGACAAAGTTTATATGGGTACTTAAACAACTACTGACTGAGATAAACCTGAAATTTCTTGCCCAATGAAACATTTTATTCCACCTATGTTGGCTTCTAAGATATGAACAACTTTGTGCTTAAGTACTGCTTAAATGTCTAACAGTATGCTAATCGTTTGTTTGCTCCAGTTTTCTGTTTTACGGAGGTGTTGCCTGCTTCTACAGCCCAGATATGAAAATTTGTAAAATTGGATATTGAAAATGCAGGTATATTAAGTAATTTCAAAATTTAAATGACAGCTTGTCAAATTTGACTTAACAATTTCAATTTCTTTAAACTGTATATCTTGTTAAGTTAGTTTTGAATACTCCAAGCCGAAAACTCCCACAACCCGCGACAAACTTTTTGGATAACTCTAAAATTTGTACAGAAAAATTCAAATCTTTTAATAGTTTCAAGTATTTTCAGAGTTTTCATATTTCGATAAATCAGAAGAATAAATAATTAATTTAAAATTTAGTTTTAAATATGTAAAATTTTAAGTTGTGTTGCGGTCGAATTAGAGAAACGTTCAAAAATTTAAATTTTGATAAATTTAGAATATTCACCTCAAAAAATGTTCAGTTAAAATATTTAATTCGGCAATTTTCAATTTTTTACTGCTACTTCTAATTTTTAATAGTTTTTTCTGCCCTAAAAAACAATCAATGTTTTGTAAACTCAAAATTTTACAATTTCTAGAAATTGTACGCTGAAGTCGATGTATCCGGGAATCAACAAACTTATTTAATTAAATTTTAATTTTGCACAACAATTTTGATTTTATTTTTCGTGTTTCGGGGGTAGTTTTGACCATCTTGAAATAGAAAATAAATTAAGATTAATTGAATATTTTAGCATACCTATAGAATCACATGTAATCCCAAATTTTCTTGTTGACTAGCAGCGATTTTGTCGAACTCGATCTCGTAATGCTGATAGTCAATAGCCTATATGACATAAAAACATCCGCGTTATTGCTCGCACCAGAGGCGGGTCTAATAGCAGTGATGAATTGACCAAACAAATATAATCAAGTTACCTAGTTACCTAGATTGCCTGGGTGGTTTGGCGTCTATTGGAGGGGGGGACCCAAGTTTAGTAGATTAATCTACCAGCTCCGTAACCTTCCAGTAAGGTGCGCATCACGTGAGCAGTTCTGGTCTTGTCAATAGGCAGCTGAATGATGGATACAATTGTGTAAGGGGTAATTCGCAAGTGTACGTGCTGCCTCCTCGTGGCAACCACTAGTAACTAAGGCCATTTGGCACATTTTTGGCCATTTGCCACAGGCTAAAGTACGACGCTAAAGGAAAAAACCTCGACAAAAACCCCAAATCTAAGGTGGAACCGATATGCCGATGGATGAATGGCTGATAGGTTAATCAGTCCAAAATATGCGGACTCTGGATACCAGACACCCTCCAGTTTTATTTATCCTTCCTGTAGTAAAGGGGTGGGTGACCTACAGGCGATTTGCAATTCCTAGCAACTCGTAATAGTAAAATCAAACGGAATACGGGGCAGGAGTAGGAATATACGGGAGTGGGACAACCCTCTCGAAGTCCTAGGGCTCCAATGCTACCGTCTTTCTAGCGGAACTACATGCTTTAGTAAACATCTAGGAGGGAGAGCAGTAAGCCCAGATAGTATGTATCACGTACCGGGAGGCAGTATTGTCAGGTTCATTAAGAACCTGAATATTGACTGGACGGATAATTAAGCAGGGCCCAGCACAATAGATCTTTTAGGTCGCAGTGCGAGGTGGCTGATCGCCCGCATGGCCCTCCAATAATAATATTGTAATAATAACTAGATTGCCTTGGTGATGTTTTTTTTTTTTCTGTTGACAACTTCCCAATAAGAAAATCATTTGAGACAGACTAATGAATCGTGCATGACAGTCTGGCATGACAGGTATATAGAGTTGCATCAGAGAGTGAGACTAATATTCATGTGTGACATGTCTGAGGCATTTATACAGTGACTCGTAATTATTGACAATAATATGACATTTCATTGAAAAATTATGTGTGGGGACCGTCTTATGTTAATCATGTGGGACTGGTAACATATAGTCCTATTATGGTTTTGACGCTTCACGTCATATAGGAACACTGTGTGACGGATGACAGTAAAATAAAACCACTGCTCTTAATTGGGTTATAATATAAATGAGATTAGTGGAATAAAAATAGTTTTAATTTGATGAAAATGTTCTTTAACATTTAGATAATTAGATATCTAAAAAACGTTACATTTCAGTCTTTTTTGTACCCCCGGGATTTTGTCCCCTCGGAATTTTATACCGTCGGGATTTTGTACCCTCGGGATTTTAATATGTCACCAACCCATATATGACATCTCTCATACTTGTCGTTCATCGTGGAAAATCAGGCGACTTGTCATTTGAGAAGCCAACATTACTTGTGATAAATTGGTAATTTAGTAAACATGCCATAAAAAAGCGAAATAAAAATATTTTCTTTCTTTTCGCACTCATGAAAAAAAAACAGAATTAGGACCAGGAACGTGTGTTTTTCGCACAAATTTAATTCATATGCATGTTGACAAGTTTCCTACTGGGTTGATAAATTTAATCCAAACCGCCGTCGTATACGCGGTCTTCAATAGTGTTTTGTCAATTTGTTTAAATAAAACCCCAACGGCTGTGGTGCGCCATCTCTGTCGATTTGGTGTAGTGCTGGCTCATTTAGAATCATTTAGTATTGGCTCATGCTCGCTGGATGAAATTGGCTTTGCTGGTATAAAAATGTAACATTTTCTGGTCCAAATACACATTTTATGGACAAATCATACTCATGAAATTTTTCAAAAAACATTCTCCAGGTATTCACGATGCTCTCCAATATATCTGGGAAGCAATCGTTAAATCGTCTACATAGGTCGAACGACATTTAGGCAAGCTCAAACGAATCATCCGGTGGCTCGGGTGAACGCAAAATTCATAGTAAGGCCTTATATTAATGGAATATGGTAAAGATCTGCCTGTATTATCGAGTTCCAGAGACGAAAATCCTGACATAGCCTACTTTTTCTATCCGAAGCTGCCGGCTTCTCATTTATTTCCATTTGAAGTTTGTCGAATACTGCTAGAGCTGCTGTTTTACTTTAAAGTCCCTTGAAAACACTAATAAAGGCAACCTTAAGAAAATCATGAATCACTGAAATTAAAACTTTTTTAACCCGAAACTAAAAAAAAGTAACCCCTTGATTTAGTATAAATTGGAATTTTTAGAATTGGCCACGAAGTTAAATTATTGTCAAATAAGAAAGATAAGTGAAAATAGAAACACCATAATGAATTTCATACAAGTAGTTTATCTCACTGCGCAAATGACTGATTTGTACATAGAGTGGTTGTCCTTGCCTTTGATGTTAAAGTGATCTGTCCAGCAAGTTAGTTATTGTTCTTCCATAAAATTAATGAACCTTCTATTACCTTAAAAGAATTGTCAAGAGTGTGCTTTACTATAGTGAGCGGCTTACTTGGTTTCGGTACCAACGGTGCTTAACAAAATTTCACTGCTTAAGCAACATGCTTGAGCTAGGATTTAAATCCTATGATTTTTAAAAGTTAAAAATATTTCAACTCATTAATAACAAATGGGGTGGTTCTTGTTGATTGGCTTAAAACGAGTGGATATAAAATATTAGGGTTTAAATCCAGACTCATGCATCAACCTTTAGGGAGACGGCTCAGATTCTCAAGATTTATAATTTTCCACTACCCATGTGGTAAATCATTATAACATTTCTAAATCTTGGCAGTAACGGCAACTAAATTCATAGCAATTATTTCAGCGCTGGTGAAAGTAGTAGCTGTACGGGTAAGAATTTTTCTTTTCTTTGCGGAATTGTAGCCTTCAGCTTCACCTAGGAGTATAAACTTTCACTTTGAAAAGAATACTTGGTACGCAAATAACTATTTCGTAAATTTATTTAAATTGAAAGTTTCTGGAAAGATATAGTACAGTCCACAACTTCGTGAGATAAAATCTGATCTGCATCTATCAGTGCGCCCGAACCTAAAGTGAACCATGTTGTTAACTGAAATTTGAATTAATATTAAACCCGCCGGTCCATACCCCTTAATAGATTGGCGTTTATGAATAATTTTTCCATAGTCTGATCTGAAGCGATTTATTGTTCTTTCCTGGTAAGCAATAATATAATTCAGGCTGCTTCCTCGTACGTCTTCATCGTGTTCTTCCCTTTTATTAGGAGTTTTAGGACTATCTTTCAACAAGTGACTTTTCTATACTACATATTATACAGTTAAACTGCGGCACTATCCATTGTATGGTTTTTTTTTATTTGACGTTCAACCAAGAATTTGGTTTATGGTTTTTTTTCAAAATTATCTTGTTTATTGTTATAAATAGTTACTTTATCAAGCGTCCAACTGCTAAATACGTGTCCTTTTCCATTGCTCAAAAGGCGACGACACAAATCAAGTCAGTATATAAGAATTAAGTTGGTTTCAAAAATCTTTAGGGCTGTTGGCCATTCCACATCAATCGCAAACGACAAGAAGCCCCCCCCCCCTCCTCTGAAGACTAGATCTCATTCATAAATTTGATCACTCTACTTGATGACTCAAATTTTGATGAGTTTTGTTGAGTCCAAAATATGGCATTGAGTTCGAATATTCCTAATAAAATTATTTATAACACAATAAGGAAATAATGAGTGGTTTCATTAACCATATATAAACCTCACTCAATGTTTAATGTGACAAGATTTCTTGATAAATCCACCAATAAACAGAACAATAATTCAAATCGAAATAATTATACGGCAAATACAAAATGTACTACACTACCTCGTAAAAAAAACTCATTCATTATCAGTGCATCATAAAATTACTCGAAATCAATAATTATGTTTTTAATTACATAATTCCATAATTAAATTATTTATTTACAAACTTATTTATTCGCCCGCGTATCGCTACTATTTGCACAAATAATATACTTCGAGGGGATTTAATTAAATCAAGACTGCGCGTTATTTTCGTTTTTTTTTTTTACGTCAACACATAATAATATTGATTACCTACCTGCACGCAAAAGATCGATATTTTAAACGAGTTTAGATACGTAAAGAATGCAATTACTACCGTGGAAAGGATTAGACTGAGAAAATCGTTCGTAGGAATAGGTAGAATATGATAACGATGTAGTACATGTAATGTAGTGTTCTAAGGCTAAGGTCCTAAAAAATGAAAACACATACTTTTGAAAACTTTTGTCATTTTTGACAGTGCACGGTTTAAGCAGTGGTGTGCTATAAAACAAACTAAACATAGGTAGATAGTATGAATAATTAAATTTACATTTGTATTTTTGATAATTTACTTGAAATATGCCCGAAAATCAGCTAAAGCACTTCAAACGTAAAATTAAGATAATAAAATGATTTTGTTCCTGTAATTATAATATTAATTGATATTGTAATACTTAAAATTAAATTAAATCTCTAATTGTTAAGTTTAATATAACTATTAAATAAACTTGAGTAAAAATACACTAAGAGTGTTTAAAACCTAATAGTTTGATTCGTTCTGCCGATTGTATAAAACATCAGTATAGTGATTGTATACAACATCAAGCATTGTAAATCGCTATTTTATAGTTTGTAATTTGAATTAAAATTTATGTGGAGATTATTTATGTTAATTTAAATTGTACTTAACCGCCACAATTTCTTTACGCCGATGTTAACGCAGATGAGGCATTCTCTCGCTATACAATGGGCTCGAGCAATGTAAATCGGGGCTGAGGCTTATTCTTGAAGAAGTTGTCTGTGACCCAAGGTCAATTTCGTATCCGCTCACTTTTCCGAAGATGAGGGGCTCAGTTGTAAGTCAGGTCAAAATTGCACAAAAATTCAATTATTTTGTGCTATAACCTAAATTCAATCTCAATAAAATAATTGTATAATTTACAAATATACACACATCAATTAGAGCCAAATCAAATTAAATTTTTATAACATAAAAAATCAAAAAGCCCACCTACAATTATGGCCAACGTACTGTCATCATAATACTAGTTTTATTAGGTAAGTATTGTAATCGCGAAAAAGAAAAACTCCAAAGAACTCCAAAACTCCGATTAGAAAACTGTTGTGTTCGTCCTTTCGTCCTTCCAGTCATAAATTTTTATGATTTTTGTTTTGCTTCCCATTCTCACAAATATTGATAGTTTTCATCGAAATTTTGTACAAAGACAGATTTTAGTAATAAGCAGTTTGTGTTAACT
Source organism: Tipula vernalis (assembly GCA_958295665.1). Lineage (NCBI taxonomy): Eukaryota > Metazoa > Arthropoda > Insecta > Diptera > Tipulidae > Tipula > Tipula vernalis. The sequence continues at coordinate 43,547,777 of OY282560.1, forward strand.
TTTAGGTCAATTCGAGACTAGAATAGAGGGGGTTGTAGCGGAAGAGAAAACTGCCAAACAGATTTTCTCAAGAACGTTGTTTGATGATAAATTTGACAATCCCTCATCTACAGGTTCACAAAATTTGAAGTCGATTGAAGCATTGCGTTGGGGTCATTTTAATAAAAAATAGTAAAAAAAACTTGTTGAAATGTTTTCCGAGGGGATATCAAATTTTCGATGAAATATTTTTCTACGGTTAATCTTCCAAATTCCAACCATTATTCCCTAGGTGTCTTTAAGATAAAATGAATAGGTTACCTAAAATAATTTGCTGCTGGCAATTTAAAAATAAAATATATCTAGTAAACTTTGAAATATAAACCCGGTTAAAGTTAGCCGAAAGTTTCCAGCCGAAAGTAAAATGTCGTCGACAATGCAGGTTGCGTTATTATAACATTCTAGCCAAAAATCAAAAATTTAGTGATTATCTGCCGAAAGTAAATAGGATACATATTTTGCAATAAAAACTTTTGTAAGTAGTCTAATGTGGAGAATTTTGTTCCACTTAATCGTGGAAAATATAGGAATATCAGAAGAATCCACAAAATTTGAATAAAATCGGTCTCTAGAGCGTATGTCTGAAGATGAATCGTTTTTATGTGATTTGTCAATAGCTATCGCTGGAAAAATTTCAATTCAAATATTCCGCGGGAAATCTGGGAAAATTCGATTTTCCAAAAATTATTAGAAAATTGGTATAAAATCAGCCTCTAGAGTGTTATCTCTGAAGATGGGTTACATTGTTGTTACTTGTCAATAACTATTGCAGGAGAAAAATTCAGTTCAAGTTTCCCGTGCAAAATCTCGGAAAATTCGATTTTCCAAAAATTATTAGAAAATTTGTATAAAATCAGCCTAAAACAACATCCTCACATATACATATATTGGTTGCTGGGCAAATAAATAAAAAATATTTTTAATTTGCGTTTATTTTGTATTGAAAAATGTAAATTTCTTTACGCATGCAATGCAGACAATGAATTCACGGACCAAGACGTTTTAGCGCAATAAAGGACATTTTAGCTTATATAAAGTGGAAAGGACAAATTCCAGAAAAGAAGGACTGTCCTTCCCAAAAAAGGACACTTGGAAACCCTAGATGAAAATGTTTGTTTGTTTGTTTCCATCTATGGAATATTTTCTGGGGCTCAAGGCAGTCCCAACTATTTCGCAATTCGCTTTTAACGTCCTACCTCAAACAGTAGCCAAATCGAGGACGTACGGCTATAGGCCAGTTTTGCGTGGACCACCGTCACATTGTATTGTAGTACTGACATGAAAGATGGGTCGGCCCATGAGTTCCCATTTCGATACCTCTAGATACAAGATGAAATTGTTGTTTATAAATTTTTAATTTTAATCAGTCTGATTGCAATGTTATAATAATATAATGCAAATAGAAGAATCTCTGGTTTTATGATCCGACCGTTTGATTTGTTTGATTTTATGTGTACATGTATTTTATTTGATAATTATTATTCTTTAATACGTTTGTTATTTTTACAAAATCTTCAATGATAAATCCAAAGCCGTAAAAAATGCCATTAAAGTGGAATTCGTAATGTTTTTAATGTAGGTTGATTACTTCTGTGGTCATCGCCTATTATCCCTTTCTTTCAACACTATACCAATTCTTAAAGTATATAAATTTTAATAATTTTTCCATTAGAGATTTGTAACTTCTGTTTGATAAGTTGCTGTAACAAATTTTAGATTTAGGGACTAGGTTCCGTGCGCCAGAAAATTTATTTAGCAAATATCTTAAAAAAATTAAGATTTAAAGTAAAAATGTTTCAGAAAGTACACAACTACTTCATACTTATTTATTAATTAATAAAATAAAAAATTGAGGAGTAGCTAACTAACAACTTTCTTTTACGAATGGGGAATTTGGAGAAAGTTTTTTCTGTAAATATTAAATTTTTTTAAATATTTACAAAACAAATTTTCTAGTCCACGGAAGCTGCTACTTCCGATTGGCCGATTTTTACTAAAGCTTACTGGGGCCTATCATTTTATGAAAAAAAAACTTCATCTCTGGATTAATGCCCCAAAAATCTCAAAGACGTAAATTTTAATGATTCACTAAACTTTATTTTATTAACGTAAAATAAAGTAAAAGGCCCTACTCAAACAGATGTTGCAGCAGTTTTTCGGACTAAAGATGATGCTCCTTCGGGAAAGACTGAAATTCGATCACTGTCAAACGAAGTTGGATATGGCTATGTAACTGACCTGTCGTCAACCCATAAGCCCATTTCTTGCTTTTTCTAGAGGCAACGCTGTTGCGATAGGTGTTTTTTAGCTTTCGATTCGTTCAGAATTCAGCATATTGCCTCGCTCCCAAAAACTCCACATTCGGATAAATCAAAGTAGCCTAAATTCCAAAGGCCGAAAAACCAGGAAATACTATAATCGATTAATATAGGCTTATGGGTGAACCAGCGAGTCAGTAACAACTTTAAGTAAGAATGCGATATACAGAAAGTGCATGTTACTGACCAGCGAATCTTTAAGAACTGTTCGTTCAGTTCGGCTGTCACTTAAGAGAGCGAAAACTAACGCGCAAACTGAAGGAAATGTCAGAATACACCAAAATTTTCACGGCACACTTTTCTTAAAAATAATTTTGCTATTCACTTTACAATTTTAATACTGTATTTGTCAGTTATTACGGATTCGGTGGCTGATATGTCAAATATTCTGTAAGGAAATATTTTCGTCAAATTCTGTAACGATTCTTACTGATTCGCTGGTTACCCCTTTAGTTTTTCGAAAAACTTGGCCCGGGTTAGGTTAGAAAATTAAAAAAAATTCTTGTTATAATTTATATAATTTAATTTTAATAATTTATTAATTAATCTCGTTAATTGTTCCGCGCTTTGCGTAAACCAAAAATCATGCCTATGGAAGACTTTAAAAAACTCTTCGCTCGAACGGCGAAGTCGTAATTGGGGCTCTTAAAAAAATGAATACACCGGCAACCCTAAGAGATGTGGTCGTATATCTAGCGAATAGTAATGAGGTAAGTTTTGTAGTTTGCTGTAACAATAACATCCAAAATATAAAATGTTAACGTCAATTTTAGCTAGATGCCAGCAAAATACGGGCGCCCGTGCGCGAAATATTGAACACTGGTTACAATCTAGGGTTTTTGGGAAAATGTGGTGCTAAATATACGATAGATACCGATCAAGGTACAGATCCAGATGGTGACCATCCAAGTGATAGATCACGATCAAGATCTCGATCACGACGTCGCAAATCTCATTCACGATCGGGTAGACGTTCTCGATCGCGTCGACGTCGACGACGTTAATGTGTATGGCGTGGGTGTGTCAAACAATTTTCGATAGAAATAAATTTTAGGTGTTAAATGCGTAAATGTTTTATTAATTTTGATACCCGCTCAAAGGTGCCCGAGTTCATGGCTAGATTTCGTAGCTCTGTTCCGAAAAACTATCTATGACTGGTAAATGTTGTGTTTACTGCTCATATGTTACTTTGCCCATACTCTGCCAAAGCGGGAGTCAACACGAAAATGTAATTAAGAGCAATTCCTTGTTTACATTTTATCTTACTAATTAAAAAAAAAAATTAAGCGTGTACTCGTTTTAAAAAATGAAAATTTTTGTGTCGGATTGAAACAAATTTTAAGAATCCATAATGTAGTTGTGTATCTCTAAGACAGATTTTCTTATCCCGGTGTTTTAGTGTAACACGATTTCGAATGTTTGTTTTAAAAATGACCTACATACGTTCAATCTCGAATATACGGATAAAATTTCAGAGCCACGTAACACTTGCTTTTAGCTTGTGAGCGGAATACAGTAAACTTTTTAATCTTGGATACAATTTTTGAAATAAGAAATTACACCAATAACAGCGGAAGTGGGCATATAAGTTATTGAAACAAAATTTTAAATTAAACACCCAAAATTTATTTTTACCGAAAATTGTTTTACACACTACATTGCACATTTTATAACATATACATATTAACGTCGTCTACGTCGGCGGGATCGAGAACGCCTACGTGACCGCGAATGAGATTTGCGACGTCGGGATCTTGATCTTGATCGTGATCTATCACTTGGATGATCACTGCCGTCTGCATCTGCGTCTGGATCAGGATCTAGCGTATATTTGGTTCCACGCTTTCCTAAGAATCCTAGATTGTATCCGGTACTCAATATTTCGCGAACGGGGGCACGAATTTTGCTAGGATCTAGCTAAAAATTGACGTTGACATTTTATACGTTGGATGTTAATATTACAGTAAACTAGAAAACTTACCTCATTACTTTTCGCTAGATATTCGACAACATCTTTTAGGGTTGCCGGTGTATTCATTTTCTTAAGAACTCCAATTACAACTTCGCCGTTCGAACGAAGCGTTTCTTTAAAGTCATCCATTTTGTTACGGTTTATGCAATGTGCGACACAACGATATTTTATAATAAATTATTGAAATTAAATTATATAAATTAAAACAAGAATTTTTTTTTATATTTCTAATCCAACAACCGAATAAAGTTTTCGAAAAACTAAAAACGATTTGCATTTATTTGCAAGGGTAGTTTTTCAAGGACTAATTGATAAATAAATAAATAAATCGTGAACTACATATGTATAGTTGAGTGGATTTTATGCTAGATTTCTAATAACGAAGCAGACAATAACGTGCAGAACGATTGTTAGCGTTTGCTCCATTCTGCCCTGCCTTAGCGAAAAATTGACTTTAGCTAACGAGTATTAGGCTTAATATGTTAACATTTTCAAATTTTCAGTGTTGAGCTGGTGGGGTGAGATAATTTTTCAATTCCCAATACCATTATAAGGATTAAAATTTAAGATAGTCACTTAATAAAGCTACTCATCGATTTATACCATGTCATTGATTTTGATATCTTCAAAGTTTTACCAGATTACATACATGGGGACGAAACCTTAGTTTTTATGTCTGTACTATTTAAATGCCCTGGCACCCATGTAATATGGATGTTGAACTGATCTGCCATCTCTTTAAGAGATGAGAGACAATTCTGGACTACTTTCGACATAAGGAGGTTTGATTGTAGTGCTTTAATGGCAGCCTGACTGTCCGTATATATGCGAATCACCAACCGAAGGAGAAGTTTATCAGAAGTTCCTCACAGATGTGTTGTGTTTACTGTTCATATGTTACTTTGTCCACACTCTGCCAGAGCGGGAATCAACACGAAAATGTAACGAAGAGCTATTCCTCCTTTACCTCGAGTCTTACTAATAAAAAAAAAATCAAGCGTGTACTCTCTGTGGACCAGTAACACGTTTTTAATTTCAATATTACTGAATCAGATTGAAACAAATTTTAAGAATCCATAATGTAGTTGTGTATCTCTAAGACAGATTTTCTTATACCGGTGTTTTAGTGTAACACGATTTCGAATGTTTGTTTTAAAAATGACCTACATACGTCCGATCTCGAATATACGGATAAAATTTCAGAGCCACGTAACACTTGCTTTTAGCTTGTGAGCGGAATACAGTAAACTTTTTAATCTTGGATACAATTTTTGAAATAAGAAATTACACCAATAACAGCGGAAGTGGGCATATAAGTTATTGAAACAAAATTTTAAATTAAACACCCAAAATTTATTTTTACCGAAAATTGTTTTACACACTACATTGCACATGTTATAACATACATATTAACGTCGTCTACGTCGACGGGATCGAGAACGCCTACGTGACCGCGAATGAGATTTGCGACGTCGGGATCTTGATCTTGATCGTGATCTATCACTTGGATGATCATTGCCGTCTGCATCTGCGTCTGGATCAGGATCTAGCGTATATTTGGTTCCACGCTTTCCTAAGAATCCTAGATTGTATCCGGTACTCAATATTTCGCGAACGGGGGCACGAATTTTGCTAGGATCTAGCTAAAAAATGACGTTGACATTTTATACTTTGGATGTTAATATTACAGTAAACTAGAAAACTTACCTCATTACTTTTCGCTAGATATTCGACCACATCTTTTAACGATGCCGGTGTATTCATTTTCTTAAGAACTCCAATTACAACTTCGCCGTTCGAACGAAGCGTTTCTTTAAAGTCATCCATTTTATAACGGTTTACGCAATGTGCGACACAACGATATTTTATAATAAATTATTGAAATTAAATTATTTAAATTAAAACAAGAATTTTTTTTTTTAATTTTCTAATCCAACAACCGAATAAAGTTTTCGAAAAACTAAAAACGATTTGCATTTATTTGCAAGGGTAGTTTTTCAAGGACTAATTGATAAATAAATAAATAAATCGTGAACTACATATGTATTATAGTTGAGTGGATTTTATGCTAGATTTCTAATAACGAAGCAGACAATAACGTGCAGACAGATTGTTAGCGTTTGCTCCATTCTGCCCTGCCTTAGCGAAAAATTGACTTTAGCTAACGAGTATTAGGCTTAATATGTTAACATTTTCAAATTTTCAGTGTTGAGCTGGTGGGGTGAGATAATTTTTCAATTCCCAATACCATTATAAGGATTAAAATTTAAGATAGTCACTTAATAAAGCTACTCATCGATTTATACCATGTCATTGATTTTGATATCTTCAAAGTTTTACCAGATTACATACATGGGGACGAAACCTTAGTTTTTATGTCTGTACTATTTAAATGCCCTAGCACCCATGTAATATGGATGTTGAACTGATCTGCCATCTCTTTAAGAGATGAGAGACAATTCTGGACTACTTCGACATAAGGAGGTTTGATTGTAGCGCTTTAATGGCAGCCTGACTGTCCGTATATATGCGAATCACCAACCGAAGGAGAAGTTTATCAGAAGTTCCTCACAGAACACCCCGGCCCCAGCATTTTCCATCCCTTTTTGAACCATCAGTGAAGAAGTTTATAACTCCTGGTTCCAGAACTGCATCCACCATCCAGTCCTCTGTGGAGGAGATCCTAGTTCGGAACTTTATGTCAAAAGATAGTAACGGGACAGTCGGTGGTCTTGGGAATCCCTTTATTACACAATATATATATATATATACATATATAAGTGCCCTGCATTGTTACAGGTTCACAATTGAAGTGGCTTTCAATCGTATGGCAGTACAAGCTGCCAATTATTTCCCAAGATATCTAGAGGAGTCAGATACAGCTGAGTTTCCAGTGCCTGAGTGGATGTGCTCCTCAATGCACCACTAATCCACAGGCAGACTGTTCTCTGAACTTTCGTCAGCAGCTTTTGGTTGGCAGTTTTGTCCAGAGCAGGCCACCAGAATGTTACCCCATACAAAAGAATGGATCTGACTACTATGATTTATAGCCCATGTACGATGAGTCTTTCCAAAATATTAGGTTTCCTATTTAATTTGCTATCCAAAACGAGACCCAGAAACTTTGCTTTATCAATGAAAGTCAAGTTGAGCCCATTTATGGTGGGATGATCGATATAAGGAAGTTTATATTTCCTGGAGAAGACAACCAATTCAGTCTTGTACGGGTTCATATTCAACCCGCAACCATTGGCCCATGTAGAAAGGATGCCCAGGGCATTTTGCTCGAGTTCACTAAGGGTGTCAACAGTAACATCATCCGCGTAAGCAACCACCTTGAAGCCACCATCCCCCAGTTTTAACAACAGGTCGTTTAGGACCAAGTTCCTAAGTAAGAGGAACAGTACGCCACCCTGCGGTGTGCCCCTGCTTACAAATCTTCTGGCGGAAGATTCCCCAAACTGGCATTTATGATCCTGCCTCTTAGCATTTCATCTATCCAGTCCCTGAGTGATTCATCCACTCTCAGATTCGAAAGTGCCCGAGTTATAGCCCCCGGAAGTACGTTATTAACGTCCCCCTCAATATCCAAAAAGGTAACCATTGCGTAGTCTCTAAACTCGAAAGATTTTTCAATGAAACACATAAGAGAATGAAGAGGAGTCTCCACAGATCTCCCCTTGCAGTAAGCATGTTGGAAGGAAGATAAGCTAATCGGTCTAAAATCTTTGGAACGGCAGTGAGCGTTTTCCGCCTTAGGTATGAATACAACCTTCCCTTCCGTTCATATGCTAGGAATGCGACATACTTCTAGACTGCCTTTAAAAATTACCTCTAACTAGGACATGGTTAGGTCCGTAGTCATATATGGTTTAATACTATTTTTCGCCCGCAGGATCTGTTTTCTGCTAATAATTTGACCTATGAGGCTACTTGCCCTATTTCCTACCGACATAGTAGGCACAGATTCGGAACAACCCGAAAAGTGAGTCCCCAGCAGAAGTTCCAACGAGTCCGATATTACTGGCCCATATCCCATCCGGCCATTGAAGATAACTTGGGATGGAAGGGCTGGTGGATAGTACTTTGCGTAGCCTTGACATCTCCGAAAACTTTTGGATTTTGCCACAGTATAGTCTCGAAAATCTGTTCTTGGCACTTCTTAATTCATACATATGTATTTATAAGTTTTGAGGACTTCCTTATAAGAGTCCCAGTCTACAGCGGGTCTTGTTGTCCATACTTTTTTAAAGTGTCTCTTGCATTTTTGACATGTTTTTTTAATCTTCTTGAACCACCAGGCTGGCCGAGATTTATCTCTAGGACTGCTAAGAGGACTTGAACCCAGTATCGCTTCATTAAAAGCGTTGGGTAACTCGTCCGCTAGGCCATCAAGTTCTTGAAATCAGTTCTTGGATCAAGACGATATCCGTCCCTTCTAATCCATAATGTAGCTGTGTATCTCTATGACAGATTTTCTTATACCGGTGTTTTAGTGTAACACGATTTCGAATGTTTGTTTTAAAAATGACCTACGGCCGATCTCGAATATACGGATAAAATTTCAGAGCCACGTAGCACTTGCTTTTACCTTGTGAGCGGAATACAGTAAACTTTTTAATCTTGGATACAATTTTTTAAATAAGAAATTACACCAATAACAGCGGAAGTGGGCATATAAGTTATTGAAACAAAATTTTAAATTAAACACCCAAAATTTATTTTTACCGAAAATTGTTTTACACACTACATTGCACATGTTAATTAACGTCGTCTACGTCGACGGGATCGAGAACGCCTACGTGACCGCGAATGAGATTTGCGACGTCGGGATCTTGATCTTGATCGTGATCTATCACTTGGATGATCACTGCCGTCTGCATCTGCGTCTGGATCAGGATCTAGCGTATATTTGGTTCCACGCTTTCCTAAGAATCCTAGATTGTATCCGGTACTCAATATTTCGCGAACGGGGGCACGAATTTTGCTAGGATCTATCTAAAAAATGACGTTGACATTTTATACTTTGGATGTTAATATTACAGTAAACTAGAAAACTTACCTCATTACTTTTCGCTAGATATTCGACCACATCTTTTAACGATGCCGGTGTATTCATTTTCTTAAGAACTCCAATTACAACTTCGCCGTTCGAACGAAGCGTTTCTTTAAAGTCATCCATTTTATAACGATTTACGCAATGTGCGACACAACGATATTTTATAATAAATTATTGAAATTAAATTATTTAAATTAAAACAAGAATTTTTTTTTTTAATTTTCTAATCCAACAACCGAATAAAGTTTTCGAAAAACTAAAAACGATTTGCATTTATTTGCAAGGGTAGTTTTTCAAGGACTAATTGATAAATAAATAAATAAATCGTGAACTACATATGTATTATAGTTGAGTGGATTTTATGCTAGATTTCTAATAACGAAGCAGACAATAACGTGCAGACAGATTGTTAGCGTTTGCTCCATTCTGCCCTGCCTTAGCGAAAAATTGACTTTAGCTAACGAGTATTAGGCTTAATATGTTAACATTTTCAAATTTTCAGTGTTGAGCTGGTGGGGTGAGATAATTTTTCAATTCCCAATACCATTATAAGGATTAAAATTTAAGATAGTCACTTAATAAAGCTACTCATCGATTTATACCATGTCATTGATTTTGATATCTTCACAGTTTTACCAGATTACATACATGGGGACGAAACCTTAGTTTTTATGTCTGTACTATTTAAATGCCCTAGCACCCATGTAATATGGATGTTGAACTGATCTGCCATCTCTTTAAGAGATGAGAAACAATTCTGGACTACTTCGACATAAGGAGGTTTGATTGTAGCGCTTTAATGGCAGCCTGACTGTCCGTATATATGCGAATCACCAACCGAAGGAGAAGTTTATCAGAAGTTCCTCACAGAACACCCCGGCCCCAGCATTTTCCATCCTTTTTTGAACCATCAGTGAAGAAGTTTATAACTCCTGGTTCCAGAACTGCATCCACCATCCAGTCCTCTGTGGAGGAGATCCTAGTTCGGAACTTTATGTCAAAAGATAGTAACGGGACAGTCGGTGGTCTTGGGAATCCCTTTATTACACAATATATATATATATATACATATATAAGTGCCCTGCATTGTTACAGGTTCACAATTGAAGTGGCTTTCAATCGTATGGCAGTACAAGCTGCCAATTATTTCCCAAGATATCTAGAGGAGTCAGATACAGCTGAGTTTCCAGTGCCTGAGTGGATGTGCTCCTCAATGCACCACTAATCCACAGGCAGACTGTTCTCTGAACTTTCGTCAGCAGCTTTTGGTTGGCAGTTTTGTCCAGAGCAGGCCACCAGAATGTTACCCCATACAAAAGAATGGATCTGACTACTGTGATTTATAGCCCATGTACGATGAGTCTTTCCAAAATATTAGGTTTCCTATTTAATTTGCTATCCAAAACGAGACCCAGAAACTTTGCTTTATCAATGAAAGTCAAGTTGAGCCCATTTATGGTGGGATGATCGATATGAGGAAGTTTATATTTCCTGGAGAAGACAACCAATTCAGTCTTGTACGGGTTCATATTCAACCCGCAACCATTGGCCCATGTAGAAAGGATGCCCAGGGCATTTTGCTCGAGTTCACTAAGGGTGTCAACAGTAACATCATCCGCGTAAGCAACCACCTTGAAGCCACCATCCCCCAGTTTTAACAACAGGTCGTTTAGGACCAAGTTCCTAAGTAAGAGGGACAGTACGCCACCCTGCGGTGTGCCCCTGCTTACAAATCTACTAGCGGAAGATTCCCCAAACTGGGATTTATGATCCTGCCTCTTAGCATTTCATCTATCCAGTCCCTGAGTGATTCATCCACTCTCAGATTCGAAAATGCCCGAGTTATAGCCCCCGGAAGTACGTTATTAACGTCCCCCTCAATATGCAAAAAGGTAACCATTGCGTAGTCTCTAAACTCGAAAGATTTTTCAATGAAACACATAAGAGAATGAAGAGCAGTCTCCACAGATCTCCCCTTGCAGTAAGCATGTTGGAAGGAAGATAAGCTAATCGGTCTAAAATCTTTGGAACGGCAGTGAGCGTTTTCCCGCCTTAGGTATGAATACAACCTTCCCTTCCGTTCATATGCTAGGAATGCGACATACTTCTAGACTGCCTTTAAAAATTACCTCTAACTAGGACATGGTTAGGTCCGTAGTCATATATGGTTTAATACTATTTTTCGCCCGCAGGATCTGTTTTCTGCTAATAACTTGCCCTATTTCCTACCGACATAGTAGGCACAGATTCGGAACAACCCGAAAAGTGAGTCCCCAGCAGAAGTTCCAACGAGTCCGATATTACTGGCCCATATCCCATCCGGCCATTGAAGATAACTTGGGATGGAAGGGCCGGTGGATAGTACTTTGCGTAGCCTTGACATCTCCGAAAACTTTTGGATTTTGCCACAGTATAGTCTCGAAAATCTGTTCTTGGCACTTCTTAATTCATACATATGTATTTATAAGTTTTAAGGACTTCCTTATAAGAGTCCCAGTCTACAACGGGTCTTGTTGTCCGTGCTTTTTTAAAGTGTCTCTTGCATTTTTGACATGTTTTTTTAATCTTCTTGAACCACCAGGCTGGCCGAGATTTATCTCTAGGACTGCTAAGAGGACTTGAACCCAGTACCGCTTCATTAAAAGCGTTGGGTAACTCGTCCGCTAGGCCATCAAGTTCATGAAATCAGTTCTTGGATCAAGACGATATCCGTCCCTTCTTTTCCCATTTTTAGAAGGAGAGCAGCTGATGCTGCTTTTGAGTGGTGTAGGTTTATTTGTAAAAATGGTAACATTTTTAGACCTTCCTCTCCACCACGGTATCATCAGAGTCCTCCCCTGATGTGAAGTATTTTTAGAGCCTCTTCAATGACTTCAAGGATATTGTCATCTCCGTATCTGTGGAGAGTCTCCGCCTGGCTGTCCGCTTCCTCAGGGCGCCCAGATGAACTTTCAAGCACAGCTTCCTCAGACTTCGACGCCTCTGGCTTGTCCGCATCGTTCTTGTAAATGTTTAGTTTAACTGCACTGAAACTATAGTTTACGGTACTGTTACTTTATTCGAGTACAAATTGCCGGACGGAACATTGCTAAATCCGACCCTGTATACACAAATACTCGTAAATTTTCTTTCTCTTCTTTCCCAACATCCGTTGGTTTAATTAAAAGAAATATATTCTGTTAAAAAAGTATCGGAAAATGTTAATTTAAAATGCCCACACTGAAAGGATTTAAAAAATTTGTTTTCCTTGATTTATAGGACTGTCTTTCATTATGATGCCAACTTTGAGCGCGATCTGTCAACCAGTTTGTTTACAGCAGTTGGTTAAGTCAGTCGACCTCATTAGTACACGGTGATTTTTACGAGGAACGAAATTATTGAACAAAGAGTTTGCCTTAAATTTTGTGTTGCAAATGAAATTTCTTGTGCTGATGCGAAAAAAGTGACCGGAATTATGGGGGAAAAAAACTCGTGGATTTTATACGACGATAACGCGCCATCATACCAATCTAATATAAGACCAACAACTCAATAAATACTATCGATATTTTGAGGGCGTATCATCAGGAAAGTATCATCAGAATGAAAATTGTAAATATTTCTTCCGTTGTTTGGTTCTTTGTTCTTTCGGAGAATCTCTTTCATATTTGTAAGATGATCAGACTTGACGATTTATTGTTATCACCAGTCACTTTCGATGACTCAAATGTGATACCACTTCTTTCGATTTAAGTATAAATTAAAAATTATTTCCATTTGCCATTCGAACGGCAACCTACTATCTGGGTTTCAAATTTTTGACCTTTCGGTTTCTGGCAACGCGACGAATTTACTATAATCTCGATATTTTGTTGTTTTGGTAAAACTAAAAAAAAGGTCACAAAATTAAATTAAGAAATGTAAAACCAATTTTGGCACTGCTCAGTATTATGTTTTAAAAATTTAATTAAATTAGCTTCGTATACAAAATTAAAGACAGCAGCAAATGCATTTTAAATTAAAATAATGTAACTTAATTATTATACACAGTAAATGAATAGGACTTTATATAAACATACCTATGTATTTAAATTAAATTAAATAAACTAATTATGAGATTAATATTCTGTAAACGTATACATACATACAAAGTACTTACGTCAAATGCCAATGACTGATTACATTATGGGAGATGTGAAATCATATTGTTTGACTTCATTGGGCAACCAAAACCACAAATCCAAAAATTGACAATTTGTCATTGGCGCGAAATGAATAGGTGCGGCTGATTCATCACATGTATATTCTCGTGCGTACAATTTACACTATTAACGATTACAATTTGCTATAATTCACAGAGAATAAATATATCTAATATCTAATTAAATTATAACAACATTAATTATAATAAATAATAATTTAATAAATGATTTTTTTTCTTGCTCTATTGCAGATCATCGTTATTAGCGCCGCCTTATCGGTCGTATAAGATGAGTTTAGAAAAAATACCAATCGTCACGACGTTGTTACGTGCGGCCCGTGATGCAAATGATTATTTATTACAGGATTGTTTAAAACAAATTAAATCAAATGGAATCTCTAAGGAGGATTTAAATGCGGTCGATTTAAATGGACGTGTAAGTTTATTATGCTGAGAGACTGTTTTGTTTAAATAATACACATAAATTTATTACTAATTTGCGTACATTTTTTTTTTTGTTTTTGTTTTAATTAATTGACGATTACTTAACCTAGATATAAATTATGTGTTGTGCATGAATACAATAGTTTCATTGTCAATAACAACAAATAAATAAAATTATTATTATTATTTATTTGTTATTATTAATTTCAATTGATTCACTGAGATATGCGTAAACTTGATAAAAAAAAAATTAATTATTATTGGGACGTTATTTATGGCTTCACGAATTACTAAACTATAGTAAATTAGTGTAGCGCTATTTTAGTTTTGCTAATAATTAATTATTTACTATGCAATCAAAGTAATATTTAGTTGTGATCAAGGAAGCGAACGAAATTTATATTAACGTGACCCATGGCATCACGTTGTTTTTAATTTTCTTGTAAATACAACACCTATAAACTTTGTCAACTTACAAATTACAAATAACCTGGATTACCTGAAAATTAATAATTAGAAGTGGAAGAAAAAGTCTAAAATGATTTAACCTATAAGTAACTTTTACGTCATATCATCTAATCAATTTGCTCTGGAGAATTTCAAAACTTTTACGTTTGATTTCTGAAATTAGCATTGTACGTGCAGAATGGAGTAGTTATGAAATTATAAATTATGAGTAATTATAAATTTTGTATACGGTTTATTTGTTGTATTAACTTTTTAATTCTAATTCTGAGACATGAACATATCTAACTGACCCGCTATTGTCTCAAAACGCCACCTCGCGTTACATTGCTAAATGGTTAAAATTGAACAAGTTCTTCCGGCGCAAACTAACCGATAACCGAAAATCAGGCGACCTTCATGCTACTAAATCCTTTCTTCAGCAACAGTGATTAAAGTCATAAAGGTAGAAGATGAAATTCAACAAATTTAGAGTCATATTTTAGCTTATGGACCTTTTGCTCGAAGAGTTCAGGAGAATCTTTTGGAGAGCAGAAGATCAGTTATATTGTAAAAAGCCTCTAAAAGATGGTGATCATACGTCTTCTTTTGTACAGTAAAACCTTCGCCATTTCTGATTCTTTTCAGTTACCTCTTGCTACCCTTGAAGTAAGTTACCGGTCTTGCTAAAGTTCTTGCAATTTTTAATACGAACAAATCAGCCGAAATTCTATAATATATCTTGGAGTAAAACCTTTTTGTGCACACTAATTGGATATACGGATGGAAGTGATTGTGGTTGTGCGAACACTTCACTGCCAATATCCAAACGATTATGTTATTTACTCAATATGCAATATGCATTTTAACAAATTTTTGACAGTGGGGATATTTGGATCAACTTAAAAAAAAGGAAACTGGAAAATGTGTAACAAGAGTCGAGATTTAACAAATGATGCAATATTTTATTATTATTATTGTTTTAAACCGGGCCTGACAAAATCAATAGATCTTGTGTGCCTCTTCTTGAGCTAAGAGGAACTCTTAGCGGAAGAAATAAAAGATTATGCGGCTGTAAACACAAAAACCACAACTGTTCAAATTTCAATTTCTGTTTATTAAATGATCCAACATTCATTGTTTATAATAAATTAGTCCAGCCACAATTTGCTCTTCAGCGCAATCATATTCCCTTCGTTCCCTTACACAGGAAAAATCATTACCAGGGCATCTAGGGCATAGTAGGACGCTAATTAAACCATGAGGGACAAGATTCCAGGTGTGTTTATCTTCAAATTCTGAACCATACTTTCGATATATCATATAGACGTAATAAATACTAAAGGATTTGTTTGTCTTAATTTTTATTGTGCAAAATTTCAATGCACAAACAATTTTGAATAAAGCTTTGGCAACTGTACTTTCTCCAGAATACAAATTTGATTTTAAAAGTTGCATTCAAATAAAAAGCTTAATAATTAATTTAATTTATTTAAAATTAAAAATATCTAACAAATTGTGTTATGTCGCAAACAATTTTGATCACGATAGTATATACAGGCCAATTTTTTACAAAACGGTCCTATATATTGGTAATTGACCTTCTTCTAGAATCCGTAATGGACAAGCCAATGTTCACCATGAGATAAAATGAAGTAAGGCAGCAGGAACAACAAAGCCGATCACGTACCACTAGAAATCAATTGAACAACTGGCAAAAATTAAAGCCACTCTCTAAAAAAAGACCAGGATGAAGGAGGAGCGATACAAAGCGAGAAAGCTAAGGAACCTCATACCTAATGTTATTTTGGTTCAAAAACAAGAGAAGCTTTCTTATGCAGATATCCTCCGAAAAATGAATGATGATTCAAAGAATATAAAAGAGGGCCTAGCGGTCGAATGCAAGAAATCACCATTGAATGCTGAAACTGGACAAAATCACAACCAAAGATGATATAATTTCAACAGGTACTAGAAAACAATTTGCACTTGGCAACCTAAAGAAATCAGTCATCACAAATATAAAAACGACGATAATTAGTGTATCGATGGACACAGCAAACAAGTCACTAGAAGCCGGGAAAGTCAAAACTGCACTACAAGTCTTCCTTTATCATTAAAAGTTCACAATGTTGGGTCCATATTGCGGGTAGATAAAATTATAAAACAATGTGCTATAGACTTGTTGATCGGTTTTTTATTATTACAAAAAAAGGTCATTAAAGTGGATTTACATAATTGTTTGACAGACTGCTGTGGAATGTAGTTTCAGAGAATAAAAATTTAGTCCAATAAATGTCTCTGGTGTCTAATCCTACTACAGGCGTCCAGAGTTTAACCTTCTAGCAAAAGATTGCAAAAATTACGACAAATCCAAAAATCTAAAAAACTGTAAGAAAGACCCAACTGTATGATCTTACGGTCTGTGACCTGTCTTTGTACTTGTGGAACGATATGATTAGGGAGCTAAGATCTGCATTTGCAGAAGCGATTTGTTATTTAATTGATTGATGATCTCAAATGGAGAGTCTTCCAGAACGAAATTTTCTAGAAAAGTTTAAAAAGATGTCTACCTTTTGGTAAATACGGAACGGCTCCTTTGAAATGGAGGTTCGGAAAAGAAAGAACCTTACCTAGTTTGTTTGCTAGCCAATCGAATTTCAAGCTGTTGAAGAAAACTAATAGAGATATTTAGCCGACCAACCATCAAGATATTTAAAAACAATTACAAATATAAAGAATCTCAATTAATCAATTTTTCACAATTTAAAGAAATTTTAAAGGATATTAAGAATTTAAGAATTTTTACAATTTTATGGCTATTTCTAGCATAAGCCGATTTGTTTTGACTAATCTGGTTTAATTTGTTAGCCAATCGAGTTTCTACCCGTAAACTTTGAAGAAAATTACAAATTTTAAATATTTAAATATATTAAAGCTTTACATTTTTTTAAGATTCAAGGATTTTTAACCAATTCATGAAATTTCAGACATTTTACTTAGCCGGCAAATTTTCGTCAAATAAATATTTTCCGTTTTAATTGGCTAATTTTATCTAACAAAAAGTAATCCAACTATGATACCTTTTGACCAATTATGATGATGATTACCAGCTAAGAGTATTTTTGTGTTTTGTAACGGCTGCCAATTTATGAAAATTTTCAAGAAATTTTCAGACATTTCAAGGTATTTAAAAAAAATTACAAATTTAAAGAATACCCAACCCATATTAATTAAATCTCCTCAATTTAAATAAGTTTTGAAGAATATTCACTCTAAGGCCAGAGAAATTGTCAAGAATTTTAAAAATTGTTTAATTTAAAAATTTCAATTCTTTAAGATTTTCAAGAACTTTAAAAGTTTTAAAATTACTTTAGGGCTTTCAGTTTTGTAAAATTTCGTTTGAAATATTTAAAGAATTTTAAAAATTTTGAAGCAATTAAAAAGTTTTTTAATTCTAGGAAGTTTACATATTTCAGGATTTAAAGTCAGGACTACAACATTCGAAACGTACGAAAATTAAAAATTAGAATAAGATTTAAATAAACCCAAACAAATGTTGGGATTGTTTAATCCCTCTCAAGGATTATTTAGTGCAATTGTTGTTGTAAATGCCTCAATTAAATACGCTAAGAATTTTAAATAAAATTTTATTCAATATGTATCTCACTCGTTCCATCTGTGGTTTTGTTTCGTTTCGAATTTTTTTGGTATGAAACATAATAAATGGTTCGCTACTCGTTGGTACATTTCGGTTAATTTTGATTTTATTTTATTCTTGATTTTCTTTACCATTAGTTCAATACCTATTTGTGTATAATTAAGTTTCATAAAAAATTTGACAACCGACTTTTTCACTAAAATTATGAATTTACAATCAGGTAATTTAATTTGGATTAAAATTTGTATAATAATTTATCGAAATTATATTTTCACAAATATATTTTATTTACTTAAACTATTTTTATAAAATATGAGACTTACCCCCAAACTTTTATCTGCCAAAAAATAAAAAAATAAAAAATATTAATTTATAACTGACAAAATATACAAATACAAAATTTAAAAATTGACATTTATAGAAATTTACCATCCTTGGATATTTTTTTGAAAGCGATGCCCTTTATAGGTATAATTTTTTTGTTTGGGAGTGAAAGATTTCTCATTCCATGAGAAGGAAGAGTTATTTATTTATTTATTTAAGTAAAGAAATCAATTTTATCATTAACAGTTATGATTTCATATAACAAAAAATAATCACCCATTATTAAAATTTAAATCTAATATAAAACAAAACAAGAAATTTAGAAAATATTAAAATTAAGTCAAAATTTAAAAAATAGCGTTTTCAAATTTTTTTTTTAAATTATTTGAAATTGATTTTGCTAATCTTTTGATTGGTCTGTTATCGCCATAATTGGAGGAATGATAAGCGAGCCACATTTTTATAAAAAGGTACGTTGTAGCCATATTCCCGGCCAGTTTTTTTTTACAGGAGTATCAAAAACTTTTTTGTATGCTTTAAATTCTTTTGATGTGTACATCATGGTAAAGATTCCAGACGATTACAGCATATTCCACTTGAGATCTTATATAAGCGAAATATAGTGTAAATAAAGTTTGTATATCCTTGAATTCCTCAGTTCATCGTTTGACAAAGCCAAAGATAGAATTTGCTTTAGCAATACAGTTATCGATGTGCCTGTTAATAAAACAAACGTTTCCGACGAAGGTAACCCCTAAATCAGTAATTACTCTTTGAACTACATTGTCATTGATGTTGTCCTTTTACGATGAAGACATAATTGCGTACTTCTTCAGGTTTAAGTGTAATGAGTTTTGACCGCACCACTCACTAAGTCATTTTGCAATTTGTCAGGGTCACACATTTGTTCAATCGTACGAAAAATTCAAACAATAATTAATGCAAACAATAAAAACCCAGGGTCCAATATGTGATCCTTGAGGAACACCAAATATCACTTTGATAACTTTGGATTTCTTATTGCCAATTATTACATATTGTAGACGGTTTGTTAAGTATGACTGGAACCAATTAATGTATAATGAAAATCCAAACTGAAATAGGTACTAATGAAAATCCAAATTGAAATAGGCTTTGGAGTGCTTTATGATCCGTATAAGCTACGTCTGCTTGATGATGTTGGTCAAAAATTAGTACACGCGCTCTGTTAATTTTGTCTGGCATGTCATGATATCAATTTTGCTCTATGTTCAGATATTTTAGTTGTAATTTGCCTCTCTCCCAATTACAACGCACATATTAAATATATTGTACGAGTAATTCTTTCCTTATTTTGGATTGGCGCCTGAATATACTTACCTTGCTGATCAGTGCTTTGTAATTGGAAATCAATAAAATAAATATCAACAATGTTTTTCTATCTCCTTTATTACTTGGCTGGTGAATTCAACTAGGTTAGTAGATGTAGGCCTACCAGACAAAAACCCATGCTGATTGATAGATATACGACTTATTAATGTTAATTTAAAAGCATTGCATACAGCTAGTTTAAATAATTTAGGGACCCGACTAATGATGAAGTTGATATTCCTATGTAACATGTGACGACATCCCGTTTACCTAATTTAAAAATTGGAATTAACTTAGCGATTTCCCTTTTTTCGGGAAATACAGCAGAGGATAAGAAATGATTGAACAGTTTGCACAACGGATTTACCAAAGACATTTATCTGATTAGTCCAAAAATTTGAAAATATATTTAAACGTATTCTTCGAAATTTAAATGAATAGTAAGGAGAGTATATTGACCTATAGAAACATAGAAAATGCAATTCTACCCCCATTTTAACCTCACGTTGTACTTTAGAAGAAAAGGCTATTTACGTGTCCAAATTTTTAAGTGTTCGGAGATATGGAACCATTTTTTGAACCTCTCCAGCACTCCAACCTCTTACAGCCCTAATCTTGTGGATAATTTTTTTTAATGAGTGAATTGAAATCCTCTTATGATAAATTCTAGTTTTGGCTTCCTTGATACATATTTTTGAGTTTTTAGGACCTAAAAATCCTAAGCCTAGTAACCAATATTAACGTTTCTTTGGAGTTTGAGGTGCTAATATTGTTGAAGGTCATATTGTCAGAGTACCCCTTGATTTCACGTTTAGACCTAAAGTATTTCCAGTTAAGTTATACAATCACAACAGCGAACATAGAAATCTCACGAAAATTTAAGTGAAAGTCTTCATGATTGGGGGTTCGGAACTTGGATTATTTTTATTTTATTTCATGATATATATTTTGTTATGTGTAAAAGGGTATCTTGCTTAGTTTTTAACGAACACTCTACAACGAACCAATAACCAATTACAACTAACACCTGACAGACAGTATTGAGACCAATTTAAGATTAATTATTTAAAAATTATTTTCGAAAATTTAAAACATTTTTTAAGCTTCGCTTCTCTAATTTTTCTTTTCAGACGGCATTATCCTACGTATGCTCAACAAGTTTAACAAATATTTTAGATGAACTACTGCGAATTAAAGACATCGATGTTAATAAACCTGATAATGAAGGAAACACACCGCTACATTTTGCAGCCCAGGCAGGTAATTAAAAATTACAAACATTATAACACTTGCTTGTATTATGTGCTCTGATACACTAAATCATATTATTCACACATGAAACATAAACTACTGCAATATTTTACTATAAAACACACCACGTTAGTTAAAAACGGAAAATTTGACACGAGATTCTAAGAAAAATTATATATTGTGATATATAAATAAATATACAATTTTCCAATTTTTCGCTTTACGTAATAACAGTTCTAGTTTTTTAACCTTTGTCTGTTTGTACAAAATTAGCATTTACGAGAACGTAACTCGCAATATAGTTTAAAATTGCATAAAGTAAATTTTTTTAGATTTTTACACATGTTATGTGAATTATGCTGATTGAATATGTTAGGTGCCATTAAAATTATATTACATTCGTGTTTGTAATTAGATTTAGTTTAAAAACAAAAATGAAAAACTATGTATATGTACATAATAGTTACAACAACTATTTTAGGTACAATGAAAAACTCAACATGCAAGATTCACGAAAAAAGCATGAGTGTCGTTCGTTAACTTGGATTCAAACCAAATTTGGAAATGTACGTAAGTTTGGGTATGGTTTACAAATTAAGTTGGGTGGAATTTTAATTTTAATTAATTTGATGTCTCAAGAATACTAATGCGATATAGGGAGATTTACATTAATTTTAATTATTAAGAAATTTGTATTGTGTCAATAAAATAGTTTCTTTCATCTTACCAGGTCGTTATGTTTTTAACAAATATAAGTATTGTTATTTGTTTATTATTGGTGGCATATTTTACCTAGGTTAAGACATTTTCATCTTTCCTTCGATATCACTATAGCCTCAGGCGTACATAAGGGCGACTGCCTTCAAAGAAGCGTTTTCAAAAAATCGTAATTATTTAAATGACCGAATGACTGAAAACATAGCAGCTTTTAGGATGACTAGATATCGAGCGCCGGCAACAGTCTCTAATGCTGAAAACGGTGAAATGCAGCAGATTTTGGATTCAGCAAGTGGCGGGCGATTTTTGGGATGCTCGCTCATAAGGTGGAGGAGAACTTTCTATATACCAGGAAGATCAGTATACCATCTTTAAAAGATGGAATCAATAATTATACATCAGCCCAGGAAAAGGCCGACCTCATTGACACAAAATTGTCAGCAATTCTAACCTCCCTGACCATTTGTTAACACCTTCTGTTGTACCGTATGCTACCTCACCAATGTGTCGTTTAAAATTCAGGCTTAGTGTAGTTGCAAAAGTTCTTGCAGACATTGATGCCAACAAATCAACCGATTCTGACAGTATTCCCGCAGTTGTTCTCAAAAACTGCAAATCTTTGGCTAAACCAATATCTATGCTGTTCCACTGATCTTTAATTCTTGTCATTTTTCAGTGCCAATAAGGACAGTAAATCTAATCCTTCGAGTTACCGGCCAATAGCTATTGCGTCGGTGCTTTCTAAGGTTCTAGAAATGAGGTTTTCACCGGTAGAAATGATAAATATGCACCATCTTTTGAGATTGGCTATTATATGTAGTGTGAGCAACTCCGACTCTGTTAAACCGATCAAACTAAATAAGGCAACGTTGAGTGCAGTTAGGTGCCTCGGTTATTTACGATTATGGAATTTTTATTTTAATTCATCGAAACCACTGGAAATTTTCAAGGCATATATCACACCCAGATTGAAATAAAATTCACATATCTGGGCGGGTGTTCCGAAGATTAACCCGACTGCACACGACCGATTTCAGAACCGAGTATGTCGTATGATTTTGGGCTCCCTCTCTTTCACTCAGATGGAATATAATCGTCTTATGTATGTTCTACAAATATTTTCAGGGCAAGCGTTCGACGGAACTCTATGAAATTACGACTGGACTGTCCAGGCCAACACGTACATTAAAATGATCAGTTCACAGGTATAACATGGAACTAAAATTTGCATAGACCAACAAGTTTTAAAACTCTTTCTTTCTTTACAGTATGCGTTTGTGTAACGGCAAACAGTTTATAGAAATTCCAGTGGAAAAATACCGCTTTAGAATAATAACAATTCAGCTACCCGATGAAAACTTAAGAATTTAGACGTCTTTCCTTATTCTAACAGGTGAAGTCTGCAATTAAGCAACGTTCAACTTGAGCTTGGTATACTGATTACGTACTCCTCAGGTACCGGTGGTACCACTGTTATATTATTTTCTTTCCTATTAACCTCCATTTAACTAATCCTTTAGAACTTTCTCATACAAAATAAACTCGACATATAGTCAATTTATCAAAAAGTAGCACCATTTTCGTATTTCTTAACATTTCCGTTTCGAGAGAGCGAGTAGAAGTACGCAAACTGTTTTATGAAAATAAATCCTCGGTTGTTTGCACCCAAAGAGCAAACGACATACTCGGCAATCAAAATATCATTATGTTAAAGCGCCGAATGGAAGAACACAGAGGTGGTAATCTTCAGCACATTTCTTCTAATTGGTGCTGTTACAAATCCAAAGCACAGCGGCAATGTGCGTGGAGATGTAAGTGAAAATGCGATAACATCAACAAGAAAAAATCCATCGCAATCGATTTATTCGCACAAATTTGCATCCAATTTTAAAGTGCGATTTGAAATTGTACGAATACAAAATTCCAATAACGCGCAACGTTGCGTGGGCAGGTCATATCGACATTCGATGATATCATGTGGCCACGCATATCTGAAAAGCAAGATGTACTTTAATCGTCCACAGTCTCTTGCTGATCTGAAAACCAACATTCGACCAGAAATTGTTAAAATTTCAAAATGTAACCATGCGCAATAAAATATATCAACCGTAATTTTGAATAATTTTTTTTTTAGTTACTGTAATAATAATAATAAATGAGACCCACCCTACATTAGCTTTATTAAGTGTTACATAATACATTTACCTGTACGCGGTAAACGCTGAAAAATTACCGGATTCAAAGTTTGATTCTTTAACTGCGCATGGTCGATAAGTATACAATCTTGGAATAAAAATCACATACTGACATGTTTAGTAGGTCTGATTAACGCCCGATAAAAGCTCGACAAGCCTAATGTGCAAATCGCTGATTCTTTCGTCCATAATATTTCTTTCAACGAACCTTCAAAATTTCGTTCCCATCAGAATAAATTTAAGGACAATAAATCTAAAGTACGAACAAAACAATGTAACATGATAATGGATGTCTAAAATTCTTCCTGTTTCCCTGATTGTTGAAATACAAATTATTTTATTATTGTATTTGACGGTTTCACTTATATGGAAGGGGGAGATCATTAAAACGTGCAAATCCCAAAACACCGACAACAAACGAGAAAACTCTCCAACGTACTTAAAGTAAATTCTAATTACATAAGCAAACATGTAATATAATTTTGACCCAAAAACGAACGAATGAATTAGAAAAAATTTGTACAAAAATATAAATACATAATTAGATGACGTACGTAGCCATTTGGTTTATTAGGTTCAACGGCAGTAACAAGTACACAACATATTATTATGACGGTTGAATTCTAAAAATAAAAATAAAAGTTAAGAATTTCATGCAATTTTCTTTTTACACATTTTTCAGGAATTTTTGACGTCATAAATATGTTATTAACTCGATGTCATCTCATAAAAGTTGATGCTAAAAATAATCTTGGATTTACTCCATTAATGAAGGCCGCACTGCAGGGACGTACAAAATGTGCAAAATTACTGCTTTTTGCTGGTAAATATACAACTAACTAATATTAACACAAAGAAAATGTAAAATTATTAAAAAAAAAAAAAAATTATTTAATTTTCGGATAGGGGCATCACCATCTGAAGTTGATATGGGACGAGGATTGCGTGCGGAACAGTGGGCCCGATTTTGTGGCCGTTACTCATGCGCCGAAATGATAGAAAAATGTGCACGTTCTCGGCTTCTCGAGAAAACCTCATCATGCCGATGGCCGCACGAATCTACCAACAACAACAATAATAATAATAATAATACTAACAGTAGCTTGAATGAGAAACCATTATTGCAGAGATCAAAAACAAATCCGGCAACAACATCGTCACCCGAATCACAATCATCACCACAATCGCCTGTAATTAGTAAATCACAAATTGTTAGTAAAAGTTCTAGTTTTCGATCGAAATTTCGTAAAGTATTGCCATTCGGATTGTCACGCGAAAAGTCGAAAACAAAGCCAACGTTAGATTGTAATACCGATTTAGTAACATATTTAACGGCTGCGGCACTGTGTGCCAGTGGACCAGCTCTTCCGTCGAATGGAAGTGTAAAAATTATTAAAAGTATTTTACGTCCGCTTGAGGTGCCAAAGTAAGTAACTGCTTAATATTTGATTTTAATTTCTAAATACATGTTATGATAATATCTATCAATAGAGTGTTGGTTACCGATGAGAACCGCCAAGGTTTTGTAGCTGAATTAATAAAACGATTGAAACACACGACAAAGGAAGAAGAAATCCCATTCTCGGATATAAATAAAAATTTCTTAACATTAAGTAATGAATTTGTAATTGAGTTTTTTTTTTTTTTTTGCCTTACTTCCGTATTTGCTCTGAATATGTGTGCTTACCGATCAGGTATGAAGTAAACGCAATCGTTGAAGCTATTTTATGTAGATTTAAGCAATTTTGCGTTTTAGATTTTGTCTTTAATAAAATAGGCATACATATCAGCAATTTTAAAATTAATCAAATGCGTTCGCTTTAGTACACTTTTGTCCAGTTCGTTTAATTTCTAAGCTGTTTATTGCTTTCTCAGTTGCTGTATTCGGCTTTATATTTCCCGTAGATTTTGATTATTCCCGCTTAATGTCAAAAAATAAACTTGTATGATGTCACGGAATTTCCGTTTTAGAAGATGTCATAAATTCATTTGAATTCGTAAATTTACAATGCCAAAAGTAAGTGGTTTTCCAAAATATTCGAAATTCATAGGGCTTCGAAAGGCATTCTCATTGATTGAATATTTACTAATTTTTCTATTTAATTAAAGGCTCTCCTGCATGCAATAAGTACGTTCAATACACCTTTTTGGTGGTCTTACGAACGATTAATAGCACTTTCGAGAATTTCTTATATCGCATATTTTATGTATATACGTATTAATTCACAAATTTATAAGTTTTGTTTTCTTCCATTTACAGATTAGAAGTAACACCGGCAAATAATCAAGCACTTATCAAAAAATATGAAGCACGTTACTCGGCCGAATCCGATGTGGTCGATTCAAAACATCGAAAACATAAGTTGTGATTAATAAAATTTTGGTACATAAGTTAAAAATAAATTTTAAAAAGCAACAACAAATAACTGATTACATTTTAAGTAACCTTTTTAAAATTATACATAGATTCATAACAATTTTTTAAAATCTAGTTTTGTATATTAATTCTTCAAGTGCCATTTCTTAAATTATATAATAAATCAGAGCCAATAATTTCTAACGCCTTAAGACTCTGCCTATTTTTACTTTTATTTTACCGAACCGAGCAATAAAACTTAATAATATACAAATTTAGAATTAGAGCATTTCAAAACAAACACCAAATTAAAGCATTAACACTACAATATTAATGATATAAAATATATTATTCTCTGTACCAGTATTTTAAATCTTCTATCTTTATTTATTTAAAATAAACTGCATGAAACTTTTAATTTTAACTTCTTACGTTTTATTTATAAATTTAAATTAAAAATTTTATATATAAATAAAATAAAAAATTCAGTACATAATAAAAAATATATGTATATCGAATTCAAATAAAATATGAATTATATTTAAATTATATCTATGTTTAATTATTTACATCTCATCGTTAAACTTTTTATTCTTCTGTCGTCGTTTATTTTTGATGTTGCTCAGTATTTCGTATGCCTGCTGAATTTCCATGAATTTCTCCTGCGCAGCACGTCGCTGGCTTTCATCTTTTACTTTATCGGGATGATATTCACGAGATAATTTTCGCCATTGAGTCGTGATCTCAGATTGTGATGCCGTTGCACTAACACCGAGCACTTTATAGCCATTAATTTCACCATCTACATCCATATTTTCGACGATTTGCCGCCAGGTTTCATACCAACCATGATGCCGTGCATGTCGCCATGTCTCTTCAAAAGTTTGTTTTAAATCAGTCCACCACGGAGATTTCAAGAAATTTCGGATCGCTTCATGAACCGGGACTTCATCACCATCGCTATCGGTTATTTTGCCATTGAATACGAAATAGCATCCCCATAGTGATAAATAGATACAAACAGCAGCGGATAAAATCATAGCCCGTTTCAATGGTTTCTCACGCTTTGGCGGTTGCGTTTGCCACTGTTTTGAAAAACCATCAAAAACAAGTGCAGCAACAAACACCGTACCTGTAAACCAGTATGTCTCGTCATATACCCAATAGCGAATAGGATAGATAGTGTACGAAGCTAATAAACAATGCCATAGTACACCTTGTTCCCGTCCAATATTGCCCACAGTCCAAATGCCAAGTGCAATAAAAAACGGTATCACCCAATGTAAAAAATTCCAGCTAATACCAAGCAAATCATCTTCTGGTATTGCAACCATTACAACCTGACCCCAAAGATAACCTACCATTATAGCGCCAACAAATCGATTCATCGAAAACGGAGGTTTTCGATTGAGTTGCAGTTTCTCTACGAATTGTCGTACAAATTCTGGATCCTCGTTTGTATCTCGCACCAATTTTGGTATGCTAAATATTTCGGAGAGCCAACCAATTCCAAAATAGCCACCTGTAAAGAAGCTGATGTAAGTATAAGGAGATTGTATGTGGTTTTCACATTATTTTGTTAGTAGCTGGCAATAGGTGTGGGAAGAAAAATATGTTAAACAGATTTGAAACTTTTAACTAAAATAATTAAAAACTGATTAAAATCAGCCGGTAGATGTCCTCCTAACCATTAAATTACCAAAGTCTAGACACAATTACATTCTTTCTTCTTCTTTCGTGCTTCTTGTTTAAAAATCATATGGTTTCAAGTTCAAAAACAAAAATTTAAAAAAGAACAAAATCAGGTCATTATAGTAGGTGGTGTAAAAAACAGGTAGAAGAAAAAAGTGGTAAAAAACATGCAGAAGAAAAATCGTCATCGTTAACAACCCATTATATCTAATATGTTATTTATGTACATTCTTTTCTTTATATTCATTAGGCATAAAATGTAAGAATGGAAAGAAACTAATTAGGTATATAGAAAAATAAAATTGAATACGTACCTAAAGTACACCACCATACAAAAGCGTGTCGGTCACGATGCAAATAAATATGATGCAATCCAAATATTCCACCAAATAGCCATAATATATAAGCGATTAGAACCGATTTTTGTGCCGGTTTCTCCAAATTTAATGGGGAAGCATTTAGATTCGCCCAATGTTTCGCCACACCGTTTCCATTACTTAATTGTTTTGAATTTTCATTATTTTCACCAATGCCATTCCACTGTTGTTTTGAGTTTTGATTTAAATTTTTAGTTTCACTACTTTTTATCTTATTTACTTTACCATTTAACATTTTTGATACAAATAAGTTTTTGATTCACTAGAAAATAAAATAAAAACCATTAAAAAGGTAAATGTGTCACGTATGAGAGGGAATCATCAAAACACATTTGAAACAAAACAAAAAGAGAAAAATCCCGTTATCTTTTTATATTGCGTTGTTGTTGTCGTGTAGTAGATTACCGTACTTATTATTGGACCAATCAATAAGCAAAACTCTTACCTTTATATTATTTCTTTTTCTACGTAAATTAGTTTATCACAATTATTAATTTTATTATTTACGGTTATAGAAATGTTAGACTTATTTATTATAAAAATGTATTAAAAAATATATCAGTAAAATAAAATATCGACTGTACCTGTACGTGTTTGTTTATTTATGAATGGAAATAAGAACTAAAAAATTGTACTGGTGTGGTAGTTTAGTGGTTTTAGTACACGAATAGTGTGTTTCAAGGTGAAATGTATGTTATCATTTAAATTTCACATGCAGCGGTTGGAATGACGGCAACTGTATCGTACATTTCAAAAGGTACTTGTACGAAAAGAACTGTGGTTATGATTCAAGATGAAAGATTACGATTTTATAATGAAGTTATTAATTTTAATTCAATAAAAAATATATTAAATCGTACTTTTCGGTAAAAATTTACAGTGTATACAGTGTACTAAATTGTTCGCCAAACTTTTCGACATTCTCTCTTCCATAAGCACATTGAATCAACACAGTTCTATTATTGACCAAATTTGACAGATAAATATAACCTAACTTTATGATGGATGTGAAAAATTTATTTGAAACTGTGATTTTAAATTAAACAAAATGTTTTTACATAAATTAAAGCCGTTAATAAAATTATATAATATCAATAGTTTAATAAATAATAATTTAAATTTACGTTCTATATCATTAAATCATTTGTATTACAAGAAAATATTTCAAGATACGGAGAATCAATTCGCACACAATGCGCTACATATAACTAGTAAAAATAATTGTAACTTATTTAAAAACAATGAAAAAATTGATAAACTAAACATAATTAACAATAGTTTGATTGATGAAAATACTATAAATCGTATTTGTGAAACAACCAATTGGTTAGATGTCGAGAACGATGTGATGCTGGAAAATTTTCGAACCATTGGCCACTTTTGTCGTGCGAACAATGTTTTCATATCGGACGAACGATTCGATAGTATGATTGATGCGCTAACGGAAAAAGTGTTTCAATTTAGTGATGAACAAATTAGGGAAGCATTAGAAATTTTAGGAATCTATCCGGAAACTACATCGGTAAAAAGTCGAAATTTCATTGAGATATGGTCAGCATTGGATGATGTTTGTTGCGAGCGGCTAACAAATTGGCAGGTCGACCAATTATTATTGATGTTCGATTATTGGTATCAACTTCATTTGGCGCGATTATGTAAGTACACGGTTCAAATGTTGCGCAAGATCGATCGGAAGCTGAACCAATTAACTCCTGGCCAATTGGTGCAATCAATGTTTGCGGTAAACATTTCACGTAAACCAGTGATCAACATGTTTAAATTTGAACAACAATTTATTCAGCATTTTAATAAATTGACCATAGATGAAATTGCTATTATTAGCATGGGATTCTTCAAGACCGAGACGAAATTAAAGAATTCGAATTTAGTTTCACTGGTTTATCGTAGCTTGAGTGAAAATGTTGAGACAATTCAGGATATTGCACTAGTGAATATATTAAAAATTTTACGGTACTCATCTGGTCTTAACCATGCTGATATTCTGCTAAGTGTAATGGATAAATTAACGCCTCAAATACCACGATTTTCGATAGTGACCTGTTTGCATATAGCGTTATCAGGATCTGATATTCAAGTTTGCCACGACCAATCACTCGAATTAATTATTCAACGCTATTTAACAGATATCAAAACGACGCGTTTGAAGGATCTGGAACGAATGAGTTTTCTGATTGGACTTTATCGATTCACAGATAAATCAGAAAATGCTCGAAAATTATTGGTATGCATTTTAAATGAGATCAAAGGTCGTGTCAATGAAATAATCCGTCATCCAAAGTGTCTTCCATCGATTATACACCATCTAACCATTTCGAATATTTATTCTGAGGAAATGATTTCATCCGCTCTCGACAACAAATTCATTGAATCAACTTATGGGCGAAATTTAACTTTAGGCCGAGAAATGTTTTCATTGGATGGATTCACACGTATTAATTTGAAATCAACATACAAGGGCAATCAACTTCCAATCAAAGCTCGAAAAACCCTTACCAAAATGTTTAACTACAAAACTCCATTAGACCGGCCAATCGCATCATTATCCGCAACAGAT
Source organism: Tipula vernalis (assembly GCA_958295665.1). NCBI lineage: Eukaryota > Metazoa > Arthropoda > Insecta > Diptera > Tipulidae > Tipula > Tipula vernalis. The sequence continues at coordinate 43,578,731 of OY282560.1, forward strand.
CGATTACTTCTTAATGTCCAAGAACATACCGAGATCATTTTTAAATCGAATTCACTAGCAATTCATTTGCTTCCACACTACGAACGCAATGACATTGTGCTTGGTTTCAATATGATGACGAAAAAACCAATCAAGCTGATGAATCCAATTCTCAAATCGATTGATAATTATGCGGAAATTATAACACCGGAGATGTTGCTTGCTTCAGATGATGTCGATGTGGATAGTACAAAATTATTGGTAATCGTCGTAGGCGGTTGGAATAATTTCATTAGGAATCAAAATCGAATGACTGGATCGCTTAAGCTAAAATTGAATCAATTACAAATTATTGGTTATAATCCAATATTAGTACCGTGGTTTGAATGGTTAGGAATTACGGCACGCGACGAACGAATTCGTTATTTACAGAATAAGATTAATTTAGAATTAGATGTATGAGTAAAATGTTTGAATAACTTAGAAGAATTTAATAAATTTTTTTAAAAATATTGATTTTTGTTTGATTAATGGGTCTAACATTTGGTGGACATGATATCAACTTTATGATTCATTTGAAATATTCGAATAATATTGCGGTCAGTTACAAGTTTTGAATGTTTTGTACTGTATCCAAGACGCACTACTGTCTTCAGAACTTTCTAAATGCCCGTTTTTTTTGCGCGATATAGAAAGAGAGGGGAAGTAGGCCACTTGCCAGTGATCGATAATCCTTGATAAAACTCTTATTTCTTCTATATTGAGCATTTCATCGGCTTAATGTCTCATATAAAATTTCAGTAAAATACATCGACAAATAGTTGGGTTCCATTTGGTACTAAATGCGGAGAAAATTGATTGGATTGGCTGTGTATGGAAAACAAAATTTGGTAAACATAATTTTTGTTTATGGTATCGACCGTAATATCATTAGTCTAAGTAGTTACGTTCCAAAATATTTTTCGCCGTTGTTCCATGTTTTAATTTAGAAATTCTAATCACAGCCAGACCTTATGGCTGAAAAAATTTTCAGTCCATGAAATAAAAGGTTTTATATTAGGAGCTACTTATAGGATCTACAAAATATTTCAGATATAACATTTCACTAAAATGCACCAACAAATGTGCTTGTTCCATTTGATACTGGAATCTGAGAAAATATCTTGAATTAGCTAGCTAGCTTAAAAGATCAGACCCCAGAAAATATGGAAAGAAGGAATTCTTTAGTGCCGGAATTAATCAATTTTATTTAAGGAACTAATACTTAAAGAATAGACTTCATTCACATCTCAATTCTCAGATACAAAATTTTATTAAGATCCATCCAGAAACGAGTTACCTAATTCCACTTGGAGTTGAAAATGTTGCCTGTAACTGGCTGGATTGGTTGTTTATGCAAAAAAAAACTTGATGATACAATTTTTTTATTAATGGTACCAACCATAATGTCGCCGGTGACGATGAAAAAGTGTTTATCTACAAAATTCCTCAAAATCTTTTCATTGATTAATTAGTAAGAAAATTAGTGTATGTTGCCTTTTACATTAAATTTATGACAGCAACACGTTCAAACGTGAACAAATCTTCAATTTTGTTAGTTCATTTTAGTGTATCTGCTAAGATAAATTCGCTCGTTTTTCTCGCTTCCTGAAAAATATCTAAAACGTAGAGAAACTCTGTTGCATCGTCAGCAGCGACATCATTATTGGTGGGCCACGATATTTCTTGAATTTGGCTCTTATTTTATTTAAGAAATCCGACCCCAAATGATATGAGCCAAGGAATTCTTCAGAGCGTGAATAATTCGATTTTACATTAGGAGCTACTTATAGAATTGGCATAATAACATAGATATAAAATTTCATTAAAATCCATTGACATGTGTGTATGTTCCATTTGGCGCTGCAAATGTATTAAAGGCCTGGATTTGTTATGTATGAAAAAAGCAAATTTCTTTTCGGCAAATTTAATTTTTTCATTTATGGTTTGTATTTATGGTTCAGTAGTAATGTCCCCATTATTTGTTGAATTCTGGCCATGTTTTATTTAAAAAATTCCATCCCAGCCCAAAATGGAACTTCTGCGATTATTATGCACCAATTCCATTGAAATTTGGTATTTGACTTAACCAACATATTTAATGATCAAGGAATCAGTTACAGCATATCCAAATGACAAATCAAGGATAGCGGGTTTAAATACATAACATATTTCCAGTCTTAATAACGATCCTGGTTTTTTTAAGTTGAAATGTTCTGGTTTTTTAAGCTTTTTCAGACTTCATCCAGGTTTAGCCGTTTTTGACCTGGTCACTCTAACTGAAACGAACATCGAGTTGTGCCATAAGCGATTGGGGGTATCGTTGATGGATTGCAAAAGTTTGGAAGTCACTGTAAAATTTACGATTGCAGCAGCTACAGAGAAAAATGTTAGTAAAGCAAATTACCTTTCAAAAATTCTGTGTGAAAATATTCATTAAAAACTGTTTGAATCAAAGTAAAATTAAAAACTATGCAAAGTCTAGTGCATTTAGTTTGATTCCTTATAAAATAACTATTCATTGGTGGTAGACACCCACGGAACAATTAACTTTCGAGGAATTCTAGCGTTTTATGAAATTAAATGGTAATGCTAATAGTTAGGCACATCCCCAAATGCTAGGCATTATGTTTGCTGTTACGAATTATTCGAGAAATGCTCAATATTTTAGGGAATATTCGATATTTAAGATTATTGAGATTACTCGAGCTCACTCTAGAACTCTGAGATTGTACGAGATTAATTAATACTGTACTCTTTGAATTTTTTTATCTTACCGGCTTAGTATAATTCTATACTTTTTATTAATTTTTTTTGTTGAATGTTAATTAATTCATGTAATTTCTAATATGCTACCGGTGGTTAGACTATTTTAATTGTGTTTCGATTAACACGAGAAGTATATTAGTATTTACGAACAGTAAATCAACGAAACCGACTAATAGACATAATTCTATTTATTTAATTAAATGATTTTTAATATATTTCGAAGATTGTAAGAGAATTCAATCCAGTTTCGAACTGATGAGCTTATGATTATGAAAAAATCAATCTTCTCATCAGGTCGCGGCGACTGGACTGATTATACCACAATTTACATTCTATATATACAGAATGTGCTGTGATTTAAAAGACTAGCGAATCGTACTAATACAGATGAATTCCCTTACTTATATACTTCTCGTGTTAATCGAAACACAATTAAAATGGTCTAACTACCGGTAGCATATTAGAAATTACATGAATTAATTAACATTCAACAAAAAAAATTAATAAAAAGTAAAAATTAGCTTACACACAGAGCAGTGTGAATATCGTGAAGAAGAATTGTAAGGGAATTCATCTTCATTCTTCCCTCATCTGAGGGAATCTCTTCATTAGTACGATTCGCTAGTACTTAAAGCACAGCACATTCAGTATAATATAGAATGCAAATTGTGGTATAATCAGTCCAGTCGCCGCGGCCTGATGAGAAGATTGATTTTTTAATAATCATAAGCTCATCAGTTCGAAACTGGATTGAATTCTCTTACAATCTTCGAAACATATTAAAAATCACATAATTCTATAGGTTTGTGCACTTATTTGAGATTTATGTGGCGTTGAAATATCTGCTAGGTCCTTTCAGAATATCGGTATTATTTAAGTTCATAAAGTAGTAAATATTCGAGATACGTTCTCATTGAGTTCTCATTGTTCTCATAGTTTGATCCACCACAAGGTGGCGCTTATCCTCCTACAGGCCATATTTCCTCTAGGTGTTTTGGTCGTCTATTTTCTCAACATTCTTTAGTTTTAATTAGCGTTGAGGTGCACTTTTGTTCAGTGTATTTCATATTTTCGCCTTCGCAGAACTTTCGAGAACATCAAATCAAACAATAATAATTAATAGTGTAAGAGTAAATAAATTCGAATTTATTCAACTTTCATTAAGTAATGTGAGGTTTTAATATATTTTATTGAAAAAGATAAAATAAACCAAGGTTGATTGAAACGTGAGTTAATTGCTTCCCTAGTATGATAAGGTATCACATACTATTGACAAACATTAGCTTCGATGACGGATTCATTTGTTTACCCCATATAATTGAAGAACAAACAATTTAGAAACAACGACAATTTAGTTTGTTACCAGGAGTGTAGTCTAACATCTTCAAACGATATTCTCTAAATTCGCTTGAATTACTGGAAATCTCTTTATAAAAACCCTTAAACTTGATTGGGAAATTAAGGCCGGCTGTCTGACTACTTTTCTCAAAATGGTTATTCGGCACAATTGAAGAGTGTCTGATCAAAAGTCGCTTTTACATTTTTCAAAATGATATTTTTTTTTTCTATCAGGGCAGAATTTTTTAAGTGAAACAGACCAAAAGTGGTTATTTCCAGCATGGACCAAAAATTGCCAATTTCTCTCTGAAAAATATTCCTAAAATTCTTGATTTTGGTCAAAACAAGCTATATACTACAAAAAAGTAATCAAAAGTAAGTAGCAAAAAGTAAGATGTAAATAGCGACTTTTGATCAGACACTCCTCAATTAATAAATTTAAACTCTGGAGCCTACCTAGTCCAAACTCAACGGTTTATTACGAATCGTTTTAAGTAGCGAGCAATCGTTTTACTTTTTACCTAATGAAACAACTCCAGGATGGAAGAACCTTGGTTAATTGAAATTTTACAAAATTCTCAATTTTTTTTTTTTTGATGCGAGCTAACATACGTTTGGTTTAATTCTTTTTTCTTATTTGTAAGGTTAATCCACAAGGTTTAAAAAATGAATTTTTGTAGCCGAATAATGCCGGCTATTTCAGCTAGACTCTATATAAAACTTAACATCTGTCTGTACGGGATAAACCAATTTTGAATGGATTTTCACCAAAGAGTTTCGGCTCCCGAAAGTTTTAAGCTTCAATTTATAAACATCGTTTTTTTTGGCATAATTTGCCTTCGTTTTTGTTTTTCTTTTTTTGGCCTCTTTGTGGCGGGTGATAGAAATGTTTGTGCTTTACGAGGTCACTTTGAATAAGAAAATCACTTCCGCCTTATATTTCATATCTGCATATGCAGGCAAGATAATGCTCGAAAATTTTCAAGATTAATTATTATGTAGTTCTACATTCGATATTTTTGAGATTAGCGAGATTATTCAAGGTCATTCCAGAATTCTCAGATTATTAAAGATTGTTCTAGTCTATTAGAGTTTCTTGGCCTTTTTGAATTTTGATTAGCATTGAGTTGCATGATGTCTTAGGTTTAGTAAAGGTTTTTGAGCTTATTCGAAATTTGTGTGACATTTGGTTAGATATACAAAACTATGAATTATCGAATTCGTTTTTTGGTTTTTCAAATCATCTATAAGCGTAATTTGTTGACTAAAATGCAATTCGAATTATTTTGGGTTTATTTTTTTCCCAAGAAATAGCAAATTTGATTTAATTGACAAAAGCAAATCCTTTCGAAATAAAATATTGTGACGGTGACACCTAGCGTGTAATAGAATAAGTAAAACTAATAGCTCAATGTTTACTGTACTAAATGGAATTTTCCATGATAAAAATTGTTATGTAATGTTTCTACGCTATTCCAACTGGAAAAGTCGTGAACTTTCGAGAAGCTTGGTTTGTGTATATAAAAAGGCGAACAAGATCGAATTGGATTATTAGTATTTGGAACGCGATAGTGTAAACTTGTAAGATTATTAGTAATATTTGGTACGCGATAGTATAAAGATTAAAAAGAATTAAAAAGTGATTTAAAAAGTGTTGTAGTGCGATAAATAAAGTAAAAGTGATCAGTAAAATTTAAGAATAATTTATATAAAGTGATTTTGTGAATTTTTATTGATAAACTGTGTTGTAATAAATTTTGTGAAATAAAAAAAAATTCGTTGGTGATAAATTGAATTGAGTTTGTATTATTCACAATCCAGTGATACGAACCTTGATTGACAAGGCAAAAACGTAACAATTTGGTGACAGCGGTGGGATTGTGAATAAAAAGATAAAGAAAATGATTCTCAGCGTGTTTGGCTACTGATGGTGGTAAAGCAGCTTTACAAGCGCGACTACGTGATGCCATGGAGAAAGAAGGGCTGGACGCGGAACATCATGATTTTGGAGAGAAAGTAACGGATGCGGCAACCGTAGAGCAGAAAGCAGAAGATAAACAACCGTTGGTCGAAAAGACACAAGAACATTCTGGAAGTTTCGATTTGTCGCAGTTAATAGCTGCTATGAACCAGATGACGGGACAGATGAGTCTAATGAAACAACAAAACGAACGACAGCTAGGAGAAATTAAAAATCAAATGGCGCAACAAGCAGTGCAGTCAAACCACGAAATTAAGAATGAAATGGAACAACAAAATGTGCGGCAGTTGGAGACTATAAACCAGTCAAACGAAGAAATAAAACGACAGTTGGAACAACAAAATCAGTCTAACCAGGAAATAAAACACGAAATGAAACAACAGTTGGGCGAAATTAAGGAGTCAAACCAAATTATAGAGCGTCAGATGGGGGAAATTGCCGAAGGTCAAAAGAAAATGGACGAGAAAATTTTAGAACTATCTAAAAATGTTCATGGTGAAATAGAGAAATTGCAGACGGATTTACAATCAGAAATTCAACATGTTAGAACTGAATTTAAGACGGAGATTCAACAGGTTGAAGAAAAGTTTCAACGTCTAGAGAAAGAGCTGATTGATGTCAGAGCAAGTGAAACAACGACGCAAGTGGTACAAACCGTTCAATCAGTTAAGTTAAAACCACCAAACTTCGACGGTACAACATCTTTCGGCATTTTCAAATTTCAATTTGAAACGGCAGCCAATCAAAACCGTTGGAATGATGAACATCTTGTCGCAGCGTTAATAGTAGCCCTTAAAGGTGAAGCAGCGGAGGCCTTACAAACAATCCCGGAAAAAGATCGCAACAGTTATCTCGAAATTATGAAGGCGCTGGATCGGAAGTACGGCAGTGACCACAAGCGGGAAATCTTTCGTATGGAATTGAAAAGCCGCTATCAAAAGGGAGGAGAATCGCTACAGGAACTTTCATCGGCAATCGAGCGATTAGTACATCTAGCAAATACCAGTACATCGGCCGATTATATGGAAAGGCTAAAAATTGACGCATTCATTGACGGCATTCGAGATCCAGAGACACGCAGGGCGGTGATGTTGTCACCTAAAGCAACCTTTGCGGAAACCATCGCTTGTGCGTTAATAAATGAAACTGCACAAGCCATCACCAAACCGTCAATGAAAATACGCCGAGTAGAAATCGATACAAGCATAAACAACGAGCGGTCAACACCAAGATACCGAGACGGAAGCGGCAAAATCAAATGTTGGGCATGTGATAAGGTCGGTCACATCTCTCGCGACTACTGGGAATTAAGAAGAAAAAGGGGAAGATCACCATCTCCTATGCAGCGACGACCAAGCGGGGAGCAGGCGTTGGCTAGGCAAGAAGGCCAAATGACGGCGGAGCCGTTAAACTACAACGAGTCAGCTTAAAGGGGCAGAAGCTGACTCCCACAACCGATTGCCCCATAACCTCCATCCGCGTTTCGAAAGTAGCAAGGGGCGGTGACAGCTTAACAATCAAAGGCGACATTGATGGCACGGATTGCATCATCACTCTGGATACGGGAGCAAATCGCACGATTGTCCGTAAAGATCTGATCGATGGAGATGTACAACCAGCTAATGGATTGAAGTTACAAACAGCAACTGGAGATAGTTCAATAATAAAAGGCAAAAAGATCGTGAAAATAAAAATCGGGAGAACTCTTTTCCAACACGAAGTGCTGATTGCAGATATTGTGGATGAAGTTATAATGGGGATGGACTTCATGAGGGCAAATGGCTTCGTGCTGGATGTTGGACGAGGAGTTTTAAGTTACGATAACATCGAGTTGCCACTTCAATCTAGCAGTGCTGGAGCAACTATCAGGCGAATTATTATTGATCATCGGGAGAAGCTGCCACCGAATTCGGAGACGATCCTATGGGGAAAATTGGAGGGAGGTTCTGGGTCACCCAGGTTGTGGGTTGTGGAAGCTAACGAAGAGGAGAACGGAGCCAAGGAAATTATAATCGGGAAAGCCCTAGTTAAACCAAACAACGACTATAGAGTACCAATTAGGACTCTAAATCTCTCGGATAAGACGAAAACCATCAAGAAAGGGACAGTCATCGGAAAATGTAACGAGGTTTCAACTATAGTAAAGTGTGAACAGAGAAGTCCGGTTGAAAAAGCCGACATGCAAGGGCAGAAAGAAATGGTAGAACAACTTATGCAGAAATGGACCGAAGATCTTACCGAGGCACAGAAAAATTCTGCACATCAACTACTCAAACGGTACACGTCCATATTCTGCAGTACATCGGATAATAACGGAAGGACCTCAATGGTAAAGCACCGCATTGATACGGGAGAAGAGATGCCAATTCGTCAACCACCCAGGAGACTACCTTTGGCAAAACAACAAGAAGTCAATCGAATGGTAACAGATATGCAGGCAGCAGGAGTAATTGAACCATCTAATAGCCCATGGAGCTCACCGGTAGTATTGGTCGAGAAGAAGGACGGTAGCATGAGATTTTGCGTTGATTACCGAAAACTCAATGCTGTGACGAAAAAAGATAGCTACCCACTGCCAAGGATCGATGACACGTTAGACACATTATCGGGTGCTCAAATATTTTCGACATTAGATCTACAAAGCGGCTATTGGCAGGTGGAAGTCCATGAGGAAGATCGCGAGAAAACAGCGTTCAGTGTGGGTAACGGACTTTGGCAGTTTAATGTTATGCCGTTCGGATTATGTAATGCCCCTGCGACTTTTGAACGATTAATGGAGCGCGTGTTAAAGGGATTACATTGGAAGACTTGCCTAATATATCTGGACGACATCATCGTTATGGGGAAGGATTTTGACGAGCATCTAAAGAACTTGGCGGAAGTTTTGGATCGGATAAAGGCTGCCGGATTGAAGTTAAGTCCAAAGAAGTGTAAGCTGTTCAGAACTGAAGTCAAATATTTGGGTCATCTCGTAACGATTAATGGAATTCACACCGACGAAGAAAAGATCGCCGCGGTTAAGAACTGGCCAAGACCTAAAAATTTACACGAATTACGAAGCTTTCTCGGATTGTGCACCTATTATAGACGCTTCGTGCCAGGATTCGCCAACATCGCCAAGAGTTTACACGAGTTGACCAGGAAGAACAAAGCATTCGAATGGAAGAATGACCAGGAAGAAGCATTCGTGGAACTAAGGAGACGGTTGTGTGCCGCGCCAATCCTCGCGTACCCTATACCCAACGTGAAATTTATTTTGGACACCGATGCAAGTAATGACGGTATAGGAGGTGTGTTATCACAGAAAATTAATGGTCAAGAAAGAGTTATTGCGTACTTCTCCAAAACATTATCAAAACCGGAGCGTAATTACTGCGTGACACGGAAAGAATTGTTGGCTATAGTGGAGTGTGTCAAGCATTTCCATAAGTATCTTTATGGCCAAAAATTCCATTTACGGACAGATCACGGCGCTTTACGGTGGCTGTTACAATTTAAGAATCCAGAGGGACAAGTAGCACGCTGGATCGAACGTCTTCAAAGCTACGATTTCCAAATTGAACATCGGAAGGGAAGTGCACACAGAAATGCCGACGCATTATCAAGACGGCCGTGTCCAGTAGAATGTAAACATTGTGGCCATGTTGAAGCAAAGGAAGGCACCATCGACGTTAGGCTTACGCAAGTGCTGCCTGATGAGGAGTGGACCGACGAAATGATCAGGAAAGAGCAATTGGATGATACGGATTTATCAGTTATAATGGAATGGAAGGAAAAGGAACACCGGCCAACTTGGAGCGAGATCGCGGACAAAACTCCCATTGTCAAGGCTTATTGGGCTCAATGGGATAGCCTCCGTCTTGAGAATGGCTGTTTAAAACGATTGTGGGAAAGCACGGATGGCAAAGTGAAGCAATTGTTGCTGGTGATACCAAAGTGCCGGATTGTAGAAATTCTGAATGAGTATCATGGAGGAGCAAGTGGGGGCCACCTTGGAATTAATAAAACTCTAGCAAAGATACGTCAACGATTCTACTGGGCAGGATGTAGGCAGTCTGTGATAGAATGGTGCCAAAAATGTGACCAATGTGCGGCGGTGAAGGGACCCGCACGCAAAAGTCGTGGAACCATGAAACAATATAACGTTGGAGCACCATTCGAAAGAATTGCAATGGATGTAGCGGGCCCATTTCCCACCACTGAGAGCGGCAACAAATATGTGCTAGTAATCATGGATTATTTCAGCAAATGCCGGAGGTGTACCCCATTCCCAATCAGGAGACGACAACAATAGCTGATGCCGTGGTAAACAATTGGATTAGCAGATTTGGAGTGCCGATGGAGATTCATACCGATCAAGGACGGAATTTTGAATCGGTGGTGTTTCAAGAAATATGCCAGATGCTCGGTATAAATAAAACGAGAACAACGCCTTTGCATCCACAGTCTGACGGTATGGTGGAAAGATTCAATGGTACATTGGAGGAATATCTAGCAAAGGTCGTTGAGAAAAACCAACGCAACTGGGATCGACATATACCGATGTTTCTGATGGCCTATCGATCAGCTATACATGACACAACCGGAATGACACCAGCTAAAACGTTATTTGGAGATAATCTACGGTTACCTGGAGATCTAAAGTTTGGGGCTGTACCATCATCGGCTTTATGTGGACAAGATTACGTGGACCGAATGAAAGGGGAACTTAATGAGATTCATCAATTTGTACGGGAGAAAATACGGATGTCAAGTGACCGGATGAAGGCTCGATATGACATACGAGCAAATAACCAGGGCTTCCAGGAAGGGCAATTAGTATGGCTTCACAACCCGCAACGGAAAAAGGGATTATCACCGAAGCTGCAACCAGCATGGGAAGGACCTTATATTGTCATCACAAGGATGAACGATGTGGTTTATCGGATACGGAAGGGACATCGAGGTAAACCAAAGGTGGTGCATTTGGAGAGGCTGGCCCTATACAGAGGAGGTGATTTGGGTCCTGTTCGGGACGAACAGGCTTAGGTGAGGGGTAGTGTGACGGTGACACCTAGTGTGTAATAGAATAAGTAAAACTAATAGCTCAATGTTTACTGTACTAAATGGAATTTTCCATGATAAAAATTGTTATGTAATGTTTCTACGCTATTCCAACTGGAAAAGTCGTGAACTTTCGAGAAGCTTGGTTTGTGTATATAAAAAGGCGAACAAGATCGAATTGGATTATTAGTATTTGGAACGCGATAGTGTAAACTTGTAAGATTATTAGTAATATTTGGTACGCGATAGTATAAAGATTAAAAAGAATTAAAAAGTGATTTAAAAAGTGTTGTAGTGCGATAAATAAAGTAAAAGTGATCAGTAAAATTTAAGAATAATTTATATAAAGTGATTTTGTGAATTTTTATTGATAAACTGTGTTGTAATAAATTTTGTGAAATAAAAAAAAATTCGTTGGTGATAAATTGAATTGAGTTTGTATTATTCACAATCCAGTGATACGAACCTTGATTGACAAGGCAAAAACGTAACAATATAAATTTAATATGTATTATGACATCTCGTGGCAGGGATCATAGATCTCATGTTTAAATAAACCTAATTTTTTTTTTTTGGGTTAATGTTATTCTTGCGGGGATTTATCCTACGCAATTGTTATTGTAAATTTTTCAAGGAAATACGCTTTATTATAAATCAAAGGCTAACAAACAAAATTTAGAGGGACAAAGTGGATATTTTAGTGTTAGTCGAAATAAAAAATTAAAACAACACAATTTGTTTTCTTTTAGTGCTATGTGGTAGAAAAAATCAAGCATAATCATAACCATATACATATTTAGCTTAACACAAGGGGATCTCGATTGGTGCCAAAGCCAACATACAGCTGGAAATTTGGGTCGTGTTGCAGAAATCACGGGCTTGCAAGTAGGCTGATAAGCGCACCTCTACCCACGGTAAATATTTATACGGTTATTAAATTAAATATATCATGAACATAAACATTTATCTTTCAGACTGCTTCTTAATTTAGATTCCGGGCCTTGATGCCATACTTTGTCGAAGGCTTGAGATATGTGCGAGAAGACATTTGAACATATTACTTTCTTTTACTCTAGTAAAATAAAGTATAGTAATCATGAAAATTTTGGACCTTGAGATTTTTAGAGATTTATTTGTTTTGAGGTCCCCTGAGTCCGAAATAGTGGGTTTCGAAATGGTGTCTGTCTGTCTGTCTGTCTGTCAGTCTGTCAGTCTGTCAGTCTGTCAGTCTGTCAGTCTGTCAGTCTGTCAGTCTGCCAGTCTGTCAGTCTGTCAGTCTGTCAGTCTGTCAGTCTGTCTGTGTCCTCTCTACAGCCCAGATGGTTTAACCAATCGAACTGAAACTTCAGATTTAAGCTTTTTTGATAAATTGGGATGTCCCAGTGAATTTTACTCCAAATCGGCTAACCGGAAGTGGCCACTCCCTTGGTCCAGAAAATTTATTTTGCAAATATCTTAAAAAGTATAAGGTTTACAAAAAATTACTTAATACAAAATGTTTCCAAAAATTAAAAACAAATAAAAATAAAAAATTAAAAATTAAAAAAAAAAAATTAAAAATTTAAAAATTAAAAAAAAAAATTAAGAAAAAAATAAAATTTCTCAAAATTCTCTGTTCGTAAAAGAAAGTCGTGTGTTGGCCACACCTCCATTTTTTTTTTGTTTTCAAGAGCATGTTCAATTAAATCTATATGATTCTGTACATATGACCTATAGAGTGGATTTCAATATTTTCTGAGTTTCAATTAAAATCTTAATTAAAATGAAAGTCCCAAAACTCCAATAACCACAATATAGTTATATATTTCAAACTTTATTTAGTAAATCGCTGTGATTGCTTTGAATGTCACTCAAGAATAGAAAGATCTTTATTTTGAAATATCATCAGCTAATAAAAATTATCTATTTGCCTGACCCGATATCGGGTCAAGAAATTCAATAAATTCAAACTGGCGAGCAAATATAATTGACAATTATTGAACGATGGTAAGCAGCCTGATTAATTTGAATTTATCTGGAATTTATCTACAATATATGGATATAATATAATTAATAATTTACAATAGTACATATTGTGAATTTTATCCAAAATGTCAATGTTTTGATTTTTCTTTTTTATTGACAAACTTTGCGGGTTGAATTTAATGGATTTATGTGTTTAATTAATTTTTTTTTTATTTATCCAACCTTAACATACTCCGCCCCGTCAACGGTCCGTTAACCATCCGTTGGAAGTTTGCAGATTTTGTCTATTATTTGCATAGAAATTGTGAATGAGGCTATCTATAATCCAAAATCTTTGTTTAATTAGATAGGATGTTATGGAAGGGTATAGGGATTTAAATATTGTTGGTGGATGAAGTTTATTATCATTAACGCTTAACGGACTGGAATTTGGCTGAATGATTGGGTGCCGTTTCTCGAATTGACTGTCTATATTGTGATGATGTCCTCCAACCCTTAATATTCTATTTTCATCTAGGAAAGGATTAAGTGACAATAAATTACAGTCGAAACTCGATTATCCAGGATGCTCGGGACCGGAGGATTTCCGGAAAATCAAAAATCCCGGTTGATCGAATTTTTCGGTTTTATAAAAAAATACACAATATACATACATATGTACATATATGTTTAACACAGAAACAACAATGTTGCCAAAATTTAACGGAAACGTGACGCAAAAAAATCGACTGTGTAAAAAAAAATCACGGATAATAGAGGTTTACGAATAATAGGATCTCGGAAAATCGACTGTACTTACCTTGTGTAACAATTTATTAATTTCTATTTCGTATGCACTGGGTTGTGCCCATTTTATAAATTTATTTTCGGCTTCAATATTTATTGGTTAAATCTGCCGATATATCGTCAGTCTTGTTTGTTTGTAGGCTGCATACTTTAAGCGGTCGCCTTTCATCATCATCGTCTGCTGAACATTGACATTCCTCTTTGTTTACGGGCCAGTTGCTAGAATTCTTAGTCAAGTTGGACCTTACCACCATAGTTTTAGACCAATTAGTTGTCCAGCAGCCACTCCTTTAGATGCCTGATCTGCTGGATTATCTGTGGATAAGATATGATTCCATTGACTTCTAGGTAATACTTTTAGGATTGCAGATATCCTGTTCGCCGCAAATGTTTTCCATGTTGCTGGATAGTCCGAGAGCCATTTGAGAATAGATGGAATCTAGCCAGGAATAAATTCTAGCTATCGGTATATTCATCTTCGTGGTGTTCCATAACTTCACCAACAAATGAGCCTCACACAATTCTAGCCTTGGAATTTAAACCTGCTTGATTGGAGCTACCTTTGTTTTAGCTGTAATCAGATACACTTTGATGTATCCATCTTTGTCAACAGATCTCGCGGCGCAAAATTCATGGTATTCGGCTTCTTCAAATTGAATATATCTTGGAATCTGAATTTTTTCCAGTTGCTTTGAAAATGCTGAGGGTTTATGAGATAGATCTTCATCACAGTCTACCTTTAACATCCACAGTTTCTGCATCAAAATGTTAAATTGTATGATAGAAGGCGATACCAGTCCAAGGGGATTAAAAATTCATGAAATTTCTGCCAAAATTCACCGTTTTGTTACTGTGATATCGGTGTCTTATACACTAAAAGTAAACGAATCTTTCGCTGGATTCCATTGCAACTCGAGTATTTTTATAGTTGCGGTTTCATCTTCAAAATTAACATTTTTTGACCTAACTTCGAAATTATCAGATAAAATGGGATAGTTGGATTCCCATTTTCGTAAACGCATTGCATTTTCAACTGTATCTGCGCACCACTGATTAAATCATCGACATAAAAATAATTGAAGATTGTTGGGTGAATACTGGATTCGATGTGATCTACTGCTGTTTGTTGCAGAGCACGTGTACTATGGTAAGCCGATAATGAATCAAATTGTCACTAGGAGTTTTACGCCATAATATCAGTTGAAAATCACTGTCCATTTTATCAACCAACACTTGTCAATATATCTTTTCAATATCCGCTGTTAAAACAATTCGATGTTGCCGAAACCTTGTAAGAATTGACCATAGTGTTGGCTGTATCGTTGGACCTATCATCATTTTTTGACTGAGCAAAATTCCGCTTGAAGTTTTGTAAGATCCGTCAAAAATTACATAGGAAGCTTCGTGGTGGAACTACCTTCCTTTTATAATCGTGTGATGCGGCAAATAGTATGTGTTTTGTTCTTTTGCATTAAAATCAGCTTCTGGAAAGCATTCCGTGTGACCATGCGCTATGTAATCATATAGAGTATGGTTCACAAGTTGCTACTTCTTCGATTTCCCAGAAATTTCGAAGAATTTGATCTATGTTCATATTTAAGGTTCATCCTACCAACAATCCAACCGAATACGGTTTTCTGTGCAATCATTGTTCCATTTGGGTGAGCTACCCGGCCATCTTCCAAAACGCTGAAGAACTTACCGGCACCGATAAGTACGTCGTATATCGATTCCTCTTCTATGAAGGTAAATTATTAAATAATTCACAATCTTGCATACTCTTAATTGCCTTATAGTTGCGGCTGTAATTTTGGAATAATTAGAGCCTCGATATTTATTCGCGTTTGATTATCATAAATTGAAGGTTAGCACTAGTTTTGTGACACCCACAGTCGTAATAGTCGACGTAGCTAGACGTGTAATCACAATTTTTGATTTTTCGATCCGGAATCCAATAGAACTCTGCATCATAACAAGGAACCATCACTTTATTTCACGTTCACTGTTGCTGTCGGGAGAAGCGATAGGTATTTAGCAGCGATTGTTGTATTTGGCTGAATCTTCCTTGTTTGGGTGTATCAGATGATGATCTACTACTATTGGCAATATCTGGTTGATGACACAGTATTCACTTCCATTTGTAGTAAGGAATGGTGTTTTCGGTTGCAAGTACTACAACGGAATTTTGATCTGCACACTCCTGCCTGGTGAATTGCTGATAAGCAATTAAAACAGAGCCTTTTGTTCGCCTTGGATAACGAGTGGTGATTTGTACATTTGGGGCACGTTATTGAATTAACATGAGCATGGTTTGCTCTAACTCACGTAGTAGATTTAATAATTTTCGGCTGCGGACCACAACATTCAAGTTCATCACTTCTGCCGTTTAGAAATTTAAAAAATTGCTCAATTGCGGGAAAATCGCTCTCCGCTGTATAATGGGCCCAAGCTCTTTTCGTATCTTGGTCAAGCTTATTTAATAACAAGTATATATAAGCCATAGATCACGTTGCTCTGCCTCACTGCCTGTTACTTTTAACCCACGAATTATTTCGTCCGATATACAATACATCACACATATGATGAAGAGTTCTTGCTGTTGGCTGATGAATAGAAGGTTGATCCCTAAATTGCTTAATTAATTGGGTTATCACTTGCTTCTTTTTATCGTAGCTTCCTTAATTTTTGCCTTTGCTTTGGAAATTTCGCGGTCTTTTGGGCTTGGACGAGAATACGTTTTAAACAGAAATATAGATCATTAATTGCATCTCGATGTTTCAGATTTTCCGCCGTATCAAGTATATCGTTTTCTTGAATCTTATAATCGTTCCATTCATCATTCAATAACTGAAAATTCGTGCGAACTATACTGAGCGTGGTTTCTTCATCGAATTGCTGAACCACATTTTTACTTCATTCATTCGTTTGAAGGTGCGTTTTAACGCACGTGTGTATCGATCCGCCATAGTCAGGAAAAATTTTCGAAATTCAATTATAAAATTGCACAAATTAATATTTGTGAATGGTGTAGGTATATAGATGTCTTTATATCACAATATAGAAATGTTCAAAAATGTTTTATCAGATAAATATTAAATTCACTTTGTCCGAATTATTTATCTATTCACTTTAAAAAAATTAATAATTACCGAGTCCGCCAAAATTCAGTAAAGTCATCTAAAGATGCCGTGAATATTTATTGAAAACTAATGAATTCAAAAATGTTTGCTGTTGGTTGGATCCGGCTCGAAGGACCATTGGTATAGGATTGTGGAGTGGATTTCAAATATTTTATGAGTTTCAAAATCACGAACAGAAATCTCAATTAAAATGAAAGTCCCACAAGTCCCAACTTCTGTAGCTTTATTAGGTGTGTTATGAGATGTGTCGTCTGCAAATATTGTGACAGTTACTTGATTGCTTGTATCGGCCTAAGCACGCTGCCGTGTGGTACACCAGAAATCATGCGGCAAACATCGCTTAATTTTGTATTGTAATCCGACATTCATACCACACCTTGTCAAAAGCTTGTGCTACGTCCATGAATAAAGCAGAACAATATCATTTTTCCTCCAGGGCTTTTCAATTACTTGAACTATTCTGTGTACTTGTTCCATTGTTGAGTGCTCTCTCTCAGCTTCTTCTCCAACAATATAGGCTTTAGACGCTTAAGTATAGTAATTTTTCAAATAATTTTGATATATTTGGTAGCCAGCTTATAGGTCTGTACAACGTAACTTCTTCTGGGGGCTTGCCTTGTTTTGGTATTAATATTACTTGTGAAACCTTCCAGTGTAATGGGAAATATCCTATTCTAAGTATAGCGTTCAATACTGTTAACTGTTGCAATATTTTTCCTGTGATAAGATGATATCCTGGCGCCTTTTTAAGATTTAACTCTCTCTGTATCACAGTTCTTACTTCTAAAATAGGAAAGTTCGTGATAGTACGTTTCATTTACAATGGTGGTTCCAAGTACATAGTTTTGAATGTAGTTATTCTCTTCATCCGAACTTTCTGACGGATATGGTTGAAATACCCTTTCAAAATGTTCTGCAAATACTTCAGCATTTTCTTTGTTATTTCTAGCCCAGTGACCGTCACTTTTTTTTGTTTCAGCTTCTTAGCCTTCCACAGTGAATAATCTGTGTTTTCTGTTGGTGAGATTCATTTTTAATGAATTTTTTTCATTGAGTCTTTACTTTCTTTTCTCCTTAATACTTTTCTTGACAACATTCAAACATTCCTCGTTCTTTTCTTTCTCATTTTGTAGTAGTGTGTAGTTCTAGTCAGTTTTATTGTTGCTTAACATTGGTTGTTTCTGTTTATTCAATATCTTTGTTCGCAATGTGATTAAGACAGACGAGTGGTCCGATGACAGCTCCAAGCATGGCGTAGGTTTAATATAATTATATGCTATTCCTTTGGTGACGCAGAAATCTATGACATCTTTGATCTTTCTCCTATCACATGGCCAATAGGACGGTTCACTGGTTGATACATGATGAAGGTTATTTTTTTGATTTGATTTTAATAATGTTTGTCCTCCTATTGTCACCAACCTTGATACCCAATGTTGGTGTTTTGATGACCCAAAGAACTATAAAAATGATGAAATTTTTCATTTTTATTGGGCAGTTGAAATGGTCATATCCAATATATATGGAAATACTTACAAGCTAAACGGAAACGAATCATCGTGAAACATAACATTTTTATACGCAGAAATACAATTTTGAAGAGTCGTGTGTGTTTTGCGATTTTACAACTTTAAATGACCTTGGAAAATATTTATAATTATGCCCTTATTGTTTGTAATTTAATATTATGTAAATGCGACTTACTAATTCTAAACTAACCATGAAAGTTGTATGACCACCGATTGGCTTAATGTTAATGAATTAAGGAGTGTTTCACAACAATGAGCCATACTACTAACTAATGACCGCCATGGTGTATGTAACCGGGTCGATCTCAATCATATTTAACCATCCCGTGCAATCCTTCCAAGTTTATGTAAAAATGGGTGTGCTTAGTGATCCTGCTTGGTCGTATACTCTAAATCAATCAATCAATACATTAATATTGGCTTTTATTGAAAGTATTTGAAAATTACTTTATTGTAAACATAGTAAGCAAACATGATAATACAATATCCGAAAAAAATGTGCTCGTTCTTTTTAATTTTTGCTTCACTATAAATACTAAAAAAAAAAAATGTTTTATGTTTTCAAACTCCCACCCATATCCACATATGTACATATGTATTTTATTTTTAATCTATGAAGCTATAAAATGTTTATTACGAAATTTTTCAAAAAAAAAGAAAATGGTAATTTCTTTAGTGACGTACAAATTATGTTTAGAACACTAACTTTGAACTATTAAGCATCCCTGCTTTAATCCATCAGCAAAATTTATATTTAGCGTTTTCGGAAATAGACCTTGGGTAACTTCACAGTAAATTTCGACCATTAAATTACACTATAATGGTCGAAATTTACTGTGAAGTTACCCAATGCCCATTTCCGAAAACGCCAATTGTATGCCATGGACAATGGTTTCTCAATCAAAATGAGATTTAGCCTTACTCTCTTCTAATACTGAATCCTTACGCCTTTTGTTAATATTATTTTACTAGATATCATGTTCTATATGTTTTTATTACCCTTAGGTGGGGACAAGAAACTATTATATTTTTATGATATTAAATAACTAAAAGCAAAACATAATTAATTGACATGAGATTAATTTACAATCAGCGATTTTCACTCGACAGTTTAATCCGGACTTGATGCTATGAATTCCTATAATTTGGGTTGGCGTCACAGCCCAAAATTATAAGCGAAATTAATTCTAAAATTCAAATGATAATTTTTATTACACCTATAATATATGTACATACTCATACTCATAATTAACAAATGTAAATTTGTTATCACAATTCTATACATACTCGTACCTACCTTTATCTAAAAAAAAAACCAACTACATACACCCAATTTTTGTTTTTATACTAAATACTTATGGGGTATTCTCTATTTTCTAGAATTAATGCTGGGGTGAGCACAAAATTAAAACATCATTCACCACGAGCCACTAACGCATACGACGGTGAGTCTGTTAGATATATATTAGTTTAGACCAACAACAAGAGAAATGTAAAGAGAATCCGACATAATGGCACCACAAAACTAAATTCATTCAAAGAATTGTGTTTCATGTACATATGTATATTTGTAAATTTGTTTTAATACAAAGCCCGATATTCAATACAAAATTCAGTTTAGTTTCAATATTAGACGCGTAAACCTCGCGACGTTATATTTAGAAATTTTGGTTATTTTTTAGTGTGTGTAATAATGAAGGCGTAATGCGAATGCGATTGATTAGAAAGATGAAGTTTAATAAGAGGTGCGCTCAAATTTTTTTCTCGCTGAATATTCTATAAAATCTAATTATCTAAATATTATATTGTGTTTTATTTAATTTTAGAATATGTGTGTTAACAATTGTTATCGTGATTGCTTCTTTTTTATTGTTATTTTATTTAGTTTATTTATTTGTAATGCAACGACTAGCAATAAATTATTATAAAATTGTGGTACATTCAGAAAGTATGGAAACAAAAATGTTAAAACAGCAACATAAATATATTCTGCTGTGGCAAGATTTTTGGTATGATCCCAGTTGGAAATTTGATTATGATCCAGATGGAATTGGCGAAGTTATTGACAAAGATAATGTGAGTAATAATATTCGGAGTGCTTGATATATGGATATGTGTGTTTATGATCGAAATCATTCTTAAAACTATTTTTAAAGATGATACAATTAACTCGCTTGACCTCGCTTTTTAAAATCAATTTAATACATACCAATTGTTTTTTTTTTTTTTTGTCTTTATTAAAGTTCTCCTTGAAGCCAGGCATATGTCCGATTACAAATTGTATATTCACTAAAAATCGAACACTACTAAAATCAATAGCAGATTTTGATGCAATTTTATTTCATACAGCTGAGATAAACAAATTCTTAGATATTGCGCCAAATATACGAAGTGCAAAACAAAGATATGTATCGTGCGGATTAGAACCGCCAGGCATGAGTATACATGATTTAACATTGGACGATAATTTTTTTAATTGGACCATGACTTATCGATTGGATTCTGACATTGCATGGATGTACAGCGTATTTTACGATAAGCTAAGTAGTGTGCCCAAACCTATACAGCCGATGCAGCATCGAACAACAAATTGGAGACCATTTGAAAATGATTTTTATGGTATAAAACTGGATACCATATGTGTATAAGCTTAATAAAATTATAATTTCAGATCCTGACCTAATAGAACGGATTAAAAGCAAAACGAAATTGGCTGCATGGTTTGTTTCAAATTGTGATAATGTGCATTCGAAACGAGGTGAATTAGCTGCTGCCATACAAAAATTGGGCCAAGTTGATGTGTACGGTAAATGTGGACCGCTAAAGTATGTGACACAATTCAATGAATTTTTAGACAAAATAAATTATTTTCATTAAAATTTTTATATACATAGATGCACAAACACTACTGAATGCAATCATTTACTGGATAATGACTATAAATTTTATTTGTCATTTGAAAATTCAATTTGTCGGGATTATGTGACCGAAAAACTATTTAATAATATGGATCGATTAATAATTCCAATTGTTTATGGTGGTGCTGATTATGATACATTTGTACCACCTCATTCGTACATTGACGCCAATAATTATAAGACCGTACAGGAATTGGTCACATACATGAATTACTTGAGTGAAAATCCGTTGGAATATATAAAATATTTTTGGTGGAAAAAATATTACAAACGAATGGGTGGCTTTATGCTTGGATTCTGTGATTTGTGTGCTAAATTACACCAAATCGATAATGAGAATATTGTACAGTATTATCATAATATCGATAAATGGTGGCATCGAGATTGTTATTCACCAAAAATAAATTTTTTATAGAAATAATTATGTACATAGTGTTTTTTTAAAAACGAAATTAAATTGTTTGTGGACATAACAAAAGCGAATCACCTTGAACAAATACAATATAAAATTCTACACATGTTTGCTAAATTCTGAAATATTCAACGTGAAGATATTATATTATGGATACAAAGAAAAACACCAAAAACTAATATTCAAATACATATAAATAAGTAAACAATTAATTGTGTCAGTATATGTAGTATAAGTTGGGTATAAAAGTAAGTATGAAACATATTTTTTGAAGTGTTGTCACCTTTGAAGGTCTCTATCGAATTGCAGGCAGATGCGAATCATATTTAGTGCGTTTGGCAGCATATTCTGTTCTCTTTAAATATTTAAAATAAATTTATTTGAATCTAGTACATACATATAAGTAGGTAGATCAAAGCCTAGTTTATGAATGGAGTCACCCAGCAGTAGCGTTGAATATTGTTTATTGCTATGGGTAAATAAATTTAATGGCCTTATGCTGATAATATAAGAATTAATCAGCGTATGTGGTACACCGCAATATTTGTACGTTACAACTTTCAAAGGTTATCAATCAAAAATTTTAAACTTATGCGTTTATAGTTAATCAAGAAACTTCATTTTAGTAAACTTGCCAAGATAAAAATTCTGATAACATAATTATACATACTATATATATATTTGTGGAGTTCCTAACTTAATCTATTTACTTTATAACTTACCTAGAGCAAGAATAATTTTAAAAGTATAGAGCCGATAAAAAAATGGTTTGACCAAAAAGGGGTCAACGAATTAAGGTCGCATGAATTAAAATATCAAAAAGTGGAATTATAGTAAAGTCTCGAAAACATTGGATTTCAGCTAGGAAAATTTTGCGAGTTTGATTTCAAAAATAGTTGAATTACCGTTGTAAAATATTTGAAATTAAACTTGGAAAGAAATGAAAATTAATCACGGACAAATTTGTTATTTTGATACCGTTATTCTTTTTATAATTTATTTATTTATTTATTTATTTAGATCTATTCTACAGTTAATAATTTAATGAATAGTAAAAAAAAAGAATTATTTTAGAATAAAAAGAATACTAACAATACGGAACATTACTAATTGCCTTCCGAAAATACACTCTGGATCTCTCAAAATGAAATAAATGGTAAAATTCATTAAAAATTCTAGCCATTGACTTGGTTGGTTCAAATCATCAGCAAATAATAAACATTTACAGAATTTAAAAATAATAGGAATATCATTCACGAATAAAAGAAATATAATTGGGCCTAAATGGGACCCTGAGGGACTCCTGAATGACAATAGATATAATCTGACTTAACATCATTCAATAGAACATACTGCTTCCTACCAACTAGATAAGAAGAAATACATTTAAGAAAATTTGGATCAAGACCAATAACCGAAAGTTTTTCAATAATAATTTTATGGTCGATTGAATCAAAAGCTTTAGAAAATCAAAGTAAATTGAATCAACTTGGGCGCCTTTAGATTCAAGTGGCTCAATAGTGAATTTAGTAAATTGCAACAGATTGGTAGTCGTAGATTTTCCACTGGTGAAACCATGCTGGAAACAAGAAATTATCTCTTTAGTATGGAATACCAAATGTTTCGACACGATTAATTCGAAAAGTTTTGGTATAGACGAAAGAATTGAAATACCACGATAATTTGATATATCAGAACGGTTACCCTTTTTGTAAATTGGAACAATGTGAGAAATTTTCCAAGCTGTAGGAAATTGTCCAGAAATTAATGATTGGTTAAAAAATGGAGGTGTGGCCAACACACGCGACTTTCTTTTACGAACAGAGAATTTTGAGAAATTTTATTTTTTTCTTAATTTTTTTTTTAATTTTTTTTTTTTTATTTTTATTTGTTTTTAATTTTTGGAAACATTTTGTTTTAGTAATTTTTTGTAAACCTTATACTTTTTAAGATATTTGCAAAATAAATTTTCTGGACCAAGGGAGTGGCCACTTCTGGTTAGCCGATTTGGAGTAAAATTCACTGGGACCTCCCAATTTATCAAAAAAGCTTAAATTTAAGTTTCAGTTCGATTGGTTAAACCATCTGGGCTGTAGAGAGGACAAAGACAGACTGACAGACAGACAACACAAACACCATTTCGAAACCCACTTTTTCGGACTCAGGGGACCTCAAAACAAATCAATCTCTAAAAATCTCAAGGTCCAAAATTTTCATGATTACTATACTTTATTTTACTAGAGTAAAAGAAAGTAAAAGATAACATAATGGAGTTACAATATATGAGCTCACACATTTAAGTATTGACGAAGGTATCCCATCAGGCCCACATCCATCATTAAAATCTGACAGATATTCATAAATGTCATCTTTAGTTATTGTTAGGTAAGTAATGTTAAATTGGCAATTACTAACAGTAGGGTCGCTATCAAAGGATCCGTAATTAACTTCATACACCGATTGAAAGAAACTATCAAAACCCTCGCAGATTTCAGGAACCGTGCTCAGTTTACCTCCATTAAAAATCATTACCGATGGAAAGCCGGTTGTATTACGTTTTTCGTTAACAAACTTCCAAAATGTTTAAGGGTTTTGTTTGATATTAGTTTCAATCACACTTATATACTGACAATATTTAGAATCAAATACAGATTTAAATTATTCACGTAGATCAACAAATTTGGATTTATTCAGTTGACAATTATTGGATCTGAATCTATAGTAAGCTCTATTTTTACGGTTATGTAAGTTAATCAAATCAGAATCAAACCATGGTGGATAATTATAGTTACGTTTTTTCCTCAAAGGTACGAATTTATCAAAAGCAACAAATAGTAAGTCATTAAAATTTTTAACATTTTCATTAAAATCATTGGCTCGAAAAAAATCATCCCAACAAATGCAACGGAGATATTCAGAGAGACCAGGTGTGTCGCATTCCTTAAAATCATAAAACGAATCATCAAAAGAAAAAACCCGACATTTATCATCTCGATTTCCAATATGAAATATAATCTCGAGGGAATTATGATTGAGATTGAAACTGAACAGTGCATCCACCACCGTTGCATCATTTGCAGATAGAATATCCGAAGGGAGTAACCCCAAGGACTCAGTTTCACTATCAATCAACCAATGAATATTACTTAAATTAAAATCACCTAATACAACTAAAGTATCATTATAATTAATTATATTAACCAATTCACATATACAATCTACATGACTCAAATAAACATCAGTAGGTGAGCTAGGTGGTATGTAAAAAATTATAAAATAAAATAAATTATTACAAATTAAAACTTTGACACATAAAAATTCAATAGAGCCACATCCAGGTACTACAACCAGCTCACTTTGCATAGAAGAATGGGCTGCAAACAACATACCACCTCCACTTTTTTTAGTGCTGTTAAAAATAGATCTATCACATCTATAAACGACAAAGTCATCAGAAAATAACTCATTATTAAAGATCCCCTCATGAAATCCAGTTTCCACAAGAGCAAAAAATTGAAAATCCGTTGAATGAAAGAAATTCAAAAATTCAGCTGACTTAGACGACATACGCCCAACATTACGATAAAATAATCTCAGAGACGTCAAATTAAAACGATTAGTTTGTTTATCAAAACGACTGGCATCAGTTAAAGAGTTGGTTTGTTTCGTTAAAGAACGGGAAAATTCGATTTATTGGTTCGTCCCTTATTAAAAATTACAAATTCTTTAGTTAATGACCCAGCAGGCCAAGAAGTAGGTTGTAATAAATTCTCAAAATCAGTAACGTCCACATATAATTTAAATGACGAAAAATTACGGTCTGCATCATTAATCCGTTGAGATATAATACGCTGGCAGTTTACATCCTCAATGTTAAATTTATCTTTAAGATAATCCAAAATTACAGCTTCGGAAACATCTTTATGGAGTCGAGAAACAAATAAAGTTTTACGTGGCTTCACAACCTGGAGCGATGAGACCAGATCACCAGTGCCAATAATAATTGGTCGCTCAGAATGAGGTTTGATATGATGTGCAGCCCCACTATTAAGAGCATGATGAGAAGCTTGAAACGACAGTGGCGATTTAGTATTATTCTTCGATTGATCCCGATCATGATTGATTAAGTTTGCAGATGACTTAAACACTTGACCATCAACATCACTAGCATCGATTAACGGTTGATGACTAGAACAGCAATCAGGAATATAGTGAGATTTTTTCAAAATCTCAGTAATCAGTTTGTTAATAGCGGTCACATCAGCTTCAATTTTCTTTATAACTAAGGCCTCTGCAGCTCTATCAGCAGCCAGATCAACCTTTTGCCACAATTTCGAGATGTTGTGATTAATAATCCAATCATTACACAGCCATTACAGAAATAACAAATATTCATAAATTTTTTTATAGAATTATTGGCGGTTCGATCAATACCAGTACACTCCAGGTGGAATTGTTTACCACAAAAACTGCAGGGAAGTATATCCACAAAAGTAGATCCAAAGGATTTAGTACAGATGTTGCGTGACATTATGTAGCCGGAGAGTTATAAATTGAAAGTTTATTATATGATGTGTATTAAAACAGATATAATTTGACAGTTATTTAATATTAAGTATAACGATTAATGATTTGTATTAAAACAGCTATAAATTGACAGTTATTTAATATTAAGTATTACGATTTATGATTTATTAGTATGAAAGGCAGTACTGTAACAAAAACATGTAATATAACAACGCTTAATGTAATACAGTTACAATAAAACGTATCACTAAAAGTCGGAGACGGAACAGAATATTTTGAAACTACATTTCGGTTTTTAATTCCATTTTTTTACGAATTTAATTACCGCGATATTAATCCGCAAGTACCCAAAATCAGTGATCAGGTATTTTATTTGGGACTCATTGATTTTGGAACCAAATTTCTTCACTCTTTTCCCATTGCAGGGCCTGATTGGTCTGTCGATATAAGATGTTGTCCGTAGTGTTCCACTTTTACAAAAGATGTAAGGATAGATGCTCGCACGTATCGCAGTTAACAAATTGCGATGGCTAAAGATGGCGGATTTGCGACCCCTTGTGTGCCTTTCGTAGGCTCTGACTTTCGAGTCAGTCGGAATTTTTTTTTTTTTAATTTTTCGTCAAAACTAATATTGAGTAAATAATTAAAAATATGTATGTGAATTATGCCGAATATACCTCAAATCGACGGACATATGATGGAGACGATCTCCATCGATTGAAGTAGCGCGTTGTCCGAGAAATTTTGCCGCTATGATGTGAACTGAGCTGGATTATACGTACAAATTTTATTATTATGTTGCCAAAGTTATTTTGTATTGACACCCTATTGTGAATGAGCTCATGCTCAAAATGGGGTGCCGTAAATTTAGAAGATAATAGCAAATAAATAAATAAATACCCCTAGAAATGGCATTCTCAATCCATATAACAAATCCGCCATATTAACATAACCACAAAATTTACTATTGTTATATGTATTTCAGTAAATATTTTACTTTCGCCTTTTCAACTTTGTGAATTATTTTATAGAAATAAATTAAGCAAAAAATATGAGTAAGTATCAAAATAATAAATCGTAAGTCAAACTTCGGTGAGGGATAAATAATGAACTTCCTGAAAATATAGAAGCCTGAAAAATTACCCAATTATAGTTCGTGCAAAATACTAATCAAAATCATAGATCTCGCGTATAAACTAATGTGGTGGAAACACAGTTATGCATTTTTGGTTATTTCTTTATGTTTTTTTTTTTTAATTTAAATACCTCCTTAACCATTAGACAATTGATATCGTCGCACATGACATAGAAAAGTGACACAACTCAAAAAATTGCATTTTTGTGTTAATCCGTCAGAAAGACAATTGATTTTATAACCTGGAAAAATACAAAGCACGAGACGGCTTAATGTATCGTTCTTACTTTTTTGAAGGCCTATAGAGAATAGTAAAGTAAAATCGAAATTAAAATTTTTTCTTTTGCTCTCCTGAAAAATTTGAAATTTTGAGGTTGTGCCACTATTCTTTTTCACTTGCGATATGTCATTCAAAATATTTTTTCCAGTACATATTATTTTTTTTTTTTTTTGTATTGCGAGCTCAAAAAGTCACTCGCAGCTTGTTTTAATTTTTTGCTTGCTAGCAAGTCGCAAAAACATTCGAGCATGCGAAAATGTCATTTTCAGCTTGCAAGTTGCTAATTTCTTTACTAGAACGTATCGAGCATCTACCCCGTATTCTAAAAAGTGCGATTAAAACAAAATTAAGGAATACCATCGACCGGTCTTCCTCTTCTTAAACATAGGAATTAATCATAAAAATTCCCGATAACTTTTTCTCAACTTTAACATAACTTTGTGACTGACTGCGTAACTAACCACTCCCAATCGAACGAGTCAGTGACTGTCCGATTTGGACGAAATTCTCCTTCAGAATATTGCATTTATTAAACAATAAATAGGTAGATTCAAACCTTGTTTTTGAAATTAATAACCCTTATAGCGTGCTTTTGCGTTAATATTAATAAGCGAATATTATTTTTAAACATACCACCAATTCCATATTCCAAGGTGGTGCTATATTACGCCGCGAATAAAACTTTCTGATACCAATAAAAATTTTAGATTGTATTTCAACAAAATATTTTTTGAAGTCTAAATGCTGATCAATCCACAAACCCAGATATTTATATTCTTCCAGTTTCCTAATCGGAATACAGGAACTGTATCACAAGAAAATTTAAATGTAACAATGAATTAACGAATTTTTGGAAGAGAAGTTGTCAGGGGTGGGGCACGGTTCATCGCCTCATGGTTTACCGCCCATGGTTCACCGTTTAACAGTTCACCGCGCACGGTTTACCGACAGCAAATTTCACCGCCAAAATTTACATTGATTTCATCTCATTCACCGCGGCGGTAAATGAGATGAAATCAATGTAAATGTTGGCGGTGAAATTTGCTGAATCAATGTTTATTGATATTTTAAATATTTTCAATAAAACTGTAAAATAATAATTATAATTATATGAAGTTTTTTATAAATATTTTTTTAATTTATTTCAATTAAATAACATTTTGTAAAATTCTTTCGATTCGACTTTGTTTATTAACTTTTTCAGCCGAACACGGTGTTTCTCACCAATCTTGGCTTTCTCCACAATGATAGACTTGGGAACATACCTACTCCTTTTGTGGCACTTTTATCAATTCAATAACAGCCGCATGTTTGTGGCCGATCACAACTTGCAAGCGATGATGACAAGCTTCAATGTTATTTTGAGTTGTTGCGGCAATGCAAATTCAAGTTGTTCTGCTATACTCCAGAATGAGGGGGGTACGGTGATGATGTTTCAATATAAATTTTCTTTAGCCATTTTCCAAGTACTATGGAATCCTTACACAGGTATGATATTACGCATTTGAATGCTTTAGGCATTTCATCTGGATCCATATACGCCAAACATTTCAGCATTCGAACGCGGTAAGCAAACTCTGTATCACAACCGTATCTGCGTTGCAGCCCAAGTGACTGTACTTTCCATCCACAGGATTTGCCCAAAATGAAAAAAACAACCCTTAAATTTTGCATTCTTCAAAAATTCTTTCCAGGCTAATGAAACTGTTTTTTCAAAATGGGTCATGATAATTTTGGAGTTCGGATCAAGTCCATTGAAGGAACACGCATTTCTTTTTTTGCTCGATATTAGGCAATATATAATTGGAACAATCGTTTCATGAAGCATAATGCAAATAGTGAGTAATTGCCGCGTAATAATTGGAACCACAGCAAAAGTTCCATCGATAATCCAAAATTCCGCATTTGTCAAAAGTGTTAGAATAAGAAGCGTTCCAAAAATTATATTGCGTTCTCTACCGAATTTTTCATTGGGCAGAATGACACCTTCAATATTTTTAATTTCCTCAGGAATAACGATATCACCCAAATTTTGTGGCTCACTAAACACACCCTTAAGCTGCGGGCGATCTTCATTTTCTGAGCAGGCTTGCTTGGGGTCTGTTTATACGGACATTAACGCTCGTGTTTAGAAATGACACTAGGTTTAACATTTTTACCATTGATACCATTAATAGTCTTGCGACTTTTATATTTTGCGATAATTTTTTTTATTTCAATGTATACAAAATCATGAACGTTTTTATTGTTTTAAGTAATAAATGTCTAATAAAAGTTATATTCAAATAATATAAAATTAAAAAAAAAAATTATGACATATTAGTATATTGTAACACAAGTTGAAAGGCCACCATTGCAAAACGAGTATGAAAATTATTTATTTTTATTACATTAACAGATAATATTAATATTATAAAAAATACTGAAATAAGCAACTGGTGGATTGAAAAGTCTTTAGAATGAAACAGTAAATTCCCAATTCACAATTTCATTAAACCTTCTTTAAAATATTATTTATCAAATTAATAAAAATAAGCGTTCGACGACACCAATCTCTTTGCTGGATCGAATTAGTGTTAAATGTTCCAACATGTGGTGGTTTTCTTTATATGAAATTATAAAATAGTAATAAATTGAAAGAAAAAAAAAACTTAAACAATAACATTCAACAACTATAAAATAATTTCAAACAACGAATCTAGTTTGGAGAAACTTGACAGAGAAATACTGTTTAATATGCTAAGCGGTATCTTGTTGAGAAGACTTGGAGCCGAACAGAGGAAATATTTACTAAAATTTGATGATTTAGGCCTTGGGATAATGGTTCTATTTTTTATTTCTTAAATCAAAATAATCACAAATTTTATCATTTAAATTACCACTTGTAACGGTTTAACTGAGTTTCCTCATCTAAACGTACAAAAATTTGTTCACAATCGCTTATGTCACCCCATGCGGGATATATCGGAACTCATGGCCGGTAGAGGCTGAAATCCTAGATTTTACATCATTTTTTTTTTGTTGGAATTTGTGAACCAAGAGTACCAGACTTTTGGTCAAGCGTGACTTTTAAACAAAAATAGAAAACTTTAGAACAAACATTTTCGAACCCTTAGATTGAACCCTAATGGTAGAAATTTATCGACCATAGTAGAAATGGCGTGCTTAACGCTGGGCCATAATAGTTTTTATATAACGATTAGGTTGTTGGATTCCCTTTAAGAGGGTTCGGTAGTAAGAGGTTGAATTAATGGCGAGTTGCCAGCAGAAAGGGTGAAGGCGCGTTTCCGAACATTTTCATCTGTAGCTCTAATAAGACAGCTGGCAGACCCGTCTCACTAATTGTATGGTCAAATGTTAGTATGTTGGTTTGTGTTTTTAAACTTATTTTATGTAATTCGACTCTGTATTTCTGCTTTTGATGTCCAACTGGATAATGTCTTATTCCGCACCGTTTGATTACAAATTACTCTTTCTCGTAATTGGTCTCTATGACTGATCAGTCTTGTCTGATTTACACTCACTTTCTTTCTGTCCTGATTCAGTGATTTTTGGCCCTTTTTTACAAATTATGGTGGCTCAAAAATTAGTCCTACCCAAAAAAAATGTATATATTTTTTTAACTTCATTTGAGTTGTTCTACATTTTCATTTTTTTTTGTTTTTTATAATTGACAATTTTTGGAATAAAAAATTTTACTAAGTGAAAAATGTTGTTGGTCAGCTTAACATATTTAGAATGCCGGTGGGCTACCCCCATAGTAATTGTAATAAACATTTTTGCTGATTTTTTATTAATGAAAAAAAAACGCGTATCATTTAGTTACATACGTAATATATGACGCATAAGTACTATGTAATTATAAATTTATGAACTTTCACAGGGTGATACCAACCATTATGTAAGGACCGTTGATAGGCGTTCATTACACACTCATTATGAAAAATATTTTTAATACTTTAAACACATAAGTATAAATGTTTTAATGGAAGAGCATTGAGTTTTATAAGCAAAGGCCAAGAAGGTGATTTTTTGTTTATTTTAGGTATTATTCCTAATAAAACGTTTTTGGGAAACCACAATAGGTCTAACTGTATTAAAATAAATGCCACCCCAACAAGATAAGCCATGCTGTAATTTTGAATCAATTAAGACAAAATACAGAAAAGTCATAAGATTGACGTGGCACAAAGCCTCAAAGATATTTGCAATTTAATTTTTTTGTCAAATTCTCTATTAATTTATAATGAGTAAACTTACACCATTCCAGTCGGCTAAAGGTGTTTCAATATCTAGTCACATAAAGGTTAAACTAAAATTAATTAGTTTAGTTTTATCACTGATTATCATATGATGTGCACCAAACCATAATCTGAATAATCCCATATCAGTATTTAATTGATTTAATAGATATTGTTCAGATTTTGCACAATTGCTTATACCGATTACATCTGCAAAAGCTACTATTGCAGCAAATTAAAGAGAGAGCAAGTTGAATTCAAATAGATCAAAAATAAAAGAGGAACTAACACAGATCCTTGAGGAACTCCAATTTTGATGTCAAGAGACATACTAAAAATATCCCTAATCTTGACTTTCGGTGATCTTTAGCCAGCCTCACATAATTTTTTCAATAATAAATTGTAATCAACCATATCAAATGCTTTAGTTATGTCTCTAAATACTCCTATTACTAGTTGGACATCATTTATTCCTTGATAAACATTATTTAAAAAAGCAAACAAGGCTGTTTTTACAGCTTTTTCAAAGATTTAGGGCCAAAATTTCCTACATGTAAGAAATGATAAAATTTAACGGCCGAAATATAAATTACGTACTCACCGTCGAATTGATACCACCTGTTAGAGTATAAGCTAGTTTACTTTGTTATATTATTATCTGAAAATAAACCACTGTTAGAGTAGGTTTATATCATACACACTTCCACCTATGATTAATGGGTTAATTAATCCTATCAACCAGACGTTACATGCTATTTCGTCCAAACCACCATATTCTGAAACACACCAACAGTAGTTGGCTAATCCCAAGAATGGTTACGGTAGTGGGACGGTTGGCTCACACTCACACGTCGGGTGCGTAGACACATCGGTATTATTTCGTCGGAGACCGATGTGTTGTTCTCAGGTATTTCGTCGTAGACTGAGAAATCCTCTGTGATGCATCACCCGGGCACGTCGTTCTGATACGCAGCGATGTTGCGAGACCACACGTTACACATTCACAAGAATTCCACTATCTCACGGACCAAACGTCTACACCACCACCTCTGCATTATACACACAATACCATACACCATCATACACACATTACCCAGAATATAACATAACCCTACCTGATTTGTATTTTATTATTTTTGTAACTAACGTAGTTACGTGCACAACACACTGTTCACTGTCACTTCACCACTGTAGTGTATTCTAAATTAAATATCTATAACGGAGATTCCGACCATATTTATTACCTTATGTTACCCGATGAAAATAGACAAGGAGAAGAGAGAGCGAGTAAATAAAATTAGTTTACACAGATGTCTCTGTATTCAATAAAAATATAATTTAATTCATTATTTCATTAATTACGTTACATTCATGAATTCAGATTTAAATTTGGTTAATTTTGTATCCAAAACATATTCTAAATGACGTAGAGCTGGGGTTGTGTCATCCTGGTCGCGCATACATTTGGCTGTTGATCGAGTTCCCGTCGGGTATACACACAAGTTTTACTTGCTGAGATCGTTGTTTGAATTCCGCGTCAGCTATAGGTATATTTCCGTCGGACACAAACACAGTTTTTTTTTCCAATCAAAACCCTTTTTATAGCTCCCAAAACAAGTTATGACATAAGCCTGTCTTGATAAACTAGATAAATGATTATCTATTTATGTGTTAGTATCTTTCGTTTTTCGTTTTATACCTCTATTGTCGTTCTCATCTCCCGAGAAATATTTTTCACCGGTGTTGAGATTTGTAAATTAGGAATTCCCAAAACATATAATTCATAATTTGAGATAATCGAAAAACATTTGAGAGATCAGAAATGATCTGGCTATTATAAACTATTTTACCAAGTCATTAACTACAGTTGACCAGCAACTTGAACCACCGTCGCAAGGTGAAAAATCTTGATCGAACAAAAACAGCATAAAAGTAATATATTCACAATTTTTGTATGTACATAATATAATAATAAAATATGTATACATAATGTGTATTACATAATTGTAATATGCAGTCATATTTTTGATAAAATGTTTAAAATTTCAAATCTGCGGTATTTTTACCGTTTGCGCTCTACTATACCGATTTTTGGTTCGTATCTTCGATATTTTAGAAAATATAATTGTGATTTTAACAGAATATTACTCGTTAATGTTTACATAATAATAAATTATTGCTGCGTTCCATTTATCGTGGCAAAGTACACACAAGTACTTCTGACTGCACGCAGCTACTCTTGCTAAATTTTATGAGTAGTTTGCTTTTCGAATTTGTGGCGACTTCGTTACCAGAATATTTAGTAAAATTATTAGTAAAAAATGGCTGATCAGTTTTCAAATTAATAATTAATTTTCCAACTTTCCATGTTGCACGTAAATTTTTTTAAATTAAATTTTATTTTCGCAACTATTTTTCTGCGTTCCATTTACCATCTACTCCCAAGTACTTATTTGTACTTTGCCACGTTAAATGGAACGCAGCATATATTCTGTGTTTAACCGGTTCGAATGCGATCGATTATTCGCTTGAACTGCACCTAACTTTTAATTTAGATACATTTATCATCAAGTTTTGTTTAATTTTGTAGTCTACTTTACCGATGTGGTTCGAGTCTGCGATATTCAAAATGTAATCCAATTTGTGGAATATGATTGGATTTTTAACCAATTCAGAAGCAATCAGTTGCTGAACTGTAACTTTTATTTTAATTTTTTTTTGCCAACAAGTTTATAATCGAATGTTTCTAAGGCTCGAATTTATAGTCGTTACTACAACTATAGGTACTGTTATAGTAACATTTTTCGTATTTATAATAAATGTAACAACGCTTGTAGTGATCAAAATCCATCACTATAAACATTCCTACAAAATATCCGAAACACGAAAGTGAATTTGAAATTCGTATCAAATTTTAGACATGGGGTGTGATTATGTAAGTAAGCATTACGAGTTTCGAGTTACGAGAAATTGCGGATTATATGTAGACATTACGAGTTCTCGTAATTTTAGTACGGCAGACAACTCGTAAAATTTATCAACATATTTCGAGTTCTCGAAACTCGTAATACGAGAGATACATAATTGCACCCATGATTTTGGAATGATTTTCGAAAATCGTTGCTGTAATAATAGCAATAGTTACGACTATAAATTCGGGCCTAACTCTTCAGTTGATTATAATTTGTATTGACAAAACTAAGTGGACACCGACACACAGATTGCACTTTGAACCTCTTCAATTTTAATATTGACTAATATTGTGTCAAGCAAGCCTAATGAGATAATAAAACTGGATATCTTTTTTTTATATTACAATGCCAATTGCTAAAGCAAACGTGAACATTAACCCATTCACATGACAATTGCTGCGTTCCATTTAATGTGGCAAAGTACACACAAGTACTTCTGACTGCACGCAGCTACTCTTGCTAAATTTTATGAGTAGTTTGCTTTTTGAATTTATGGCGACTTCGTTACAAGAATATTTAGTACAACTAATCGGTAAGAAATGGCTAATCAGTTTTCAAATTAATAATTAATTTTCCAACTTTCCATGTTGTACGTAAATTTTTTTAAATTAATTTTTATTTTCGTAATTAATTTTCTGCGTTCCATTTACCATCTACTCCCAAGTACTTATTTGTACTTTGCCACTTCAAATGGAACGCAGCAAATTTTATGTTCGACATAAATAGAAATATACAATTTATTTGTTTTAAACACATTTTATTTATCAAAAAAAAATATTTATAATCTATAAAAAATTTTTGTTTTAAACATAAATCGTACAATGATAATGGTTTTTTAAATAAACCAAATATTTTTATTGCATATAGAAAATTGATAATATTCTTACCGAAATAAGCAGCACTTCGATAAATAAACGATAGTAGAAGTGTTATTTTTATATAAATTAAACATTTCCATATCATTAGATTCTAAACCTAAATTATATTGAAAAGCACTTATAAATACAATAAATTTCTATTTTTAACAATCTCGTCGGTAAATTTTTTCCATTATTTTAAAGAATATATCGTGTGGCATGCCGCGCGATGTTTGCTGTATATGAGTTTTAATCATATTATATGATTCCTCCTCGTATATTGCGTATGTATTTGGTAGACCTAGCTCTTCGTATAATTTTTTAATCGATGCAATTTTTTCCGGATCACTTTTTCCATAATTTTCACGCATAACAAGTTTTTGTGCTTCATTTGCTCGTTGCATACAAACTACACTTAACCATGTACATTTACCATCTTGGATATCGGTACCAATTTTACCTGTAACATTGGGATCACCGAAACAATCTAGGAAATCATCTTGAATTTGGAAAAAGTTACCCATTTGGAGTAGAATTGTTTTTGCCTGTCGAAACACTTCTTGATCTGTGTATCTGTGGATAGATAGAAAAAAAAAACTGATTAGCCAAGATTACTTTTGGATTAGTATATTTTGTGTTTAATTTACCCAGCCATGTGCATCGCCAAAGAAACAGGTAAATAAAATGTATAGTATGCGGTTTTATTTAAAACAATAGCTTTATATCGTTCCATTGTGAATGCATCAACAGTTTTATTAGCTGTTTGTAAATCTAACGATTGACCAATTGTTGTAATGAACATTGTCTCATGGAATAGTTCCAATAATTTAACGTAATAGCTAGTATCACTAAAGTATTTTTTAAGTAGCACATATATGCCATTCTCAATCATGAGTGCATCATTGATGGCCGTCATTTTAACATCGTCCAATTTATACCAACATGGTGAGCCACGTCGTGTTTCACTACCATCCATAATATCATCGGTGATAAGAAGAGTTGATTGCAACTGGAAATAGATAAATAAAAACAAACTTTTATTTTGTTTCAATAACAAATCTCGTTGAGCTTTATAAATGACTAATAGCAGGTATATACTAATTAGCGCAGTAGCTTCTAACTGGGTCAAACGATTCATGACTCAGTAAACTGGTTTTTTTAATGCTCGGCATCGGCATCAAGTTAAATAATTAGAGAAAAAAAAGAGTGTAAAATATTGAATTATGACAAGTAATTGATTACCCCCAAACGAGGTTAATAAAATTTTCGTTATCTCAAGATAATAAACTAAAAGCTATGCAAATAAAAAGCACCGCTTATCAGTTAGTTGTAAATTTTATCGCAACTGTTTTGATTTGATATGCGCGCGTTCTTGTTATCAGGTAGTTAGAGAGAGAGGTTTAAAAATAGGATTATCAAATTGTATCAAAGAATCCATAATTACATTTTTATTGTGTAAATTTAGCACACAAATAAGTATTGTGTTTATTGCGGAATGTTCGACGCAATATTTTTAATCAGTTTGCTTTATTAACATTTGGAAAAGGTGAACATTTTATCACGGTTAGTAAACATGGTAAAAGAATTAAACGATGACGATGTTTGGTGTCGTAAATTGATAATTGCAATTGATACGAAATAATGAATTTATTTCTCCCCGGAACGAACTTATAATAAAATAAAATAAATTACCCGGGGAAGGGTAATGAAACATAAAACCAAATAAATTACAATTCAAACAAACCTATCGCGCTTACGATCGAAAAATTTAAAAACCTTGTTGCTTAATATAAACATAATTTTCTTATCAACATCGCAAGCTTATTTCAAAACGTTGTCGCTAGGTAATTTTAAAAGAAAAAACATTGCATGATATTAATTTGTAAGATAATCTGACAATCTATATTTAGGCAAATAAACGTTTCTTAAACAATTACGATAAATTTCGACGCATAAAAAAATCCAAAATGAAAATATTTACATTTTCAATTCTAAATATTTACATGATAGACGAGTGCGACCTCGAAAACACAATTTTATCGCAGAATAAACTAAGTACGCAAAACTCGAACGATTTTTGTCCGAGTTCAAATCTCTCAATAGAAGTTCATGCGAATCTATAACAAAGGCGATAATTTTTGCTGTTTAGTTATTATTCAAACTGCATAATGTCAAATATAAAAGTCGTAAAGGTCGAATTCATTATTATTATTATTATTATTGTAGTGAAATTATGAACGTCGCTTTATCAAAGTAATAAACATTTACCATTTCAACACACCATCCTAAATACTGGGCCAGTTGTAAATTATCGGGTGTAATAATTTCCGGTTTCGCTAATGTTTTAAACGCTAATACTGTGGCCAGGCCACGATTACGTTTGCCGCGTGGTACATTATATTGCAATGATTTTGCAAACCATTTTGCTGCATCTTTGGAATCGTATTTTTTTGCTTTTTCGGTAAGTTCGCGCACTAAATCAGGAAATACCGACATAAACTCCAGACTTTCACTTTTTGATACGGCTGTGTAGTTGGCGGCAATTGGTACTGAATGATTTAATGTTGATAGAGTCCTGAAAATAAAACAAATAAAACAAAATATTAAATTTTTCATCAAATTCTTGATCGTTTTTATTTAATCACCCATTTTAGATGACGCATTTCGAGGTTATCAAATTGTTGGTTCAGTTGGAGAGCACATAATAATTTAAATTGAAAATAATATTTTTAACTGAAATAACCTGGAACGGGCTTGTCTTCAATGTGTACTGATCAAAATAGACAAGGTTTACAATGTAGTATGGTTCCATGAGCAACTTGAGATCTTAATAGTTTTCGAAGGGTCAATAGAATTAAAAAAATTCATTGGTTCTCGATTAATTGACCCAAATTAACAAGTTTCTATGCTGTCTATGACAATAAGACTAATAACCTCGCTATAATACAAAAACAAAATACCTGATCATGAACTAAACACATGATATTTTATGCGTGTATAATCGCGAATCAGTTTTGTTGTTAAGTGTATTATACCAGTGATCAATCATTTGATCGCGGCAACAAAAAACTAAAACAATTGCATATAATAAGTAAGGCTAATTTATGGTTTTGTTCGTTTTTATTACGGTTAATAAAAACCACAAGCGATTAACTGTATTGTTATATTCTATAAGGAAAGGCTATAAAAAATATAATTATCTATCTATCGGTGGTGTTATCATAGATTCTTTGATTATATAAAATAATTACGAAACATTTTGTGTCACACGCCATGTATTTTACTGACGATCATGATCACTTTTTGAGCACGTGGGCCTGCAGTCTGCAGCGATCATGGTTACCTTTCATGATACACAAAAAAAAATATGGCGAAACTTGTTTTTTACATTATGTGTTACGGACAATGGTTTGATGTGTGGTCAATACGATCACGATCGATTTTAAAATCAAACAAATCGCATCAGTTTTCTTCTAAATAAAGAAGTCAAGATTTTTAAATAACAAACACACCTTAAGAATTTACTCTGCGCGATCAGCCTTGAATTCGATTAAACTGTGAATACTTAAAATGAAATGCGCGTTTTATGCAAATACCACATTTTTTTATCACAATAGCAATAATAGTTAAATGTGTTCTGTGGTATAGTTTATTTTATACCCCCCCATCATCCAACAAACATCATACGTACATGTGGCGTGTGTAAGCGAATAACTTGATATTAAAACGTGATTTTTTGTTTTTGTTTGATGTTGCAACTTAATACAAGCTTCATATAACGTCGTCTTTCTAGAAAAATTTTCCATTCAATTTTTCCATCATCCACAGCAAAGTTTTGCGTTAATAACAAATAAACTTTCAATTTTTAACAATTTTTTTGTTATATAAAATAAGCTACACACTACTTTTCTAATCAAAAAATCTAATGCCAAGGGTGGTATTACCCCATTCCATACCGGAAAGGTTAATAACACTTGACTTAAGTTTGTACCGTTTATAATCAACTAATTTTGAAAATTTAATAATTGGTAATAAAACGAAGCAAAACTTGTGCGTTTAAAAATTTAAACTATCGTTTTCAATTATCTATAAATAGTGTACGCACAAAATAATATGACGTTAGTTTTTGTTTATATCGCAATTATTATTATAATCACAATGTTACGTTATAAGGAAGTTTACCGACTTAATGAAGTGGATATTCCAGTTTTTTTTACAAGAATTACAAGTTCATATATTTAAATTGTGCGATTTTAGTCACTTTACTTGTGGATTCCAATTTTGAATGTGGCAAAGGCACAGTCACGAGTCATACTCTAAAAATCATCTGCCATCCATCAAACTATGTGGAAAGGGTATATTTTCACCATGACAGTGTTTAATTGATTTAATTTACTTAATATTCCGATAACTCAGACATTATGACAACTTTAGTAGACCAAACTAAAGTCTCGAGGTTGTAATACCCAAACAGAAATTCGTCATTGGAATCATTGATATTGAGGTAGATCAAGAAACATGAATTTTTGATCAAAGCTTAATAATTGACTTGGAATTAGATGAATGATCACTGTTAATATTTAAATCATCTGTTTGACCGATGATAAACAAAAACTATTTTTGGATATTGTCTCATTTAAGATGGTTATAACACCTTGTTATTTTCTATTGCACTTTGATCTGTACAGAAAACAACCGAAGAAATAAATGTGTGTACATAACACATAATGTTATTGTCTAATTAATTTTTTACCTCCTTAATTCTGCATACAGACAACAATGCGTGTTCTAGACATTACGAACACCGCCTAGATTCCCACCCTAGTA
The DNA here is from genome assembly GCA_958295665.1 of Tipula vernalis. Classification (NCBI taxonomy): domain Eukaryota; kingdom Metazoa; phylum Arthropoda; class Insecta; order Diptera; family Tipulidae; genus Tipula; species Tipula vernalis. The sequence continues at coordinate 43,619,469 of OY282560.1, forward strand.
TTACCACAAACTCATACTACTTTAGCATAGTAAGAAATTGATCACAAGAACAAGACCCAAAGGTCAAGATTAGTACGAAAGTTGATCATTGCTTAATGTGGCAAGATAATTAATGTCCTATAGGTAATAAAATTGAGATATACAATTTTAAAGCTTTTTAAAGCTAAAATAGAATATTTCTACAAAAATATCAGCGACTATTAGCCAAGTCTAACAGCGTAAAATTTCCTATAAGAAATTTCAAAAAAATGTTGAGCGATTTCACGCTAGATTACCAAACCGAAACCATTCACTTTTCTATCATGCACATAGAACATGTTACTTACAACAAGACAAAAATTTAGGTCAAAAAACTGAAAAAATTGTCCGTGTAAAATTCTACTTACTCTTCTAACCAAAATGAGTACCGCGAAAACTATGAGGATTTAATCACGTAACCTCTCCTCGCGATAAAAAAACATTTTTTGCAAATTTACAAAAAAATCATAAAAATCAATGAACTTACCTTGAGGTCTTCTTCTTTAGTATACTACTGTAGTGATTCTTCTTCGATTGATCTGGTTTGGCGATCGTTGATGATGTTTTCGTTAGATAATCAGAATTTTGAACTTCACTACTTTTTGAGATGAACCGCGACGAAGAAAGTAGTACACCGCTTGTTGTTGCTGCTGCAACACCAGTGGCGGCACAACCAATATTTTCACTACTACGAGCGAGCAATGTTTTTGTTACATTTTGAAGTAGCGGATTTTTAGCAAAAGACGACAACATGTTTTTTTTTTATTAATTTTTCGATTATTATTACAATAAAACTGCGCGAATAAATTATTTAGTGAACGGAAAGTTTATTGAATTTCTTTTTTTTTTAATGTAAATATTTTATTGTATACATACAGACCAAAATAAAAAAAAAACAACAAAACGAAAACTATGTAGTTATTTGGATTTTTTTTTTTAATTTATAATATTACGTCACAATAATTTTTCATTCTTTTAATATTTTCTTCTCGAACAATTTACTAGATAGTTTTTATTTTAACACATTTAAGAAATTTGATTGTGAAGAATTTATTAAATTACACTATAATTTATTAAATAAACACACTTTACTTGTAATTTTGTATAAATGAACTTTTTATAATATTATGCCACTTGGCAAATCACAACAGTTATATTGAATTGAGGTTTGTCTATCGACTGATAAAAGTTTTATAATAAATGGCCCCTTTTGTACAAACGAATACACTTGCAATATGTTACTGTATTTTTCTTGTGTATATTCTTATAGGAAAATAAACAAAACCATACACAAAAGCGAAGACGGAATAAAAACAAAAACAACATGCTGAAATTTTTCCAATTTTATGTAAATAATTTGTGCATTTCATCGTCAATGAACATGAAAGTGTTTTTAATCTGTTGAAGCTGCGTACTTGCTATATACATTTCTAGTGAAAAAATGTACACCACGAAGTTAGCTGTATGAGTTAAATTATTTCCAACTAGAACAAAAAGTTCACCAGCGTAACCAATTTTAACTAAAAATTATACTATTTTGCTAACTTCGTGGTGTACATTTTTTCACCAGAATTGGAGCATGTACTTTAATATTGGTGCACGAATTTTTCTTTAATTTTGTTGTTGTTTTTTAACTCTGCTCTACAAATTATTTGTGTCGAGTCGAGTTTAACTCGACTCCGTAAATAGCAGGGTTTCGAACCGAAGCCGAATCCGAACCTCGAACCCGCTCCGGTTCAAATATTTTTAGTAATTTTTTCGAACCCGAACCTGAACCTGAACCCAACATTTCGCGGGTTCGATTCAACCGGGTTCCGGCTTGACAAAAAAAAAATCGCATGTCACATATATTATTATTATCATAATCCAACAATTTAGACAGATAACTTTGAACTAAACGTATAGCAGGAGTTTACTGTTTATGAATCTGTGGCGTAATGATTTTTGTTGAATGGTTTGTTCGCGCCAAAATATCTACAAAATTATAGAAGCTCAAGTAATTATGGAAGAGTGAAAACTGCTGGTTCTCGGTGTGCCTGGGAAATAAATGTTTTTCTGGGAGTTTTTGTTTTTATGTATAAAAATTGGAAAAAAATAAAATATTTTAGTCAGTTACAAAAAGAAAAAGAAACAGTTCACATGCTTGAGGGGCATAAATAACACCATCGCGGTCTACATATAGTATAGGCCACAGAATAGCCTTTGTTGTGCATTTTCTTTGCGGAAATAAAGCCAGCAACATTGAACGCAGACAACGGCATCAAATTTTAAATAAAGGACAAACAAGCATCAACCCCAGCAATACCAAGTGAAGACACTGGAACCTCAGTTGCGGCCCTAGTTTTAGTCGTGATCAAACATTTTGGTTTTAAATTGTATTCCAACCTGAGGACATAGCTCCCACCACAGAGGTAGGCGCTCAGGGAGGAATACAGAACGGTTTCTTAAGACCAGAGAACCCAGGCATACCAAGGAAAAATCGTAAGTAAACGCCTTTACCTATTTTCTTGGGCTTCCTTTTTGTTTTTTTTCAAAATTAATAAAAAAAACAAACAAAAATATTTCGGCATTTTATTTCTATATAAAATTTTGCAAAACAATTTCAGTTTTTCGATTCACTATGGGCAAACCATTCACCAGGGGGTCAGTACAAATTTTTCACTTTTATCTTTATGTTGCGTGCCAAATCTTTTATTTTAATCTGAGGACATAGCTCCCACCAGCGGTAGGTGCTCAGATTGGAATAAAGTAAACAACCCATTTCGGTAAGCGGTATATTTTTTTTTGTTTTTTTTTTTTGAGTACTAAGAACCATAAGTGAATAAATTAAGTGAGTAAACATCAGGTCAGACGATGCGGAGAGTACTCCTCCTGAGATGAATACGTCTGAGGATTCACCTCCAGCAGTAACATGGACGGCTGACCAACTACAACAGTAGCCGCCGTAATACCACACAACCAGATAGGACACATCACTTTTAAGCCGCCACAAGTTTTGTACACGCAAAATCCAGCCGTATGGTTTAACATACCGGAGCAAACTTTTGAGCTATCGGGAATAAAAGCTGAAAAGACCAGATATAGCCACGCCGTCGCAGCTTTGGATTCAAGGCACCACAAGACATTTTCAGGCCTCATCTTACGAGATAAAGGAACAAATCCTTACACCATTTTTAAAATAAAGTTATAAGGACATTAGGCGAATCCGAAAGGTCAAAATTAAATAACTTGTTGCATGGGCTTACTTTGGAGGATCAGAAGCCATCACAGCTATTGAACAAGTTCCGTCTCAACGCTGGAGCAGCTTTTGACGAGGGAACACTCAGGCAGTTGTGGATGAAGAGACTTCCACCCCAAGTACAGCTCATACTAACTACATTCGAAAACGACATTGAGTTAAATACACTGGCAACGCGAGCAGACAATCTGGTGGAAACGCTTATCCAATCGAACACCTCCCAGATCAACAAAATTTCGACATACACTGTGCCAACAAATTTAAACGCGAAAACTTCCTCCGGCACTGAAAAAACAGAAACTGACAAAAGAATAGATAAGGAATTTGGAACTATGTGTCGCGTTCAAAAATACACGGTCTCGTTCAAACAGTAATTCAGGTTATAGTCAGAAACAACGGTCTCGTTCGGTTTCGCGAAATAAAATTAATCCCAAATTTGATCAATGTTACTAACTACCATTATAAGTATGGTAGTGATGCAAGAAAATGTGTTCCCGGTTGCAAATATTACGACGCACCAAAAAATCCGGAACAGATGAAGGATTTTTAAGTTCCCATCAACAGGCAACGGCGGCCATTGATGGAAACAATATAAGTCGATTGCTCATTTTTGACACGCGTTCAAAATTAAACTTCTTAATTGACACGGGCGCCGACATTTCGGTACTACCAGCCAAATTTTACAGAAACAACCTTTTGACAAATACAACAAATTTATTCGCAGCCAGTGGGACACCGGTCAAAGCTTTCGGCAATAAATTATTGAAATTGGATATTAGATTACTTAGGGAATTTATGTGGGAGTTCATTATAGCGGATGTGACAATTCCAATGATAGGCTCAGATTTTCTGAAGCATACCGGGTTGCTAGTTGACATCCAAGGACAGAGTGTAATTGACCCATTAACCTCCTTGTTTGTCAAAGGTTCCATAACCAATGATGCAGAACAAGCTCTATCATTGTTGGACAAGTCACGGTTGCACCCCAAAATTCAAAATCTACTTTCCAAATTTCATAAAATTTCAAATGTCGCCTTAAGTAAGAATTTAGTCAAACATTCAGTAACACACTGTTTAGAGACAATAGGACCACCAACAGCTTGCAAAATGCGGAGACTAGCACCGGACAAATTAAAAATCGCAAAACAAGAATTCGAACAGTTAATGTCACAGGGCATTTGTCGTCCCAGTAGCAGTGCTTGGTCGAGTCCATTACATTTAGTAATGAAAAAAATGGTACCTGGAAACCATGTGGCGATTACAGGGCGTTGAACAATATCACGGTTCCAGACAGATATCCGATACCACACCTTCAAGACTTTTCGTATCAGCTTGAAGGGTGCACAATAGTTACGTCCCTAGACCTTGTTCAAGCGTATCATCAAATTCCGATCGAACCTTCCGATATTCCAAAAACTGCCATTACGACACCCTTTGGTTTATTCGAGTTCACTAAAATAACCTTTGGCCTTAGAAATGCAGCACAAACTTTTCAAAGATTGATGCATTCAATATTGTCAGGCCTCAATTTGTGCTTTGTCTATTTGGACGATGTCTTAATCGCTTCAAAATCTTTCGATGAACATTTGGAACATCTAAATGTTGTCTCACAAAAATTCTCGGAACATGGTTTGATCATTAATCACACGAGATTACCTTCCTAGGGCATACGGTTAATGAACAAGGCATTTCACCCATACACAGGAAAGAATCGAAATAATAAAAAATTATGAACTTCCAACTACAGTTAATCATCTCAAAAGATTTTTGGGTATGATTAATTTTTACAGGCGTTTCATTCCAAACGCAGCTCTAGACCAAATTTTATTGAACGATTTCTTGAAAGGTTACAAGAAAAACAGTAAAACTCCGATTAAATGGTCAGAGACTTCAATACAAGCTTTCGATAATTGTAAGGATAAGCTATATCAAGCGACGTTACTTGCACATCCCTCATCCACAGCTAGGTTAGCTATTATGGTCGACGCATCGGACACAGCGATTGGGGCTGTGGTCCAGCAGTATGTTGCAGGTGCTTGGCAACCACTTAGTTTCTTCTCAGTACGACTGAACGAAACACAACAACGGTACAGTGCTTATGACAGAGAGTTGCTTGCAGCTTATTCTGGCATCAAGCACTTCAGATATTTGTTAGAAGGTCGAGAGTTCACACTGTACACGGATCATAAACCGTTAATTTACGCGTTTAAACAAAATCCAGAAAAAGCTTCACCGCGACAATTTCGACATCTTCATTTCATCGGCCAATTTACTACCGATATACAACACATCTCCGGTGTAAATAACGTCGTAGCAGATACCCTCTCACGTATTAATCAAATTTCATTTCAAGAAAGTATTGATTATACAGCAATTGCGGATTCTTAAACCAATGATGACGAATTACGAGAACTTCTGAATAATAATTCAAACACTTCACTCATTCTTAGCAAATTCCTCTAAAATTCAACTCAAACAAAACTATTTGTTGTGATGTTTCAACCGGTATATCAAGACCTTTTATTCCACTAAGTTTTCGGAAAATTGTTTTTGAATCGTTACATAATTTAGCACATCCGGTCATACGAGCTTCAGTGAAAATATTAACTAAAAATGTTACATGGCCCAACATCGCAAAGGATTCAAGAATAATGGCTCAAAATTGTATACCATGTCAAAAATCAAAAGTTTCAAGGCATACACATTCACCTCTCGGTACATTTGTAGTTGCATCGCAACGCTTTTCTGAAATTCATCTAGACATCATTGGTCCATTACCAATTTCTGGAAACAACCTTTATTGTGTGACGTTAATAGATCGTTACACACGTTGGGCTGAGGCGATTCCAGTTCCGGACATTACTGCTGCTTCGGTCGCATTTGCTGTGTATTCAGTCTGGATAACCAGATACGGCGTTCCTGATTTCATCGTGACTGAGCAAGGCGCACAGTTTGAATCTCTTTTATTTGACGAATTAGCAAAACTATTGTGATTTCTGCACAAGCGTACTACAAGCTACAACCCTAAGTGTAACGGAATGATAGAACGGTGGCATCGAACGCTAAAATCTGCACTAATGTGTCATAGTAGAACGGATTGGAGTAGCATACTTCCGCTGATTCTATTGGGATTACGGACTACATACAGTACGGAACTGAGGACCACACCAGCAGAGCTAGTTTACGGAAGTACTCTGCGAATTCCTGGACAATTTTTTCACCAAACCACAAACAACAAAATTTTACAAACTGACTTTGTACAAAATTTAAAAAAACACTTTGACGAAATTAAACCGACTCCAGCTTCCAGACATTGCAACGAAAAAATTTTTATTTCGAAAAATTTAACGGATACAACTCACGTTTTTCTACGAACAGACGCGGTACGGAAATCCTTGGAGCCACCATATACTGAACCAAACAAAGTAATAAACAGAAACCAAAAAACATTTACCATTGAAATTAACGGCAAACACAACAAGGTGTCAATTGATAGACTTAAACCTTGTCATTCAGAGAACACTCTAGAAAATACTAACGTTACTCAGGACGGCGAGACAACCTTGAACAGACAAACCAACAACAAAAACACCACCACTCGCAATGTTTCTTTCGACGTACCCGACAAAATTGCAACAACTAAAGAAACAACGTACACGAGAACAGGACGACTCATCAAAACACCATCCAGGTTCAAGGACAATTAACGAATCAATACTTGACTTACGGATAATTGTTCGGAGCGTGAATTCTCACGAATTCACTGGAGGGGGAGTATTGTGGCATACTGAATTTTGGTGAATGGTTTGTTCGCGCCAAAATATGTACAAAATTATAGAAGCTCAAGTAATTATGGAAGAGTGAAAATTTGCAATTAGGACCGTCACATTACATAATGGCAGACCTAACTTCGAAATGATCAGAATGCGTTTGTAACACTTAAATACTGAGGTGGCGATATATCGATTTTTTTTATATACCTGTGAAGTTTTATTTTTTTACTAACCCGAACCTGAACCCGAACCCAATTATTTTTTTGCTTTGAACCTGAACCCGAACCCAAAATTTTGCGGGTTCAAAACTCTGGTATTTAGTGAGAGTTAAACTAGGATTAAACTTAACTCGACTCTTAGCATATACAATACAATTGAGTTTTAACCATTATGGCCAATTTTGGCTTTGGTTATTTGGTAACGGCATTGTACTTCGATTTTCAAAAAAGGTTCGCAGCCCCTAAAAAAATAAGAATTTATGACCCTACAAACCGGTGAATTTCCGGTTCTACTATCGTTCTCATTTAAAAAACAAAATTAGGAAAAGTTTGACACGCTTGTGTTACAAAGAAAATCTCTATTTTATAAATTACAGTTTATTTATTAGGCTCTAATCGTTCGGCTTACAAATATTTAAACATGGTGAGATTCAAATATAATCGGTTATTAAATTAAGGAATACAATAAAATTTTATTAGTTAAAAAAAAGTAGGGTTAGATTAAGTAAAAACAAACTAAATTGATTTATTTTTTTATTTGTTTACTACATAGTCCTCCCAATGCTCCCATTGCAAAAGTAGGGCAAACCGAGGGAATTCAAAGAGATTGTTACCAACGCTATCATCAAGAGAGAGTCAAAATCGCAATGTCCCATCATCGAAGCATATTTCACCCGACGAGATGACATCAAAAGATTTCTATATGGATGAACATGCCCATTTTCGAGCTCACGAGAATTTATTAAAAGATGAGATTACAATGTTAGCGTATAAAAATGCTATATTTCATAATCGGCACTTATTTAAGGGCAAAGTGAGTAGTGCAGCACATACTTTATATTAATATATTCTACCATGGAAATTTTAATTTCTCTAGATTGTTTTAGATGTGGGATGTGGTACTGGTATTTTATCAATGTTAGCGGCAAAAGCGGGTGCAGCCAAAGTAATTGCATACGAAAAATCAAGGATTGCGACATATACAAAAAAAATAATTGCAGCAAATAATTTAAGTAGTGTGATAAAAGTTGTGAGCGGCTCAATCGAAAAAGTTCGCCTACCAGAAGGATTAACCAAAGTAGACATTATAATATCCGACTGGATGGGATACTGTTTATTTTATAAATCTAAAATAGATCCGGTTTTATTTGCACGCGATAAGTGGCTTAAACTGAACGGTTTAATTTTCCCAGATAGGTGTACATTATTTATTGCCGCTGTCGAGCATCGTCAATTTAAAAATTATAAAATTAATTGGTGGGATAACGTGTACGGCTTCAATATGGATGAATTTCGTAAATCGACACTAGGCGAACCTGTTATCGCAACTGTTGATTCGAAGCACATGGTCACAAATTCATTTCTAATTAAAGAGGTTGATTTGTATACGGCAAAAATCGGTACTTTCAAGTTTGCAACTCAATTTGAATTGACTGCTAGCCGTAATGATTATGTACAAGCATTTGTCACATATTTCAATGTTGAATTTACGAAATCACATAAATTTATTGGATTCAGTACCTCACCTGAAAAACCATATACACATTGGAAGCAAACACTTTTTTATTTAGATAGATCGCTCACCGTTCAAAAGGGTGAACAAATATATGGAAAATTTGCATTGCAACAAAAATGTAGAAATAGCCGTGAACTAGACCTTAAAATTGGCGTAAAATTTGATGGAAATTTATCACATGTGATAGAAAATAATAATTACAAAATGATTTGAACTGAAGCAAAGATTCCAAATTTTTTGCGTGTCAAAACTACCTGTATATGTATAATATTGTGAAAAGGCCAAATTTGAATTGTTTAAGCCATAATTGTTGAATTCTTAATAAATATTAAGTTATCCAAATTATGTTGTTATTATTAACCGATAGACGCGTGTATTTTGCCGACAAATCACTAAAATTCCACAACATTATTGTTTGCGCTCATTAATGCATTAAACTTGGTCGAATAACTCTGGTAAATCGATTAATAACAACAACAAAATACCGTTATATTGTAATTACAACATAAATATGTATACTTTTATTCATATAAGGATTAATTTAATTCATAATATAGTTAAAAATGTAATTATGTAGTTTTTTTTTTATTGTTTATAAATTGAATTTTGACGACCATTGCGCAAAATTCTCAGATCACGTAGGCCAACATCCACTACCAAGCTTCAAAATCATATAAAAATAAAAACAAATACTGATAACCAATATACTGATACAATTTAATATTTTTGTAAATAGGGAAATAAAAAATAACAGATGATTTTACAACTACAAATGCGCAGTTGTAAAAATTTTATGAATGTATGGTTTTGGTTTGTGAAAAAGCTTGAAAGAAAACTTATTTAAAGTCATTTTGCAAAAGTTTTGTAATTACCTGGGTAAATACATTAAAACTTGTCAAAGCCGGATTCATAATTCTGATTTTTTATTAAAAGCCAGGATTAAGATTCCGACTTTGATATTTCTTTTTATGTATGTGCATGGTCATTGCATAATTATTAAAATAAATATTTTGTATTATTTTCTTTTAAGGGTAAACATGTTGATTAGAAAGAATTTTCCACATTTTGGTTGTTGGTTTATGTTATTAGTTGGTTAATAGATATGCCATGCTTGAAGGTTGGTAGTTTTTTAGTGTTGTACTATTTAGTAAAATTTTAGGTCATTTATAAGGACGTTCTAGTCTAGAAGCAAATTTCTATTTAACATTAAGCATCTGATTTGTTACAGATCATCTTGGGTAAATTCAACGTGCTTATATGTAGTTGTGTGTCAGTCTCCGTTTTCAGACGCATTGAACTCTTCTGGGAAATAAAAATACAGGTCATCTAATTAAGTATGTAGCCCAATCTAATCAGAAGTCATTGTCGATCTTAAGAATCAAATTCGATGGTATCCGATGGCATTTCCATTGCAGTAACACTCTGAATGTAAAGGAGGTTTAAGTAACCCAAATTATCGCGTTTAGTCATCTTGCTAAAATAATTGAAATGGTTTGTATCACAGGATTAATTTTTTTGTCAAATTCTAAGGTAAGTCAATGATGTCAATATAATATTTAGGCGTTCAACAACTATTAAACTCAAGATATAACATCAACAAATAAAAATTATTGTTTATACATTTTCTTTTTGCAATGAAACATTTATTAATATTTTTATGCTATAATTTATTTATTTTATTTTATTTTTTCCAACATGTAGTAAATTACAAATATATTTTTAAGAACGTGAATAATTTTTAATTAAGAATCATTTAATAAACAATAAAATTGATAATAATCAAAAATCAAACTGTTTATAATTTGTCCTCATCTGCGCGTGCTTCTCTTCATAATCTTGTACTAATATTTAATTTAATTTATTTATGTAATATTTAAAATTAAACAAAATCAAATAGTTATTATTCATAACTTGAATTGTAAGCAATTAACAAAAATAGGTATAATTTATTTTTAATCGTATTTTTTAATTTTTTAAAGTTGTTGGATCAACATCATAAATTCTTCTTTTAAATATTCACCTTCCGCGTTACTCTGTTCACAACCAAAATTCATTATAGTATTTGGGACTAGCCGTAAATCAAATAATGTCTTTTCATAGTCCTCAGGCGTGAATCGAGTCCCAGTCGGCGCAATTAAAATAAATTCTAAATTCTCATCTTTCAAACACGACTGCACAAATTCATAAACATTTGATAGTTTCTCAAAAACATTGAATGTACCCTGTAAATAGACACCGTCCGGGAAACGAATTCGTATCAATGCGTATCGATAACGATTTGCTGTACGTAACTCTTCCTTTTCGCGCATTGCTTTGGTCTTTAAAATTTGTGCACTTTCAATCGCACTTAAGCGCAATTCTTGTTCCCGTTTAATTTCTTCCGGATTGATTCGATAAAAATCAAGGGGTAACTGATTTTGCCGTGTCTGTGATGCTAGTAGTACTTGTATATTACGATCTAAATCTAGATTTATCGTTTCTGCGCTGGTTAATGCATCTAGCAGGATATTTAATTGCTCAATATTATTATCGACATTAGTTATATTCCATACCAAAAATAAATCATTATCGATCGTTTGCTCTTTGAAACCGGCCGCTAATAGAAATTCTATTGCACCCTCGACATTTTTAACTTTATCACAAAATATTCTATTTGACATACGAATCTTGTGGTATTTCTCTTCGTCCGGATGACTGACAATATTTTCTAAGTATTTTTGTAGCGTTTCAACACACGGTTCAACTTTATCTTTTGTATTACAATTGTGTATGATTAGTGTTGAGGTTAGGCCACGTTCTTCTTCGAGTTGTTCATAAAGGAAATCTTTGATTTTAACACGCCACTCTTTTTTTGAAAGAATCTCATCGCTTATCATAGGACAACGGAAATAAACACCGGCAACGGCTAAATTACGCGAATCACTTTCAGTTGGTTGTTTTTCTACTTCAGATTCAGTTCCTTGATGAGCTTGTTGATTTTCTTTAGCCTTTTTCTCCGCGTCCAGTTCACGACGCACTTGAGCCTAGAAAAATAGATGAACAAATTATTATGTAAATTTTCAATTGAAAATAATTCAAACCACACAATAAAATATGATCAAACATAGCCGAACTAGCAAACGCTAATTTAGAAAGTGAGAAAAGCCTTACAACGGGAACTAGACCTAGAGAATATTTCCGAAAAGATGAGTAATTCAAGAGCTTTACATTTTATTTATAACAAACAATGTTATATATTTGGAATTAAATTATTTTAAAAATAAACTCTTTAAGCGGTTATGTACGAACAAACATTAAATGAGGTGATAAAATGTACAGTAAGTACATAGCAGCAATTATTTATTTTCGCGAACTACTTACTATTGTTCGTCATTATAAACTTGAAATGGAGAAGAAAATAATATTTACATAAAGAATTATACATTTATTTGGATTGAGATATGAATGCTAAAATTAAATTCAAATAGTTTTTATTTTTTCTGCAAAATTGATAATTTATAAATAAAATATTTTTCTAATTATAAAAATGTCCGATGTCGTCAATGGGGAATCGCGAGAAATTGATTTGTTTTGCTCGTCCGATAACATAAAAATTGATAAATCAAATAGAGGTATAGTTGATGGCGGATCGTGAAAAAAACAATTCAATTTGCATATCTGTTATTATTTTAATTGTTTGACATGATGATAATTTATTTGAAAACGATCGATTAAAATCGCTCATTCGAAATTTTTGAGTTTCGCCTTTTAAAATTGTTGTTACACAAAAGAAATATCGTTTTATAGCATTTGTACAATTTACATTTCTTTAATAGATCGCTGTTGTATTATTTGCATTTATTATTTTGTTATTTGCAAATATTTATATTATTCTCTTTACGTGTATATGGATGTTTATTTTAAGATCAACTCATTTTATGTGGCTAGAGATAATGAGATGTTAATTAAATTGTAACGCGTGGATCGGGACAAAAAAAAACGCAAGGGCATAGAGAAATGTTTGTAATTTATTTATTTTATAATGAATACCACATATCATTAATTTTAGAATGGCATCATGTAATGCCATTGTGATGAGTTCGTTTTGGTAATGATTCAAAAGTAAATTACATTGTTGGCTGTTGACATTAACAACAAACATAATAATTATATGTTTCGATTGAGAACAATGGAAACCGAAAAATGTTTCCCATTTTCAAAAATATTTATTAAAAAATAAAAATACTAAAATCTTTCTTCGACTTGTTGGGATTTCCACTTGCCTTACATCCTGTTTGATATAATTTTGATAAGTAAAATAAAATTTCATCTCGAATTTCGGTCTTAAATAAAAAATATTTAGCTGAGTCGTGAACTCATGTTTTAAAACTTTTGAATACGATAAGAATTGTTCGGGCAACGAATTAATAAATGGAATTGGGGGAAAAATTGGAATAAATCTCAAAATAATTTGCTAGAATGAGAATAATTGGAACTATTTCAAACGAGTGTGAAAATTTAATTCAATAGAACATTATATGTTTCCGAGTTGATTACGCAAAAAAATGGAGCTAAACTCGGGAAATTATGGAATTAAACGCGGAAACCAAATTTTTTTTTTACAAGTTAATTCCATCTTTTTATGAATATTTTCCCCCGACTTCAATTCCACTAGTCCTGCGAATTAAAGTAGGAAACTCTAAAAAAATTTTACTTTTTGCTTGTTTCTTATTTAAATCATATACGAATCCTATTCTTTCGAATTCGTATCACATTCCGTTAACAACTGTCGCAAGAATATTTATTTTTAAATTATTCGTAATTTTAGATTCTAAACCGTCAAACGCAACCTTTCATTAATATTTAAAGATTGTTGCAAGAAAAGAAATAATGCGAGCTGCACAAACTACTCACATTACGTTTCCACTAAAATTAAAAAACTCTCCACAAATGAGTTAACACACAAAATGTGTCTTCGCTAAATTGTAAAAATTGTAAAATGCTAAATTTGAAATTAAATATGTGGCTAATAACTTTGTAAAATAATTGAGATAATATAAAAGAATAAATCATCTTCTCAATTAAAGTAAAGTCAATTAAAAAATATGAAATCACAATAAAATAATATTTGGAGAGTTTCATTACTGGTATTTATGGCGTGTGGTTAAACTACCAAATTACCCATTAAAAATATTTACCTTTATTGCCGCTAATGACGTGTTAAAATCTGATGAGGTCGATTTCTTCTCGATTCTCGACATGGCTGCCGCTGCAGCAGCTCTAAATTAACGTTATAAATTAAACTATATACTTAAGACAATAGACAACTACTTTTCTTTACCTAGCTTCTTCGCTCAAATCATTATTCTTTCGTTTTGGTGGCACATAAACTTCTTTTGGCTTTTTCGATTTTGTTGATGACGATGAAGATGCTTCCGATGAATTTAATTTATGTCCTGGTCCCAATGATAATTTGAATTTAGCTTCCTCTTTTTTTTTGGAGAAAAATTTCTTTACTATCGACATGTTTATGGGTAAATTCGTTTATATCCTTGGCGAATGCTCCTTTGGTAACTTCAAACGGGCAACTGATAATTTTAGTTCTTCAATTTCTTTTAATGTGCCTGCAAATGATAAAATGAGATAAATAATTACCATTGAAATCGATTTGTATAATTTTATTGGTCTTACACGACCCATCATTTATAGAATATTTTAGTTCAGAGGTGTGAACTAGATTTAATAAAATAATTGGTCGTATAATCACTATTGATTTGCAAGTTCATTGGCCCTATTCTGCAAGTAATTTGGCAGAATAACAAAACGATTACGATGGTACCTATGGGATTATAGAATTTTGAACTTTCAAAATCCAATCAAATGTAACCTACTGAAGCCATTCAAACGTTGATTACCCACCATTAAGGTGTTAAAACGAAAGTGTATGATGACTAAGCTATTCAAATGATAAATTTCAAAATGTCACAACAAATAATGGAGAACATATGTGTGAGTGTGGAATATCCCAATAATAAGGAAATGCATACTTGCATCGATAGGTCTACTTACTTGGTCTAATGAAACGATCCGTAATAATTTTCCCGTATTTTCTCCAATAAATTTTAATCAGCACCAAATTTATCAGCAATACAATGAAAAATAATTTCAATAAGAATTTTTGTAATTCCGAAAAAATTATTAAATTTTCAAATTTAAATAAAAATCGACTCGTAGTATTGTTACTAATTGTATTCGGATTGAAATTATTAGTTATTGAATATGAATCTATCGACGTTTTAATTAATTTTATTGTATCGAAAATGTAGTCGACTAGCTGATAGAATTCGAGTTCAAATATAGCACTGTATTCACCAAGTATTTCGGTAATGTTAAACATTTAGGTGTATATAAAATATTTCGACATTTAATGTAATGATTGTTTATTTTGTTACAATTTTGAGAATTCTTTTTGTCTGGAATAAAGAAATTAAGACGCACAAAAAATGTTTGAATTAAAATTTTACAAAAATGGATGATGGTTGATTTTTTTCTTTGCGTTTTTATTTTTGACTTTGACGTTTATAATTGATTTTTATTTTCTGTAAGGGGCGCTGCTTGCTGAATACAAAATTAGTTGGGAAATTGCTGAATTGAAGGAAATTAACATAATCGTTAGTCCTAGTTTCCACCGCAAATTTCATTGTAAATTTTACAACAGAGAAATTTTTGTTCTATGATTATGTTAGTGAATCGATATAACATGTATTAGTATCATTTTGACGTTTTATGAAATTAGTAATTTGCTGTGAGTTATCGTCATCTCCATTTCTTCATCATCACCACTTTCCTTTTCAAACATTTTATTCCAATAAATTAATAATTAAAAAACAATCAAGAAGAAAACTATTAAAATACAATCCACTTAATTAAAATAACAAACAATCAAAACAAATACATAATATGACGTTTAATGCAGAGGTGTCCAAAAAATTTCCCTTCTATTTTAGTACCAATGTAAAAAATACAATGGAAAAAGTTGTAGCCATTAGTACAAATCGGTTGTTTTTTCCAAAAATCGGTTGTATTTTCTAATATTTTTTTTATATGTGTGAGTTACAAATTGTCTGTCGAGACACAATTTTTTTGGGAATGTGTACTATCCATGTGAGTTTCGTTGAAAAAATTACAATGAAGTTTTTCGTGGAAACGTACACTTACTATGTTCTGTGTTTTAAATTTAAATTCATTCCTAACAGAAAATGCTTCGTGTATAAGGGGTTAAAAAAAAAGACCCCACGTCAAAGAGCGGGACAGGAAGCACTAAACCTTATTTTCAAAAGTCAAACCAATTCGGGTCAAATGTCTGCTAAGACTAATACAAAAATATCATACGCGGAAGCTGTCACACGTAATTCCCTTAATCCAACGCCAAACGACGACGTGGCACTATTCTGGTTTTCCCAGAGAATTGACGATTGGAACCGTGATATTAGACAAAATATTTGTCGGCATCACAACTTCAAAAAATTTCCGCTATACCATATTTCAGTCGTTCTGCGAGCGCTGATGCTAATTTTTGTACGGTATTACAGCTTTATTTTATTCCGATAGGTAGTGCTTACTCTCTATTTGCAATCGTCAATTGGGAATTAGAATTTAGTTATTGATTTCTTTGACAAATTTACAAAAAAAATTGGGTTTAATTAAACCTAATTCTAATTCTTGGTTATGATACCTGCCACCAGAGTCACATTACATATTAAATTTATATTTTATTTCGAAAGATTGGCTTTTGTCAATTAAATCAAATTGGCTATTTTCTTGGAAAAAAATAAACCCGAAATAATTCGAATTAAATTTTGGTCAACAAAATATGCTTTGTGATTATTTTAGTGTATTTTGGTATTACGTTTTCCAAAGCATACTGTGGCGATTGGCATTTTGCAAATTTTTGGGAAAAAATAATTCCATTTTAACATGTGCTAAGTAAACATGTAAAGTTTAACATGTAACTAAGTAATTACCAACAAAATTTTTAGGGAAAAATAAACAATAAAATTGACGATTAGAACCGTGATTTTAAACAAAATATTTGTCGGCATAACAACTTCAAAAAATTTCCGCTATACCATATTTCAGTCGTTCTGCGAGCGCTGATGCTAATTTTTGTAAAGTATTACAGCTTTTTTGAATAATTGAATTGCGTCACAACAATAATTAAAATAATTCTACATTTACAGAGGTAAATTGCAATTGTGATGACGGTTCGATATTTTACGTGTGAACGAAATAGTGTAGAATGATGTGATGTAGTGATGACTGATGGATGCATCCAAATACCCTCAATAACTAAATTCTAATTCCCAATTCGCCGGGAAAACCAGATTAGTGCCACAGCAGGGAATTTATAAAGTGACGAAATACGCTCAATTAATCAATGAATAAGTTTATGCAAATGATGGAGACCAATAAGTCTCATGCTCCAAAACATGAATACCCTCATGCAACTCCTAATCAAAAACCAAAAATGAATGAACTTAAATTAGCTGTTTGCAACGCCAATGGGCTAGTTCCGTAAACTAGAGGTACAAAATTTCCTTGTTTGGTTTCACACAACATCGATTTTATGCTGATTTCTGAAACGCATACACATTTTACAACTACGATCTGTCTCAAAATCAAAGGATACATCTTTTATGACACTACGCACCCTAGTGGAAAATCACAAGGGGGAGGGGGGGCTAATATCCTTATTAAGAACAGAATAAGACATTGTGAACTCCGAAATATAGTGAGGAGGAGCGTCACCATATCTGCAGTTTATTGTACACCGAAACATTCAATTAAAAAATTATTTTTGCATATTACTTCAAAACTCTGGGAGATAAGTTACTACAACGCCAAACGTATCCAGTGCGGTTCAACATTAATATCTTCGGAAGGAAAACCACTGTGCGAATGTATGCAAAATAAAAAAAAATAGATGACATATCTTCTGGCCATCCAACTTATTGGCGAACTGAGAGACGAAAAATTACCGATTTACTGTAGTATCGCTACCTAGATTCCTGACGAACTAACATACTAATTGGACTCAATTCAAGTCTAAGTTAACCAAAGAATGTTCTTTAAACATTCCGCTAAAAACAAAACATAAAATTGGTGCAGCAACACAAAAGGTAACGGATGGATTAAAATAAGCTGCAGCGCTGCGACACCTTGCAGCTCAGTTTAATTAAAATTGGGCAAACCGTCTCAGAATATTCTGCAGCTGTTAATGATAAAGCGGTCAATACGGAAGCATGTCAACTACACAGATCGCCTACACTTAAATCAAATTTAAATAAAACGATCAAAAACGTGGAAATGGCCTTATTGAAAGAACGTGATGAAGGGGTTCAACATTAACTTAGTGATGTCACAGCGACTGATGCAATAGATTACTCTCTGTGGAAAGCCATACGATAGCTGAAACGACCAACACTTTCATGTCGTTCGATTTGTCTCCCTGACGGAAACTTGTCAAGAAGTGATGCATATAAAGCAAACATTTAAACCAATTCTGCATGAGGAAAAAATTATTTCTGATCATCAATTCGGATTTAGAGAAGAACACGGAACCGTAGAACGAGTTCATAGAATCATATTTGAAATCAGGAATACTCTAGAACGAAAAAGTACTGCTCTTCAGCGTTTTTAGACATTGCGCAAGCTTTCGATAAAGTGTGGCATAAAGGACTTATACACAATATTAGGAGACAGTTACCGGAATTTTTTTCTAAAATCATTAAAAATTATCTGCTTGATCGAAAGTTCTTGGTAAACCATAACAGCGCATCCACTAATTTATACGAAATCCTCGCTTGGATTCCACAAGGCTGTGTGCTAGGTCCACTATTTGATCTATACAGCAGACCTACCAGCATCAAAATCCTTTAAAGTTTAAGTCTTAATCAAAAGTTTGTATATAATTAGTTTGTAAGATTTGATTTCATCTTGTGAGTTTCCTAGTCATACAGGAAAGATTCAAGAATAAAGCGTTAGGCAATTTAAAATAATAATAATAAAACGACACAATATTAAAAATGATATTATTATTAAAATAGGTTAGAAACCACAAGGATTCAATGTCACAAGGGCACGTAGTACAAATCCAATATTCTACCAGTTTAGCCAGCTGAGCGAAGCTAGTCTACCTTTATCGATAGTCCTGTATTTAAATACTTGCAAACGAAATCTTTCGAAAGCCGAAGAACTTCATTCGAATCGAATACAATTGTCTACTTCTTCGCAATGCAGTATCCGCATATTTCGTTTGGAATTCTAAGCTGGTCCATTTTTTAAAAATAAAGCAAACGTGGAAACCTTCGATTTGACTCATTAATAAAGTGATTCCCCTCGCGACAACCAAAAGTAGCAACCACAAGCTTAACTCTTTGAGAGCGAAGCTTTTGTGCCGCTGGTTTGATGAAATGTCCTTGACACGTTTGGCAATGGTCAAGCGATTATTCAAGAAAATGCATACAGCTTGACTATCCGTACAGAAAAAAAGATGGTAAGGTCAATTCTGACAGAGGTGTCAAGTTGGAACGTAGAGCTGTTAGTTATAGTTATATATGTTTTTTTTGGTAAACGAGCGCTTTCAGTCTTTGAGCCTAATATATACAATCATATTATACACGTATTTATATATCTTCTCCTCAGAAGTTGTTTTTATTCGACTTGTCTTGAGATTCCTTTTCTCCTGTGGAGTGTGGTCGTCTCCACTTTTACATTCCACTGTCCAAGCACGGCCCTCTTGTGCTCTCTCTTTCTCGCTCAATGTGCTTATCTCCACTCATCTTGTACAGGGTTTAGTAATCGAAATTGGTTCAGGCTTTATTAGCAATCGTAACAAATGAAGTGGTATCAAAAGCTCCCGAAACATCCAGAAAAATATTCAGAACGACCAGTTCATGTATAGCTGTTTCATTTTGCAAGTTACTGAGTGGGCAAGATACTAAATCTGTTAACGATCTTTCTAGAGACTTAAGAATAGTTGAAGTCATTTCTAAGTCTCTTCCGGGTACTATTTTAATTTTCTCCAGGATGGGAGAACAAAGCCAGATGCAATGTACGCTTGGAAGTGTAGAGCAGAATGTCATCAATCTGGGGTTCTAACAGACATGTTAATGGGCTCGGAACCAACCAAATCAGAATTGATAATAATATCACAACCTGGGAAATGAAAAGAAAGAAGGAACTCACCAACCTCCTTACTGGAAGAGCTGTTACGATATGGTTTAAATAGTGGTATTTTAAATATAATACATACACCTGTGATCAGAAAAGTGAGAATATCATATGTCACATTTTATTTGGAATTTAAACCAAATGTAGACATGCTGCAGAGCATGAACTGATGTCCTGGTTCTTAAGCTCATCCGAAAGAGGTAAAGAAGAGGCAGGGGAAAGATAATCCGACGCAAAGACCAACTTAACTGTCAGATTAGCTGCATTACACCCATCAATGAGCGAGGCATTATTATTGACGATTCTTCCATTAACATACATATATCAATCCAGAAACAGACCCAACCATCAAGAACATCAAGTTCCTGAATTAGATATACATCTGTCTACATTACACCAAGCATCTCACTTAATTGAAACCCAGCTGATTACTATGGTGCAAGTTGATCAGGGGTGGTATGTTGTAACATCATTTTCGATTCGAATTCGATAGAGTTTATGTCTCTCTCTAGTCTCTTGTTTCAAGAATCTCCATTTCACTTTTTGATTATTATACCTTTTCTAATGCAATCTCTTTTTATTGCGTACTTTTCCTTGCCTTCATATTGATAAAGTATCACTAAACAGAAATTTGAGTGATAAATAATCATGAATATAAGTAGAAATAGAATGTTGTTTTATTCGAACAAGTTGCGACAGCAAGAAAAAGGTATAATTGAAAATCGAAACAGAGTACAATTTTATTCTTGAAACAAGAGACATAAACTTTTTCAAATTCGATTGATAGTGATGTTAAAACACCCCACCCCTGTTTTTAGGTTTCAGCTTTTATCCATACATCACACGATCACACCAATATTGTCTTTTGATTAAATTTCCATTTTTTTCCAAAAATTATTTACGAATGTAAAAGTGTGGACAAATATTAAAACAGTAAAATTCCAAAAGCAAATTTGTAGAATTTCCGCAAATCCAATAAAAAAAAAGTCCTAAATTTTTTCTTGTATTCAGCAGAGTCAGCTGCGCTCTAGCAAATTATTACAAACTTCACACAATTTTATCTGTCACATCACATGATATTCTTTCGCGACACAATCCCATAGTGGAAAAAATCAGTCTTGTGATTAGAAGTTTTGAGTTTTTATCGTAAATTATATTCTTAAATAATTTCATTTTGTGTTATTAAATAAAAATAAATCAACAATAAAAATGCCAATCTGTGGACCAAAACTATCACTATGCGGATTAATCATTTCGATATGGGGTATTGTTCAATTGGTAAGTTGGAAGCCCCGAAAAAATGGCACTCCTGTCAAACATTGGCTTGTTTTATTGGTTTTATATCGATTTAATGCACATAATTCATTAATTTTTTACATATTATGCTACTAATTTGCTTTACTAATCAATGGTTTATGTATACTATGCTTTATTTTGTTTGTTTTATATTGGTTTGCTTGTATTCTGTGGTGTTTTGTTTAAGACGAACCCACTTGGGGCTCGTTTAGGGGTGCTACAGTGAATGTCATTTACTTTTCCTGCATGTTATCTACTTATTTAGTGTTCATTCAATTGTGTTTTATTGGTTTAAACAAATTCATTGTAATTATTTTTTGCACCTGATTTAATATACTGGGTATGGAATTCAAATATATTTTTGGTTGAACTTTTTGATCCCAATGAATTAATAATCTACCAATTAATTTTAGACGTTAATGGGGGTGTTTTATCACATTAGAAGTGTGGCTCTTATTGAGGATCTTCCGTTGGAGGCACATTACCCCACACCCGAACTGTTTTATGCAGCTGCTGATAAAGCGTACGACCAAGTAAGTACAAATTTAGAATTTCTTCTAGGAAACAATCACATTAGAGTTTTACTAATTTAAATATTTTGCAGAATGCCCTCAACTGTTGGATTGCCGCATGTATATACATTTTGCTATTGGTTTTTTCCGGCCAACAATTCTACTCAAATAGTCGTTCAGTATCAAACTAAAAGTATTTGATAATTAATAAAAAAACCAATAAATATATAAAGTTTAAATTATATATGTATTTAAAATAAATATTACAACTTAAAATACAAATTTATTTCATGTAAATTTTTAAGGTGCAATATTTCGTTTTCCTCAGATTACAAAAAATCTACGACATTCCCAGACCTTTATTTTGTAAATATTTTCAAATTTCAGCTCTAATTATTGTGCTTAAAGTATGTATTATATTCTTGTGTTATGTGTTTATCTGATACAGATTACCAAAATGATAAATTGTAATTAATTTAGATCAAATTAGCAAAATAAATAAATTAATGTAAATTTAAAATTGGCCATTAATTTAGGAAAATTCCTGCTCTAGTTTTTGTATTGCATCCATAAACTTCATTTACGATAAATTAAAGAGATCATAATCGAATATAAATAGACTGGAGTTAAATGTTTTTTAAAAAAAATTATCAATTTGTTCTCATAATACTCTTTGGCTTTCCATTTGTTCCAAAAGGCCAAATCAAAATCCACTCAATAGCATAAATTGCAACCGGTCATCAGTAAGTTGAACCCCAAACAATAGGTAAAAATTTGGGTTGGATTTCACAAAGTAACATGTTAAATTTGGTGACCTATTTGTAATATATCGTTATTTTTTAGACGGTGATGGGAACCGCATTTTACGTTAGATCTTTGAGTGTATTTGAAGATCTTCCCTTGATTGAACAATACTCGGCTCCCGAAACATTTTTTGCAGCTGCAGATTACTCTTACGATCAAGTAAGTGAAAGTTTCGTCTGATTTTTTGGTCGCACCAGAATAAGACTTTTGCTAATCTATATTTTCTATTTACAGATTGCCATTAACTGTTACATTGCCGCCTGTATTTACGTTTTTATGTTAGTGCTATCAGGGCATCAACTGTATATAAACAGTGTTCAAAGCCCATTAACCCCCTAAAACTTAAATATTTGAAAATTAATATCGTCGATAAAAAACTTATATAAAACTAATAATTGTAAATTCAAGCTAAATCTTTTTATAAGGCAGGTTATAATCTGCTCTTAAATTTAAGACCGCCTATTTAACTAAAGCTTTCACTGCTCTACTGATACCTCTTGCTTGATTCGCCAACTTATGGTGGTTAAAACTTTTTTCTTTCTCACTTCTGATTAGACTATAATGGGATTCTGTTTTCACTTGAAAAGTGTTGCATTAAGTGAAGATCTACCGTTTAATTTTTCGAAAACGTACACGAATTTAACTGCATTTTACGCCGACATTGATGAAGCATACGAAAACGTGAGTACTAACTTACAGATAAGTAAGTACTTATAAGAATTATTTTTATCTTTTACGTTTTAGAATACGACAAGCTGCTGGTTGGCCGCATTGATGTATGGTTTGGTATTTCTATTT
Source organism: Tipula vernalis (assembly GCA_958295665.1). NCBI lineage: Eukaryota > Metazoa > Arthropoda > Insecta > Diptera > Tipulidae > Tipula > Tipula vernalis. The sequence continues at coordinate 43,642,853 of OY282560.1, forward strand.
TCTTATGTTCAGTATACTGGTAATCAGATCCAAGCTTAAGCAAAAGATCTGAACAAAAGGAGTAAAGTTCTAAAGAGTAACTCAAATTATTAATAAATAAACCGACTTAGGAATAAACACCTTCTATTGTTTTATGAAAATTTTATTTAGGTAATTTACACTTCTTTGCGATATACATAATTACAATGTAAAATCAAACTCTTTGTATCCCTCTCGAAACTTTTTGACCAACTCAATTTCCTCTTCCCGCTGTAGCTCACACTCCTTCCAATCAATTTTTTGCTCAATATTTAGAAGATTTTCGGAACAAACTATTTCTCGCCCAAAATGTAATGGAAATTTTTTCATTTGCTTCGTAATTAAAGTAGATTCGTCAGGTAGTTCAGCTAGAAAATATGGCGACTTATCTGGTAATTCAGATGGTTCGGTAATCTTTGGTACGGTTTCAAATTGAATATTATACTCATCTGATTTATCCGTAAATATATGCTTCAATTGCCATTCTAGACTCTCATCGAAAGGGATTGCATTAATTTGTAAATGCGATGATTTATAGTTTCTCTCGTAAAATATTGTAGACATTTTTAGTGATTTATAGAATTTACGTAGGGCAGTTTTAAACTTTTCAAGTTCGGCCCAATCCTCGGCCGACAGTAGCGCAGATGATTGGATGTGTGTAATTGATAGGATAAGTACGTGATATTCGTTGATCGGGCCCTTAGCAAGTGCTATATAAAAATTGTCTCCTATCGATATGATCAAATGCTTCTCAACGTTCTGCGAAGAAAGACAAAACCAACATTTTTCTTGGTCGAATGTGCGCGGCATTCGTTTGAAGTTTCTACCTTCGCCTTGGTTATATTTTCGTTTCTTATCGTAACTTTCCATGTCGTAGAAATATTGATTCGATGTTGAGTCATTAGTGTCGATATGCTTCATGCCAGACATAACTTTACCGAAATTTATTTCATTGAAGGGGGACAGTGTTTCATTAGTGGTCTTCTGAATTAATTCGATGATTCGCATTTTATCGACCGGCGTTAGGCTTATGGCATAAATGAATTTCGTCTTTGGATTTTTATCAGTGTTCACGTATGCTAGACTTATAAAACGAGTAGCCAGCTCCATTTGTGTGTTATTATCGATCGGGTTTCGGTAAGGCAGGCGTTCATAATAAATATTGTTCACACCGCAAAAATGGTATCTCGGTTTGATCTCTCTCGCCAACCAGGAAATTAATGTTGACGGATTTTTAACTTCCAAGTCTTTGTCGCCAATGCCGTAAGGCCATTGTGATGTGATTAGAACATCAACACCCCGGTAATCTCCCATCGTTTTTTTGTTCACAAAACATGAATTCTTCACAGACACGACATCATCCTTGTTAAACGTCCATTCACTGGCATTATCCGATTCTGTTTCCAATCCACTTAAATAGGCTAATTTTAATCCTGATGAAATCGTATAAAGTCCTCTTCGACCCAAATATGTCAGATTCGTACAAATTTCGTTGTCATTCAAATTGTCATACAACTCGCCAAATTTTTCACAGTTTGGTCCAAGAATGTATGTTGGAATGGGAATATTTTTAAATCCATTACGATAAGCAATCAGCTCATCATTATTTTCTCCAAAAAATTCCCCAACACATAGAAGCAGCTCAAACGGGCCGTTCTTTTTGTTAATGGTTTCGACACGATTAAACAGGTATTTGAATTGGCCGCGTACATCACCGCAAATCAATCTAAAAATTAAGCACAAGTTAGTTACTTAGTGGTACACTGGGCAGTATATTTTTTATCTTACATTTTCTCTTTATGATCCATAATTATTTATATTTGCAAAATATTCAAAACTCACAAGAACCAAATTGTAAACATTTCTGCCGATGATCAAACGTCAAAATGAAACTGCATTATCGACATTTCATAATTATAGTGATTTCAATATAGATGTCAGGTCACTTAATTAAAATTTCGCCGTGGTTTTAGAACGATACATTTGAAGTCGTGGGTTGAAATTGTACACGGTTACAAACTAATTTTGGGCGTTTAATTAAATAATTATTAATTCAAATTCACGATTGTGGCCGAGCCTCTATTTGTGATGTTTTAATATTCTTAAACATTTTGTTTTGTGTCTTCTTATTTTTCGTAACAAACGCAAAAAACCTAAGTAAAATGTAATAATAATAATAAAAGAAAAAATAATTTTTTATTCAATACATAAGCCTTGGCTTTGATACATCTTACATATTTACAACTTAAAATTAACAAATATTTTCATTTCAACAATAATAAACAAATATACAACAGTGCACATAACCCTTATGTTTTGGGTTACCCGGGTAACCTTTGCGACTTTAATCGATAAAATTTCTATTTTATCAGTGGAATTTTGGCTCTAGGGCCTAGGAATGCTAAAATCATTTAATAGTGATATTCAAATAAATCTGATAAGGTTACTCGGTAATCCTTAATTGATTAACGTAAGAAAAAGATGCATAGACATAAGGGTTAAATACAATATGTACAAGAACTTTGATTTTAAGTTATTAACTTTAACATTGTTGTTTTGAACTTATTAACGAAACTTATATTTTTAAATTCAGTAGGTAAACTGTTCCAAGTGATAATCGCATTTATTAATCTGGAGTTATTATAGACATTAGTTCTATTAATAGGCAAATTAACGTTCCTAGTCCGCAATGACATAGAAAAATTTAATTTATCATGCAAATATAAAGACATACCTGATTTAATCATTCGGAAAATAAAACAACGGTTCTGTAACAAAGATTATTTTTCAATAAATTTTAATTCGTGAGGGGAAATCTTGAAGGGGAATTTTTTTTTATCAATACAGTGATTTCATTGGATGGAAAATGTTGGGATAAAAATAATCTCAGAAATAATCTCGCCCGTGCAGTCGGCTTAAAACTCAAACAAATCGCATCCAAGGATTGATTCTGTTGTGATGTGGCAGCACTGAGAGGCAGCAAAAATAGGTCTAGGAGGCATATAGAAGAGAGTAGACGACGGCCTCACGTAATAACAGGGTAGGAAAATTACAGATAGAAAATAAAGATATTACCCTAATAATAAAACCGGAGCTTTAATTAAATAATCCATTGATCGGTAAATCAAGGAATACAACAGTGGCGTCGAGGACTAGTCGATTTCACGAGAATAAAAATCGAAAATGGATGCTGACATTAAAAAACTAATTAAAAGGATGGTCGAACGACAGGAAAAATAAGACTAGACGATTGCGACATTGATGGGACGGTTAGTGGTACAATCAGAAGGGCAGCAACAACCAGCATATCAGGCAAGGGAGCAGGTAACGTTGCTGCATGCAAAAACCTGTCAGACCGCATGGAAAAGTTTGTATATTGCGCTGAAGGCAACTTGACGTTCGAATTGTGGTACCAGCGAAAGGAAACTATATTTATGACAGATGCAGCTACGATGAGTGCACCACAGAAAGTGGATTTGCTGACTGAAAAACTTTCTACAGCCGACTATCAAAAGTTTGCCAATACGATTTTCCCATTCAGAAAAAACACTATTCCCTTCGATTCCCTGAAGATGGAAAAAGACGCTGGTGAAGAGTTTTCCGAGTATGCGGCACAGGTCAGAGCAGCTGGGGCGAATGCCGATGCAGCCCCTAAACCGTGTTTGCAAGATGTCTTCAATATTGCGACACGATTAAGTAGCCTAAAAGTCAAGAAGTCGATGGCTTTGTGCTCATGTGCCTCGAATAGTGAAATATTGGCAATGTATCGGAAACCACAGTCGAAGAGCAACAGACAAAAGGCTGAACAGAACGCTAAGACGCCAAAAGCAGAGGCACCGAAAGCGAAGTTTCCGAATCGAATTGTGGGGTAATTCATTTCCGCAGTGATTTTCGCGAAAAAGAATGTTTCGAGTGCAAGCAGGTCGGTAATAAGGCAGGTTACAGTGAGTCAGCTGCAGCGATACGTTGTCAAAACCTTGCTGTGACCACTTTAATCATCTCAAAATTGATCTTTGAATTGCAGGAGTAATTACATCACTTATGTCAGAAAGATTATCACCAAGCTTTACGAATTGTTTACGGTTACTTAAAATTATAAAATGTGGGATTAGAAAATTTTTAATACAACTTGAACTTTTGAAGCAACAGGGTATGGTTAAACCATCTACTATATGCACAAGAGCGGTAGTAGTACTGTGGCCAGAAAACTAAAGCTATTGAAGTGCTCAACAATTTGTAAATGTATAATTTTTTCCAGCACCTTGGATAAGAAGCCATTTTCCACAAATTGGGAAATACTGATTTCGTCAAACACTGCTAAATGATGAATGTGATATGCGACAGATCCAAATCAATAAATAATTTGAGTACTTTGAAGTTTAACATGCCATATGCCATTGAATTTGATTTAACCTTACGAATTGCATTCAATGCCATAAAATGTATATTTAGCAGCGGAGCGGTGGGACATTTCTTAATACTTCTTTTACGAAAGGTACATAAGTATTTTCTAATTGTAAAAAATTTGAATTAAATTCTTCCACTATATCATTCTTCAGGAAAAAAATAAAGATTAACCCAGTCTAATGAAAAGAAACAATTTATAAAATTTTCATGATTGATTGCTTTATAATCAGGACGAGGGAACTTATGAGATGCGAAATTCAGGTCATGATCAGAAATAGCAGGAACCGTTCCAAAAGAAATAATATTGTGTAGGTTCGGCTCATACCAAATTATTAAATCCAATAGACTGCTATCTAATCTAGTCTACTTAGAGGGTAAATAGTACAAATTACTTAAACTCAAGCAATCATTTAGTCTATTGCTAACCACCATATTAAAGTTGAAATCTCCATAACAAATAACTTTTTCATACTGTGATAGTGAATTGTGCAAATATCGTTTGTAAATTGTTAATATCATCAGTACTCGCAGGAGGAGGATTATAAATAACTAATATAAGAATTTTACCAAAACGTCCGATAAGTTCAGATGCTAAACTTTGCCAAATGTATTAGAAGTAGTCCGAGGATAAATAGTAACCCTAACCCAACGCGTATTATTGGACGATCAAAGCGTGTTATTTTATAGTTATCAATACGAAGCGACTTGTTTGAAATCTTACTGTTAAGAATAATTTCTGTCAAAGCAAGATGGTCAAATTTGTGTTCATCTATAATAAAATTGAAATTTCATTAAAATGTTTTACTAAACTACGAACATTTAAATGCCCAAATTTTAAATATGAATTAACGTTTACCTGCTGATTAGCACTTGGAACAGATTTACTAATACATAAGTTGTTATAATTTAACTTCCTGCAGTAGCTGCTTATTTTTAAATTATCGAATGTGAATACCTGTCGGCCAAGTATTGGGATCTAAGGCCTTAGCTCGTAAATCATCTTTAATGCCCAATTTGTAACAGACAAACTCCAAAGATTCGAGATTATGGTCTTTTGGAACTAATTTAAACAATTTACAGCTGTCAATATAGAAACAAATTTTTGCCATTAATGAAATATCATTAACAGTAGTATCAATATAAAATTTTGATAGGTGTAGCCACAACTTCGGTTCAACTGTCTTCACCACAAAATTATTCGGAAAATACTTAATACCGCAAATTGATTTGATACTTCCATATTTACATAGGTTAAAATTACAGCTACCTCAGCAGAAGTTCTGGCATAACACTCACTCATTTCAACTGACAGAGTTGAAGGCCTTGCCGCTTTTTTTATTCCAGTTTTTGTAGAGCAATTCAATTTATTTACATTATCCTGTTTGGTACAAGCTGGTAACCTCACAATATCCGCATAAGAGGTTTTTTGTTATTATTTGCTTAAATCATTATTATAACAAGTGCTATTAGACACTTTTCTAATTTCACTAAATTCTTCAATCACGTTATTTATTTTATTATCCATCTTTTCAATTAACAAGTTGTTATTATTTAATCATTTTATGATTTCACTATAACCCTTTTTAAAATTCAAATTTATTTAAACATTCTTTACAACAAAAAACCATTCCAATATCTTTTCTTATTAAACCAATCAGTCACTTAATTGTATACATTTTTTATGAAAATTTTAATCGTAAAAACCACTACACTTCACTTCCAAAATTTCATCTCTAGCTGTTTTACAGCACTTTCCACATTCGTTAGACATTTTGAGCGCTATACAAATGTCACTTTTCGAAAAATTAGAGTTCAATTTCTTTAGATAAATATAACAAAACACACTAAAAACCAAATTGGAACATTATTAACAACATAGAACAGTATTATTATTGTAAAATTTATTATTATTATTTTTATTTATTTTAAATTATTGAAAAGTAAAAAAAAATTTTCTTTTTCTTTTAAAGATAAAGAAAAGACATCATCGATTCGATGATCAATCGAAAATGTAACACTTTCTCTTTAACTCAACCTGGACAGGCGCAATTCATATTTCATATGCATTTTAGATTGTTTCCGTATATGTAACGATATATTTGCTGGGCCATTACCGAATTCACCTTTTATTATGCAACTGTACCCATCATTGCTTTTCTTGCCTGAAATATATACTTGCTTAAATCATCGAAATTTTCTAATAGTTTATTTAAATATGCGTTACTATCTGATGACGCTTCACACTGATCCTCCACCGGTTGCGTATCGTACGCACAATTTGAAGAGAAAGGATTAAAAACTATCTCATCATTTGCTCTCATAAGACTTCCATCTTCATTATGTTGAGCGGATAATGGACTACTGTCTATTTTAATTGTCACCGGCGAATCATTAGTGGCTTCCGGAGTAATATTTTCATTTAATAATGCAACGTTTTTTGTTTTATCATCGGATTGAGATTTGCTTTTGTCTGATGATTTAGGTGGGCCAACATTTTGTTTAGCAGATGGTTTAGATGCAAACTGGTTGACCTCTTTGGTATTTCCAGTTATTTTGTTTTGAGTACCTGTTTTCGATCCGTTAGGTTTTTTATTGCCGTTTTTGTCTTCTGCGGCATTATTTTGTTTCTCACTTGGTTTAAGGTTCTGAAGATGTTCAGAACTATTTAGCTTGTCTTCATTATTCGTCCTTTCTTTTGATTTCTTTGCGTTTTGTTTCGTTAATTTATCAGGAACGCTGTAGTCTACAATAGTTTTCGATACTTCTTGTGGTTCTTTGTTATCTATAATTAATGATTCTGGGCTTTCTGTTAATTTTCTATCTCTCTCAGATTGTGTTATATTGAGCTTATTTTCTTTGGGAATATCTGATAAAAGGTCAGAATTTTTATCTTTTGAGGAATCTTCGGTTGGTTCAACCCTTTTATCAGTGGTCTCATTTGATTTATTTCGATTTTTGTCTATTTTAATTGTAATGAGCGAACCATTACTAGCTTGTTGAGATTTTATTTTGTTTGATGATTTAGATAAACTAACATTTTGTTCAGCAGTCGCTTGAATTATAGGTTCCTTCCCCGCTGTAGATTTATCAATTGTTTTATTTTGAGCATTCGATTTCGATTTGTCTGATTCATTTTCCAGATCGTCCTCCGCTTTATTGTCTTTGCTTAAATTCGGCTCGTTGGGCTTTTCAATATACTTTTTGTCTTCTGAAGCATTTTTTTCTTTCTTACTTGGTTGAGGAATTTGAACATAATCAGAATTGGTAAGGTTGCCTTTAGTTGATTTTTCTTTTCCATTTGGGGTAATTTCTGAATCCGAGTTGCTTGTTTCCATTTCATTGCTTATATTAAGTTCAGAGTTTTGTGAACTCACAGACTTGTTTTTGCTAGATGACTTGTTCTCTTTGGGCATATCATCAGCTAATAGGTCAGAATCTTTATCTTTTGTGGTCTCTTCGAAGGGTACAACACTTTTATTCGACAACAATTCGAAATTTTCATTAATGTCAATTTTTTTGTGAGGGCTTTGGTCATTAGTATTCGAATTAACTGAATCGGCTTTGAAGTCGTCGGATTTATTTCGATTTTCGTCTATTTTCACTGTAACAGGCGAATCATTACTAGCTTCGGGTATGACAGTGTCATTTGATACGTTATCATTCTTTATTTTATCATGAGGTTGAGGTTTGTCTTCGTCTGATAATTTCGATGGGCTATCATTTTGTTCAGCAGATGGTTTAGTTGTAGACTCGTTGCTCGCTTTAATATTTCCAATTGTTTTGTTTTGAGTACCTGTTTTCGATTCGTTAAGCTTTTTATTGCCATTTTTGTCTTCTGTAGCATTATTTTGCTTCTCAATTTGTTGCGTTAATTTACCAGGAACACTGTAACCTACAGTAGCTTCCGATACTTCTTGTCGCTCTTTATTATCGATAGTTAATAGTTCTGTACTCTCTGCTAATTTTTTTTCTTGAATATCTGCTGAAAAGTCAGAACTTTTGTCTGTTGAGGTATCTTCGGTTGGTTTAATCCTTTTATCAGTGGTTTTTGATTTATTTCGATTTTTAAAAAACTCATCATCTTGCATTTGTTTATGGGGTTGAAATTTGATTTTGTTATTGTCTTTGCCTAAATTCGTTTCGTCAGGCTTTTCAATATACTGGTTTGCTTCTGTAGCAATTGGTTGTTTCTTACTTGGTTGAATGATTTGGAGATTATCAGAATTGTTAAGGTTGCTTTCAGTTGAATTTTCTTTTCCATTTGAGATAATTTCTGATTCGTGTATGATTTTGCGGTCATTTTTAGTTGAATCATCCGGGTTGCTTATTTCTATTTTATTGCTTGTATTAAGTTCAGAGTTTATTGAACTCAAAGACGTACTTTTGCTAGATGACTTATTGTCTTTATCTTCGAAGGGTACAACACTTTTATTCGACAACAATTCGAAATTTTCATTAAAGTCAATTTTGTTCTGAGGTTTTTGGTCATTAGTACTCGAATTAACTAAATCGATCTTGAGGTCGTCATATTTATTTCGATTTTCGTCTATTGTAACTTTAATAGGCGAGTCATTACTAGTTTCGTATATGACACTTTTACTTGATATGTCATCGTTCTTTATTTTATCATGAGGTTGAGATTTGTCTTCGTCTGATATTTTAGGTGGGCCATCATTTTGTTCAACATGTGGTTTAAATGCAGACTGGTGGTCCTTTTTAGTATTTGTAATTTCTTTACTTTGAGTACTTGTTTCCGAGCCGTTAGGTTTTTCAAAACCATTTAGGTTGTCTTCATGATTCGTCTTTTCTTTTGCCTTCATTTCGTTAGTATTTTTCATAGATGCAATTTGTTGCTTTGTAACTTTCGATACTTCTTGTCGCTCTTTATTTTCTATAGTTAATGATTCAGTACTCTCTGAAATTTCTTTTTCTTGAATATTTGCTGAAAAGTCAGAACTTTTGTCTGTTGAGGTATCTTCGGTTGGTTTAATCCTTTTATCAGTGGTTTCATTTGATTTATTTCGATTTTTAGAAAACTCATCATCTTGCGTTTGTTCATGGGATTGAAATTTGATTTGGTCATTGTCTTTGCCTAAATTCGATTCGTCAGGCTTTTCAATATACTGGTTCGCTTCTGTAGCATTTGGTTGTTTCTTACTTGGTTGAATGATTTGGAGATTATCAGAATTGTTAAGGTTGCTTTCAGTTGAATTTTCTTTTCCATTTGAGATAATTTCTGATTTGTGTTTGATTTTGCGGTCATTTTTAGTTGAATCATCCGGGTTGCTTGCTTCTATTTCATTGCTTGTATTAAGTCCAGAGTTTTTTGAACTCAAAGACGTACTCTTGCTAGATGACTTATTCTCTTTGGACATGTTGTCAGCTAATAGGTCAGAATCGAAGGGTACAACACTTTTATTCGACAACAATTCGAAATTTTCATTAAAGTCAATTTTGTTCTGAGGTTTTTGGTCATTAGTACTCGAATTAACTAAATCGATCTTGGGGTCGTCATATTTATTTCGATTTTCGTCTATTGTGACTTTAATAGGCGAGTCATTACTAGTTTCGTATATGACACTTTTACTTGATACGCCATCGTTCTTTATTTTATCATGAGGTTGAGATTTGTCTTCGTCTGATATTTTAGGTGGGCCATCATTTTGTTCAACATGTGGTTTAAATGTAGACTGGTGGTCCGTTTTAGTGTTTGCAATTCCTTTACTTTGAATACTTGTTTCCGACCCGTTAGGTTTTTCAAAACTATTTAGGTTGTCTTCATGATTCGTCCTTTCTTTTGACTTCATTGCGTTAGTATTTTTCATAGATGCAATTTGTTGCTTTGTAGCTTTCGATACTTCTTGTCGCTCTTTATTTTCTTGAATATTTGCTGAAAAGTTAGAAGTTTTGTCTGTTGAGGTATCTTCGGTTGGTCCAACCCTTTTATCAGTGGTGTCATTTGATTTATTTCGATTTTTAAAAAAGTCATCATCTTCCATTTGATCAATGGATTGATATTTTATTTTCTCTGATGATTTAGACGGAATCGCTTGAAGAGATATATCAATTGTTTTATTTTCACTACTGGCTTTCGATTTGTATGAATCATTTGTCGGATCGTCCTCCGATTTATTATCTTTGCTTAAATTCGACTCGTTACGCTTTTCAATATACTTTTTGTTTTCTGTAGCATTTTTTTGTTTCTTACTTGGTTGAAGGATTTGAGGATAATTGGAGCTGTTAGGGTTGCTTTTAGTTGATTCGTGTATGAGCTTGTGGTCACTTTTAGTTGAATCATCCGGGTTGCTTGTTTCTATTTCATAGCTTTTATTAAGTTCAGAGTTTTTTGAACTCAAAGACTTGCTTTTGCTAGATGACATATTATCCTCTTTGGATATGTTGTCAGCTAATAAGTCGGAATCTTTGTCGTTTGTGGTATCTTCAAAGGGTACAACACTCCTATTCGATAGCAATTCCAAATTTTCATTGATGTCAATTTTTGCTTTTTGGCTTTGATCATTAGTATTCGAATTAGCTGAATCGATCTTGTGCTCACTGGATTTATTTCGACTTTCGTCTATTTTAACTGTAAAAGGCGAATCATTACTTGCTTCGAGTATGACATTTTCATTTGATACGTCATCGTCCTTCATTTTATTGTGAGGTTGAGATTTGCCTTCTTCTGATGGTAATCCAGATGTGCTCCCATTTTGTTCAGCGTTTTTTTTCGATGCAGATTGCTCTTCTATTGCAGCATTATCAACCGTTTTGCTTTGAGCACTTATATTTGGTTTGACTAAATCATTTACATGATCCAAATTATTTTTTTGGCTTTCATTCGACTCGTTGGAATTGTTATTGTTATTTTTGTCTTCTACGGTATCATTTTGATCCTCAAAAGGTTGAATGATTTGAAGATGTTCAGCACTAATTGTTTTTTTTTCAATAGACTCGTTTTTACTTTGATTCGGAAGATTCGATTTACTGCTTTCCATTTCTTTGCTTTTATTTGCTTCAACATTTTTGGAAGTTATCTGCTTTGTTATTTGATCTTCAGTCGCTTTTGATACTTCTTGTGGCTCATAGTTACCTATAATTGATGATCCTGTAATTTCTTGTAATTTTTTATCGTCCTTTGATTGTATTCCAACAAACTTAATATCTTTAGGCTTTTCAGGTATTAAGTCAAAATCGTTGTCGTCAACATCGAGGCCATCCGATTCATTATGTTTACTAACAGAGGATAATAATTCTAAAGCATTGTCGTCCTTTTCACTAGGCTGATTGATTTCCCGGTTATCTACTAATTCGCTAAGTAATTTAAAAAGTTCTTCAGGTGGGCTCGATCTTTTAGGGCTTTGGTTAGAGATTCCACTTTCATTGCTGGTATTTGAGCTATTATTAGGTAAATCATAGTTTTTGTGGGCGGAACTTCCTTTTTTGTCTTCGTTCTTCTTGTTTTCAAAATCAAAATTGTGATCCTCAGTCGATACAACTTTGACAGTATCGACCGACGGTTCTTGTGACTCGAAATTTCCTAAAATTTCCGAATCTGTAATTTCTGGTAATGTTATATTTTTCCCCGAAAATTTTCTGGGAGACTTATTCTCTTTGGTCCTTTCAACTAATTCCTCAGAATTGTGTGATCCAGAGCTTTCTTCTGACATAAATTCGAAATTTTCATCGTTAGATTTCTTATCTGGATTCATGGATCCGGTTAATTTGTTGCTAGCTATTCCTATGTCAAAGCTTAAATCAGGGTTAAGAATACAGTCAAAGTCATTTTGATCGTAATCCATATCATCCTTGGTATTATTGCCATTCATTTTTAACTGCATTTCCTTTAAATCATATTCTTTTGATGAGTCGCCCACTTCACTTCCTAAGTAATTATTGCTTCCGTTGCCGGATCCCTTTTCGGGGATGTTGTTCAAGTGACTTTCAATATTTTGGCTAATATTAGAACCATTATAATTGTCGTCATCTAAGAATGAGATATTTGTAGGGTCCGTGGTTGCTTTCGAAGCTTCTGTGTCAATTCCAAGTTCACTGTGGTCATCTCCCAAGTTTCTATCAATATTTTTATCATTTGTCTCAGCAGAATCACTTTCAGCGGTTGCGCTATCGCTGTCATTGTTAATTTGCTTTTCGCCTTCGTTAGTAGTTATTTCTGGGGTTGTTAGTCCTTCTTTAGAAGTGGTAGCCAATTCATTGCTTGCGGCTGTTGGAAATTTGGTTGTGGCCTCTTGCTCAGACATTTTTAAATTGTATATATCGATGCTGGAACTGGGATTATATGTAGTCAAAACGCTTTCTGTTGTAGCTGTGGTAGCACCAGATTTTTTGTAAATAAATGGATTTGGTGTACTGGCGAGATCAGCAAAATTTGCAGTAGATAAACTGTCAGTGTTTGATTGTCCCGACGCAGTCATGAAATACGAGTTTATAAATCCCTGAGCTGTAGTTTTTGAAAGAGGATCCAATGTTGAATCAGTTTGTTCGGATGTTACATTTGTTGAAATCTCTTCTAGAGTTGTTTTATTTGAAGTTGGAGGAGTTGTTTGCGAGAATGTTCGGTATCGAGAAGAATCTGGCGGTATCGTAGAAGTCGTTATTATACTTGGTAAATTGCTTACTTCCTGCGAAAGTATTAACACGGACTTAGCAGTATCTGATGCTGTTTGAGATTTCGAATCTGTTAGTAGTTTTTTTGGAGTTGGCGTTTGTGTTTTATTAGATTCTTCCGAAATTCTGAATAATGACGTTGTACTCGCTTGAGGTATGGGCGTTGTCGGTGGAACTGATAGTTCTGAAGATGAAATTGTAGACCATGATATATCATCTGTTGCCTTATTTGTAGCCATTTGAATTTGTGGTGTTGTATTTTGAGCCCATGTTGTGGGATTAGGCGTTTTAGTTATCATATTATCTTCTGAAGGTGGAGGTGTGGTTGAAGTTAACTCCTCAGCGAGTGTAGTGTCAAGGAAGTAACTTTGTGTTACCGATGTTGTGGTAATGCTGGTGATATTTGATTCCTCCGATGAAGCCGTTGTTGGAAATGGCGTTGTAAGGTCTAGTTTAGGTGAATTTACTGGTGTCGTAGACAGCGGGGGTGCAGCAATCTCAGTCGAATTAGATTCTTCAGAAATATAGGGTATTGGTGTTTTTATAGCCATTTGGATGTGGGGTGTTGTATTTGGAGTCCATGTTGTGGTATTAGGCGTTTTAGTTATCATATTATTTTCTGAAGGTGGAGGTGCGGTTGAAGTTAACTCCTCAGCAGGTGTAGTGTCAAGGGAGTAACTACGTGTTACCGATGTCGTGGTAAAGCTGTTGCCATTTGATTGCTCCGATAAAGTCGTTGTTGGAATTGGCGTTGTAGTATCTAGTTTAGGTGAATTTACTGACGATGAATCAGATTCTTCAAAAATAGAGGGTATTGGTGTTGTAACAAGAAATGCATTTCTGTCTGTTTTTGATGTTCTGTCTTCTATCGTTGTCTTATTTGTAGTCATCTGGGTTGTAATTGGATCAAATGTTGTGGGGTTCTCCATATTAATATTGTGTTTCGATGATAAGCTGGTAAAGTTAGCATTATTAGTTTGTGATTCTTCTGATGAAGCACTGATTGGAATTAATAAAGCGCTTTCTTCTGCCGAGAACATTAATGAAGACATATTATTGTCTTCCGTTGTTGAGGCTAGTGCAGAGCTATCTGGTTCTGCTGAATTTAGATTGGTTGGAATTGGTGTTGAAGTTGCGAGATTAGTAATAGGAACATTAGATTTGATCGGCGAAATTAATGCTGGTTGCTCTTCTTTAGAAGTTGATTTTTGAAAACTTAGTTCTTTAGAATTAGAATTTGGTATTAATGCACTTTTCATTATAGTGACGATTGTGTTACTTTCTGCAGTATTGGGCTCGATACCATTGGAAATGATCATTTTTTGTGCTTCTGGTTTTGTCGTAGGTGAAGATGTGGCTTCCTCTCCTGGCATTGCATCTTGTGAGGCGTTTTGCATGTTTGATCTTAACGATACAAGAATCAGTATTGGTGGTGTTTGCTTGGAAATTGTAGTATTTCGCTCTTGCAATGCTGGTGTTGTTGAATTATCAACAGTTGGTTTAGATTCTGTTCGTTTGTTTTCGGTTGCTATTCCAAGGGTAGTAGTATTTGTGGCTAAACAGGGTGCTAAAATGGATGTATCTGATTTATCTAAAGTAGAATTTGTTGGATTTGATTTTCTCTTCAATATAGTGGCAATAATTCTACATTCTGGAACAGTAAGCTCTTCCTCGTTAATATTTGAATTTGTTTGCTTGTTTGATTTGGCCATTGGATTACTAGGTGAATTAACCAGGATTGTAGAACTGGTTGTATTAATTGGTTGTTCCGATTTAAATTTTACGGTACTAGTTGTTGCCGAATTGGTTGTATTAACTACTTTTGGCGAATTTATTCGAGGTCCAAATTTACAATGGCAACGATGCCCTGATCTTACATTTATGGTTGATCGGTTATCTGAATTTTCATTCGAAATGCACTCGTCACCATTTCCATATGATCTATCCTGTGCTGACAACTCAGCGTATCCATTTTCATATTCTGATCCATATTTTACTCGATTTGGTTGTCTTTGAAGTGTTCCATCAATCTGTTCAATTTCCTTAGTATTCTGCAACTGAGAACTACCGGTATTATGTTTTTCATTAGCATATTCATTTACACCCATACACCCACAAAACTTTTTATTTACTATTGGTTTAATAGTTTCCTCTTCAGTGTTGTCACTGTAGTCGGCTGAATCAAATGATTCGGTTTGTTTGGCTGTCCGCCTTCTGTGTGCGGTGAGTAACCGTGGTAAATTGGTTATTGAATCTCGTTTCTTGTGCTGTATTATTGTACCAATTGAATTTTGTGGAAATTTGGTAAAATAATCGCTATTTGTTACACATTCTTCGGAGGAACTGTCAAATGATTTTCCCGATGGACATTTTAATTTCATTTTAAAGTATTCCCCGTCTTTATTAACACAGCACTTGTAGTAATAATTTGGATTATCATCTGTACTGTAGGTTCCAGGAGTATCACATGGTATACGTTCATTTGAATTTACGTATTTTCTGGTCCGTATTACTTCAGTTGTCGGTTTAAATCGTTCAACTGAATCTAATTCTTTACGCGTTTTCATGGGTGGTGCACATGTAACACGTTCAACACAAGTTCCTGTGGTCGAATTAAATATAGTATCGCCCGGACATTTACAAATTTTTTGTATAAATCGACCACGCAAATATACACACGTGTAGTAGTAACGAATTTTGCCTTCAATTGGAAATATTCCTGATGCAAAACATTTACTCACATTAAAATTGCGTTTCGGTTCGTCATACTCGAGCGGTGTCGTTGCGCAATTAGCTTTTGAGATACAACATTTAGAGGTATCGTTGTATATTTTTCTATTTTGACATCGCCCCAATAAGATCCGGTTTGGTTGGCAAATGTAATAGTATTGTTTATGACGTGGATGCTGCTTTAGGCCTATAAAGTTATTTTTACACTTTCGATTTGCCTTAATTTTTACAAGCTTTCCGCCTCCGATTAGTTTAGTTCCAGGTTCATCGCAGAATATATCAATATCAGTGGTATTTTTGATGCTACTATTTGAATTGTCCTCGGGCGATTCATTTGCCTGTGATGACGAGTATGCATAGCTTTTGAATGACCTGTGATATGGCCGATTCCTGTTTAACTGTGGGAAAAAAAAGAAAATATTAAAACGCTTGAATCACGGAGCTGTAAATTATGCCTATATTAAAATTCAAATTAAGGTGACAATTTTATAAAATGCTAAATGGTTGGGTCGTTTTGTTGTAGAGGAAGAGTTTTTTTATTAAGTCAGCTATTATTATTATTATTGGAGGGCCATGCGGGCGATTAGCCACTTCGCACTGCGACCTAAAAGATCTATTGTGCTGGACCCTGCTTAATTATCAGTCCAGTCAATATTCAGGTTCTTAATGAACCTGACAATACTGCCTCCCGGTACGTGATAGTATACTATCTGGGCTTATTGCTTTCCCTCCTAGATG
The DNA here is from genome assembly GCA_958295665.1 of Tipula vernalis. Lineage (NCBI taxonomy): Eukaryota > Metazoa > Arthropoda > Insecta > Diptera > Tipulidae > Tipula > Tipula vernalis. Next base: position 43,659,371 of record OY282560.1, read on the forward strand.
TTTACTACAGCATGTAGTTCCGCTAGAAAGACGGTAGCATTGGAGCCCAAGGACCTCGAGAGGGTTGTCCCTCTCCCGTATATTCCTGCTCCTGCCCCGTATTCCGTTTGATTTTACTCTTACGAGTTGCTGGGAATTGCAAATCGTCTGTAGGTCACCCAGCTTTACTACAGGAAGGCTAAATAAAACTGGAGGGTGCCTGGTATCCAGAGTCCGCATATTTTGGACTGATTAACCTATCAGCCATTCATCCATCGGCATATGCTGTTCCACCTTATATTAGGTTTATTTTTGTAAAGGTTTTCTCCTTTAGCGCCTTATTTTAGCCTGTGCCAAATGGCCAAAAATGTGCCAAATGGCCTTAGTTACCAGTAGTTGCCACGAGGAGGCAGTACGTACACTTGCGAATTGTGAACAGTTTACCTCTTACACAATTGTACCCATCACGCAGCTGCCTATTGACAAGACCAGAACATCTCACGTGATGCGCACCCTACTGGAAGGTTACGGAGCTGGTAGAATAATCTACTCAACTTTGATCCCCCCCCCCCCCCCCCCCCCCTCCAATAGTCACCAAACCACCTAAGTCAGCTATATATATGGGGCATTATATATATGGGATTCACTCAAGCCCGTTGCAAACGTCCTATAGTCCGGCTATTTAAGTTCCATGAAACTTTTATCATTTAAAAGACAATAGTGGAGCTACAAAATTATTGAATCCTAGGTTGATGGATAACAAACTGAAGTTGCTATACAATTTTGAAATGTGAGCTGGTCCACCATTCGTTATCCAACAATCAAATCAAAATGATATCGGATTACGCTTAAACATGTACCGTGTTACCACTGTGTTACTAATAACGTTTAATCGACCCGATTGATTCATCCTCGGTTACTTTTTATTCTGAAATAAAAGTTTTCAATGTTGGAGCAAAAGCACACAATCGAATAGATATGTGGCTTTCCTAGAATTTTTTGAAGCCAAACTTCAAAATTCTTTAAATTTTCCATAATCGACATAAAGTTATTAAATTTCAAAATATGTTATGTATATACGAGTACATATACGATTAAAAAAAAATTCTTTTCTAAAAAAGTTTAAAATTCGCTTCCTTGATTCATCATTGGGATGTGCTGCGACTATTTCATTGATCATGAAATATGTTGGTTAAGTCAGATTCCAAATTTCAATGAAATTGGGCTATGATGGTGTTTCTTAAATAAAATATAGATAAATAGAAACCATAAATCCATAAAGATTTTTACACACGTATCCAATCCAAGCTTTTAATACATTTCCAGCAACAAATGGAATTCGCACGCTTGCCAATGAATTTTAGTGAAATTTTATATCTGAGTTATTAAGCCGGTTCTACAAGTAGCTCCTAATATAAAATCGAGATACTCACGCTTTGAAGGATCTGGGGTCGGATTTCTTAAATATAATAACGCCCAAATTGAAGAAATATTGCAGAACACCAGTAATGATATTATGGTCGGTACTATTAATCAAAAATCAAATTATTTTACCAATTTTTTTTTTAACATGGAGAACCAAACCAGGCAGAGATTAGAGATATGAATGAAGTATATAAAAATGTAAATAAAATTGATAATTTCCGGCGCTAAAGAATCCTTTGGATTTTTAGGCTGATGTTGCTCTAAATCTAAAATTATATGCACCAAGATAGTGAACCAATTTGTTGATGGGTGATTTTAGTAAAATTTGAAATATTTTATACACCCAATAAATAGTTCCTAATATAAAACCTAAAAGGAATATTTTGCATTACTACCCTTGTAGTAAAATTATAAATTTGCGAATTTTATAGGAAATCAACATCAAAATGAATAAGTCGGAGCTGGAAGCTATATTGAAATCGCTACAAAAGCAGAATAAAACTTTTATGAAGGAAGTCTTGGCCGAACAGCAACATTTTTTTTAAAAAAACAGTTACACCGCCGGTTGAAAATATTAACGCTACGCAAGCGGTTCCAGTATTTCATTCCTTTGAAAAGGAAAAAGTCACATGGTCAAACTATGTGCTACAATTGGAACAACATTTTGAAGGTAACAGTATAACGATTGATAAGAAAAAACGAGCATGTTTTTTATCGTGGGTAGGCAACGAAACAATTGAATTATTACGAAAATTGTTTTCGGAAAATCTGGTGAGTAAAACGTTTAAAGAATTGACTACAAAATTAAGTGAACATTTTTTGGCAAAGAAACATGTGCTTGCTGCTCGATGTCAATTTAATAAAACTTTAATGAAATCTAATCAAACCTATTCTGAATGGGTAGCCGATTTAAAAGGCGCTGATCGAGATTGTTTATTTGTTTGTCAGAAGCCTGATTGTAACACTTCGTATGCTGATTTTGAAATTCGTGATATGATAGTCAAGCATACACCACATGATCATGTATGTATCAGTGCCCTTCAAAAAACAAATCCGACATTAGATGAAGTTCTCGAAATTGCCACCATTTACGAGTCTACTCAGCAATCGTGTAAAGAAGTTAAAAAAGAACCACCAACGTTCGTAACGGGTGACGTGAATCAAATTAAATCGACGATGAACGAAAAAAATCGTTATTTACCAAAGTCGAACACGTCAAGCAAACTGCAACATTCGTGCATCATTATCGCAGCAGCGATATACCGGTAATCAATCATGCCCGGGATGCAATAAGTATCATTTGCGTCGTGACTGTAAGCATATTAAGTCTGTGTGTGATGATTGTGGTAAGTAAGGTCATATTTCACCAGTATGTTTGTCCCGATCATCATCTAGAACAAATTCTAATATTGAAAGTTCAAAAAATAATAACAATTACGGTTATCGTCAACGTGGTAGAAGTCGTAATCGAAATAACTTTAATAACAGACCAGCAAATCAGCAAAAGGAGACAATTAATTCAGTTAGTTTATTCCATGATATAAATTCGGTTGAAGTCAATGTCATCTCATAAAATATGAATGAGTCATCCAGTAAAATCGTCGTGGATCTTCTTGTTAACGGCGTCGAAATGACCTTTCAAGTCGACACGGGTGCTTCGTGTTCATTGGTGGGACTGGATGGATATACAAAATTAGGATCGCCACGATGCCAGCCGGCAAACAAATTTTTAACATCATACGGTGGAACTTTTATCGAGCTGAAAGGAGTTACTGATGTCATCATCTCACTAGCCGATAAGTCGTTCAAAGGCAATCTCTTAGTTGTTGATAGTAACAAAGCAACAAACGTTATGGGATTAGACTGGTTTAAAGCACTTAATTTTGATATAGTGTATCCAAAAAATTATTCCAGTTCTAACAATTCAATTAATTCTATTTTAGATTCTTAAGACCATAAAAAACTAACCGAGCGAGTTAACAATTTGTGTGCCAAACATTCGAATTTATTTTCATTGACATTAGGTCTCTGCAAATCCTTCAAAGCTGAAATTGTTCTGAAGTCGAATGCCCTTCCGAAGTTTCGCAAACCGTACCACATGCCTTTTGCGTACGTCAAACAAGTTCGTGAAGAAATCGACAGACTGGTCAAGCAAGATATTTTAAAACCAGTAAAATTTAGTAAATGGGCCGCACCGATTGTACTCGTCCCGAAACCGAGCGGCAAAATTCGAATTTGCGGTGACTTTAAAGTCACTGTAAACCCACAAATTGAGATCGATCGTTATCCGATACCGCGAATCGAGGAACTCTTCCACAAATTGCAAGGCGGTAAATTTTTCACGAAAATTGATTTGACCGACGCGTATCTGCAAATCGAATTATCAGACGAGTCGAAGAAGTTAATGGTAATCAATACACCTTTTGGATTATTTGAATACCAAAGGTTACCTTTCGGCGTGGCCAGCGCACCCGGAATTTTTCAAAGGTTCATGGAAGAAGTCGTCGCGGGTGAACCTAAATGCGCTGTATACCTCGACGATGTAATTTTTTCTGGAGAAACAAACGAGGAACATATCTCAAATCACCGAATCAACCGAAATTTTTAATCGATTTGAAGAATTAGGGCTACGATGTAAACGGGATAAATGTAAGCTAGCGTCTAGATGCTCTCAAACTAATGCCGAGACCAACAAATTTGAAGGAAGTTGAAGCGTTCATCGGTAAAATTAATTATTACAATAAATTTATTCAAAATTTTCCAACGGTGGCCGCACCATTAAACGAACTTCGACACAAAAACGTTCTATTTACTTGGAGTGAACGTCAGGAAGAATCGTTTCAATCATTGAAAAAATCAATTATCAACGCTACGCGACTAGTTCATTATAATGAGGAATATCCTGTAATTTTAGCTACAGATGCTTCAGCGATTGGGATTGGTGCTGTTATTTCTCATCGGTATCCAGATGGCTCAGAGAAACCAATTGCGTTTGCATCTAAAACTCTTGATGCCAATCAACGTTCATATAGCCAAATCGAGAAAGAAGCTTTGTCAATTGTCTATGGAGTGACTAAATTCCATCAATACTTGTCAGGGCGAAGTTTCGAACTGCTCACCGATCATCAACCATTGACGTCACTTTTCAATCCGAATAAAAAGTTACCTGTCATGACCTTGCATCGCATTCAACGATGGGCTATCCTTCTTCAAGGATATACGTATACAATCAAATACAAAAGTACCACACAGCATGCTAACGCTGACGCACTTTCACGATTACCTATGGGTCCGGATAAAAGTTTTGATGATTACGAATCAAAATTATTTAATGTTCATCAGATCAATCAGGAGATCATTAAAGATTTTCCAATAAACTCAAAAGTGATCGAAAAATATACGTCAGAAGATCGAATTTTATCGAAAATTGTCTATTTTATTCAGAACGGTTGGCCTGAAAAACTCCAAGAAGGAGACAAAACTGATTTAAAATCATATTTTGACCGTAAATTTGCATTTTCATTACAGAGCAATATCGTTTTACTTCAAACAGATTATACCAGAGTTGTCATACCACAAACGCTCAAACGAAACATACTACAAATGTTGCACGAAGGACATTGGGGAGTCGCAAGGATGAAGCAACTTGCTCGACGATACTGCTGGTTCCCAAACATGGACAAAAATATTGAACAACTAGTTAAAAATTGTCAAATATGCCAAGTTGCCTCCAGTAATCCGAAAAGGGATTTTTCTAGTTGGCCGATCGCCGAGAAACCTTTGGAAAGGATTCATATAGACTTTGCTGGACCATTTTTCAACAAAATGTGGTTCATTTGTGTTGATTCTTTTTCAAAGTATCCGTATACGGTGGAAATGGATAATATTTATTACGTCAACAACAACCATTTTGGCTTTACAAAAAATCTTTTCAATAGAAGGATTGCCTGAAACCATTGTATCCGACAATGGACCTCAACTCGTATCCAGTGAGTTTGGGGAATTTTGTAAGCTAAACTGAATCACTCATTTGGCAACCGCACCGTTCCATCCAGCATCAAACGGACAAGCTGAGCGTTTTGTTAGAACGTTCAAAACGTCATTTACAAAAATAATTTCGGAAGAGAAAAACAGTCAATTGGCTTTGCTGAAATTCTTATCAACGTATCGATCAACACTTGATGCTGCACTGCTTCACGGTAGACAACCTCGAAACCTACTATCGGTTTTGCTATACCGAACGAACAACATAAATTCAGTAATGATCAGGAAAGCAAATTTCAACTGAATCAAAACGTTTTAGCAAGAAACTTTTCAAGAGGCGTCAAGTGGGTTCCAGGCCGAATATTCAAAAAGATGGGACGAAAAATGTTTTTGGTCGAGACCGAAATCGGAGTCTGAAGAAGACATCAAAACCAACTTCGTCATAGCTGTCTTAATCAAACCCATTTATCTCATCCTAGCTTGGATCAGCCGAACCTCGATGTATTTGTTGAACTCTGACCAACAATCATCGTCGTGTAGTCACCAAAAACACACGCCGAGTCAGAGAAGATCTTGTTTTACTAATAGCCAATCTCCAAACAGTAATGGTCAAAAATTAATTGATCAGTTAACGTCAGATGTTGTTAGTCAAGAGCCTGTAGTTGAACCAAGTTCGAGTTGTTCAATACCACCACATAACATTAACCAACCACAAACGGGTCAAGCCAGGGAAGTTTCTACACCACGAAGATCAGAACGTAAAACAACTAAAACTGTTAGATTCCAAGCTTCCACTGGACGTTGATCATTTAAGAAGGGAGAAATAATAAAAGTACTATTTTTATATCAATCTGTATGATTATAATATTAAGTTATTCTCTCTCTTTCTCTTGTAAAACAAATATATTTTGTCAATTGTTATTATTACGTTTTCACTTTTTTTAGATCGTACATGAGTGCGATGATAGAAATTATATTCTTAAATAATAAACAATTTTATAACGTTCCTGAATTACCGTTTTTATTTATATATAAATCGGTGCACGTTGAGTCTAAAACATTAACAGTAAATGCTCTCAGTGAATTTGTAAACATGGAAAAAATTGGTCAACATTATGTGATACAATACTTTCATATTTGTAAGGTCCTCAGTCCAACTAATATCAAAGCCGAGCTAGATTTTACTCTCTCTCTTCGTTTATAACAATAAATATTGGGTGACAGAGTTTAAACGAGGCCATACGTGCTACCAAGACGAACATGGCAGTGGTTGACTAAATGAGGTGGATGATCATCGACTGAAAGTGCGCGAGCTAGCAGACGTGATAGTTATTTCAAAAAGTGCGATACATCGCATATTTTCTGAAAATTTAGACGTGAGAGAGCTCTGTGCAAAATTGGTGCCGCGATTGCTGACAATGGAACAAAAGCAGCGTCGTGAGGATGGTTTCAATCGAGTGTTTGGTGATGTGTCACACCAATAAAGCCGAGTTTTTGCATCGATTCATAATCATGGATGAAACAGGGGTCCATTACTTCACACCTGATGCGAATCAACAGTCAAAAAAATGGACTGAAAGGGGAGAATCGGCTCCAAAGAAGGCGAAGACAGTTCCATCTACTGCGACAAGGTCATGGCGTCATTGTTGAGGGATGGGCGTGGGATAACTTTCATTGCTTATCTTCAAAAACGAAAACAATTAACGGCGAGTATTATGCGAATAAAGAGGTAAAGTTCGAATTGCTTCCTAACGCATCCTATTTGCCAGATTTGGTACCCTCAGGTTATTTTCTCTTACCAAACTTTAAAAAATAGCTTGGTGGAAAAAGATTTGCCAACAATGAAGAGGTGGGAAAAATGTTAAGTGCTAAAAGGAGAGGTTGAGAAATAATATTTTTTCCCAAATTTTTTTGTGTTTGCTTTGTTAGGTCGGATACTTCTGGGACTAACCCCGTATTTCAGTGAAATTTTATATCTGCGCAATTAAACTGATTCTATAAATAGTTCCTAATATAAAGTTGATTAAATCACGTCCTGAAGAATTTCTTGGATCGTATTATTTGGTGTGGACTTTGGTTTTTTAAATAAAATATCACGTTAGATATACTAAAGGGCTTCTTTTATGGATGTTTTTGATTCTTCCTGAATGAATATTATTTAAAAATGGAGGTGTGGCCAACACACGACTTTCTTTTACGAACAGAGAATTTTGAGAAATTTAATTTTTTTTTTATAATTTTTAAATTTTTTTTTTTTTAATTTTTAAATTTTTAAATTTTTTTTTTAATTTTTAATTTTTTATTTTTATTTGTTTTTAATTTTTGGAAACATTTTGTATTAAGTAGTTTTTTGTAAACCTTATACTTTTTAAGATATTTGCAAAATAAATTTTCTGGACCAAGGGAGTGGCCACTTCCGGTTAGCCGATTTGGAGTAAAATTCACTGGGACCTCCCAATTTATCAAAAAAGCTTAAATCTGAAGTTTCAGTTCGATTGGTTAAACCATCTGGGCTGTAGAGAGGACACAGACAGACTGACAGACTGACAGACTGACAGACTGACAGACTGACAGACTGACAGACTGACAGACTGACAGACTGACAGACTGACAGACTGACAGACTGACAGACTGACAGACTGACAGACTGACAGACTGACAGACTGACAGACTGACAGACTGACAGACTGACAGACTGACAGACTGACAGACTGACAGACTGACAGACTGACAGACTGACAGACTGACAGACTGACAGACTGACAGACTGACAGACTGACAGACTGACAGACTGACAGACTGACAGACTGACAGACTGACAGACTGACAGACTGACAGACTGACAGACTGACAGACTGACAGACTGACAGACTGACAGACTGACAGACTGACAGACTGACAGACTGACAGACTGACAGACAGACAGACACCATTTCGAAACCCACTTTTTCGGACTCAGGGGACCTCAAAACAAATAAATCTCTAAAAATCTCTAGGTTCAAAATTTTCATGATTACTATACTTTATTTTACTAGAGTAAAAGAAAGTAAAACCAGTGATAAAATGAAATGATAAATTTGATTCGGTGTAAACAAAGCAAATAGCAGAATTTATTGTTTTTCATATTATGCCTACTTTGAAATTTAAATGTTTGAATTTTATCAAGAAGTAAAGCAAAGGCAAAATAATTATTCATTATGCTAGGTTTACAACGACACACGATACCATTATTATTGTATGAAGTATTGTATTTACAAGTATTTTACACTATAAGCTACACTAGCTATATTTATACCACTCAATAGTTCATCGGTAATTTCAGACATTGCTTCTAGAAATCTATTTACGATACCTTACCTCTTTACTAATATGTTATACCAAAAACGACACATATAGATACATACAAAGCACCTGTAAAAAAAGTTGATAAAATCTTAAAAGAGTTATTATACTGATACCCACTTATTGTGCTACCTAGTGCGTATGTACACAAGCAGAATATTCTATTTGCTTTTCTCAATATAAACATTGTGAATGATTATGAATAGTTTGCGAGAAATGAATGATGAAGTCTCAAAATGTGTATGAAGGTTGGTCCCCGAGGATAGTTTTTACCTTTGGTATTTACATCTGAGCTCTATCAAAACCAACCTAATCAGCCAAATAACCACAAAACTTTAATTGATTGGATTAGAGACCGAATTTAAACAGAATCTGGGTAATAAAACCTTTGTCATAAACCACCTTAACTATGCGTACATTTTAACTGATCATATTTTTTTTTTCAATGGTCTTTCGATTTGTAGTGGATATTAAATTCGATCTAAGTTAGTTTACACGATACTTTGGAATTTCCTATTCAAATAAATTATAATATTAAAAATTTTTGAATTCCGAAAGAATGATCTGGGTTTTTTGTAAAAGCAGGCTTAAAGTCGTCATCGAAATATATTCAACTGATTCATTTTACGTGTCCAACGAGAATTATTTTTGAAATTTGCTTCCACTTAACGACAATTTAACATTGACGATAGACATTGAGATTTTTTTAAGCAAAAACCACGTACGCCAATAAATCTAACTTTAATTCTTCTGAAGTGTTTTAAATACTTTATAAAACCATCGTACTCACACCACACCTCCCTTTATAGTAGGTGTAAGTAATTCAGGGTAACCTTTCACTTATTTGTTTCCAATAATTAAAATATTTTGAAACTTTTTTTTTTTAAATTTCCTAGAGTAGATTTTCCGTTGATTTTGAATTGACTGTTGCCCAATTACACAAATTATTTAGATTCTAAAAAGTAACTGAGAGGTTTAACGTGAAACAATATTTGGTATATGACCTTTCATAAGAACTAATTTATTTGTAAACTAATTAGATCTATTCTACATATTTCAGTAATCATTCTTGTATACGTACAAATTTTATCATCGGCGACAAACATTATCATCGACAAAAACCAGTCTAATAAATTTATTGAATTTGTTTCAAATTCGTCATTAATTTATCATTCGTCACTTACTTGAAATCGCAAAATACAGTGTATAACAATGATACTTTTATCAGATTTCATTATCATCGAACCAGAATCGCATCCTAGTGCAATAAAGCATGCATAATTTTTTTTTGTGCAATGAAAAAAATTAAAACGGATGACTAGATGGGAATGAAGCTTTTTTATCATTTCAATTTATCACTGAGCCAGAATCGCACCCCTGGTCAACGTAAAATATTTTCCCGGATGCTCGCAGAAGTTTGGAACCCTAGAACATGTCCGGGAAAACCAAGATGGTTGAATACCGCAGACATACTTATTACTTATACGAGGGCGAATCAAAATGTCTTGCAATATGATATGAAAAAAAAATAGTGAGTGAGACAGCAATATTTTTATTTTTCGACGTAATCTCCTCAAGGTTTATACATTTGTTACATCGATCAATTAACTTGTCTAAGCCCTCTAAAAAAAAAGTTTTCTTTTGCTCCATAAAATATTCATTTACAACAGACTGTACTTCAGAATCACTGGAAAATTTCCGGCCCCTTAATTTTTTTTCAAATTGGGAAATAGAAAGCAGTCGGGCACCAAGTCTAGACTGTATGGTCGATGCGGAATTTCTACGAAGCCGCAGTCCATTAATGCAGCTTGAACAACTTTACCTTGTGCACTGGTGCATTGTCGTGAAGAAGTAAGGTTTTTTTCTAACTTTCTTTGGCCATTTTTCCCGGATCGCTTTTTTCAATTCTCGCAAAACCGCTGCGTAATAGATGCCTATGATTGTGGTTTTTGGTGGAATATAATCAATCATCAATATCCGTTCAGCATCCCAAAAAATTGTTGCCAAAACCTTACCAGCAGACGGTTGAGTTTTGAATTTCTTTGGTGGTGGTTCACCACGTTTAATCCATTGCATCGATTCTTGTTTGGATTCCGGATCCCAATGATGAATCCATGTTTCATCGCCTGTTATTATGTTATCCAAGAAGTTTTCTGAATCTTCTTCATACATTTCTAAAATCGCCTTTGAAGTTTGAACACGAATTTTCTTTTGTTGTGCAGTCAGCAAACGGGGAACCTATTGCGCAGTTACTTTTGACCTGTGAAGGTGGTCATGTAATATGGTATAAGTGGTACCATATTAAAAGGAAAGTCTCCACGCTAACCGCGAAACAGAAATACGGCAGTCCTCTAATACAATTGAATCTGCCAAAAGTATGTCATGGCTAATAGCATCTGCGGGACGACCCGGGTGGTTGTCGTCTTCTAATGACTCCCGACCACTTTTGAACAATTTTACCCACTTTGATACTGTGGAATATGATGGTGCAAATTCGCCGTAAACTTTTGATATGTAATTGAATATATAAATTGCATTGCGTCCATCTTTACAGAAAAATTTAATAACGGCACGATATTCAATTTCATTCATTTTGAATTTTTTTCAAAACACGGGCTACTAAATTGAAGAAAACAAACGAACTGTAAAATTTACATCGAATTTTGTTTCTATAAGTTTCACCGCGACAAAATTTTTTTTAAAAAAATATATAGTTGTCTCACTCACTCTTTTTTTTTCATATGATATTGCAAGACATTTTGATTCACCCTCGTATGACCTAAAACGTCTTCGAATCGATCAAAGAAAGGTCAAGCTCTAGTATTTCCGGAAGTTGGCCAGAAACATTGTTTTATTGGGTGAGATTTTTGATAATCTGAGGTGAGATTGGCGAAGAGATTTTTGATGACTGACAATTTTTTCCCTTTTATTGAAATTGACTTATTAAGGATCTAGAATCGACCCAAATTGAGGCGCCATTTCTAAAATAATGAGAAACATTAGACAAAACATAAATTGCACTAATGAGCAACTATATCAAAAGAAATTTTCTAAGCCGGCGGCCGGCAAATTTTATGTAGTAAAGAGCATATTTTAATTTTTAGAGGGGTTCACGAGCGATTCTCCTGAAACTAATTTTTCAAACAAAATTTCAAAACATAACAATCCATTTATTAAAACCAAATTAAAACTAAAAACCTTATAGACTGAAAATCTTATGATTGAAATTTTTTTCTTTTTGTGGGTATCATTCAGCATTTACTGGAATTTCAATACAAAAGATGTCGAAAGAAAAATAAGGTTTTGCAGTTTTGCTGTATTTATTTTTTCGTACCAAAATGTACAGAATTTTAGTTAATGTAAAAGTACCAAAAAAACAAAGTATGGAATGAGCAACCACGGCAGAAAAGAATTTACATTTACATCGCTCAAACCAAATTTCGTCATAATAGTTTAAGAAATAGCGAAGATCCTCTACTTGGCCATAGATCATAATTCGGGCCATATTTCATGATTCGATGGAATCCCAGTGGTTTTTAAATTTGTTTGATTTTTCCATTTTTGGCTTTAACTTAGCGCCTTACTTTTCTTTGTGTCAGGGTTTTGGGTATAAACACAATGCGATTGTTTGCTTTAAATTCTGTATATAGGCTATGTACGTTCGCTTCAACGGTCCTACTATACATACAGGCCATTTGGAATCCGAAATATAACATCCTTATCCATAATTTCCTTTGTCCCCAACTCTGGATCTTGGAGGAATTTTGTTAAGGAGTCTGCTGAATTCGTTCCAGCTTTGGCTATTTGAATGTATCTGAAGAACATTTGGTAGCTGGACGGCATTGCTCAATATTCGTTTAGGCCACATTTCGTATATTTTCAGTTCCCGAAGTGCTATTTTTACTAAGAAACCATTCCAAAGTAGTTTCTAAAGTACTAACGGATTTGGCTATCTAACAAAATATACAGTTCTTTACACTTTAACTCTATAACGTGTCTTTTTGTATAGCATTCCACCCATCACCGGCGACTTTCTGATTAATTCCATGAAGTTAATAATCGATAAGGACGTTTGGAATTTGATTTTGCATCGCTGGGAAATATTCACAACAAATGAAGAAGAATCTGATGACAATGAATATAATCATCGAGATCAGCATTGCAGTGACTCGATGACGAGGAATATTTGACGAACATTTATGTTAATCAAAAATATGAAAGAATATTAAATATAAAACGATAAATTCTTTTCGAGGTTCTGAAGAAGTGTTCATGTCTCTAAATAAAACATTTGCAGGAATTTTACTATTTTTGTGTTAAGCCTATTAACATTCAATAGATAGGCCTATTTTGTGGTATTATGACACTGGCTTGAAAAAAGTGCAGTAAAAGTAAGGAATGCGTGACTATAGGACAGAAATAATGAGATATAAAGATACAACATTGTGTTATTTACAAAAGTCAAATAATTAGACATTTCTTCTTCGAATAAAATGTCTCACTGATAATAAAAAAAACCAATTGAAATGTGTCTGGGATAACTGCAGTTAAAGTGAGCTATTGATTTTTGCTTTGTATTTGTATGCGCTACCCCTATATTGTGTATTCATTCATTCGTTCGCTTATTATTTCTCCCTTTATCGCGATACTTTTTCAGCGCTCCAAAAGTCGCAAAAAACGTCATTAGAGCTTCAAATGTTCGTTCCAAATTACATTAGCCTCTCATTAATGCAATTAATTGAAGTATTTTTAATTGTTCTTCCTACCACCCTGTCCTCTTAGATAACTAGCAGTAAATATTGTAGCTTTTAAAAGTTAATGTAAGTCGACAAAATTAATTCCGAACTACACTTGTTCACCTAAGGCAATTCCACGCACACCGCTTTTGATTTCTCCTGCAGAGCTTCTCTCTATCCCGCCCAAAAAGTTACATTAACACTATTTTTTAACAACGTTGATAAACTACGCTGGTGCGCTTGAAGATCTTCATTTTAATACCTTTAACATTAGAATAATAGAATAAAAATATTCCAACTCTAAACAAATTTGGCAAAAAAATGTGGCTGGCTCCTAGACTGCTAGCATGTGCAATGATTTTATACCGAAATTCTACTGAATAATATAATTTTAATATACAAATATTGTTTTTTATTACCTTAAACAACGCATTGAAATTTGCATGTGTCTTCAAAAACACATACTTGAAAATTTAACCTTCAGTATAAGAATTTTGTATACGCATTACACTAAATCTAAGACTAACCGTGAAAACAAGAACTAGTTCATGAAAATAAATATTGCTGCTGACTATGCAAAAGTTCGTAGTTATGTATATACAAAATTCCTCAAAATCGTTTCATTGATTTATCCAGTAAGAAAATTAGTGTTTGCTGGTCTTTTTAATTAAATTTACGACAGCAAATAGTTCAAACATGAAGAAATGTTCTTACATAAATTTATTGATCGATTTCATTTTTTTTACTAATTACTAAATACGTGACAATAACCCAAAACAACATAACTCGAGGTATGCAAATAAAAGTACTGTTAAAATTGTCTCGCTTATATTGAAATGTTCCTTTTGATGAAGTTGTTCTGAATGTTAATAAATTTGAAAGACTACATAACTTAAGTTGTTTTGAGGTATTGCATGCACATTTGTAAATTTTTTTGGAAATGCATTATATTTTAGTGTATGTTTTGTGTATTCTGCATTTTAGTATTTAAAAATTCATTTTTGAAAAAAGTTTGAATTAGGGCCGACATTAATTAAGATATCGATTTGTGGCTTGTCGATACACAACATGACTTTTTCTTGGCCTAACTTTTTATATTTTTAAAGTGAAACTCTAATGGGCCTGATTCTGGAACGATAAAATTTAAAAAGTAACATAACAAAAGTAACATACAATTTTTGGAGTCAGATTCAGGTCCAATAATTTGACCTCTAATATTTAGTTCTGTTAATAATCTCAAAATTTCAATCCCAATTTTATTTATTTAATAAAATGTAGGTTCACCATTAGCAAGCTAATTTCATCACTTATGTACATATTTTGCTAAAGTTTTGAAAAGTGAAACTGGAAAAGTTTTGAAAAGTGAAAGTTCTTGGAAGACACCAGAAACGAGCCCTGTGATAAATCTAACCCAGGTGTTTGTAGTGTTCCAATCATAGTGATTCTTTCTAAAACCTCCTTCCAAAATATTAACAAAACCAAACTTAGAAGGCTTTTGCTTCTCGTTAGCTGGAAAAAATTACAGATAGCTGATGAGTTCATTTGTAGTTTATCTTTCGAGAGATGGTTTTAGTCAGGGAAATCAGGAAAATTCATATTAGAAAATATAATACTATATCAAATGTACCTAATTACCAAGAAACTGAAGATGTTCCACAAACAGGTAACAATAATTCATTTTAACAACGAATGATTAGTTAATTAATCTGACAATGCAATTCCTAAGAAAGTATCAAACATTCTCAAGCTCGGAGAGAAGTTTTGTCCTCCAATTTCTGCAAAATCTGTGTTATACACGTCCAGATTATTGCAAATGTTGAAGGCGCGTTAATAAACAATAGTGATGAACAGTTATATAAACCAGTTTTATGCAATGAATTTGTGAATATTTTAACTAATTTAAAAAAAACGGATCGAACATAGACAAATTTAAACGGCAAATGACATAAGTTTCAAATCGATAAGATGCTCTCGGCTTTTTATAGACAAAATATATTAACAATAATGGCATTTACAACATTTTTTTATTGGTTAATCAGAAAAAAATGAAGGTGCCTATCATTTATAATGTACCTATCAAAAAAGTATAAATATAAATCCCCCCGTACTTTACCCCAAGAGCTATACAAAATGTATAACCCTGAACAAAAAAAAAAATGAGAACTTTCCGTGAGTTCATTGTGTTGGTAGTTTGGTTTCGTACTGAAAAAGTTGGTCTAATCATCAGGTAGCTACGACCAAACTACAAACAATTCCTACTTAACACAGATAGTGTCAAGTACGAACGTACTTATTTAGCGAATTATATTCACTAAATCCAAAAACTGAAGGAAACCCCTCATTTCTGTGTGTTTAATGCCCACGCAAATAATTAAGAGAAAGAGAGACATGAGAATACATACACAAACTTCTCTTTCTCTGTTGCGGGGTTGGTTATGGGTTTGTTGAAAAAACTCCCATCTGTCAACACATTTATACAAAAGCAACCACATCATTTATTTGGAAAATGTTAAATTTTTTGAAAAAGATGCAAACCATCACACTCGATGCGCTTTAAAGATGATAGTTTGAATAAACAGTCGGATCGCAATCACCTTCAAAACACTTACAATAATTTGATTCACAATAATTAAATATTTAATTAGTACAGTGGTTATATTATCGGTATCCTTCTTTATGACATAATATTGTTTTTTGATATTGTTAAATCGTAAATGACATAATGTCTGCCATCTTCAAAATATTTTTTTTATTCTTTAATTTTGCTAATTTTATAGTTTTCATAGTTTTTGAGTTGGGTTTATATTGTTCTTTACAGTATTTTATGTCCTTAAAAAAAATTTAGAAGCTCTGAAGAAGAATAGGAATTCTGTTCGAAACGTTTGCTGTTAATAAACGTTTCTGAATATATAGGTTAAAATACCAGTGTTTCTTTTTGTTTTTTTATTAATTATTAATATCAGTATAGAGGCTCTTTTAATGTAATACTATTCCAGATTAATGTGCGTTGTACTTGAAGCATCATAAAATTTAGGCCCTAAAATTTCTGGACCTCGCACGTTTTAGAAGGTACAATTTGTGAGGTCTGGTTCTTTTTAGTAAGGCCTCACTGGGCTGGACTTACCCATATTGTGTACATACCTATTTATTCTAAAATAATTCAATAGAATATACTTTAAAAATCTCCACTTTTTTGAAATTTCGAATGGAACTTGTTGTTGTTTTCACGGAATGTTGGTAGGGAAAATTATACAAGCGTAAAATATTATTTCGAGTCATTCGGAATTTTAGAAGACCCACAACGCGGAGCTATGAACTTTCTAGAATTACAATGCAATCTATACCACATAAATTGAATTAAAATAAATGAGACGAAAATGGCTATAAATTGCCAGAAATAAGAGAGAAGCAAAATGACTACACCAACACCAAATATAGACGAGAGTGCCTTTAACCTCAAACACCAAATAACGTATATTTTACACTTAACGACTGAAACGGTCATAAAACGGCTATTGCGAATTGTACATCAAACATTTTATACCTAAAATAAAGATAAATGTGAAATAGTTTATTGTTTAATTTGTATTCAACTAAAATATGCGCTTGACCATGTGCTTGACCGTGTGACGTTCTTAATACGAGTATCTTGCCGCCGTTGAAAAAATAGTGGAGACAAAAAACAAAAAAATATTAATAACGAATTAAATTCCTCACATCTTTTCAGAACCTGCAGCTCTAATGGGGAACGCTGATTAGGAGATTGTGTTGTCCTGTGCGCCTTAACAATTTGTCATAAAAAAACTAACTAACCAATTTACTAACTATCGACTGCATAGGTGGCTGAAACCGGGTCGAGTCTCTAATACTAACATTTCTTTCCTATTCCTCGGTCTTGTTGTGATATGTAAGGCGTATTCCGGGAATCTTGCTTGCTCTTACATTTCAATCAATCCATCAATCAATTTTAACTGATAAATGTTTATTTTGTCAGTCAATTGGGATAGTCAAATGTAAGCCAAATCGAGAGACAATAAAGAGACAGAATCGACTGTAAGTTTCGTCCATTTCTGGACGCTTAAACGGCTGAACAATTGATCGACATTTGAGTTCTTTCATCTCTTTAATGGTCGAATTGTCAATACTCGAAGTCACAGTCATTTCCTAAACATAAACTAAAAATTGGGGTTCAGAGGTATATTCAGTATATTCCGGAAAGTGAATCATCAGATTCCACTGAAACATCACCGGATTTTAGTCCATTTACGCCATCTGTAAAATGGGGTGGGGGTGGGGGGAAACAATGGCAATTTCCAGAATAACACGGTATAAATAAAACCGAGATTAATAAGGAAGCCGGCCTAAAAGAAAGCATTCCGAACACGAATATTTACTACTCGATGATTGTGGATTGAAGTGGAAAATTCTGGGGTTGCTCCAGTAACAAAGCGGCAGTACACTGATATCTTCAATAATAGCTTTAATATATCATATTTTATACCAAAGAGTGCACTTCATTTACAAATCAAAACATTATCAGAGAGGAGGGTGAATTTGCGTATCATTTAAATGAGGCAAAATTTGCAGGATCTATGAAGGACCAAAACAAATGAGAAGCTTTAAAAGGCCATGGCAAAATCATTACAGCAGTTTTTGATTTTGAGAAAATTTTAAGGTGCTCGAATTTCGAGATTTCGAATTTGTATTATAAGCGAAATTTTAATTACTCTAACTTTACGTATACAAGCTGAATACAAAAGAAGTTTACTGCTTCGTTTGGCACAAGTGTATTGCAAAGCGAGAGCCAAGCGAAGTTGTGAGCTGCTTAGAAAAATTTATTCAATTTGAACTAAACAAAAATCAAAATTTTTCGGAAATTACGTCTTGATCAGGTAATTGTTATCACCAAACCAAAATTAAAATACTAATTTCTTTCTATACGTGCGGGCAAGAGTTGTATGAAATTATATACGATTTGCTAAAGTTGCCGAATCTTTCTATCGAGTAATAGATAAGTCTCTCACGGATTTTTTTAACTTCAAACCTTTAAGCAAAAAAACAAATTTTGTTCGTACTAATTTCTAATCCACTAATTGTTGGATATAAACCTGTTTGAAATAATTTGGAACAGCAAATCGTGTTAGTCAATGAAAGCAAAAAATCGAAATTCGAATTGAAAACCACTTTAATAATTGATAGTACGTTCTGCTCAAGCCTAATGTGCATTTTGAAATACACCCATCCCTCGATTTACGAAATCTCTCTTTATAAATTTTCGTAAAATTGACGAAAAATTGGGTTAACGAAATTTCGATTTATGTACAATTTTTTGGAAAGAATTAATTCGTCAAGCGACGTAGGGGTGTAAATCGAAATTTCGTTAATCGAATTTTTCGCAAATTTTCCGAAAATTTTTAAAGAGAGATTTCGTAAATCGAGGGATGGGTGTACATATTTTCAATTAATTTCAAATCAATAGGTTGAAGTCTCCTGTAAAGTTGATGTTTTCACTTGTTGAACTTCTATTAATTGAGTGGTGCGTAAGAGTTGATAAATTATGTTTAATTTAATACTTTTGTACTGAATACAAAAGTTATTTCTTATCTTCTGACAATTCCAAAATGAAGCAATTGGTGTATGATACGTATCAAATAAGATACGAAAATTATACCCTGCAATAATTCCAAATGACGTGAGAAAACTGTGTCTGTCTGGTTGATTCGCTTTAGGTACATTATTCACTATTCTGAATTTCCCTTGAAGAAGATGTTCCCAGCATAAACCAACGGATGATAAATGGTAACTACAAATTAACAGCTTAAAAAGTTTCATTTCTTTTGCTGATTCGAAATGAAAATTATTTCGAGTGATTTTACATTTTTTGGGAAGACACCAAAAATTTTCACAATTTTGATTGCGGTTGGTAAATAAAATAAAATTAATTGAACACACAAAAACGAGTAAATGTATTAAAATTGAGTGAAATTTTTAGTGTAAATTTCACTCAACAAATTTTTCTCGTAATAACAATTTCCACTCAATTTTTTTTTCACTCAAAATTTTTGCAGCACATAACGAAATTATTCGAAGGTAACAAAAATAATGATAATGAAATATGTTCATTACCAAAAAACGAATTAGTCAGAATTGTGATTTTACGATTCTTTGAAATTATGGAAGGTCATGATTTTAATGTGAATACATAGTATGTACGAGTATAAGCATATTATAAATACCTACATGATATTTATTGTCGTGCGCACTACCACAAACACTTAATAAGCAATTTGTTAAAATAATTGTCACTAAAATAATCACTAAATTATTTATAAGTAATTTCATATTGCATATATTTAAACACTGGTCGCATAATTTAATAAATCCATTGTTGAGTTTAAATCTCTTATCCCTTTTAAAGGTTTATTATTAGATAATCCCAATGTGTCGCTTTTTCCACTTCAAATTTAAAACACTTTACAAAAAAATTTTTTTAACTGATTTTATTTTGTCGAGTGCTTCACCTTTTATAATCTTAGTTATTATTTTGGTTAAATTTTTGTTTATAATAAACAGTAAATTGTTGTTAAATAAGCTATTTTACTTGGAAAATAATTTAACAGACTACCTATATCGGTGAGTCGGTTCTATATATACGAACAGCGAAAATAGAATATAAATTTTTCTAAGCTTTAAATAATTCAAAACATTTTGTGCTTATATGTATTTATTACCAAACAAAACAACTGTTTTAGGCAAGACTGCTGTGACTTGCACTGAAAAAAATATTGTGCATTTTATTTATGAATGTCTTTAGTTAACCATAATTGGTACTATTAATGTAAATGTTTCTTCTATTCGTACTATTGATGTAAAAATATAAAATTTAGAAAAGATTCATAAAAATATGTGCATTAATAATACGAATCAAGGTTCATAAACTTATAAATGTTTAGTTTATTTTATTTTATATTTAACACATTGACATGTTGTTTGCTTGATTTTATTGTTTGCATGATTTTATTAAAAAATGAAATTTATGAAGAATTCATAACATTTATGAATATATTATTAAGATTATGTAAGAAATGTACGTAATCTTATTCTTCTTTACGTTATTATTGGGTATACCCAAGCATAACTTTTTAACGCTTAGTACTCAGAAACTACTAAATCGATTTCTATAATCGAGGCCTCTATTAAAAGAACTTTAGGTGTAAACTGCCAAACTTTTAACAGGATTATTTATTGATATTCACAGAAACGCCAATTTTTGATTTTGTTATTATGTAGTCAAATTATAAAGTCAAATCTGCGCTTTGTTGTAAAGAGTACATTAGCTTAGATGATAGTTTGTCAGCTCTCTGTAGAAGAGGTCGCGAGTTCTTCTAAGCTCGGTTTCGAATTGAAGTTTTTTCTACACCAACACAGACACAATCATCGTATTTATAATAATTTTAACAGTAGATTGAGTAATTCCGCAAATGTTAGCATGTCGACAAATAATTTGGCAGAATTTGATTTCCCATTTTTATTTATGACTGTCGGTTAGTGGCTTACCATCTTGCAAATTGTTCTGAAAGAAAACACAGTACGGTGAAATTCGATAGGGGCGATGGAAATAGAATTCTAAAAGTTCTGAGATATAGCGAACTAGAATGGAACTTGGTTATTTTTTAGCGGAGTACAATGAAATTCAACTTGTAGGATGAAAATGGAACTCTAAAATTATTTTTAGTAGGTGAAGTTCTGGAATATGAGAAATTAGAATAAAACTTAGATATTTTTTTAATGATTATTATGATTTTTGCCATGCGGTTTGTGTGTGTGTGTATTCATTTCCCAAAAAAAAGACGGTTTTTCTAAATTTAAGGTAGAAATTTACAATAATTGACATACAGTGAGGATACATACTTTCTCTCATTAAAAATCGCAGACAAGGAGAAAAAATCAAATAATTGAGCGTATTTAAATGATCGCGAGTACATCATTCGACAATAATTGTCGAAATACCCTGTTAATAAGACTGAAGGGAGGAAAGTACAACAAAATCTTTCTTTATTTTTTATTTCATTTACTTTGGTCAGAATAAAATAATTCACACGAACGACCTCAATGACACAATAATATCTTAAACCCAAAGACTTCTTATTTAAATAAATTGAACGAAATTTTTAACAAAATACACATTCGGCCTGAAAATGCACTATCTGTGTGGAAGAAATACATAGAAAACATTTTCGATGCTACTTTTTTTGTTAGTGCTTTTCCTGTTACGTAATGTAAACGAATTTGTTCGTAATATTAATGATTGGATGAATATATTCGTAGCATGTATGAAAATTACGTTGAGTTTATATTTTATTCGTGCTATATACAAATAATTTCACTTTAATCATATTCGGGACAACGAAAGTAAAAAAATTGCATTTACTTCAATATTTGCGTCCTGTGTTGGAATATTAGGAGGTATAAAATTTGAATTTAAATAAAATAAATTATATTTAAAAAAAATAATAAATTTGTGTGTATTAAAAACAGGTAAATTCCAAACAAAATTATTTTTTTCCATAGGCTGGAATTGCACTATCACTTTTCGATGACAAAGATGTTTTATCAAATATTTGATCATATTTCGTTTTACGAAGCTAAAATTGATCAAATATATCTTAGAATTTTTAAATGGAAGATTGGAGGTTATACAACAATTTGTAATATGAGTTGGAAACTAGGACCAAGTCGAAAAATATTTCATTTATTTAGATGACTGCAAGCTACCGTTCGACAAATGTCTAAGAGCGGTGGATATTTGTTACAAGTGTTTTTTTTTTATTTAATTTAAAATATCCCACCGAGGGAGAGCTTTTCTGGCATTTTGCCGAAAGTTATTTTTATAATGCCAATATTAAAATTAAAAAAAATTCATCAAAACTGAGTTTAATGCTCGAAGAGCTAACAAAATAGCCAATGTAAATTAATAATTATAATTAG
The DNA here is from genome assembly GCA_958295665.1 of Tipula vernalis. Lineage (NCBI taxonomy): Eukaryota > Metazoa > Arthropoda > Insecta > Diptera > Tipulidae > Tipula > Tipula vernalis. The sequence goes on from OY282560.1 coordinate 43,681,825, forward strand.
ATGTTATAGATTTGTGAATTAATATATTTAATTCTTATACTTTTAAAATTATATTTTAACAATACAATAAATAAGCTTTTTATTTCTTTAGCACTGCATGCGTATATGTATAAATTTTTAAATATATATATACATATACATATATATATATATATATATATATATATATATATATATATATATATATATATATATATATATATATATATATACTCCTTGTCACTTGGTTAAGGCCACCATACATTTTCAGTTTCCTTTCAAATTTTTGTATGTTGGAACAACTTGTAAAGACTACTTAGATGAAAAAGTTAAATATTATGTGTATAATTGAACAATATTACAGAAAAAATCATTTAAAACGGGATTTATCGGTACTTTATTCATTTGTTTCAAATACTAATGTAAAACGTATGAATTTTTAGTGTTTCAGTTGGATAAGGCCATTTAAGTTTATACTTTATTAGTTATTAAATTTAATTTTTTTTTGATTTAATTACGTTTATTATACTAATATTTAAATTATTAATTGAATTTTAAATTAAAATGCCCAAAGCTAAGACCCTCAGTGAAGTTGAAAGAGCCAAAATAGATGTGTATAGTGAGCAAGGGTTTTCAAGTAGAAAAATTGCAGAAAAAATTAACCGAAGTAAGACGGTGATTAACAATTACCTCTCGGATATCGAAAACTACGGGACCAGGCAGAAAGGCCGTACTTCTTTGGCTACAACAGAAAGATAACGGCGGTTAATTCTTCGTAAGGCTTCTAATTCTGGTCTTTCTGTTAAGAAAATCAAGGCTAAAGCTGAAGTTTCAGCTAGTGTTTTAACTGTTTGGCGAGTAATCACCAACAGTGAACATCTAGTGCGTCGTAAATTTAAGCAAAAGCCCGTTTTGAATGCAGTAAATAAAAAGAAACGCCTTGATTTTGCACGTACTCACATGACCTGGAATAATGAATGGAAGAAGGTGGTTTTTTCGGACGAAAAAAAATTCAACTTGGACGGGCCTGATGGATACAAATATTACTTTCACGATTTGCGTAAAGAAGAAATTATTTTGGCACGCCGTCACAGCCGTATATCTGGTATTATGGTTTGGGGTGCTATTACTTATTATGGTACTATAGATTTGGAGTTCAGAAGTATTACAATGAACGGTGAAACTTACAAAACATTATTACAAAATGTTTTCCCGTCATTACGTGAGAAATTTGGACCTAACCTATTCACATTTCAACAAGACAACGCCCCTATACACAATGCTAAAGTGGTGAAAGATTGTATTAGATCTGAAAATATCGAACTTCTTCCCTGGCTACCTTATTCACCCGATCTAAATATCATCGAGAACATATGGGGATTGCTGTCGAGGAAGGTTTATGAAGGAGGACGCCAATTTGAAACACCAGCCGAGCTTAAGGATGCCATAAAAATGGCATGGAGTGAATTGAGCCAAGACTGTATCCAATCAATGTATAACTCACTCTCCAACAGGATTTTTGAAGTTATTAATAATAATGGTGGAAATACTCACTATTAAAACCATTATTCCAATTTTATTTCAATAAATTTATTTTTAAAATAAACTGATATTTTGAATTTTCATGTGGCCTTAACCTACTGAAAATGTGAATCCGGTGTTTTTGCTCATATTTTTTTGCTACTCTCAAATAGTTTTAAATTTTTCAACTGTGTATAACGTGTTTAGTTTATAAGAATATATATTTTAAAATTTGAAAATTTTTGGAACCCCGGAACTAGCAAAAATATATAAATTTAACGTGGCCTTAACCAAGTGACAAGGAGTACTGTATTATAGTACTGTATTATAGTATACTGACATTTTTTATAGTATACTGACAAAATTTTCTGAAAAATATATGAAGCGAAGTATATTTTGTCAGTACTGGAAAAATATTTCGATTTTTCAATGCAATTTTTCAAAAAAAATTAAAAACAAAGAATGATCTGTGTCAATTCAATGAAATTTTCGATGTTTACGTTTTTACTCAGTAAAAAGTACTGCCAGTAAAAGTTTCATAATGGAAATCAGGCTTAAATCGTACTATTAAAGTTTATTTAGCTAGTTAGTATAGAGTGTAAGGGTTTACTTTCATTAATTTAATTTTTTTTCTTTTATAGTTTTCTTCATTAATTAATATTTCCTTCATTTTTTTTTCATTGACTTTCTTTATGTTTTTTTTTTATTCTGGTTGTTTTGGGTAAATAAATTTTCTTTTGTTTTCTGAAGTTTATAAATGAAATCATAAGTTCTTTTAATTTAATTTAAATGAGTGCTTAAAGAACAACGCTTAGCGGGATGAGTTCAAAGTAAGCATACCCTTCAGATAGGTGAGTGAAGAGAAGGAAAATAATAAATTGTTGCTTCCTACCCAGTCTTCTCCCAATCCTGCGGGTCAACTCGATCCACGTCATGTCTCGGGAAAATCCACGCCATTCCCTGAGCTTTAGCCAGCAATATGACCACCCCGAGACACTTAAAATGACGTGGGTATTCTATTAACTGATGTGGATTCAGAGTTGTAGTTCAAACCTAAAATAATTTAGAATGTTGAGCCGCAACTCCATTTCATTTCGTTACAAGCTTTAGCTTAAAGTATATGGTGTAAGTGGGGTTGATTTACCTTTATAAAATTGTTGTAAATGTGTAAATCAATAAAATAAATAAATATATTGATAGCTTTTATGATTTGTTCATCTAAATTGCTTTTTGCCTCATGCAACTTTATTTGTATTCTAATGTACAACCGTTTTTACATGAAAGCGCATTAGCAAGGTTTTTTTTTTGAAAATTCATGGCTGGGCGTTTCCATGAAAAGTCGGTGTTAATAAAAATTTATGATTGCTTTATTTTTTGATTTATATACTTATAAAACAAGGCATTTTTGATATATTTTCCATTACTCTTTTGAAAATGAAGCCGAATACGGTTCGAAAGCTAAAGAATATATGTATATATATATATATATATGTATACATATATTCTATAATTTACGAATTTATTGATCAAACCCCCCCAAAAATTTACATTCCTATTATGAACCACTACATAAATATTATGTAATTTTGTCCACCAATAATGAAGCCGTTCCTACATTTTATAAATTATTTTCATTATATTTATGAAAATAATCATCAGATTTGTGAATTATTCATAGCCACTGAATGTTGCGTTCTTCCTATATATAGTATGAATAATTTTGTAAATATATTTGGGTTTACATACATAAAATGAATTTTTGTACTATATGTTTGAATTTATTCGTTAATTCAATTTATCATTTCGTAACTATTATGAAAAAGTTCGTTAATTCAATTTTTTTTTTCGATAACTCAACAATTTCTTACGTTAATAATAAGAATTTGTTCATCGACAAATGCTTTAATTGCATTAAATCAAATCATAAATATTACAACGTAAGTTGTCAATTTTAATATAATCAATTTTATGTGTTTCACTATATTAATGTTTGATTTTCGTACTATTAACGAAGGGTCGTGTTGGCTCAGTTTTAACGAATTTTTCTTACTATTAATGCAGATTTTGTCTGTAATGATGTAGAATTTTTTTCAGAGTGCACCAATCCATTTCTCTGCGGTAACTGTTTGCCTGATTTTCCTGTCTTAGGCAAGACAGCTGTGACCTGCACTAATCCATTTCTCTGCGGTGACTGTTTACCAGATTTATCAGTCAGTCCTGTCTTATTAAGGCCTTCGGCATCGCCATTCATTCCAGTGTATGTACTTGCAGTTTTTTTGTCAACATCTTTTTCCTCCTCGAAACCTTTATTATCTTCATTTCCTCGAACTCCCTCAGATTCATTGTTAACATTCGATGCGTTATTAGTAGGCTTAGGATTCTTAGGTAAGAAATGTTTTTTTTTTGGAAATCCAAACCAAAAATTTGTTGGATAGTTATTCTTTTTAGAACAAATAAAAGCGAATGAGCCCTATATGTTACCACATATTTTTAAATATTTTGGCATAATCACATATTTTTACATATTTCCACTTATTTTACGTTTTATCACGTAATTACGTAATTCGACTTTCATAGCTTAAAATTTGATTAAGCAAAATATTTTATAAGCCAAATTTTAAATTTTGGCCAACAAATATTTGTTTTAGAATTTAAAAACTATACTTTGGCTTAAACTCAGCTAAGTTAGATCAATAAATTAAGAACAAAACAAAGGTCAAATTAAAATACATGTCTAAATAGTTTACTTCACATTATTTGACGTTTCAGAGTTCTTCTAGAAAAGCAGATTTTCTGAATGTGGTTTTTATTCCTTAACGTATGTGCCAGAATTCAAATTTGAATTTTAGTAAAATATTAAGTGCCGAGAAAAGTTAACATATTGTTTGTCAACATACGTTTGTCAAGATACGTTTGTAAATTTCAACATATCGAATATAAAATCAGAATTTCGAGCAAAAATCTGAATGAGAATTTGAATTCCCAAATTTAATTTAATTTAATTTTACTTCTTTTCAAAATCTAATCGTAGTTTTCAGCAGAAATTTAGCTATAAATAACCTTTGAATTCCAATCTTTGAATAAAAATTCCAACCAGGGCTTGACTAAATATTGAGTGGTTTTAAAAAAGCTTCCGGTTTCAAATCCATAAATTTTCAGTTTGAAATTTAACAGATACAATTTTAATTGAGTTACACTTCGAACCACGACACCTTTCAACATTTTGAGTGAAATTTAAAATAGAAATTAAGAAAATGTTTCTGGATTAAACTACAATTTGCATGGAATTTAAATGGTTCAAATTGTACAGTGTTACTTGAGTTAAAAATTGATTTAGAAATTTAGATTAGAAATTGATTAGGGCATTCTACTTGGCTTTGAGCAAAAATTTGATTGTAAATTTGGTGTTCTAAACTAGATTTAAACATAATTTTAATTGCAATTACGTAAGAATTGAGTTGCAATACGAGATTTGATCTCAAAGAACCAAAAAAATTTCCTCAGAATTTAGTCTAGAAATTTGTATCGGAAATTTTGAGTTAGGTTTGAATTAGGAACTTAAATTTAAAAAAATGGTTTTAGCTTTTCAAACCTAATAAAATCTTTGGTCAAATTATACAATATATAGGAATTGTGTTACAACTCAAATTTTGATTTCACAAAATTTTGAGAGAAATATAAGTATACATTGCACAATAGATTTACTGAGTGGATTTTCAATTAGAAAACAAAAAAAAAATGAGAGCAAATTAGGTGGAGGAAAGAATAGATATGTCAAGGGAACACTGGAAAGTGAATTAAACTGGAAAAGAAAATGGTTTTTATGGATTCGAATAAAATCTTGGATGCATCCAGAATAAACTTAGGTTACAATTCCATCTGGATTTGAATCAACTTCGAGTGACATTTTAATCCGAAATTGAGTTATTCTTCCAAACTGTACTTGAATGTTGATTGTAATTTTGACCACGCTCATTGAATTAAATTGAAATGAAAACTTGAGTGAAATTTAAAGTTTTAACAATTATTTAGGTATTCTGCTAATTAATTATTGTAATTTTCCTTTTAATATATAAATGGTATTCACTCTATAGTAACTTAGTTTAAAATCAAAATGAGTTCGAAAAAACTAGGATTTTTAGTTCCAAGCAGTTTTCAATGTTGAACAAAATGATAAATGGAATTTTAAACATAAATCTAATCTAGATTGGCCAACTGCATTCGACAGAGAAGAAATTAATTTAGAGAACGAAGAGAAAAATTAGCTTGAATTCTAAACTAGATATAATGAATTTGAGTGGAATTTTAAGTAGAAATTGTCTTCTTTATTTTGCATTTGGGAAACACATTTTGAAAACAATTTTAGCAAAATATTTAATGCTCTTTATGTGACTGACTTAAATTCTTAACAGGATTTCAACAAATGTTTTAGTTCAACTAGAAAATCGAGCAAAAAACAAAGAATTTTGTTTTAAAATAGAAGCATGTCAATTTTAAACCGTAATATAATAAAATTTTAAGTATGAACTTACATTAGAAATAGAGTTTAACTGACTGCCTTTAGTAACAGTTTCAGTGAATTTTAAAAATTTGGGTAATTATTCGAGCAACATTTTTATTTTGAACGGGGTAAAACAAGATTTGAACAAAGTTTGGAGTAAAAATTCAATTTCAATCCAATCGAGAGTTTAAACAAAAATTTGGATGCAATTGAATTAAAAAATATTTAAAAAATGAGCTTGAATACCAAATTTAACTAACGCGAAATTATGGTTGCAATTAAGCTAGAAATTTTGTGATATTTTGTTTACAAATAGTAAAAATTCCAACATAGATTTGTCCAAATGTGCTTGATTAGAAATTTGGAATACAACTTCAGCTTTAGTTGCAAGTGCATTTAAGAAATTTATTGAGAATTTATTTGAGTGTTATTAGAAATGCTGAGTTAAAGTCGAATTTAAAACTCTAGTTCGGATCAAAAGGTTTGTTAAATTTGTATCAGAATTTTGAGCAGAAATCTGCCGTAATTTGAATAGTATTTTGGACTTGAGCAAAAACATAACTGTAATTTAGTTTTTAGTTTAAAAGTTGAGTTTGTATTTCGAAATGGATTGGCAAGAGAAAAATTAAAGATTAAGTTGCAATTATAAAATAGATTTGAGCAACATTTTATGTTTAGTGAAGGCAAAATTTTGAGAAAAAAGTGTTTTTGAATTCCAAAATTTTGGTTGCAATTAGATAGAAATCTTGTGATATTTTTAATACAAGTAGGCTAAGTTCCAAACTCGATTTGACAAAATTGAAGTAGGAATTGAGTTATTATTTTGAGTGAAATTTAAAATAAAAAATTTACAGTTCAATTTCAGCTTTCATTTTAGAATGATTCGAGAAGTTTAAGTTTGATATTCGCAATTAGTAAAAATTGCAATACGAAACATGATTGCACGATGCAAGCACGATGTATAAAAGAATATGAATTCTAAACTGTAATTGGATATAATCTTGATGGCAACTTAAATTAAAAAGTGACTTAGAATTACAATTTGATTTGAGCAGAAATATCAGCGTAATTTAGTTTTTCTTAGTTTAAAACTTGCTTTAGTAGCGTGAATCGTTTAGTCTGAACCGTTATGGTGTTCTTTTGAAGTAAGTATCGCCTACCAGTCCAAATTTTTAAGTGTTTAAAAAAAATGTCAAATTTTTGGACTACTTTTCCAGCACTTTGTAGCCCAGGAGAGATAGTTTATCTATTTTTATAGCCAAAAACTTAGATACTTTTTTGTTAATGAGTGAGTTGAAATCCTCTTAAGATAAGGTCTAGTTTAGGTTTTCTTTTCAAAATATGAAGACATATTTTTCATTTTAACCACACATTTTACCATATATTTTGCAATTTTAGTTACTTGTTTTAGGAACATATTTTTGATTTTTTAGAACCTAAAAATCCTAAGCCTAGTTATTAGTTTCCGAAACTAACCGTAACCGTCGTACCGGTTTCGTCTTTATTGGCTTTAGTACCTTCGGTATTGTCATCCGTTTTTGTGGTGCCGGTTGCAGTGTCTGTTAGAATTTTAATCTCAAGTTCCTTCTTAGGCAAGACTGCTGTGAGCTGCACCAATCCATTTCTCTGCGGTAACTGTTTACCAGATTCATCAGTCATTCCTGTCTTACTGTCAATTTCAGTTTCTTTGTTCATCTCGTTACCTGTATCATCTACGTTCTTTTGATTTTTATTGGATTCATTACCAACATTAAATGTACCGTTAAAATCCAAAACTGTATTGCTTTCTTTGTTGTTATTAAGTCCTTCGGCAGCGCTATCCACACTCAGATTTAATACTCGTTTAGGTGAAACAACTGTTTTAGGCACGACTGCTGTAATCTGCATCAATCCATTTCTCTGCGGTACCTGTTTACCAGATCGTTCAGTCAGCCCTGTCTTAGGCAAGACTGCTGTGACCTGCACCAATCCTTTATCATCTATGTTCTCTTGATTTTTATTGGATTCATTTCCAACATTAGAAGCACCATCAGTATCCAAAACTGTATTGTTTTCTCTGTTATCATTAATCCATTCGGTATCGCCATCCATTGCTGTGTCTGTATATTCACTATTTCTGTCAATTTCTTTTCCCTCCTCGAAAACTTTATTATCTTCATTTCCTCGAACACCATCAGATTCATTGTCAACATTGGATGCGTCATTAGTTTCCAAAACTGTTTTGTTCTCATTATTTGGAATAGTTTGGGAAAGCCTATCGGTTTCGCCTTTATTTGCATTGTTGCCTTCGCTATCTTCATTCCAAATGTCTGTTGGAGTCTCAATTTCAGGTTCCTTATCTGTCTTTCCAAGATTCCCATTTGTTTCGTTCAGTTCCTCTGTTAGCTTCTTTATCCTACTCGAAACCTTTATTATCTTCGTTTGCTCGAGCTCATTATGGGTCATTAGTTTCTAAAACTGCTTTCCTCTCATTATTCGGAATAATTTGGGTGGTGGACGTATTATCTTCCATTCCTACAGTGCTATTCCCAATGTGTATTTGTGTCTCAATTCCAGGTTCCGTATCAGTATTTCCAAAGTCCCCATTGGTTCCGGTCTTGTAACAATCTAATGATTATTCCACTTGTTGCAGACTTCTCTAAAAGTTGTTCCACGCAGCATTTATCAGCCGGCTAGAAATCAGTGGTGGTGAGGGGTGATTTTTTGTGGACCTCAGGAAAGCTAGAATTTGCTGCATTTATTAAATAAAATAAAAAAAATGACTGTAACCTACATCGCATAACGAATCATCAGCAGAACTAATAATAAATATAATTAACCACTCATTTTATAACAAACACTGTGTCATCAAAAAAAAAACAAACCAAAATTTCCCGAACGAAAATGTACTTAAAAAAAAAAATAAAAACACTTGAAATATTTTACTAACCACAAAATTTTTTATTTTTTTTATTAATTATTCAAAAGAACGAAACCCATCACCATTTAATTTTAATTTTACCCATATAAATTTATCTTATAACTAAAAAAAAACCTCTTACTATAACCTCGCCGCGTTGCAGATCTGATTCCGTTGAATCGGGGATTTCTCGTCGACGCCGACTTACAAACATTTTTTTTTTTTTATTATTTTTATTTTCTCATTATTATTTATTGTTTTCGTTAAATTTTTATTTTTTATTTTTTGATGTTGATGGTTTTTATTTATGAATTCAAATTTAATTAATATTACTCATGTTTAATTTTTTTTTTATTTTATTGTTTTTATTTTCACATGGTTTTTCAACCCTTCTTCCTTTTTTTTTTTTTAATTTCCGGCATTTCCAATCTATAAATTTCTTCTATTACCTACTTTTATTTATTCCTAAATTAGAATTACAATCGGTCAAACAAAAAAAAAATAAAATTAGTGTAAATATTTCGGAGTGTAATTCAATTGATCGAAAAAAAAAGTTGTCGGTTATAATTTTTCTTTTTTTTTCTCCCTTAATTTGTTTTCTTGTTTGTTTCGTTCTTTGTTTTGTTGTTTGTTTTCTTGTTTGTTTCGTTCTTTGTTTTCTTGTTTGTTTCGTTCTTTGTTTTGTTGTTTGTTTCGTTGTTTGTTTCGCTTTTTCTTTTTTCTTCTAGAATGAACTTTACCATCTTTCGCAACAGTCTCTGATTCAGTTTCTTCGTCATCATAATATTCATCGTCGGTCCCAACTTCTTTATCGTCCTCGAAGTCATCATAAGATTCATTGTCAACGTTGGATGCGTCACTAGTTTCTGAAACTGTATTATGCTCAGTATTTGAAATAGGTTGAATTGTCGTATAAGTTTCTTCTCTATTAGCATTAATTCCCTTGGTATCGCTATCCGTTCCTGTAGTGTCGGTCCCAATATCTGGTAGATCTTCAAATTCAGATACTTTGTCAGTCATTGGAAAGTTTCCATTTATTCCGTCTGGACCTTTAGTTTCTGTACCAATTTCTTTAACCTTCTCGAAACTCGTATTATCTTCATTTCCTCGAGATCCATTAGGTTTATTGTCAATATTGGCGTCATTCGTTTGTGAAACTTTTTTGTTCTCCCTTAATTTGTTTTGTTGTTTGTTTCGTTCTTTGTTTTGTTGTTTGTTTTCTTGTTTGTTTCGTTCTTTGTTTTGTTGTTTGTTTCGTTCTTTGTTTTGTTGTTTGTTTTCTTGTTTGTTTCTTTCTTTGTTTTGTTGTTTGTTTCGTTGTTTGTTTCGCTTTTTCTTTTTTCTTCTAGAATGAACTTTACCATCTTTCGCAACAGTCTCTGATTCAGTTTCTTCGTCATCATAATATTCATCGTCGGTCCCAACTTCTTTATCGTCCTCGAAGTCATCATAAGATTCATTGTCAACGTTGGATGCGTCACTAGTTTCTGAAACTGTATTATGCTCAGTATTTGAAATAGGTTGAATTGTCGTATAAGTTTCTTCTCTATTAGCATTAATTCCCTTGGTATCGCTATCCGTTCCTGTAGTGTCGGTCCCAGTATCTGGTAGATCTTCAAATTCAGATACTTTGTCAGTCATTGGAAAGTTTCCATTTATTCCGTCTGGACCTTCAGTTTCTGTACCAATTTCTTTAACCTTCTCGAAACTCGTATTATCTTCATTTCCTCGAGATCCATTAGGTTTATTGTCAATATTGGCGTCATTCGTTTGTGAAACTTTTTTGTTCTCCCTTAATTTGTTTTGTTGTTTGTTTCGTTCTTTGTTTTGTTGTTTGTTTTCTTGTTTGTTTCGTTCTTTGTTTTGTTGTTTGTTTCGTTCTTTGTTTTGTTGTTTGTTTTCTTGTTTGTTTCGTTCTTTGTTTTGTTGTTTGTTTCGTTGTTTGTTTCGCTTTTTCTTTTTTCTTCTAGAATGAACTTTACCATCTTTCGCAACAGTCTCTGATTCAGTTTCTTCGTCATCATAATATTCATCGTCGGTCCCAACTTCTTTATCGTCCTCGAAGTCATCATAAGATTCATTGTCAACGTTGGATGCGTCACTAGTTTCTGAAACTGTATTATGCTCAGTATTTGAAATAGGTTGAATTGTCGTATAAGTTTCTTCTCTATTAGCATTAATTCCCTTGGTATCGCTATCCGTTCCTGTAGTGTCGGTCCCAGTATCTGGTAGATCTTCAAATTCAGATACTTTGTCAGTCATTGGAAAGTTTCCATTTATTCCGTCTGGACCTTCAGTTTCTGTACCAATTTCTTTAACCTTCTCGAAACTCGTATTATCTTCATTTCCTCGAGATCCATTAGGTTTATTGTCAATATTGGCGTCATTCGTTTGTGAAACTTTTTTGTTCTCATTATTTAGAACAGGTACCTTACCGGTTTCTTCTTTATTAGTATAAATACCTTCCGTACTTTTATCCATTCCTCTAGTGTCGTTGAATGCGTTATTAGTTTTCGAAACTGTATTGTTTTCATTGTTTGGAACAGGTTGAATGGTTGTATTCGTTTCTTTACTATTAGGATTAATATGATCGGTATTGCCATCGTCTATGTCTGCTCCAAAATCCACCGCTTTTGTGTTTTTATCATGTATGGGATCATTATCATCACTGCTTTTAACAACAGAAGTTTGATTTTCTTTAGGGTTTGTTTCTTTGGATTTGTCAAGATTATTCTTACTCTCGTTTTTGATTTTGGAATCAGTATCTATGTCTCCACCATTCTTTCCAAAGGTCCCTTTATCAACTTCAGATGCGCCATTGTCATTACCATTATTGAGTTTGCCACCTTTACCTTCGGCTCCGGTCCTAACTTTATCCGCAGAATTATTTCGCACAGTTTCTTTAGTTGTATTGGAAATAGGTTTGGATTCATTCTTTGTTTTATGATCTGGATCTTTCGAATCACTCTTCTCATTGCTCTTTGTAGTATTGAGACCAGTTTGACCATTTTTGTTATTTTTGCCGCGTTGATTGTCACTATGACTAATTTCACCATTGTTTGATACCTTCACATTTTTGACATCGTTAACACTATCCGAATTGGTAAAATGGTTAGGTCCAGTATCATCAGGTTTGTTGCCATTATTGCCACCACCGTTTTCATTTTTTGTTGTACCATCATTACTCTTTGTGTTCTGAATATTTTTGTCACTTTTCTGATTTTGATTGTCGAGATTACTACATGCATTTTTATTATTATGCGCACTGTCAATTTTGTACTCATCACCTTTATTCTGTTGACCATTGCTGCCACTGTTACTAAATTTGTCATTTTTATTACTTTTATCTTTCGAGTTATTGTCAATATTGCCACTAACACTTTTAGGTTCGCTATTTTCACCTGTCTGACCATTTTTTTCTGTTTCTTTTTCACATTTGTTGTCTTCCTTCGTACCAATGTTTGTTTCATTCTCAATCTTACTTTTAAGACCACCTTTGTCTATGTCCTTATTGCCATCATTACTTGTCTCGTCATTTTTGGTAATCTCACTGTCATTACAAATTGTGTGTTCGTTTTGACTATCTTTGTAAATATCAAAATTTTCGTCATTGCCAGTCCCACTCTTTGGTTTTCTGAGTTTGTCATTATTAAAATTGGCATACGTTTCATGTCCACCTTCATCATTTATATCTTTTACCTCATCTGTGTAGCTGCCAGCAATATAATACTCGTTAGGACGAGTCTTAGTTGATCTACAATTTGGACAATTAAACAGTCTTGAACGTTTGGTCCCAACCTTGTTTTTACTGTTAAACCAGTTTAGATAAAGAAAATCATCGTTATATCGGCTATCGTCGTCACTTGAGAAATCAATGTATTCTGTTGGCTTATAACTATAAGGGAACCTTTTAACCAGTTCCTTCTTTTTTTTCTTTATAATTTGAAAAATCTCATGTGGTGGTTTTATATCCCAATTTCTGTTTGACATACATTCACCTTCGCTACTGCAATTCTCGGGTGTACTGCAACTTGACGGTTTGTTTATTTCTGCACATTTTGCTTCGGTTGCATTAAATACATTATGGTCGGGACATTTATAATTTCTTTTAATAAAATGTCGCTTATAAAATACACAAGTGTAATAGTATCGTGTATCACGAGGATCTGGATAGATACCGGACATGAAGCATGCCGTAGTATCTGTGCTTGTTTTGGTTTGATTTTTTGTCGTAACACAAAGTTTGAGTTTTTCACTAAATTCTGATTCATTACATTTCGCTAGGATGATGCTGTTCTGCTGACAAATGTAGTACAATTTTGTATCGAACGGATGTCGCTTTAATCCAATGAAGTTTTTTTGGCACTGTTGATTTCGTTTCATTTGTATAAATTGTCCACCACCAATTACCTGATTGAATTTGCTTGAATTCACCTTTTCGGCTGAAGCATCAAAATTTGGTGTAGATGCAGCATCATATGACTGGAAGTATATAAATTAAATTCGTAATATTGTTTAAGGGACACAAAATTTGTCATATTTACATGATGTTTACAGTTCAAACAACTTGTACCACCACTCGATGCACGTATTTTTAACATAATTATGATTGTTATCACTAAATAGTTACTAGCTAATTGCATTTTGATCAATTAGTCCTTGTCACATTATTCACAAACAGCAAATTTTAATTTTGTATTTTCTAACCTAAAATATGACAAAAAAAAAAAAAAAACGAAAAATTACTTTACAGAAGCAGTCAAGAAATAAAACTTCCTTGGTTTAGAACAAAATGTGAAGGCACTCAAACAGTTTAATTGGTGAACTAAATCATGTATGTTCGAAGCTACCTCCTTTTATGAAATCGTTATCTTAAAAATTGTTTTAAATGTGCGAGCTTTACATTTGTTAGGCATGTCAAATTCATTGTTACCATTTCTAAGTTTCTTTGTTCTAATATCAAATATGTGGGCCAACGTACAAAAAATAATTGTTAATTAATTAAGCCTGATTACACGTACAGCGTGATAAATTATTGTGATTAATTCAATTGGTATTTTTATAGGTATTGTAGGTTTGGTAACAAATATGATTAAAAATGACTTGGATTAGCTTCTTATTAGTTAACATCTGGTTGAATCGAATATTATTAAACAAGTTGACAGTATGACCATATAGTTTTTATCAAGGGCCTCATGCGACAATTCACGTTGAAGCGTGTGCGTCTATATTCAATTCAACGAATTATTCCGACAGTTTGTTGTTTTCTGCCATCTCATTACACACGTTAAAGTTTGGACATCATCACGTAATTTGTTGCGGATAATATAATACGTTATTTTGCAACCTTGCGATATTTTGATATAGTTTTCTAAGAAATATTCATGTTTTTATAACTAGTGTGTGTCGGTATGTCAGGGTTTGTCTGCAAAGCGTACGTCCATATTATCGCATATTATCGCATTTTTATTGTTGAAGCGATTTGAAACCAGGAAATGCTTTTACTTAAATTTTTCAAAGTTCAAGCCATGCAAGTAAAAAAAAACGATTTTACACATCTGATAAGATTAAAAAACAAAACACAGTTCTGAAAAAGTTTTCTTGATCTGCTTACGAACACACATCCTAGTCTCATTTCATAATTTAAGAGCCTTGTGATAATTATTGGAAGTTAGAATAGCTGCAGCCCTTTGGTTTTATTACACAACAAATCTGTTGCCAGATCGTTTCGTCTGTAACACATAAAGTCAAATTAGAAGAACACTTATAACCGAATAGAGTATGTACGAGTACATTTTTATGATTTATTTTTATGTTACCTTACCTTTGAAATTGTGATGGTTGACTAGTAAATTATGAAAGTACAGTGACAGCAATAAATTTTGTATCGTTAAGCGGTATTTAAGCTTAACAGATTTTTTTTTTTTAGAAACAGTTACAACCAAAATATTCACGAGATCTTCAAATGCAGGTTTTACTCTTTGCAATTTTGCAGTAGCTGACCGTTTGAAAATTTCAATTAGTGGTCGCTTTCCTCTAACATTAGAACGTTCTGCGGAATAGTCGCAATATTTTAAATAAAATCTAAGATGAAAGCAAAGGCGATTTTATAGGCTGTACAATTTTTAAGAGCAAACCTATAATTTTTCATATAGATTTTTGTTTATCGTCACAAACTCCAACATCCACGAATTAATATTTTTGGTTGCAGAGACAAGAGTTTGGCCGAAAACTAAATAAAGTACGATCCAGCTCCACTGGAGATCATGGAAAATTACCGATTCCATCTAAGGAAATAAGCTGACGATGAATCGGTTGAGGAATTCTCTATAGCCTTACGAAAACTGGCAATCAACTGTAAATTCGGGGCTTATCTAACTACAGCTTTACGTAATCAAATCGTATTTGGACTACGCAGCGCCCGAATCCAAAGCCGCTTGTTGGAAACCGCAGACCTTACACTTGACAACGCTTTAACAATAGCTAAAGCAATGGAATTGTCTGAAAAGGGGGGAACAGAAATTCAACAGCAGAAGGAATCAATGCAGTCATTCAACTTCATTGCACAAAAAAGTGTAAGAAAGTCGAAAGTGGAACCATCGAAAAGTAACAACATGGTAGCGGAATCAAAGATGACATACAGCACAACGTCAAAAAGCTTTTGTTATCGCTGCGGTAGTAAAGATCACCGAGCCAAGACGTGTTCACACCGAAATACAGTTTGAACATTTTGCAACATTAAGAGACATCTTCAATCTGTGAGTTTCAAAGCGAGGAAAGATAGCCAGAATACAAATTACATCGAGGATGACACAACGGATTGTACTGAAGATATTTTTACTATTTCCGAATTTTCTAAACCAAGGAAATTTCAAAAATTTTTTGTTAACCTAAAAGTAAATGATATCGTTTTGGGTTTCGAGGTCGACAGTAGGTCTCCGGTAACGATTGTTAACAACAATTACAGGACGAGGTACTTCCCGGATGAATAGTTGCAATCAACAAACACAAAACTCGTGAGTTACTGTGGTACGGAGAACAAAGTGTTTGGTTACATTGTCGTGTGTGTCAATTCTGGTGTTGAGTGTCGCGATTTAAGACGTTACGTAGTCGAATCAAATCGTAAACCACTACTTGGCTGTGAATGGTTACACAACATAAAACTCGACTGGAACACAATAATAAACGGAAAGGGGGAACAAGTGTCTTTAATCAAATCAGTGGACATAAATACAAAACAGCTCAAAGACAAATATATATCGGTATTCGGAGATTCCATGGGTAAAATTAAAAACCGCGTATCCGTTTAAAAGAGAGCTCACAACCTATTTTCATAAAGGCAAGGAAAATACCATTTGCTTTACGAGACGCGGTGGAACAAGAACTCGAGGATTTGGAACAAAACGGCATCTTACAAAAAGTCGATTCAACCAGATGGGCTACACCCATTGTTCCTGTCAAAAAGAAGGGTGATAAGGTCCGCCTATGTGGGAACTATACAATTACGGTGAATCCTCGTATACCAGTCGAGGAACATCCACTTCCTACGATTGAAGATCTCTTTGCGTCGATGGCGGGAGGTGACAAATTTTCAAAAAATTGACCTACATAAAGCATACTTGCAAATGGAAGTACATCCAGATGATCGGGAAATATTAACGTTAAGTACGCATCGCGGCTTGTTCAGCCAACGAGGCTTATCTATGGTATTGGATCTGGACCAGCAACATGGCAGCGAGAAATTGAGCAAATTCTGAAGGACATCGATGGAGTATCAGTGTTCTTGGATGACATCAAAATTACAGCGCCTAATGACGAATCTCATATGCAACGACTTGAGCAAGTATTGGCGCGGTTGAACAAGTACAACATGAGAGTAAATTTCAATAAATGCGAGTTCATGGCACCTGAAATCGAATATTGTGGTTACAAAATCGATCGGCATGGTATTCACAAAATTCAAAGCAAGATCGAGGCAATTACACAGATGGCGGAACAAAAAAATAAGGATGAGGTTCGTGCATTCCTTGGACTGATAAATTACTACGGACGATTTGTTCAAAAATCTCAGCACGGTTATTTACCCTCTGAATAATCTGCTGAAAGATAAGGTCAAATTTGTTTGGGACGAGGAATGCAAAACAACATTTCACAACCTGAAAATGCTAATCCAACAGGAGATATACTTAGTACACTACGATCCAAAAATGCCGTTAGTATTGGCTACTGACGCCAGTCCAGTTGGTGTGGGGGCGGTACTGAGTCACGTTTATCCGGATGGGAGTGAAAGGCCTACACAATTTGCATCGCAAACCCTATCTGATATACAGCAACGATACCCCCAGATTGACCGTGAGGCATGCGCCATCATGTAAGGCGTTCGGAAATTCTATCAGTACGTTTACGCTCGTAAATTTATTTTGATTACTGATAATAAGCCTCTAATGCAAATTCTTTCACCGGGCAAGGGACTTCCGACATTATCAGCTACACGAATGCAGCACTACGCAATATTTCTGCAGGCATTCGAATACGAAATACAATATCGCAAATCATCGGATCATTCAAACGCGGATGCCCTGTCACGATTGAAAACAAATACAAGTATCGAACTTATCGACCTGATGGAAATTAACGCAATCGAAACGTTACCGGTGACTGTCGATCGACTACGAGAGGCTACGACCAATGATGATACGGTGAAATATTTGATCGAGGGACTACAGACAGGAAAGATAGTCAAGCCTGATCAAAGGTTCAATATCGAACAAACGGAGTTTACACTTCAGAGTGGATGCCTTTTACGTGGACTCCGAGTTTACATTCCAGAAAATTTACGACAGCAAGTGTTGCAAGAACTGCATACAGCACATTTTGGGATTACGCGGATGAAGTCATTGGCCAGGAGTTTCTGCTGGTGGCCAAAACTGGATAGCGACATTGAAAATTGGTCGAAAAACAAGATCGAATCCAAAGAAAGTTCCGACACACGTTTGGGAAGCAGCGAAATATCCATTTGAAAGGGTACATATTGACTTTGCCGGGCCATTCATGGGTAAATATTTTTTTATTCTGGTCGACGCCTACAGCAAATGGCCAGAAATACATATTATTCCAAACATTACAACGGAAATTACAATTAATATATGCCGGGAGATATTTGCGAAATTCGGAATTCCGGAAATGTTGGTGAGTGATAACGGCATATTGCATACAGCAAGATGCATTTCAATATCCTTTCTCCTGCATTTCAATATCCAGTTTGCATACCGCAAGATGCATTTCAATATCCCTTCTCCTTTCTGAGAAGTGGTCCGTTGTACCACGTCGAACCAGTTTATCGGCATTTATATTCTGACACCAAGTTTACTCGTTGGTGAAGCGGCTAATTTAGTAAAGCATATTCAAATCACAGAGATTAACTATAGTAGCACGTGGGAGAAAATTGTGCAACGCTACGATCATAAGGACCATATAATGAACACGTTAATTAAACAATTCCTTGATCAACCAAGATTACATGGAAAATCAAAGGATATTCGCCAAATGGCTGATAAAAGCGATGAAATCATTAGAGGCATAACCGCGTTAGGTCCTGATGCTGAGTCTAGAGACACGTGGTTGATATATTTACTAATTGAGAAATGTGACATCGAAACGAAAACAGCCTGGGCATTGGAATCGCACAGGAAGTCATTCCCCAAGTTGACGGAATTCATTGAGTTTCTCAATAAACGAGGCGATGCATTAGAGAAGTGTGAACCGACAACAACGAGAAGAACAGATAAACCACCAATCACCAAAGCGAATGTAAGTGTAGAACAAGTAAAATCATGTCCAATGTGCAGCGACAATCACGGTTTACACAAGTGCGCGAAGTTTAATAGTATGGAGGTGACGGCCAGAAGGGGTTTCATAGCAGAAAATGGCCTATGTTTTAATTGCAAAGGATAGTGGCATTTATCGTCGAATTGCAGATTGCGGATGAGGTGTTTTAAATGCAAACGGCGACATCATCATCTACTGCATACTGAGCCAGATGAATCCCTTGAGAACAAACCCAAACAAGAAGCAGTATCGGAAACAAACGCGAACTGTCAAGGTATGAAGACGCTTCAAATGGGAAATATCAATTCGGACGATCATACAATTCTCCCTACGGCCGTGATAAGAGTCAAAGATGTTTTGGGAAGAATTCGATTATGCAGAGCTCTATTGGACAGTGGATCACAAGCCTCATTCAGTGATTTAATATTTTTCAAGAATCTAAAGATTCCCAAAGGAAATGCGCGAATTGCAATATCAGGCTTGGCAACATCAAAATTAGTAACTGAAGGACTTGCATCAATTGAATTTATGCCAAGGCAGTCAAATGAAATAATAAAGGCAGATTTCTTGATTTTGAAATGTTAAAACATCAGAAACATAGAAGCATTCGACGAAATCGAGTTAGCTGATCCTAATTTTAACAATGCTGGGAAAATCGACATGATAATAGGAGCGGATTTGTTCTTCAGATTGCTAAGAGATGGCAGAAAATGTAAGGCATCATTAATTGCACAAAATACAGTGCTAGGCTATATAATTTCGGGAGTTACACAAGTAACATCTACCATCCTGTAACTTGGGAATTCTTCGTATGTGGCAAAGAGGCGATTTTATAATTTAGAGAAAATATTGGAAAACAATAAGGAACTTAATCATGAATATAGCCAATTCATGGCAGAATATTTACAAATGGGCCACATGCATAAATGCGCGATGGATGAATACGAAGTAAACGATGACAAGAGTTTTTATCTGCCACATCATGCGCTGATAAAACGAGATAGCCTGACTACGAAAGTGAGAATAGTCTTCGATGGGTCGTGTAAGACTTCAACCGGCGTTCCACTGAACGATACGTTTTTAGTTGGTCCAACCATCCAACAATCACTATGGGAGATACTTTTGCGACCCATAAATTTGCGTGCAGATACAGCAAAAATGTATCGCCAAATCCAAATAAACGAAGAGGGTAAGAACTATCAGCGAATATTTTGGAGAGAAAGTTCATCAGATCAGTTAAAAATATTTAAGTTACAAACGGTAACATACGGAACATCATCGGCACCATTTTTAGCCACGCGATGTTTAGTAGAGCTAGCAAAGGAGAATTTAACACGTTACCCAGAAGCTGCCAATCCGATTAAGAACGACTTTTATGTAGACGATTTGCTCACTGGCTCAGATAGTGTCCAAGGTTTAGAAGATTTGAAGAATAAAGTAATCAAATTATTAACATCAGGGCCCGAATTTCGGATCAATGGCAGACGAGAATGAGAAATGACAACCGACTAGTTGAAATAAAAAATCAAGTCATTTCTCATTATCATTTGTCATCGAACCGGAATTCGGGCACAGGTGGGTTTGAATTACGAAAATGGTCCTCCAACGTTAAGGAATTCAACGATTTAAAGGAATACGTGAAAATTGATGACAATGCTTTGACCATCAAAATACTAGGCCTACATTGGTACCCCGAAGAGGATTTCTTTACCTTCAAATCTGTGGAATTAAATACAAATCATATAACAAAACGAATCATGTTATCTGAATCTTCCCGTGGCGTACTGCAGCTATCGGGGGGGTCACAGGTGGTGGATAGTGGTCGACCTATCGATAGGTAGGTTAGCGGTGAATTAAATAAGCCGCCCCCAACCGCAGTCCAGCTGGTGGGAGAGTCTCAAGGAACTGGGGAGTGGTTAACCTCAGTTCATTAAATTCTGAGTGCCTATGATGCTCAGCATGGAAAGGCGAACAGATGGCGCCAGAAAACCATCGACCAATAACCACGGCGGACTGGGCGTCACGTCGTCTCTGCACCTCCGGAGTCTCCGCGGGTGATAAGTGGGGGTACCCTATAAACGGGTGACCCGGGGAATGGAATGGATCGCATTGGATTGGGCTCTCCATGTGAATAGGTGAATGGGGGAGAGAATGTGGGCGGAGGGAAGAGGGTGCATTGGGGCCGGGGTGCTAGCGAGCCGAATGGGCTGGATTAAGGTGTTAAGCGACCCGTGCTGATGGTCAACTAGGCTGGGGGCCCATTTAACAAAGCCCAGTTGCTAACGGAGCCCTCTGGATACCTGGCGATCTCCAGTTGTAATTAGCCTTACCTGCGTATACGGATCTCTGCGCAGGCGGACCTTTATTTCTCCGATACTCGTGGGAATCCAATGGAAAGATCGAATAACATAAAAACAAAGCGTACCGGATCTCCTCAAAAGCCGGTATCAGCGAAGGGAGGTACCTCGAACCAGACGGGTGGGGCCTCTAAGGTTGCAAAGGTGGTTGACTCTAGGGCACAAGTCCCGGGAGTTAGCGGTACCAACGCAGCACAGGGGAGTGGGACGAGAGACATTCCTCCGGCGAAAAGGCGATACAGGAATCGCCGCTCGGCATTCCGAATTCTCGAGAAGTGGGCTGCGACCCCAGAGGGGCAGCTTACGGAAGAGCAAAGAACATCAGTAGCTTGGGCAAGGAGCACTGTGGGCTGCGGAAGCTCGGAAAGGGACCATGTGTCGAAAAGACAGCGGTCCCAGGACGAGGTGGAAGTAGTCAACAGCAAGCAGGCCAAGTTGGTGACTGACAAGAAGCCGAGTTCCAACTCAGGGACAAAGCTGTTCAGCAATGTCCTGAGGAAGCATGTGTTGATGCTAGCCGTTATTGACGAAAGTCAAGAAGATGGGAGCATCACGGCGGAAAAATGGAGGTTGGTGTATAATGCACTCAACCTCGTCTTTTTAAAGGTCCTGGGTGAAAATCCGTTACCGCCCCCATCCTGCAGAGATGCGGGATGGTATCAAGTGCGTGTGAAGATGACTGCATGCTCTGACTCTAGATCTGTGGATCTTTATAAAAAGGCTATAGCCAAAGTAGGGGAGGTGTGGCCAGGCGTAAAGCTTGCGGCAGTTAGCCGGGAGGAAATTCCCAGCAGGCCGAGGGCACTTGTCTGGCTGCCATCCGAACCGACTAGTCCTGACGAGGCTTTGAAAATCATTCAGGCCAGTAACCCGAATCTTCCGACCGGAAATTGGAAGATCGTCAGGCAGCAGGAGGCGAAGGGGGCTCGAAATTATCAATTATGGTAATAAATAAGGAGTCCCTTGCCATCATTCACAAAACGAAGGGAGTAATTGACTTCGGTTTCGGGTCAATTACTCTCAACGTTTATAAGAAGGATGAGGCGGAAGCGCGTACGGGAGGCCAACCGGAGGATGGTGGCAACCCGCCCAGGGGGTACCAGCAGCATGGGGGGAGAAGCTGAGGGAAGGGGGGAGAGTGAATCCGGCGACCTCGCTAGGGCAAGGACTCCCTCGAAGTATGAGGAGGGGCACATAAGCGAAGGAGCTGGTCTACCGATGGAGGAGGATGTCGGCAGCCCGGCCAGACGGGGGGCACTGACAAGTCCCCTACAGAGGGTATGAGGAGTGGCGAGACGGGCGCATCCGGCGCATCCCAAAATACCGACAAATAATATTTCTGCAGTAGCAGGAATTTATCATAGAGGTGGGTAGAGGTTAAATGGTTATGATTAAGATAACTCAAATTAACCTTCACCATTCTAAGGCTGCTTCGGCAGTTCTACTCCTCAGGCTGACTAGTTCGGGTGAGGATGTGATACTAATCCAAGAACCTTGGATTAACAATAACAGGATCAGTGGCCTCAGAACCAAAGGGTACAAAATTATATCCTCTAGTAAGTCTGGGAAGATCAGATCTTGTATTCTTGGGAAAAATAATATTAATCTTTTCCTTCTCTCTCAATACAGCAATGGTGACACTACTGCAGTTAGCCTGGAAGTAGGCACTTGTAGATTCTGGCTAGTTTCAGCCTACATGGACCGGGAGAAGGAGGTTTCTCCGGATAACCTGGAGGAGCTGATCCGTAAAGCGGAACAATCAAAGGTAGGTGTGGTACTGGGAGTTGATGCTAATGCGCATCACACTATCTGGGGAAGCACGGACTTTAATGAAAGGGGTGAGTCACTTTTTCATTAATTGATGAGTACTAACCTTTCAGTGTGTAATATTGGGCGGCAACCCACATTTATTACTAGTAACAGGCAGGAGGTTCTAGACGTGACCCTTGTCTCAAATAATATTCTTCATATGGTTAAAAATTGGAGGGTGGATAAGGAACACTCCTTTTTCTGATCATCGATATTTAACCTATAGCCTCGATATTCACCCTGCTACCCGGGAAGCCTTCAGGAACCCTGGAAGGACCAACTGGAGCAAATATGGGGAATTATTGTAGGATTTGTTGTCGTTGAGGGCTCTGGAGCTGGAGGACATGGTGGCTAGCGTTACTAGCGCATGAAACCGATCGTTTCGTGCAGCCTGCCCACTGGCTAAGCCTAGGGGTAGGCAAAAACCAGTATGGTGGTCCAGGGAACTGGGAATCTATCGTAAGGCTTGTAGGACAGCCTTTAATAGAGCCAATAATACAAGGGAGGCTCAGGATTGGGACTCCTATAAGGAGAAACTCGGAATTTGTAAGAAAGAATTAAGAAAGGCACAAAGGAGGTCTTGGAGAATCTTTTGTGATAAAATGGAAGAGGTATCCGAAACCTCCCGCCTTAGGAAGATTCTTTCCAAAAGTACAGCTAGTCTCAGTTTTTTGATAAAACCGGACGGATCTTGGACAGCTTCTAATGGAAAATCTCTGGAGCTTCTCTTCGAGACACACTTTCCAGGGAGCTTTGAATACCTGTTGGTGCGTAGCAATCATCAGGAATCACTGTCGGTGGTCTCAGAGGATATCGTAACCAGGAAACGGATCCTGTGGCTGGTCCGGATCAAATTATACCAGCAGAACTTCAAAACAACTCAGTAATTATTCTTCCCTACCTGGAAGCTATATTCAAAGGGTGTTTGAAGCTGGGCTATATTCCTAGGTACTGGACGGAGTTCAATGTGGTGTTTATACCGAAAGCGGGGAAAAGCTCACATGTCTATCCTAAGGACCTAAGACCAATAACTCTATCGTCCTTTCTTTTGAAAACCTTGGCAATGCTGCTGGATATATACATTAGAGATAAAATAGGTGCCAGGAAGTGGGCACCGTCTCAGCATGCTTGCACAAAGGGTAGATCTGTGGACACTGCTCTGCACGCTTTGGTGTGTACGATTGAGAAATCGATTAATTCGAAAAAATTCTGTTTGGTGGCCTTCCTGGATATAGAGGGCGCCTTTAATAATGTGAAAGCGGAGGCAATCAAGGAGGGATTGTCATTTTTGGAGGTGGACGTTCCTCTGAGAAGGTTAATCAATTATATGCTAGGAAGCAAACTTGTTACCTCGAAGTTGGGGGACTCCACCATTAAGAGGCGAGTAAATTGGGGAACATAGTGGTAAACGGGTTACTACTAGAATTGGAGAGGGAGGGTATTGAAATTATCGCTTACGCAGACGACGTAGCTTTAGCTGTTACCGGTTACGAAATGGGCTGGCAAATGTGGACTTGGTATTAACCCGTCCAAGAGAGAGCTGATACTCTATACTAAGAAATACAAAATCCCGGTAGTTGTCCCGCCTACCTTAAATGGCACGAAACTTGATTTTACTGATAGAGCTAGATATCTGGGCATTATCTTAGACAGTAAGCTTAGTTGGAGGCCCAACGTTTTGGAGAGAATAAACAAAGCTACTATAGCTTTGTACTCCAGTAGGAACGCCATGGATCATAGCTGGGGTCAGCTGGTACACTGGCTCTACACCGCTGTAGTGAGACCTGTACTCATATGCGGGGTGGGTGTTTGGTAGCCAGCTCTGGACAAGGTAACTTATAAAAGTAAGATTGAGAGGGTGCAAAGAACGGCCTGTATGCTTGTTAGCGGGGCATTGAGGTCGACACTGACAAGTGCCTTAGAGGTTATGTTGCACGGAAAAACAGATGGCGGCAAATACGGCTGTACGACTTGCAGCCGTCTCTCGGTGGAGGTGTCTTAGTACAGGACACTCTACTATCGTTAGATCGTTGAAGGATGAGCTGGCGAATCTTGACTACATTAAACCTACTCTACGCTTCGAGAAGCGATTTTGGACCCCATTCAAGGGAACCCTGGAGGGATAGACCGTTATCGGAAACCGAAGCGCTGCAATTCTTCACTGATGGCTCCAAGCTAGACGGCAAAGTGGGAGCTGGAGTATTCTGTGACAAATTAAATGTAAACATTTCTATTCGTCTCCCTGATTACTGCAGCGTGTACCAGGTTGATGTCTTAGCGATTGAGGAGGTCATGACGTGGTTGAAGCATAATGTGGTATCCTCAGATGATATCGCAATCTATGTGGACAGTCAAGTGGCGATCTGGTCGTTAGAATCGGTGTCAAGCGGAAAGAGCATCGGAGACAAGCACTTGGGAAGCAGCCGCTATCCTCAGCGGGGGGAAAGGTGGTCTAACACCCTCACCTGTGTTGCAAGTAGTGATGGGCTAAATCGATCTTTTTTGTTAAAAAACATATGAGAAAATAAACAAAACAGAACGAAAAGATCGATTTAGCACATCACTAGTTGCAAGACAAGTTTGGCCAAAGCTGGACTTGGGGCGCACTAGGGCATTAATATCCCTACGCAGACGTGAATTAAGGCACTTTCTTTTTGGAGAACATGCAAAAAGGCTGGGTCTGGAGGCAAATAACTTCTGCAGAAGCTGCTTGGACGAAGAGGAGGAAGAGACGTTGGTCTACTTTCTTTGCTCGTGTCCAGTATTAGTACTCAGAAGGCACAAACACTTGGGTAAGTTCAGGATGGATTGCCTCTCGGATCTCGAAAACATTAAAGTGCGGGACGTCTTGCACTACATAAGTAGCTCGAAATGGTTCCAATAGGGGTAAAGGGGATATATTCTGTGGTATCACAATGGACCGTCACCGGTCTAAGTGTGCCTAAGCAGCCACTCCAACCTAACCTAACCTAATCTACTGCAGAACATCTGAGGTTTCTCGACAAAAATTGAGTCAAGTGATTTTTGTAGGTCTCTATTGGAAGGAAGTTTATTTCATTAAGCGGTCTTTGGAAAGAAGGAAGGAAATGGTGATGTGACGGGTCACCAAAGATGTATGAATTCTGGTGTGGTCTTGTTGGAAGACAACCCTTTTCCTGAAGAATCAATTAGAGTAGAGGTTTTAATCAATCGGTTCAACGGGCGGCAGCAGCTTGTAGAAACAACAATCCCTTAAAATCACACTAAACACATACACCATCACTTTTTTCGCGCCACTCCTAGCTTTTTCATTATTTGCAAAGCTTCACCTTCCTTCGATAATGATATTAACATTGAAAATGTTTATAGCGAGGTGATTCGAAAAAAAATGGAGATAAAATAACGAGACACAAAACTGATATATTGGCGGTAACTCGGATATTTCTTAACCGATTATGTTGAATATCGACAAGGGTTTTTATTACCGGGACCTAGACTACCATTAGAAGTTTCACTTCTACTGCGCCTGACACCAAAATTTCCAGGTAGAAAACGGTTAAACCCGCGATGTATTATCTGCGTGCATTCTAATCTATAGTTATGTTTGAAACCTGACACCCTGAGAGGTTTCTTATATCTGACCAGTTCTTGTTCGAAATAACAGACATAATATTTTAGTTAAAATACTTTATTAATATAATATAAAAAATATAATTGTATAAAATTTTAAAAACATTTATAAAAATATATTAAATTATTTTATTTAATTAAAATAAATATAAAATGAATATATTAATTAATTTATTTGACTAAAACTAAACAATAATATAAAATTATTTAAAAAAAAATTAAAATAAAATAGATCCCATAACCTGAAATGTCTTAAAAATAAATAATTAAAATATTTATTTATTACAATTCCCTACCGTACATACAATACGAGTATACCATCCCAAAATATTTACTAAATACTGTCAATTTTATTTTAAATAAATTTTTAAAAATTATTTAATATATTTATACTGTTTGTCAAAAATTTATTTAAAATAAAATTAATTATTTTTATGTTCTAATATTTATAATTAATTTAAAAAAATTGTTTCTATTATACAAAAATCAGATACAGCGGACATCATTTTAAGAGAGATAAAAATTTACAACACGAAATTAAAATAAATTAATTTTCTATTTAATTATCTATGTATGTATATATGAAATTAAAATTAATTAATGAATGTATTATGAACAGGTACTAATGAAGCTAGGCGACATATTTAAACAAAATTAAAATAAAAAAAAAATAAAAAAATTAACGTAACAAATAAATTATTAATTATATTACAAAACATTAAATGTTATTTTGGATTTATAGCTGACAAATTTTTATTTTATTAAGCTATAAAATATTATTGTTACTATAAATAAAAATAATTGCACCATTTTTTATTC
Organism: Tipula vernalis; assembly: GCA_958295665.1. Classification (NCBI taxonomy): domain Eukaryota; kingdom Metazoa; phylum Arthropoda; class Insecta; order Diptera; family Tipulidae; genus Tipula; species Tipula vernalis. The sequence continues at coordinate 43,709,147 of OY282560.1, forward strand.
AACTAAATTAAATATTTAATTAATATGTTTATTTACAAATTTATTCTAATTAAATTATCTCTTAAAAACTAATATTGCATCGTTTCTTTAAAAATTATTATTTATTTAATTAATAAATCTTATAAATTTTTTTTAAAAATAAAATGGATTGCACATACTCCGGCCTTTTTTTTTTAGTTAATTATTAATTTATAAATTAATTAACTAAATATATTAATTGCACATATTTCAACCTATGATTAGCTTGAGTGAGCGTTTTGTTTAAAATAAATTTACAAAATTAGAAAAGTATTAAAAATAAATATATATTTTATAAATAAATAATTGTCTAGTTTTTAAAAGAATTAATTTATTAATTATCACAGTAGTTTTTAGAGGTTAGATCAATATTTCGTAACCGATATTTATATCTGTTAAAATCGACTATGGCCTAACGCGCCCCTTTGTCCAAATCAATTTTTTCGCACATTTTTAAATAGCACCGAATGTGTTTCGATACTTTCGGCCCCCGATTCACAATCATTTCCATTCGTATCCGAATCATCATCATCCTCATCATCGTTCTCGGATACCGACGAAGAAATGTCACTACTGTGATATCGATCATCCTCCGATAAATATCCAGTACGTGTCATTCCTGCAATTGTCGCATCTTTTATCTCGAGTATACATTTTTGCGAAGCCAAATTTCCCGATCGATTTTGTACCGGTGTCGATTGCTTCGAATTCTCTTTCGATGTATCCACCTCTTTAATATCCTCGATCACATCGTAAATATTATTCTTGTCACTACCGCCACCATTACTACTATTAAAACTACACGATTTCTTAATTTTAAAATTGTATCGCTCATATTTGTGATACTGAAGTTTTGATTCGCTCGAGTCAGTACTAATGTAGCCACTATCCATTTCAGATCGTGGACTCAATCGATTCTCTAGTGCCTTCGCTAAACAGTCATGCTTTTCATAGAGACTGTCGTCGTTTTTGGTGCTCGACGAGCTGCCCGTATTAAATTTCGATGTTGCAATGCTCATAAATCGTTTCCATGCATTTTTTATGTCTTTCGATTTTTTAACACGATCTTTTAGGCCGAGCGCAATTTGCATCCCATTCGTTGACGGATTTATTTCGACACGAAATACTTTTGTTGTCGTCAAACTCTCATCGATCATTTTATTTGATTTTAGCGAATTATTATGCGACGAAAGAATTTCGATTTTATTTAAATCGTACAGCATATTATCATCGTTGCTAAGCTCTTTCGGATTATTTTCCTGTTCGATATTATTGTTCGAGGTGGTCGTAATCGAATGAACACTTTCATTATCACTATTTTGGTGGTCGGTGTTCGATGAGCTCAAAAAATGCTTATTCTTAACTTCACCGAGTGTCATAAAATTTTCTAAAATCCCGTATCGATTTTCCGTTTCCATTTCATTTATGAAACAACCGTTACTTTCGCTTATAATTTCTTGGGCCTCTGGCGATTTTCGTAGACTGTTAAATTTCGATAGTTTATCGACCTTTGAGTAGTCTTTATAGAAATCATTGCTTAAGTAGTCCATATGATTATTTTCGATTTGCTGGTCCGAGGATTCGTCGACAACCTCACCCTGTAGTATAGCATTGTAAATACGTTGATTGTGCTTTATGTACGATGGTGGTACAACATCTGGAGGGACTGCGGCCTTCTTTAGCGAACCGTCATTAGTTTTGCGTTGCCTTTTCGAATGACGGGCATCTAGTGTTAATAATCGTCCCTTCTCCAGCATCATTTCTGCGAACGCATTTTGTTTCTGTAGCAAGAGTAAATTTTTATTATTTTTAGCTTCGTATATTTCCCGAAGACTACTAAAACTTCGTTGATTCGTTGTTTCAACATTTTCTACGTTTTTTGGGATATCTGTACTTGAATCGTTTGTACTGTGGTTTAAGATCAGGTCACTTTTAAACGAACCACTACTTTTGAGCACCATCTGATCATTGTGCTGCGTCAATGAATGCAAATCAGGAAGTGAGGTTAAATTCTCTAGACTAGGATAATTCAAACTATCATCTTGTGTGCCATTATATAAATTCTCTTGGGATTTGGTCAGTTGTTTAGTGGTCGCAGAACCCCAAACGGTTCTATTTGTGGCCGGATTATTTTTCTTCGGCTTTCGATCTAGTGTGTCCGGTTCAAATTGGTCACTGTCTGTCGATACATCGTATTCCTGTGGACTATGATCCACTTCAATGGTCATGCTGCCCTCATGTGGCGTGTTGTACTTGACTATGGCCGGTTTTGGTGGCACGATCATTCGTAAGTTGCGCGAATATATTTTTGCCACATCGTTGTAGATCAAACTTTTTTTTATTATTGGATCAGCATCTTTACGAAACCCTTCGACTCGATCGTAAACCGCATTTCTAATTTCGACCTCTTCTTCAAGCGGAAGAGCATTACTTAAGGATGGACTCGCTTGACTTTCGCCGCTACTACTCCCGGTTTGTGGTGAATTACTAGACCGATTTTTATTCGTCGATGTTCGTTCTAAACTATCGGTTTCGTAATCAACGATCAGATAGTGTGGTGATTTACGTGAATATATTGGCGAATCTGGTTGATAATGTGGTCGTTTTGGCACCCGTCCCAGTGTATGATAATCCGGGGTTGGTACATAGGGATCATCAGGTTCAAAATTTTTTTTGCTCTTCGTTTCATCGTCGGTTAGCTGATAGTCAGGAGTTGGAAGCGACATGCCATACTGCTTATTTCGGCCTACACTTCGTAACGAGTTATTTTGTTTCGTGTAATCCATGGCCATCGCCTCATAAATCATATCGGGCATATGATGTATATTCCGAATCATATCGTAATGTTTGTTATGATCATTAGGATTTGAGAATTGGTCGAGAACTTCGATATGTTTTCGAGAACCTTTAGATTTTTGTGCGTACCGATTTTGTTTCGCTCGCTGCGACAATATCGGCGATGTATGCTGAAATTGTGGATTGTTAAATAGGGCTCCACCATTTTGTGCCAATTTATGATACATTTCAATTTGGCCATAATTCGAATTTTTGTACGGATCGTCAATTGATTTGGCGTAGATTTTTTCAGTCGATCGGTTTTGATTGTTGTAGGTGTCGTGATCATCGGAATTAATAATTTTATGATCTGGGGAATTTGCTGTTGGAATAGGAGGAGCTCTGCCTTTTGTACTGCTTTTGCTACGAATACTGTTGGCTTTGATGGTATCGTTATCGGAACTGGAAGACGTTTCACTTTCTCGCATCTTTTTAGGGACCTTCTCCAGTGTGTAGTGATCACGAAAATCAGTATGTTGTGTCCCATTTTCTTCGTTTTGTGATACCTCTTCAAGCCATTTACGAATACTGTTCCGTTTATCGCCACAATTTTTACAATTTCCGCCTGCATCCGGTGTTTTGTTATCATTGCAGCCAGGGCAACCCGAGCATGATTTATTTCGAATATTATCACGTTTCATACTGATCGTGCTATTTTGGCGACTTGCACGTCTGTTTGAGCTGCTATACGTTTCGGAATTTGCGATTTCTTCGAGAATTAAATTTAATGATGGCTGAAACCGTTTAGCAGACATTTTGTACTTAGCGATTGTGATAACTTCACGAATTTTGGTCAGAAATTCAATAGCGGCTGGTGGAGGTTGTTGAAGTAGATGGGGTTCAAAATATGCTGGATTGAAATATAATTTTCGCCGCATTGTACCGTTTACGATGGCCCGCATATTTTCTAGTTTATCTTCGTTGCTCAGATCTTCGATGATTGAGACGTCTTCTTGGGGCAGGCATTCATTTTCTTGGGAATTTGGTGATATTGATCGTTCTAGCCGGATACTGCGCTCCGAATCAGGTGAGTCGTTTTGATTTGGATGAACCATAGCCGCAGTTTGCTGTAACTAAACAAATTTTATTTATGTTAGCTACATGTTAGGTTGGTCCATACAAACGAAAATATACTTACGGTTTTTAACTTTTGCTCCATGTGTTGTCCGATGATGATGGCTTCCGCGATGATGATGACTCGCTGCATATCTTCTTCCCGATCCGGATTTGGTGAATCGGGCATATCAGTAATGAAATTTGGATTTTCATTCATGCTCGCGAAATGACTCAGCAACGGATTATTTTTAACAATAACATGCTCATCACTCGTGGTTATATTTAATTTATTTGTTGGTGCTCCACCATGTGTTGTCCGATGATGATGGCTTCCGGCACCCACCATATTTATATTCTGTTGACTTGAGCCGCTCGATAATCGTCCACGTCCGCCGCTATCGTGTCCAATACTACGATTACCCAGTATACGATTTTGGTTACCAGCCGTCCTACCGTACGTATTTGTAGAATCGTTCCGATTGAAACCCGTCCCAAAGGTAACCTCCTCATTTTTCGGATAGTTAATTTCACTTTTTGGGTTGCGCATTGAACCGGAGTGTGATTCATTGCGACGTTTTTTCATATGGAGATATAACATAACCGATGCAACATAAATCAAACCGAGTAAAAGGCTACAAATTCCGATCACAATGTACTCTTTGGTAGTTAAACCGGCTGAAACCACTTCGGGATTGATGTGTTCCGATGAAAATGAAACTTCTGTCACATCTGTAATGAAATAGATAAAGAGATAAAAAACATAAGTGAGTGTATGTTTTGTGTAAACTTTCACCGTTTTATGTACACGATTGTAGTAAATGGTAATTTCAAGTTTTTGTTTGTGTTACGATAATGTTGAAAGTTGGAATTGGATTTTTTTTTTTTTTGTAATTTTACTGCTAATAGTTTTTGCTTTGTTGCAATTTGTTGTATTAGTTTAATAATATCATTCAAATTATAAAAATAACGCTCACTTGTAATTGATTTCACTTTCATGCTATTTTTATTAAACCATAAATAAGTTGTCTGATTTTATGGCCGCATAGACTGACATGCTCATGTGGTTAATTATAAGCGCATAACTGGTTAACTGGTAATTGGTACTTAACGGTTTTTTGCCTACTTTTTTTAATGCTGTCGTAATGTGAAAATGTGTCAGGGGATAAGTTATAAAGTATTTTTGACAATGGCTCATAAAGATTGAAGGTGCTTTCAATTAAGTATAGTATATAATGTGTAGTTTATGATCTATTGTTTCATTATGTTACTGTCCACAAACTATGACCACATATTCTGTGTCTTATTTAACAAACTTATTAACTTTGAAAGTTGCCCAACTAAAATTTGGGTATTATTTGGAAGATTTTATGAAATGTTCGTTATTAAATTGTTGGAACTTAATTTTACCAACAGCTATTGAGGTAGTAGATATTAGTAGGGCCAAAGGGATCATGTGCACGAGCACCGGAACGTGATAAAGAAGAGCAGAACATCCTCATCCTCCAAGAAAAACCACGAGACGAGAGTAAACTATTTAACAGAACCATGAGCACGAATGACTGCACAACCAATCGAAATTTTGTTGTCCAATATAATGTAGCCCTATGGAGCCTGTGTCTTATCGATTCCAAAAGAATCTCTTCTTGGAACAAATGAATCCTTTGTGATCTGTGAGGAAACAAAATGGAAACTAATCACATAAATGGAGGAGGCTCTTGTATTCTCGAATTTTCCCATATTGGTGATGGTTCTGACTAGACCGTCAGCTTAGGTGATGTTTTTGAATCTAATATGTAATTGATACATCACAAGTAACCGGAAGAATAGTCAGTGCCCCCTTGAAGATATACTCTAATAGCCGCAATCGTGCGATGATTTTATCACCAAAGTAGGCAATACTTCTCCTTTTCCTAAGCATATTGGATATCCACCCTTTGGTGGAGGCGTATTTTCCTCTTGCTTGTTGTTGTTCCTGAATTATTTCTAAATTGATATTATCAAAAGCATGACTTTGGGAAGCGTTTGTTCAGTAAGGACCCAGTATTTTCTCAGGGTATGCAAGGTATACGCGGTCCTTTCTCGGAGGATTAAAGGGGCCAAACGAATTGATCGCCAATTTATTTGCCCATAAATGAAATCAGAGGTTAAATACATGAGAGTTATGCTTGATCAGAAACTGACACGGAACCCTCTTTTAAAGCATATTACAAACAAGACAAATAAGGCTTACTTCACGTTTCATAGAATGTTTGGCAAAACGTAGGGTCTGAGCCCACAAATGATACTTTTGCTTTACCAGAGCCATTCATAAGACGAATAATCTCCAATGCGGCATTTGGTTGGTGGCCAAAGACTGAGCACACCGGTCTTTACCCTTTATTGGGGCGGAAAATTCAGATTGAGAAATTGAAGACTTGCCGCAAACCTAAAAATAACGACTCAAATTAAAACTATTAGACCAGGACATTACAATATCCTAGACAAATTATATTTGAAGAGGCAAATGGTTAAACTATCAGACATCATGGCTAAAACAATTAAAAAAACGAAGTTAGGTTTAAAAAAACTCATGAAATGTTACTGAGGCAGAGTTGTCAAATTAACTTGAAGCAAAGAGTATAGAATACCAATAGTGTCGAAGCTGAATAAAAAATTTAATCACTTATAGTTCCAACAAATAATCATTTTTGTGAAAAAACGAGTGATATATTTAATTCATTAGGTTTGTTCAGCTTTCGTTACAAAAATAATCAGCCATAATTTAGTCTTTTTCAACACAAACATTAAAATTGCGTCTTCCAGAATTATTACTCGTATCAGCGCTTTACCCCTTAGAAGCTATCTATGGAAATTTCCATACTCGGACCCAATTTTTTTGCCGAATCAGATTTTTTTTACTAAGTGTATCACAGTACCAACCTCTTTGAAAACTTCATCCAGGTGCGAAGCGATTTTTTTTTTTTAGCTACGTAACTCCATTTACATTTTCTGTATTGCAGCCGCTAAATCACACCAAATTCCAACGCAATTTTCCCATGACAATTGACGATTTGGAAAATATCATGAAAGGTCGCATGAATTCTAGATTACACAAAGGAATAGCCTAAAAAACGAAGCTTTTATAAAGGAATTAGAAACGAGGAAAAACCCAAACTTTTCTTATAAAACGTACACGGCTCGTCTAAACGCGGCTCAACCCAAAAGTGCTTTCACTTCTGTTTTTTTTATGGCATCATGTTCCCTAAGGTCTAATGAAGTTTTTTTGAAATCATCCACCGACCAATTTTCATTTTCGCGCCAAAATTCGAAAATGGGAACCAAAAAAATGATTTTTTGGTCTGAAAAAGTGAAATATCTTATGTTTTATGAAAAGTCTCAGGAAGAGAATGCAGTAGGCAGGTTACAAGAAAAGCAGAAAACTTTTCTTCCTCGTCTCGATCAGTTCATTTCAGTTTTCCATAATGTCGAAAATTTTTAATCCTCCAAAAGTTGCCCGCGCACTTTCACACGAAGAGAACCGGAGTAAAATTAGCTTGTTGTGCTTAAACAAGAATAATGTCATGTCCAAGATAGAAGCCACGCTGCAATCGAATCTAACTGAAACATCGTGTGGACAACTTCCCAGTGCCGATCCAGGAATCGCTCCCTCCAAGACTGTCGAGCTACCTGATTATTCTAAGTTTTTGAGTGTAAGTTTAACTACGAGATCTAGGACTCAAAATCCCTGTCAGTGCTATTTGTGCCAGATTGCTCGAAGTAATGTGATATCCATGCAACTTCTTAACAAAAAAAAAATCGGCTGACGGGAAATGCATCAAACGTTGTTCCAAATGTTTTATCGATCCCAAACGAGGAACACCTCATAAATGCACCAAAACTGCCCAAGTTGATAATGTATGCAATTATATAAATACAATGGGGGAGAAAGTAATGGAACAAGTGGCGTCAACATTAATCAGTAAAATTGCAATTCAACAACATGTCATTGATGACAAAGTAAACAAAAAAGATTCGACGGTCTCCCTTCTCCCTTACTCAGGCACGTGGAGGAAACTCCATGAAATTATTCATAAATCCCCACGACAAAAATGAAGAAGAACCAGCTTCGAATATATCCACAGCCGATTTCTTGAAAATCAAAACAAAATTTAATTTTAGTACAAAGACTACTCTTGATATAGCGACCGCTTTGAGAGTTGCTACCAAAAAGCGAGCGATAATTGAGCCAGGATTGAAAAAAAGCCTGGAACAGAAGAATGGCGAGGTAAAAAGTTTCTTTTGTGCTAAGACAATGGATTTTGTAACCATCAAAGCTCCAATGAGCACACCAATCCAATGTCCCATAGTTTACTGCCATACTCTTAAAGATTTTCGTTGTCATATCGAGAAACAGCGGGATATTAGAAATCAGCACTTAAAATTTGGAATTTACGGTGGCGGTGGTTTTTTGAAGCTGTGCCTGTCTGTTCAAGATGATTCAACTGAAATTTGTGAACAGGAGAAAAAACGTCAAAAGTAGGATGATCGACGTACCCTTGTACATGGTGCCTTTGTGAAAGCACAAATTTGGAGCACGTTGGACCTCGGCGAACTGTGGGAAACTCAACCTCATATTTTGAAGCTTGAAGAAACGCTGGCAGATCGATAATGAAAAATGCGAAAAATTTCAAAAGCTGTATCAATCCTCCAGTTTTTTCAGCTGATGACGATAAAAAGATTCTTGGCATTATTCCTCCTCCAGAACTACATCTAATGCTTCGTGTAGTTAATAAAATATTCAGCCAAATGCAAGATGAATTTGTTACTGAAACAACAAAATGGATCAACCTATGCAATGTTCAACGAGAATTTACTCAAGGAGGTACCAAATTCAATTTCAATTCATGTAGAATATTATTGAAAAAAGTGGATAGTCTCCGATCGTTTTGCTCCATTGGTTGTTTGAAATATGTGGAAACACTGAAGGATTTTGATCGTGTAGTTCACAATTGTTTTGGAATCGAATTAAATGATTGTTACAAACAATCTATCGCTCAATTCAAGATTAGCTATTTGGCCCTAGGGCTATCAGTCACACCAAAAGTATACATGCAGTGCTTTATCATATATAGAAGATTTTTGTGAAGGCCATAGAAGAGGGTTGGGGTTTTACAGTGAACAGGCCATGAAGATAGTGCATTCTGATTTCAAGACAATGTAGAACAAATATCAAGTTTCTGAAAACCACCCTGATTATAATGATAAATTAATGAGAGCTGTAATTGAATATAATAGTTACCACATATAATTACTTGAATCAAACTTGAATTAATGTTACTGAAATAAAGGTTTTTGTTCTTTTCGACTTTCATGAGTTTTGATTTGTTTGAAATAATTCATTATAGACAAAGAGAGAAATAATTCGCAAAATAGCAACCTTTTGACCTGTACTTTTCTGCATTCTCTTACTGAGACTTTCCTCTTTCGATCTTTGTATGCTGGAATCCTCCGGAAGGGCATACAAAATAAGATATTTCACTTTTTCAAACCGAAAAACCGATTTTTTTGGTTCCAATTTTCGAATTTTGCGCGTAAATGTAAACTGGTCGGTGGATGACTTCAAAAAAGCCGCGTTCAGACGAGTCGTGGGGTACAAGAAGCATTTTTCGGGGCCCAAGAAAAATGTTTCGGAGGGGCCCGAAATTTGTAGTTACGCCACTGGTTCCAGTCAGTTGATCGTAAACAATTGATCGTGTTACATATTGAACGTGAACAATTGATTGTAGACAAAATTGATCATGGAAACAATTGATCGTGGATACAATTGATTGTATGAACAATTGATCGTGGATAAATGGTCAATTCCACATATTTATTTTGCGTAAAATATTTTGTTTTTCTTGATTTCGTTACTCCCGCTTCTATAGAGTTGTAAATTCCTATAATCCCTAAATAATTTTCTAAAGCCCCTCGGAGGGCTAAGCATCGATGTCATTTCTCTTTTTCCGAGCGTAATTAAAATTGGAAATATTTTTACAAAAAGTAATTCCACTTAATTCGGAAAAAACATGTTTACATTACGCGTAAACATATTGTTTGTATAAATAGCCTTATCCATAAAAATATAAAATTGGCTATGTAGGCCCTACACAATACGAAATGAATAAAAACACAAAATATTTTTCAATTTTTCTAACTTTTTTGTTTTTTCTTTTTGTCTCGACCATGTGGCCAATTTGATTTAAAACTCGTTTGAAAACAAATAACTAACGCAATTCACTTCAATTCTTTATTTAAATTCAATTATCCTGTTACACGATCAATTGTCCATACGGCCAACTGATCCACGATCAATTGTTCATACGATCAATAGTATCTACGATCAATTGTTTCCACGGTCAATTTTTGTATGATCAATTATTGTACGATCAATTGTTCACGATTAACTGGTAACGGTCAATTGACAGTAAATCATATTATTCATTCGCTTAGGATTTCGCTTTAGGTGGTTTGGCGCCTATTGGAGGGGGGATCAAAGTTGAGTAGATTAATCTACCAGCTCCGTAACCTTCCAGTAGGGTGCGCATCACGTAAGCTGTTCTGGTCATGTATTAGGCAGCTGCTTGATGGGTACAATTGTGTAAGGGGTAACCTGCGCACAATTCGCAAGTGTACGTGCTGCCTCGTCGTGGCAACCACTGGTAACTAAGGCTATTTGGCACATTTTTGGCCATTTGGCACAGGCTAAAGTACGGCGCTAAAGAAAAAACCTTGACAAAAAACCCTAATCTAAGGTGGAACCGCATATGTCGATAGATGAATGGCTGATAAGTTAATCAGTTTAAAATATGCGGACTCTGGATACTAGGCACCCTCCAGTTTTATTCCTGTAGTAAACCTGGGTGACCTACAGGCGATTTGCAATTCCCAGTGACTTGTAAGAGTGAAATCAAACGGAAGGCAGGGCAGGGGTAGGAACATACGGGAGTGGGACAGACCTCTCGAAGTCCTTCGGCTCCAATGCTACCTTCTTTCTAGCGGAACTACATGCTGTGGTAAACATCTAGGAGGGAGAGCAATAAGCCCAGATAGTATGTATCACGTACTGGCTAGCACTATTATCAAGTTTATTAAGAACATGAATAGTGACTGGACGGATAATTAAGCAGGGCCAGCACCATAGATCTTTTAGGTTGCGGTGCGAGGTGGCTGATCGCCCACATGACCCTCCAATAAAAATAATAATAATAATTCATTCGCTTAAAAATACAGACAGCTGTTTAATACTTTTAGTGAAATGGTTCGATTTTCGTTTTTGGTGTGCATATAAAAATCAACGCAACTAAAATTTCTAACATTAACACAATAACGTTAAGCAACTGTTTCTATGGTTAATACAAAGTTGGGTGGCCGCATGTGAATATGATGATGACGGAATTAAATTTGGCCCCTCCCCCAACCGCCGCCGGTGGAAAAAATTGTGAAAAAAAAGGAAGACATTGAAATATTCATAGAGTAAAATAAAAAAAGGAAGATTACCACTGGTGGGGTTTTAACAATCATGAGAATGCAAACACTCGATTGAAAGTTAATTGAGGGTGTAAGGAGGGCCCGGTGTCATCCGCGAGTCGAGCTTATGCTTGGTCGTACATTCTGATTAATCAGTCTGGGGTCAGGGTGAAATTAATTAAAAACTTCATCCTTCTCCTAAACTTGTGAAACGGCCATATTCAAAAACTCAGGTGATTGTAACCTATCTTTATTTGTGTTAGCGGTCTACGAGTTTGGATTAAGTGATGATCTTCGATAGTTAAATAAGAGCTTAAAGAACACGTCTGTTTTGTACAATAAGCGGAAAGAAGTTTTTTATTTTCTAATACATATACGTTTTACATGATTGACTTTGCCAGTATCACACTGAACTTAAATTGACATATAAAAGTCTATTCACACCAACACTTTCCCTGAATAGATATTGTCTGTCAATTGATTAACTAATTCAATTTAATTGTAGTATAAACAACAAAATAATTAAGTGAATTGCAAATAAAAAAAAAAAAGTAACTAATTCTACAATAGTATTTACATTTCACTTATAGTTAGAGTTAAATTAGACCAAACTGTTTCGAAATTATCATCTGTTTGTTCCTTACGATTGCTTTCGTAAGTATGTCGGCCAGCATCTCATCAATTGGTTTGTATTGAATATTTATGAGACCTTTTTCGACCTTCTCACGAATGAACTCTGATTTGATTTCAATATGTTTGGTACGCGCAGATGATGAATTGTTGATTGCTAATTGTATTGCGCTTTTGTTGTCACAGTATAACACCATTTATTTCGATGATGAAGGCATAAGCTCGAGTTGAAGTCGCTTGAGCCAAATAGATTCTTGTATTGCACATACCATCGCCATGAATTCTGCTTCGGTCGTCGAAAGTGCAACAGTTGGTCTACGTTTTGATCCCCAAGAAACAGCTACACCCTGCATGGTGAAAACATAGCCAGTGGTCGACTTTCTTTCGTCGAGATCACTAGCCCAATCTGCATCACAATAGCCTCTGATTTCATTCGAAGGCTTCTGATAGATCAATTTTTTATCGATCGTTGCTTTCAAGTATCGCAGCACACGCTTGATCGCTGCCCAATGTGCCTTTCCCAGATTTTTGCTATATCGACTCAACAAATTCACTGCATAGCAAATATCCGGTCGAGTTATCTGCGCCACAAACAACAAACTATCAATTGCTTGCATATACGCTACGTTTGACATCTCTTGTTGTTCATCACTCGATTTTCGACACATGCTAGAGGAAACTTTCTGATTTAAATCCAATGGCGTAGAGATTGGATTGCAATCACTCATACCGAAACGATTGAGAATTTCGGATATGTACTGCGATTGGTCGATTGAAATTGTGCCAGCCACCCTGTCACGAGTGATTCGAACTCCCAATGCGGATGATATGTCATCTAAATCTTTCATCTCGAAGTGTCTGGACAACTCGTTCCTTAACAATCGTTCACTTGTTTCATCGTTAGAGAAAATTAATACGTCATCCACGTAAATAGCAAGAAATAACATTCTGCTACAATTCATCATATAGTAGATGCATTGGTCGGCATTCGAACGCTTCAGACCAAATTTTACCAGCCCACTATTCCCATTTACCAGCCCATACACGACTTGATTGCTTTAATCCGTACAACAATTTATGCAGCTTGCAAACTTTGTTCGAATTATTCATAAATTCTTCGGGTTGATATATGTATATATCTTCTTCCAGCTCTCCGTTGAGAAAAGCTCCAACTGCATCCATTTGATGAATATTTAGGTCGAATTTCGCTGCAATCGCCATAAGGAACCGAATCGATGTATCGGATGTATCGGAGAAAACGTTTCATGGTAGTCGACGCCATATTTTTGCGAAAAACCTTTCACTACCAATCTCGCCTTGTATCGCACAACTTCACCATCTGCATTGCTCTTAGTTTTAAACACCCACTTGCATTTAATAGGTGTTTTGCCATGAGGTAAATCGACCAAGGCCCAAGTTTGATTGTCACTCAATGATTTCATTTCTTCACACATAGTTTTTCTCCACAAATCAGCATTTGGACTCGACAATGCTTCGGCAACGGTTTCAGGATCATTTCCAATAATTTCTTTTGTCAAAAAATTATAACGTATTATATCCATATTTCGGATACGTTCGGAACTACGAACTTGTTGCGGTGTTTCTACAAACTCATCTGGAATATACAAAACGTCACGATCACTATCAATTGTAACGTTGCTGTCAAATGTCTCATTGGTAACCGGTAGATTTACTGCGTTGTTTACAATATTCAAATCGTTTACTTCGGTTTCGTTAACATTCTTAATTACATTGGCTTCACCAGACGTTTCAATTTGTTCATCAGACGTCTTAAATATTCTTCTTTTATCGACAATGGAAGATTCAGCATCACGCATGCCACCTGAATTAACATTGGCGTCAACTTCACATTCATTACTGGTCAAAATTACTGGGGAAAAAGAAGAATTAGTACTTGTATCTGCGTGCTCAATTACCTTCAGATTTGGCTTTTCAGGAAAGCTTGACTCTATAAACAAAACATCTTTGTTTATCACGACTTTCTTAGTTGCCATGTTGTACAACCGATACGCTTTTGATTCATTGCTATACCCAAGCATAATACATTCAGTTGACTTCGTGTCGAGGTTCCGCCGTTTTTCTTTTGGCACATGTACCATCGCTTTGCATCCAAACACTCGTAACATGGTCAAACCTGGTTTCGTTTTCGACAATAATTCTTCTGATGTAGCCGATCGCATATTTCTGCATGGTATTCGGTTTATCAAATATGCTGCCGTTGATAAAGCTTCCGCCCAAAATATTTTACTTAAGCCGAAATCGATTAACATACATCGAACTCGTTCCATAAGAGTCCTACTGATACGCTCTGCAACACCATTTTGTTCGGGAGTGTATGGTGCGGTTTTTTGATGTACAATTCCGCATTTTGCCAAAATATCCTCAAACTGTCCATTACAATACTCCGTTCCATTATCAGTGCGCAGGACTTTGATTGTTCTTGAGCACTGATTTTCGACGAGAGCCTTGAACTCCAAAAACGTATTGAAAACTTGGTTTTTTTCTCTCAACGGAAAAACAAATACCTTTCTGCTGTAATCATCAACAAATGTAACGAATTATTTCGCACCACCAACTGATCGCTCTTGCAGCGGACCACAGACGTCGGAATGAACCAAATCGAGCAAATGTTCAGCACGATTACCAACATCTTTAAATGAAGCGCGGGTTTGCTTCCCTTTAATGCAAACAATGCATTTGTTGTTGCTTCCTACGCTCCAATTTACGCCAATTACGGCGCCACACACCTTTTTTAAATTTTCGTCACAAATGTGTCCTAAACGTCGATGCCACAAATTATTATCTATTTTGCCACTGAGTGCCGTTTCATTCATTGAAATTTCATTTTTATTTTCACATATCGGTAATATACAATCCAGTCGATACATGTCGTTGACCAATGTCGCCGTTGCTATAAAATTATTTTCTGCATTGAAAATTTTGCAATTTTCTTTATCAAATGCAACATGTTGCCGTTTTTGATCATCTCGCTTACAGAAAGCAAATTTGCACACAAACCCGGAACATATTGAACATTCGTCAACGTTGCATTTGTTTTTGACGTTCCACTCAATAGGGTTATGTTTACTTCACCAACACAATCAATTTTCAATTTGTCTTTATTTGCAACAACAACTTCTTTATTCGATGGCACTTTAGTTTTATTAACAATTGACTTAGAGTTTGTCATGTGTGCCGATGCACCAGAATCAATAAACCAATCACATGAATTTGTATTATTCATCAAAAATGTTGTATACAAAAGGTTTTCATTTTTTTTATTTTTCTCCTTTTTCTTTGGACAATCTCTGGCGAAATGTCCCATCTGACCACACGAAATTCGTCTTTTTTTTGTTTGATCGGTTGATGTTCCATTTAGTTAACATTGCATTATCACTATTACTCGAGTCGTATTTCACTTGTTGCAATAGCAATGTTTTCACTGAATCCGTTGTCAATTTTGTTGTTGAATTTTCTACTGCCATTACTAGTGGTTTGGAATCGTCGGGCAGTCCAGCCAACATTAGCAATGCGATTATTTCAACTAATATTTCCAAACCAGCCTTTTTCACTTTGATAGAAATCATTACCATACGATTCACATATGATTCCATCGAATCGCAATCAAACAGCTTCAATTGGACTAATTCTTTCAGCAAGGTTACTCGTCTATACAAGCCGCTATCTTCAAATGCTCTTGTCAAGGCGGCTCATGCTTGTTTCGCTGTTTTTGCATTTGCGATGTACGAATAATTTTGCGTCTCCAACAACTAAATAATTTCCGATCTTGCTTTTAAATCGTTTGCCTTTGTCGCATCATTTGCATCTTCAGATAAGTCATTTTTGACATGTACCACAATCCTTTAATTACTAAATAAGATTCAGCAGCAATCTTCCAAACATCAAAATTTTCACGACCTTTTAATTTTTCTATTAGTACGTTTGACGAAGCCATACTAATCTTTTCGGTATACACGTAAAAAAAAAATGTAAATTGCAATTTTGAATACAAAATAATTGCGACAAAATACTTGTCAGACACTTGTTTCCTTTTTAGACGCGACACTTATTTTATGGAAATCTGGCCCCATAACCTGATGATCTTCGATAATTAAATAAGAGCTTAAAGAACACGTCTGTTTTGTACAATAAGCAAAACCGGAAAGAAGGTTTTTATTTTCTAATACATTTACGTTTTACATGATTGACTTTGCCAGTATCACACTGAACTTAAATTGACAGATAAAGTTCTGTTCACACCAACATAAATTGACATATAAAGGTCTATTCACACCAACATTAAGGCGTAGTAGGTAAAGTATAATTCTGTTCCAGTACTAGTTACAGTGCTTTTCCCTAGAGTAGCTATATCGAACATTTGAATTTCTAATGGTTACCATCGTGGGAAAGTTGATTTTTGCAATGTTATTTGTCAAAAATTAAATCATAAAATTATAAAAATTCTCTCCGATCATGGTCTAAATTCTGAAATTGAATCTGGGCTTGACCGTTAGTGGAAAACCAAATTTTTTTTTTATCTCACACTCAAACAATTTTCCTGCTAAATTGTACTAAAAGTAGAATACTAAAGATTTTAAAACATTGGTGTTGCTATAGTGTTTTTTGTATGCTAACTTCACATAGATCTATGCCTATAGTGTATATTTCCACTGTTAGAAAATAACAAATTCAACGGTAAAAAACATGTAGGTTTTGGTTGCACGTGATATTCGATATTGTCACAATTTATGTATCCAATTTCAATTTGTCGCTGATTACTTGTAATCCTTTATAAACATGAAATTGATTAGCATACAATAAAACTGCACATAACCATAATATACTTAATCTAATTAATTACCATAATTTTTGTAATGTTGTAGAAAAATTACAAATTAAAAACAAATAATTCAATTAACAACGTATGTACGAGTATATACAGCTCTTTCTCGATATGGGATGTACATGAAACTAAAACACACGGTAAAGGTTAAAGAAAAGAAATAAAACAACCAATACAATAAATCTTCAAATGATCACGATTTTTTGTTTTAATAATTTAAGAAAATTGCACGGATTCAATTGGAATCGGATTTATCTGACTATGTGAATATATGTGGTTTGAAAATGTAAACCCAACGACAATCAAATCAATGTATTTTTATTTTTTGCCTATTTAGACTTACACACATTATTCCGCCTACCTATTTTACAACAATGTCTTAAAGTATAATAATGGTAATAATAGTTAATACAAAAACCATGATTATTACAATTACAAAACTACAAAAAAAAAAGTTGATGTTTATGTTTATGAAACCTCATGAAACGGCCTTCATTATCTTATAATTTATTGTTTGTATCTTTCTTCTGTGTTCAGAGAGACCTTGATCTTGAAATGTAAGTTAAGTTGAATGAGTTGGAAAAGTTATGGAATTGTTGTTGTTATTGTAAAATAATAAGAGTATGGTTTTTATGGAATGGAGGTGTATTATTGAAAAAGAAAGTTCCCATCATTACACGTCATGAGAGATTTTTATGTTTAAAAACGAAGCATTTTTTTGTATGTTGTATGATGGATCAATATAAATGATGATGATCGTATTATTTATTTATTGTGGTAATAGTTTTGTTTGCTTGCTTGTGATAAATTGAAAACGTTGAAGAAATTGGGGCACGTTTACATATTATGACTAAATATATTTATAAAAATTGATTTTGATATGATAATTAGATCGTATACGATATATTGGGATATAAGTGTTCGGATTTTTAGTTTTTATGTTAATTAGTTGAAATTGGTTAGATTTGTAGTAAATTAGGGGCTTGGTAAAACCGTATGTAAATTATATTAAAATCGCAAAACTCTAAACGAGGTCACATTTATACTTTTGTCACATTTATTTGTATGCATAACTTTAACCACTAGAGGTGTATTGAAAGTTTTGTATTATCTAATCTTATTTTGTGACATTTATGTGGTTTGATATTTTGTGATATATTGAAAAAACAAATATTGGACACAAAAGTATTTGAATATCTCATCATAATTTTTGATCGATCTTTAATTAATTTATTAAATAATTTTTATTTATTAGCCGCTTCCTTATTATGTAGCAGTATAGAATGTTTATGTAAATTTTGATGATTTGTAATATTAGATAATTGCGGATATTTTACATATAATATTTTGCAAAATATAGCTTCCTTAAAAAAACATTTTCACATGGTTTGATTGGAGGCATAAAGACTAATTTTACCCAGCAGACCTGGGTATTAGATTCGCGTGAAGTTTGTCCTAAATTTGTCCTATTTTTTTTCACTTGAGAATGTATTCGTTAATTAAATTAAATCTCTCGTTATTATGAATTTTTTTTTAAAGTTTTAGATTTTTAATATTACCTAAACAAACAACACTTAAAAAAACTATTTATAATTTTTCAACGTCAAACAATAAAAAATATTTTATTTTAAGCGGAAAATAGAATCGGTTTATCTATAAAATATATACAAAAACACACTATCAACCAATGGTTAGTAATGTCGTAACAAGAGCAATTCGTGAGAATTCCGCTCTATCGAGAATTGATCATTAGTCAAGTAGTCCTTTAATATAAGTTATGGTCTATAAGTAGTCTTTATAGTTCGCAAGCTCTTGCCTCGAGTACCATTGGATTCTTTACCATTTTTCCACCGATTGTTAGAAGTGATCCTTATGGAAGATTCGCAAGCACTTATCGCATAGCGTTGGATTCGTTGAAGTTCTCTCTACGGTTCGTGTGATTTTCGAAACCATGACGCTATTTCGGGTTATGATCTTTAGAAGTGATCCTTACGGCAGATTCGCGAGCACTTATCGCATAGCGTTGGATTCGTTGAAGTTCTCTCTACGGTTTGTGTGATTTTCGAAAATTTTCCATGATGCTATTTTGGGTTATGGTCTTTAGAAGTGATCCTTATGGCAGATTCGCGAGCACTTATCGCATAGTGTTGGATTCGTTGAAGTTCTCTCTACGGTTCGTATGATTTTCGAAAATTTTCCATGACGTTATTTTGGGTTATGGTCTTTAGAGGTGATCCTTATAGCAGATTCGCGAGCATTCAACGAATCTAACGCTATGCGATAAGTGCTCGCGAATCTGCCATAAGGATCACTTCTAAGGACCATAACCCGAAATAGCGTCATGGAAAATTTTCGAAAATCACACGAACCGTTGAGAGAACTTCAACAAATCCAACGCTATGCGATAAGTGCTCGCGAATCTGCCGTAAGGATCACTTCTAAAGACCATAACCCGAAATAGCGTCATGGTTTCGAAAATCACACGAACCGTAGAGGGAACTTCAACGAATCCAACGCTATGCGATAAGTGCTCGCGAATCTCCCATAAGGATCACTTCTAAGAACCATAACCCGAAATAGCGTTATGGAAAATTTTCGAAAATCACACGAACCGTAGAGAGAACTACAACGAATCCAACGCTATGCGATAAGTGCTCGCGAATCTGCCATAAGGATAACTTCTAAGGACCATAACCCGAAATAGCGTCATGGAAAATCACACGAACCGTAGAGAAAACTACAATGAATCCAACGCTATGCGATAAGTGCTCGCGAATCTGCCATAAGGATCACTTCTAAAGACCATATCCCAAAATAGCGTCATGGAAAATTTTCGAAAATCACACGAACCGTAGAGAGAACTTCAACGAATCCAACGCTATGCGATAAATGCTCGCGAATCTGCCATAAGGATCACTTCTTAAGACCATAACCCGAAATAGTGTCATGAAAAATTTTCGAAAATCACACGAACCGTAGAGAGAACTTCAACGAATCCAACGCTATCCGATAAGTGCTCGCGAATCTGCCATAAGGATCACTTCTAAGGACCATAACCCGAAATAGCGTCATGGAAAATTTTTGAAAATCACACGAACCGTAGAGAGAACTTCAACGAATTCAACGCTATGCGATAAGTGCTCGAGAATCTGCCATAAGGATCACTTCTTAGGACCATAACCCGAAATAGCGTCATGGAAAATTTTCGAAAATCACACGAACCTTAGAGAGAACTTCAACGAATCCAACGCTATGCGATAAGTGCTCGCGAATCTGCCGTAAGGATCACTTCTAAAGACCATAACCCGAAATAGCGTCATGGTTTGGAAAATCACACGAACCGTAGAGGAAACTTCAACGAATCCAACGCTATGCGATAAGTTTTAGCGAATCTTCCATAAGGATCACTTCTAACAATCGGTGGAAAAATGGTAAAGAATCCAATGGTACTCGAGGCAAGAGCTTGCGAACTATAAAGACTACTTATAGACCATAACTTATATTTTAGAACTACTTGACTAATGACCAATTCTCGATACAGCGGAATTCTCACGAATTGCTCTTGTTACGACATTACTAACCATTGGTTGATAGTGTGTTTTTGTACATATTTTATAGATAAACCGATTCTATTTTCCGCTTAAAATAAAATAGTTTTTATTGTTTGACGTTGAAAAATTATAAATAGTTTTTTTAAGTGTTGTTTGTTTAGGTAATATTAAAAATCTCAAACTTTAAAAAAAAATTCATAATAACGAGAGATTTAATTTAATTAACGAATACATTCTCAAGTGAAAAAAGTTAGGACAAATTTAGGACAAACTTCACACTCGTGGTATTAGTTGAATCCTAGGAGGAATTAGCAAAAATTGTTTCCACTAACAGGATTAATTGGCACTTCATCCCATTCAAGCTTTTGAGAAAATATCCACACTGTAAAATCACTGTTTGTTTAAATTCCCGGCTGTATGGACAAATGTCAAATGTCTCATACATTGGAAGTTGGTTAAGTAAATAAATTAACACTTCTTGGATCAAAACCGGCTATTTTGTATCTTGAGAAATTGGCCATCGGATTATTCCTAAGCTCTATACCTACTAAGTAAATTTTATGAATTTATCAAGGAACGAGTAGACGTGCGAGTGTAAATAACTAAGGTAAAAGTGAGTATTAATGGCCATTATTATAATTAAGATGCTGAACTATATTTGTACACGAGTAATAATAGTCTTCCTTAGAAAGGGATGTGTGTAAGAGAATCACTCATTATCGCCTTTAAATGTATCGCCAGAAGTATTTCATTGGCTCTGATCTAAATTGAATCCTATGATTAAGTGGCTGTTTCTCACCATGATATTAGCTCGACTAGCCGATGTTGATAAAGCATATATAAGGTACAGAATATATGGTTTATCGGAGAGAGTTACAGGAATTACTGATAAAACAACAAAATGTGGAGATATAATTTAATTTCTCTGCTTCATTCGGGCTTTCCGAGCTGGAATGCAAACGTGTAAACATATAAATGGTTCTCGGCACTTAAAATGCCCATTTAATATTTTAATATAGCTGGCAATAAGTAATACTGAATGCATTTGAATGGTTGTATTTTTATTTTGGCTGCAAAGATTTTGTAACATATTATTATGCCAAGTCCTCGCATGCAGAATAGTGGCACAGGTGGAAATTGGGCGAGAAGCGATGCAGTCATTGAGTATGTGATATTAGACTGTCAAACGATGACTTAGGAATTTAATTTGTTTCCAAATGCGTAACATTAAAAAAAATCGTGTAAAAAGAACTGTGTAAAAACAAGCTTAGGTACACTCATTAATTAGCATCTAAAAATAACGAGATTACTTTTATCTTTTATTATTCGCATTGCAAAACCAAAAAAATCGTGTAAAAAGAACCGTGTAAAAACAGGTTTAAGTGTAATATTAAATCGGTCACTTAATAACATGTTTGGCACTTCATCAACTCAATTCCGATGTTTTTTTTTATTTTTTATTTATTTGTTTGTTTACTAGCTAACGGCCAAAGTGCTACTGCTAGGAAAAATTACAAAATTTACAAAAATTAAATTTAAACTATTATTGTACAAAGGAACAAACAAATATTAGAAAGAAATTAAATATAAAACATTATCAATAGAATTAAATTAAATTTTAACTATTAAAATATTATGCTTACCGATTTATAAATATTGTTATTAATTTTTAACTGAAAATCTTGATTGTCTAAATGTATGTTGTTTCAAAACTGCTAACTTCTCAAATTAATCACAGAAACCGCTAATCAAAGCATTCTAAGTAACAAATATCGCACCATATATGAGCCTCCTTTCGATAAGGGGTTGAAGATCAAATATTATACAACTACAAAAATGTTAAGACTATAAAGATTTTTAGAAGTTCTAGTTGAAACAACTTGAAAGAGAAAGAGTGAGACGTCTTGAAGTAAACAGCTAAATCCTCCATTTCAAAAAGGCGGCTAATGGATTGAGCTAAACATTTTTAGGCTACCTCTCCATACCTTAAATAATACAATAGTCACTTGCTAAGCATTGACCTAATATCATCAATAAACAAAACGAATAACTGAGGCCCCAAATGTGAACCTTGTGAAACTCATGTATAATTATTTCAATATGTGCTCACCAAAGCTAGATTCAACCACTTCCCGAGAAAAGTTTGTGTATTCAAACAAATTAGTGAGAGATTTTAGATGCTGTGATCCATGTTTATTGGCAAATATTTTTAAAAATATAGATGGTTTACTATCAGTCCCACAACTAATTTTAAATTTATTCAAACAATATATAGGGTGGGCCATCTAACTTTTTTTTTGAACTAGCGGTTATTTTGAGTATGGTAAGGGTTATGCCACGTTTGATTTGACAGAAAGTTAGTTTTATCCTTCCGCTGAATGAAAATGGTAGTGTATTCGCTTGAACAACGCTGGGAAACATTGAAACATTACTTCGAAAATCATGGTAATGTAACAGAATGTGTGCGAAAATTGTGTGCGGATTTCGGAAGAAACGAAGCGCCGGGAGCTCCATTTGTGCGTTATTTTGTGAAAAAAGTTAGAGAAACAGGCTTGCTAATTAATAAACCAACACGAACCAAGCAGCCAATCAAGCGTACACCTGAAAATGTTGATGCTGTAGCCGAGAATGTGCGTGAGTCGCCGGGAACGTCAACTCGTCATCGTGCTCAAGAATTGAACATTTCGCGTACAACATTGCGACGAATTCTGCATAAAGACCTTGGTATGTCGCCGGGAACGTCAACTCGTCATCGTGCTCAAGAATTTAACATTTCGCGTACAACATTGCGGTGAATTCTGCATAAAGACCTTGGTATAACTCCGTGTAAAATTCAATTGGTTCAGGAATTGAAGCAAAGAGACCACCCATTTCGTTTTCGGTTTGCTGAGTAGGCTTGCGATCGACTTGAAGAAGATGCCGATTTTGGCAAAAAAATCATTTTTTCGGATGAGGCGCATTTCCATTTTGGCGGCTATGTAAACAAGCAGAATTGTCGCATTTGGGGCACGGAGAACCCGCATGTGATCGTAGAGAAGCTGATGCATCCTCAACGAGTGACTGTTTGGTGCGAATTTTGGTCCGGTGGCATCATTGGGCCATTTTTCTTTGAAAATTAGCAAGGAGCCGCCGTTACTGTGAATGGTGAGCGCTACCGCGCCATGATAAACGATTTTATTGCTCTCGGCACTTGAAGAGGAGGACATAGGCAACATTTGGTTTCAACAAGACGGCGCTCCGTACCACACAGCACACGTTTCAATTGATCTTTTGCGCACTGTCTTCGAAGATCGAATTATCAGCCGAAATGCTAATGTGATTTGGCCGCCTCGGAGCTGTGATTTGACGCCGTGGGACTATTATCTTTGGGGTACCGTCAAAGATAAGTGTTACGCCGATTGAATCTCTCAAGAACAATATTCCCATTGCCATTGAAGACATAATGCCGCATACCATCGAAAATGTGCTCAAAAATTGGACCGACCGTATGGGGTACGTCAAGGCCAGCCGAGGCAGTCATATGAGTGAAATAGTATTCCATAATTAATCAGAAGGATTGTTATTTACAATGAACAAATAAATTTGAAAAATATTAAGAACTCTTTGTTTTATTGCACTTTAAAAAAAAAATTATTTGGCCCACCCTGTATAATGCCAAATTCAAGCTGGTTTTATATTCTAATAAAGGAGAGTAAAATATTTACGATCAAAGTAGTTCTTTAGATGCACTTTGCAATAAATGCAAAGTGAAAAGATGATAAGGTTTTTTTTTGTGGAATAGGGCTCTGGTTGCCGCTTAGACCGTTACAGTGAAACGAAATTTAAATGTCTACAAAAATACAAGATAAAGGGTTACGAAAAAATTTATTTGCCGATTTTCGTTAAATTTTCAGATCACTCATCAGATAACTTTAATTTGCAAAATTAAAAATTGAACACATTAGGCAAATGAAAAAAAGAACATAAAGCTCAAATGATGAAATACAGTAACGGTGACACCTAGTGTGTAATAGAAGTTAAATGAATAGCTCTATGTTTAACTGTACTAAAATGGAATTTTCCATGCTAAAATTGTTACGTAATGTTTCTACGCTATTCTAACTGGAAAAGTCATGAGCTTTCTAGAAGTTTGGTTTGTGTATATAAAAAGGAGAACCAAGTCGAATTGGATTAGTAATATTTGGTAAGCAACAGTGTGAAGATTAAAAAGGAATTAAAAAGTAATTTAAAAAGTGTTTTAGTGCAAGTAAAAGTGATCAGAAAAATTGTGCGAATAATTATCTTAATTGTGTTGTAATAATTTTTGTGTGAAATAAATAAATTCTCTGCTGATAAATTGAATTCATTTTGTTTTATTCTCAATTCAGTGATATGAACCTTAATTGACAAGGCAAAAACGTAACAATTGGTGACAGCGGTGGGATTGTGAATAATAAGATAAAGAAAATGATTTTCAAAGAATTAAAAGTTCCAGAAGTAAAGAGGGAACTTGAGAAACGGGGTTTGGCCACTGATGGTAGTAAAGCAGCTTTACAAGGACGACTACGCGATGCCATGGAGAAAGCAGACCATCATGATTTTGTCGTAGAAGTTACGGATGCGGCAACAGTAGAGTAGACAGGAGATAAACAACCGTCGGTCGAAACAACACAATTAACATCTGGAAGTTTCGATTTGTCGCAGTTAATCGCTGCTATGAACTAGATGATGGGACAATTGAGTGTAATGAGACAACAAAATGAACGATAGATGGAACAACAAAATCAATCTAACCAAGAAATTAAACTCGAAATGAAACAACAAAATGTGCGACAGTTATAGACTATAAACCAGTCAAACCAAGAAATAAAACGCCAGATGGAACAACAAATAGAAAAAATTGAACAGCCAATCTAGGAAATTGCAAATTACCAGCTGAATTTCAAATGGAGGTTAAACGTCTCGAGAAAGAGCTGACTGATGTTAAGGTAAGTGGAACAACGACGCAAGTGGTACAAACTGTCCAATCAATCAAGTTAAAGCCACCAACATTCGATGGAACAACATCTTTTGTCATTTTCATCATTGGAACGAAGAATATCGTGTCGCGGCATTAATAGTGGCCCTCACAGGAGAAGCAGCAAAGGCTTTACAAACCATCCCGGAACAAGAGCGCAACAATTATCTCGAAATTATGAAGGCACTAGATCGGAAGTATGGCAGTACATAAACGGGAAATTTATCGCGTGGGACTGAAAAGCCGCTACCAAAAGTGAGGAGAATCGCTGCAGGAATTTTTATCGGTAATCGAGCGATTAGTTCATCTAGCGCATACCAGTACGTCGCCCGATTATATGGAAAGGCTATAAATTGATGCATTTATTGACGGCATTCGAGATCCAGAGACACGCAAGGCGGTGATGTTGTCACCTAAAGCAACGTTCGCGGAAACCGTTGCGTTTGCGTTAACGATCGAGGCTGTGCAGAACTTCACCAGACCGTCATTATTTAGACGTCAAATGAATTTAGACGCTAAAGGGTACAACGAGCCGACGGTACCAACATCTAGAAGCGGCAGGCTTAGGTGTTGGGAATGTGACAAGTTGGGTCATATCTCAATGAACTGTCGCAATGTATTACAGGGAGAGAGAAGATCGCCACATTTTATGCGGGCAAATACTGAACAGTCGGGACAAAGATCTAGAAGCAGCGAGCTAAGATGTTGGGTATGTAACAGGATTGGCCACATCTTGAGAGATTGTTTGGAAGCAAGAGGAAAACGGCATGGATCACTAACTTCTGTGGAAAGAGCACTAAGAGGAGATCAGATATCGGATGAACGGATGGCAACAGTTGGCAAACTGGAAAGGTTAGAAGTCAGTTTGAAGGAACCAAAGCTGGGTTCGCCATCTGGTTGCCCCATAACATTCATCCAATGGCAATGTCGATGGGAGGAAGTGTATCATTACACTGGATACCGGAGCAACCCACACAATTGTCTGGAAAGACTTGATCGAAGGAGCTGTGCAGCTGAGAGTGTAATGATAAAAGGGAAAAATATCGTGAGCATAAGGATCGGCGAAATTCTTCTCCCACACGAAGTTCTGGTCGCAGACATTATGGACGAGGTCATTTTGGGAACGGACTTCATAAGGATGAATGGCTTTGTGTTGGATTTTGGACGAGGAATATTGAGTAGCGATATCATCGAGCTGTAAGGCGAGTAACAATCAACCATTGCGAGGTGCGGCCATCGAAATCTGAAACAATTGTTGAGGAAATCAATGAGCATTAGGTTAAACTGATATTGAGTAAGAAGTATCGGGTTGTGCGAAGAGGAGTGCTACTTAGTGTCCGGTGACTGGATGAGGGTGTGGCTGAAATGGAACCGCGTTCCACAATGGAAGAAGGATTCGTCAAAAGTGCAGCCTACATGGACGGCACCCTACAGGATAAGAAAGGGACAAGGAGGTAAACCAAAGGTGGTGCATTTGGAGAGGCTGGCCCTATACAGAGGAGGTAATTTGGGTCCTGTTCGGGATGAACAGGCTTAGGTGGGGAAAGTGTAACGGTGACCCCTAGTGTGTAATAGAATAAGTTAAATTAATAGCTTAATGTTTTACTGTACTAAAATGGAATTTTCCATAATAAAATTGTTCTAAATGTTTCTACACTATTCTAACTGGAAAAGCCATGAGCTTATAATTTATATAAAGTGATTTTATGAATTATCATTAATATATTGTGTTGTAATAATTTTTGTGTGAAATAAATAAACTCTTTGCTGATAAATTGAATTGATTCTGTTTTATTCACAATCCAGTGATACGAACTTTAATTGACAAGGGAAAAACGTAACAATACGAGAGATAAAACAGAGACATCTATGTTCTAATATGAAAAGTTCATTTTAATTAGCTAAAGTACAAAGTGTAATTCAGCGGTGAAATTTTCATTTTAGATTTCGCTTGCGTCACTTTTATATGAAAAATGCTATTTCGCGTGAGAAATGTTGCTAAATGCTTTAAAAGCTAAATTGTTCTGAACGTTTTGCAATAGTGCCGGTACTCCTAATAATATTTTAGATTTAAGAAATTTTAAATATTTCGGGAATTTCCCTTTGATGAAAATAGGACATCGCCCAAGGAAATAGTACGCTTGTTCGACAAATTTAACGAGAAGTATTTTAATTTGGTTTTTAACAAAACAGGTGAGAAAAGGCAAACGCTTTAAAAAAACACACAGCATTACCATAAAAGAACAGAAACGCACAGCATAACCATAGTCTCCAAGAATCCTACTTCTGATATTGAGTCTGAAGTTTTTAAGTTGTATTCTAAAGGGAACACCTCATCGTTCAGCCCATTCCATAAATACGTACTCCGACGAAAGAAAGAGTTTTGAAACTTTTTGGTTTTTCCAAATTTCAAAAACTAAAGTTAATTCATAAAAATTTAAAAGATTAGAAATATAGAAGTATTTTCTAAGTAGGATGAATTTATTGAATTCTGTTATGCACCAGACATATTTCAAAAGTAGGTCCGAGCACTTACTTTACGTTCCTATACTTCTAGGATGAAAACGACAATAATTTTAGTTAGTGGTCAATATAAAATAATTTTGAAATAGGTTGCGATTCTTTATGTTTTCAAATGAAATTGTAAAAATTCTATATAGCAAATAAATTCGAAAGCATAGAAATGAAAAATATAAACGATTACAATTAGTCGCACCTATAGACATTAGTCTTATCCTGAAAGACAAATTTTTCTGAACCCAATAAATTAAAGATCGATGATTAAGCAAAAATCCACTTTTCCGCATATAGAAAAAATGATTAATTAATATTCATCTTCATTGAACAGATAACACAATTTACAATATATGCGTTGTACCAAATTGCTGTTCAAAACGGGTCTGTATTGTACATATAATCGATGATAATGCTAGCAAATCAAACGGATAATAGCAAATAATTTATTTCTTAATCAATTTGATTGATGGTTTTATTGAGTGCCTTGCGATACTATACTATATAAATATACAAATATAATTTATTTTCTTTCTAGCTCATAAATCATTTGAGCAATTAGCGCACAATCATCATCAACAAAAAGAAAATCTATTTACTTTTCTCTCTATAGTATAGGAAATAGCAAGAAAAGAATTGTTATTCAATTTATGTATATACTATGTACATAAAAGCGCAACAATACGAAACTAAAGAATATGCCAAACGCCTTTAGTTCATCTTAAATAATTGATAAATTAAAAGCTATAAATTATATAAAATTCTAAGTACACAACAGTTAAGTTGAATAAACAAATCATTTATATTTTTTTGTTATTTCCCTTGGCAACATTTTATTGAATTTTCCAATTTATCATCATCAATATTTATAATGACATCGTGTCATTTTTCTATTTGTTTAGAAAAACTAATTTAAAACTATAAGATAAAATATTTCTAGTATTTACAAAGGGTTATTGGAAGTTAATCCCACGATGACACATTTGTAATGCGATAAGTAAAAAAAAAAAAATTAAAAAGAATACGACAGACTTCTTTTGACTATCTAACAAATAAGCGACGAACCCGGCTTGTATATAATATAAAATAATATATTTTTGTCTTAATTAATTGCCAGCATGTTCGAGTGAATATCATTTACAAAATTAATGTGATTAGAAACTGATATTTTACAATATATAATTGAATTGAAT
This sequence comes from Tipula vernalis, assembly GCA_958295665.1. Classification (NCBI taxonomy): domain Eukaryota; kingdom Metazoa; phylum Arthropoda; class Insecta; order Diptera; family Tipulidae; genus Tipula; species Tipula vernalis. The sequence continues at coordinate 43,738,292 of OY282560.1, forward strand.
TGTTATTTCAATAAATTTGTTGTTATTTATTGATCATAATATCGTGTAATGTTATACTAGCTTTAATAATAAAAATAAACTTACTGTTGACATGCTTAACTGGTGTTCCAACGACTCGAAATGCCACACATGGTGTAAATATATGTTGATTTGCTGCAAGTAATTCATTTTGATTGGATACATCTGAAATTATAAAATTTAAAGCAAAATATTAAATAATTAATTAATTTGTGTGTTTTTTAAGCTTAATTCGTCCGTCATTTTCAATAATACAATTTGTACAATAATTTAAACGATTAAATATAAATGGCTAAAACCTCATGAGGTGATTATAAGTTGAGTTCGTACGTGAACATATCTTAAGTCAACTCAATCTATAACCTCCAATCGAACCCCCAAAGCAAACCCTAAATGACCCCCTTTAATCGCAACTCATCAAATCCCAACCGAAGCCTCAACTTAGTCACCAATTCAACCCCAAATCAACTTTCGAATCAACTCATCACTCAACACCAAACTCAAAGCATATCTTAACGAAATATATCATTCAGAATGAACCTCCAAACCACCAACCCAAGCTTAATCAACCCCAACTCAACTTTAATTCAACTCCAGTTCAAATAAACTCAGTCTAACCTCAACTCGACCCCAAATTAATCACCATCGAAATCCCTCACTTAACGCCAAGTCAACTTCAAATCAACCGTTATTCAACCCAAAACTCGACCGTCCCTCTACACAACCCTCAGCTCAAACCCAACGTTTAACCCAATAAACACGTATACTTGAGCTCAACTAAATCTAATGTACACCTCTAGCAGCGGTTCAAACCCGAAATAAATCTCTTATTGTTCACCATCGCTCAACTCCAACTCAAACCTTACTCGAACACAACTCTACTCTCAACGCAACCCTTAACTCAACGCCTGACTCAATCCTCAAACCTATACAATTAACCATAACTAAACCACAACATAACCAAACCCAAGCTGAATTCGACTCCAAACATGGACGGAAAATTACCTCCATGTATTAGCTCAACTCAAACTTAAGCTCACCCCAATTAACTCCTTAACTGAACCCTTACTCAACAACAACGTAACCTTTAATTAAGCCCCAAACAGAACGCTCCGGAATGATCCGGAAATGTCATGCGTCCATGCAGTCAATTCAATCCAAACTCAACCTATGACTCTACCTACCACTCAACCCTCAACTAAACCTCAAACTCAACTAAAGTTTACCCTAGGCCAACCCCAATTCAAGCTCAATTCGACTTCCATGAAATGTATGGAAATAATCAAACAATCTAAATGTGCGCTGGCACATAAATTACAGGCCTTGAAGGCTATCTTTAGCTGAATCCTTTTTTAGAGTTATAAAAAGGTGATTTTCAAAAAAACAGCTGAACAATTTTCAACAACGCCCAACTGAAATTCTGACACAAACTCAAGCTATAATTCTAATTCAACTCACAATGAAAGCCAAAGCTGTGCTTACTAAACTTCAACTAAATCCTAACTGCAGTCTGCAAATGGAACCCTCAACTCAATCCTCAAACCAACATATTTTAAAAATTGGTCTACTTGACCTATAGGTTACAGAAGCTTTTTAATCTTCCGGCTGCACCATATAGAAACAGATTGGAGATATTTTTTGTAAAGCAGACGGCGTACGTTTTTTTATTGCTTTTTTGAACGGGACTTTCAAAACGTCGAGAATAGTGGTTTTTGGACAAAACCAATTTTGGTTAATTTATAACATAATTTTAATAACAACTTTGGTCCTTACGAACCGAAAAATACTGGAAAAAATATTGACATAATTAGTTCTGATTTGCTAACATTCAGAACGTTTTAAATTTGTATTTAATCTGCACGTTTTACTTCTTTTCAGTTCTGTCATACGTAATATAAACAGAACAAATATTGGCGAGTTCTGATATACTACAAAAATATTTGCTGAAATTTTTATGTATTCCGATTATATAAGAAAACTAATAGAAAGCTGTTCTAAAACTTTTAAATCGGAAACCATAGTTTAGCTTTTCAATTGTTATAAATACTTTTTTAACAAGACGCACCATATTATGTATGGGTTTAAGAAAGGACACCGTGCACAGAAAGTCGTGACGTGTAATTTTGGAAATTTTAATTAAAAGTTGTTTATTTTTCCATACTTTAATATTGAATTTACCGAAATTCGAAATTGCGAAAACGAGTTAAAAAATTGTTGTTTGTGAAATTCTTAAACTTTCCAAAATCCTGAAATTTCTCAAAATCGAAATTCTTAAATTTTTAATTTGTGTTTCTTCAACTCAAGTATAGAAAACTTGGTTTGGATTTGTCTTTAATACCGGTCGGACGTGTTTGTTTTTCGACCGTTCGTTATACTCGAGTGTTTTATAGTGTTTGTGGTTGTGAAAAAAAAATTTAATTAAAGTGTATTAAATTAAAATAATAACTAGTGTTTTATTTTTAATTGTAAAAGTGTGTAGGTTATTTTATTACGGATATTTCTTTGGATTGGACTCATATTCAAAATTTATATAACGGTACTGTCCGAGTATTGTTGTCAGGTATGTCATGCCATATGATTTTTAAACATTTATAGTACATACATACATATATTAAGTCGTTGAAGTTAGCCCGAAATCTCAGCCCGAAATATTTGGTTCGTTTCTCGACTAAAGTGTAGCTATCCGGAAAAAGTGTAAAAGTTGAATAAAATGTAGCCCCATCCCGAAAAAAATGTTTACTGATAAAATGTGAAAAATTCGAGATAAATCTAATAATAATCGAAATAAAATCATAATGATTTGTTTACAAGTAACCATCCTCAGATTCGTATCATGGGGACATAGTACTTTTTTTAAGATTTCTTTGTAGTGTAGCGTAAGACACGTCTCATAATGAAATTTTGTCATTTTTGATATTTTTTGGAGCCAATACTACAGATGTATCCAAGCAGTAAGTGGAGTGTATCTAGTAGCAATGACCACTCTTATCTTATAGGAAATTAAATGTGGCTTTGATCAGTGCTTATTAACTAATCAACAAGTCGAAACAATGTAAAAACATTGTTGTTGGTTTTGATACTACAACAATAAAAACGAAAAGAGAAAAATGAAATTTTTTCAGGAGTATATATAGGAATTTTTTTTTTCGTTGTTTGTCAGTACCTATTCAGACTTTGTGCTATACGTTTTGATTGAGTTGATTGTGTATTTTTGTGATTTAACCGTTTTTCAGGGAAATAAAAAGTGTTTTTAAAACTATCTACCTTTGCATTAAATTTGTTTTGCATATACATATACCTGACCTTTGCTTTCTCTTGGACATCCGATACAACTTTTTAATATTTTAGTTTAGAGTCATTTGGTTTTTTTGTGTTTTTTCTTGTGTGATTTTTTGTATATTTTTTTTTTTATTGTATTATTTATATAATACGTAAATAAAATGGGTTCGAAACGATACAACTACAGAAAGAAAAGACATAGCCTTAATGAGGAAATTCTGGAAATTGCTTTGCAATCATTGTCACTTTCACATTACAAAGTGACGAAAGCTGAGACAATGGAAATGAAATTGCTGTGCCAGGAGCTTCAAGTTAAAAATAATAAAAGTAATCGAAGTTTCATATATAATATATGGTACTCGAAACTGCGAACGAAATTAAATTTTTCTGCTAGTTTAAATTCCAACATTGGTTTAAAAGAATCTTTACAAGGTAAAAAAGTGACTAACATCATGTGTAATGATGCTGATGTTACTTCCCGTTCAAATGATCTATTTTATTCTGGATTACTTGGTAATACTGCATTCGCAAATAACAATCGTCCCACTTTAACAGATATCGAGCCAATAATATCTACTAATTATTTAAATTATAACATTGATAATAACTTGCTATTACCTAACAGTACAATCCAACCATCTGAATCTATAAAGATTCTTTCCGTAGAAATATTGAAGCCACCATATACTATAGTTAATTTACCGATGAGCGAGACCCCGCCATTTTGTGACGTAATTAATTTTGAGCAAATTACTAAAACTCGTGAAAATTTTAAAGAGAATCCTGAAAGGTTAGAAGAATCCATTGTACAATATATTAATCCCGATAGAAATCAATTGCAAGAAGTAGGTTGCACACCTCCACAGATTTCGAAGTTAAACTTGATAAACGTATCGGTTAGAAAACCCAAAATTTTTCTCCCCAAAAATATTAAAGGTTATAATTTACTGGATTATCAGGTGGAAATTTCTAAAGAGATTTGGAAAAGGATATTTAATATGAATGAAAGGAAACTGGATGCGTACCATTATACCTATCATATTTCATCGCAGTTAATTCGGCTATCTGGTTGTCTAATTAACATTAAGGAGTACGACGTATCTTAAACTCATTTAACGATTAGGGCTTACTGTGGTCACCACAACCAAAAACAAGCATGTCGAAAATATAAGTTGATTAACTCAAACCTTTTATTAGGAATATTTAAAGTATACAGTACAAATGAACCGATATTCCATCCTTTTAAAAAATTTCAACATACATCGAAATATCAGAGAGACATGTATAAAGCAAAATTAGTCCGAAATAATGTCGAGATAGTTTCAGAAAATTTGGTCAACAAAGAGGACTTAGAAGTTTTCGATACAACTAACACGGCGATTTGTTTAAAAGATAGACGAGTTTTAAACAAAATAAGGTCAGAAAGCCTATTGTCTAATGACAATAATTCAGATGACATAGAAGATGTACATTTGGAAAAAGAAAAAACTGATCTGTTCATTAAGCAAGTAGGTAAAAACCCATTCTGCATTACAACATGTTCTAAAAACCAATGTTTAGTTCTTAAACAGATTAAGGAACAAGGCAATGGTGAAGAAATAACTGCTTATTTAGATGCTACGGGTGGTCTTGTCCGAAAACCCTACAAAACTTGCAAATCAATATTATACGATTCCATGATATTTCTGGTAAAATTAATAATCGAAAAATTCTTCAAAAAAATCGCGCGATTTTTTTGAACAATTTTTCGATTATTAATTTTACCAGAAAATTATTATTGAATATTAATTAAATGCTATTTTGTTTTTAACTTTTTTTAGATTTTTAATTAAATATTTAAATTTGTTTGGTTACTTTTATAATACAGTATTGTATGCAATTGCAGTTAAATAATCGGTGATTTCCATAATTGAATATTTCTCAGCAACATTTTTGATTCTTTTATCTAAATCCCGATATTTTTTGTGTTTTGGAGGCATTGGAGTTCCAGCAAAAATTTGCTCGAGAACTATTTTATTTTTTGATTGTTCTAGTTGAATTTTTTCAAAAAAAAAATCAACAGATGGATGTTCACAACCAACTAACCGGGAAAATCCATTATGCCAACCTTCAACGCAGTTATTTGTTCGAGCAGAATCTTCTAGTGTTGCAGTATAAACATTCCACGATTCAATACAATACCTGGGATTGCGCCTACCAGTTTCATTTTTAGACCGCACATCAAATCTGCCGATATAATTATCCTCAAAATAATCCAATATTTCATTAGCTTCTTCTGGGATAACATTGATTTCAGTTAAAGATTGGAAAGCGTTAATAACATCGGCCGGCGGAACAAATGCAACTGATAAAATCATATGAATTTTATGAGCGAACACTGCATCCTGGTCATATTGAGCTTTTAAGCCCACCTGACATATTTTGCGATATAAACTCTGGCCTAAATGAAAGAAGCAAAATTTTTGTTGAGCATCTGGAAAAGATACGGAAACTGCGTTTATAATAGCTTGTTCAAAATCTGACATTAAATGCAATGGTTTTAAATAAACATTTAACAATTTTAACTGTTCGAATGCCCTTTTGTATGATTCAGTTAATTTGTTCGGTAATAAGACATACACTAATGGTAAAGATTGCTTTTCTTTTATCCCATGTATGGTAAAAAGTTGATTAAAAATTAACGGTACTGTTTTAAAAGTACCATCAACGAACCACATGTCAGATTGCGCCAAAAAGTTAAGATTTCGTTGGGTTGAGAATATCAAAATTCGAGTTTCGGTAGGCCCTGAATCATACAGCAAAAATCGATCACCCTGAAGAGTAACATTAAATTTTTCTTGTATAATTAAATCAATTAACGATTTTGGAATAACAGCATTTCCTTGTCTTTGTCTGTGAATTGTGCGCTGAATGGATGGAATAGACGGCATATGGACTCTTACTGGATTATTTATGGCAACAGTAGATTCAGCAATAATATGTTGTGTATTACTATTTGTAGATATAGCTCTCTTTTTAATTTCAGTAAGGGTTTTTCTAACACCAACATTTGCTGAATTGCCAGCATGATTATGCTCTCCAACTTTCTTTATAATAACATCACCTTTGGTATTAATTCGTGCTTTACATCGATTTTTCCGATTATTCGTGCAAACCCAGTACGTAACATCATTATGCTGTTTATTTTTAATAAATACATAACCATCTACTAGGAAGCAAGGCTTATTTTTTGTTGTTTTTAAATTATCCATACTGGTCATCTACAAGGTTAGAAACTTGATTTGATTTTATTATGTTTATTTTATTTTAAAGTTTGTATATTTATCCTTACCAAAATTGTTTAATTTTTAAATGTTGAACTAATAAATATTTTGGTTGAAAACATAGACTACTTATTTCAAGTTGTTTTTCGAGAAAATGTTTTTCGAGCAAATGTGGTTTTATACATTTTAGTGAAAGTGTTTTTCGAGTGAATGTTTTTCGAGCACATAATTTTCGAGTAAATGTTTTTATAGAATATTTTTTCCGAGTAAGTGTCTGGGTACCATATTATACTATGTTCTCATTATACCAATAAAGACTCAGAAAATATGCACAGCTACGCCTTTTCCGCTTTGTGATATGATAAGTTCTAGCCATAATACCCGCAGCATTGGAAATTGGCTTAGAGAATATCGATTACATGTGGAAGAAAATCTAAGGAAATGGCCCATTTTCAACACAGTTGTAGTAGATTTGTCTTACGCGGAGATCCATTCTGTTCTAGATGCGTTTAATAGGATGGATTTGATAGAATATTTAAATGTTTCTTACATGTGGGCTGACGGTAACTACTCAAAGTCACCAACGAAATTTGTGAAAATACATTTGTGTTGTTCTCACATGTCACATACCATTGCAAGAGACGTACACAAATATTATGAGAAATACCCACAAATCCCCAATTTTTTAAAGAGACTATGGCTTCTGTGATTGTCGCCAATAACTATCAGGAAGTTAAGCAAATTTGGCGTAAATTTGCAATTTTATTAACATCTAAATATATCACGATTGATATTAAAGAGGCGTTTGAAAGTTTAATTGCCTTGATTACATTGAATAATGAAGAAAGTAGGTTAAAATTAAATATTCAATCAAAAGATACAAATATTTATGTTGAAACAGCCAAAAAGGATTTGTCCTGTCCACTTTATACACAGAGCCCATTTTATTGTGATTTGTATGATATTAGTAATAACCTAGATTTAACTAAATCGGATGGTATCGATGAACGAGCTACCAATAATTTTTATAATTTACAATTTCACACTGTACTTTTAAAAAAATATGTGACAGTGCTACCATTATTTACTGGAATACTGCGCAGCGGAAGTCGATTGAGTAATGGTCACGTAGAAAATTACTTTGCGTTGTTAAAACGAAGATTCTCAGTATCGAGCCGTACTCTTGAGTTAGACAAAATGCCTTTAAAGGTTGGTCGTTTTGTTAGAGATTTAAACCAACGAAATAAAACGATTTGTATAGAAGTATTTTATTCTGTTCCAAAATATTCCTTAAAATCAGAAGAAACAAAGATATCACCTAAAAATAGTGATCGGAATCTTATGGACGTGCAAAGCAGCGTTTCGGTTTGGAAAAGGAAGAATTCACATACAACACCTATAAGTAGTAAAAAGAAAAAATCCAGTTTTGACTTCACATTTGCTAAATCTTTTAAGGGGTTAATAAATATCGATCAAGACATTGCTGCAATGGCGACTTTAAGTCAAGATTGCATGGAAACACCGAAAAGGACAAAAATTATACAGCCTAAATCTATTTGGAAGAGACCGGCAACTGCAAAGTTACCATTAATAAGAAATGCTCTTCAAACATGCAACTTTTATAAAAATTCATGCGCAGTAGATTCTACTTTTCAAGCAATCGGGTTATCTCTAAACGACGATGCAAGTTTTATAAACAATTTGGAAAATGGACGTATAAAATTTTTACTGCAATCATTAATAAGGAATGATTTAGATAAAGTTTATAAAATTCGGAAAGAAATTTTAGTCGAAATGTCGGGATTTGAATCAGATTGTACTACTGAGGTTTTTAATGTATGTAAGAACATATTTGAAAAACTACCAAGTTTACTGGTAACATTAAAATGTTGCAATCAAAAATGTTTATTACAAGAGCAAGAAAGGCGGCCACTTCTTTATTTGAACTTAAACTTATGTCAACAGGCAGGTATCTCAAATATTGAAAATTGTTTGGAAGAAATCCCACAAAAAACATGTAAAGTCTGTTTTCAAACGATGTTACCCACAATAAACTCCTATGGAAATATAGTTTGTCTCGATACAGAATTATTCAGCGATACTTCAGTGAAATTATCAGAGATACCTGCAACCATAAAACTAAATAACGAAACATATCAAGTTTCAGCATTAATAAGCTTCATTCACGATGGTCCAGTTTTTAAATACCCAAAGTCGTTGGAAGGTCATTACATTTGCTACGGCATTCGAAATAAGAAATGGGAAAAATACGACGACTTGTGTACCTATGTACCAATAATACGCAATCCACATTTGGAGGAAATCAAACCCCAAATAATATTATATACCAAAAAATAAATAATTATATAAATTCGAGGGGGTGATGGTTACTTGGTATTGACTTGTTCTACTTGGCCGTATACTCCACTGCTTGGATAAATCTCTAGTATTGACTCCAAAAAATATCAAAAATGACAAAATTTCATTATGAGACGTGTCTTACGCTACACTACAAAGAAATCTTAAAAAAAGTACTATGTCCCCATGATACGAATCTGTTTATCTCGAATTTTTCACATTTTATCAGTAAACATTTTTTTCGGGATGGGGCTACATTTTATTCAACTTTTACACTTTTTCCGGATAGCTACACTTTAGTCGAGAAACGAACCAAATATTTCGGGCTAACTTCAACGACTTCATATTATATTGGTGTTGTAGTACAGTGAAATTCTACGGTAAATACTTGTTTTGTATTTAGAATTTCATTGTATTGCATATAATGAATGCTTATACCTTATAAGATACTACTACATTTCTCGATTGGTGTATATATGTATTTGTATAAATTTGTATTGTTGAAGAATCTAGTTTGTATTTGGAATTTGTTGCTTCTTCCATAATTACTGTTATCCGTAGAAAGAATTTCCATCGATTTGCTTACAATTATTTTTGATACTATTAAAGTTAGCCGAAAGTTTATAGTCGAAATTTATAAAATTTCTGTAAAATTTCTGTCTTGGCTATCTCCGCCGAAAATTACCAGCCGACATATTTCTGCCGATATTTTCATCAAGTGATTTTACGGCGAATTTTTTGGTTTGTCACTGTTTACCATACGAATTATGCTTTATAAGCTTCATTAGAAAAGCCAAATACAAAATGTAAACATTTAAATAAATTCAACCTTTAAAGTGTCATGTCTGGATGTTTCTTTCCTTGAGTGTGGAGTAGATTATTGTTTTTATTTTGAATGTAAAATTAAAGGAATATCATTTAACGATTTTTACGCTTATATCGCTAGCGAAATAAATAAAATAATTTCGATATGTATTTTGGTGTGCGTGTTTTCTGAATCAAAATAAATAAAACATAACCTATACAATTTTCTTTTTTCTTGTTTTACACAAAATTGCCGTAAAAAAAAGCCGCGAATTAACTAAATTCGATATAAAATAATAAAATTCGTGTCGAAGTGATTATTTTAGTGGATTAGTGTTTAGTGAGAAAAGTTATTAGTGTGAAAATTGTATGAAAATGTCTCGATTCGATAAAATTACCGATACATTTAATTTATTTGTGACCAAATTATTCGATGAAATACAGGAATCATTACCATCGGATAGAACATTCACGCGGAATTTAATCGAATGCAAGGATGATATGATATTCGGGTGGAATTCAAGCGATATGAATTTTATGGTGTTGAATTGGCGTATGGCCTGTCTGAAACATGGTAAAGAGGTTAAATATAAGGTAAGTGATTTTTTGATTTTTTTTGTTTTGTTTTGAGGTTATGTAGTGCTGGAGTTTAGGTTTTATGATTTTTTTTAAAGTTTATTCGATGACAAATTACATTACAGCGGGGGGTATTACAGTTTTGTAACATAATTGACTGAAACTTTTACTAAGGATATCCACGCAATGCACAATAGGCCTCAATGGTAGCAGTGCTCTGGGCTGCATACACCCACCCTTTTTAGAAAAAAAAAGGATATCCAAATAGTTTCGTTGTGCCACCTGTTTTTTATTTTATTTTTATTTTGTTTCCTGTACACTTCCTAATCAAGCAGCGGATGAAATGGATGAATTGTGTTTGTGTAAGATTTGTATTCATATTATGCATAATGATTAATGATCCTCTCAAATGAATTCGTTCTTACAACAATTATTTAAGGAAGATTATAATTTTGAAAAAAAGGGTAAAACTAAACGTTATTATCATTTTCGGTTCAGCATTGATTAAAATTTATTGATTTCATGAACTAATTAAGTAAATAATTACATGGAATGGGCGACTTTGTGTAACAAATTGTAAAAAAATTTGAAAGCTTTGGATTTGGAGGTCAAACTTATAAATATAGGGTTTTATCGAACTATTTTACAAAACTTGACACGATGTAAAGGACCACAGCTGTAATGCAACATATTTGTAATACATTGATCATGATTCTATAACTGGATATTAATAGTACAATAAAAAGAGGCGTCTGGTCCGAAGAAATTCAGCGTTTTTGTCAACGTCATTGTTCTTATCTCTTTGCCAACAACTTTTAGGCACCATACATTTTATTTGGTATTTTCATACATCACGCCACCACATGCAAACACTTTTAATTTATATTGATAAAGAAGCAGAAAGGAAACTAACGACCTACACCTCGGTAATACCTACATTCTATATACTTCCTATAATTCACAAAGCTAATTGTACTAAGAAAATAGTCCAACTTATAGAACTTTAACATTTTTTGGCTGATTTATTAAAATTTGGTATATTATGATCTAATTAATTTTATTAAATGGCAGAATATCTCACAAAGATACATATGTACTGATAAGTTGGTTCGTAGTTTTCATTTTTTACGAATAATTGCGGATAGACGGTCAATGATATAGAACCCTATAAAATATTTCTAATGAACATTTTTTAGATTTTTTGAAATTTTGTTTAAATTCAGGCTATTACAGCATATCCGACAGCCACTTAAAACATATCAATGGGATGCGGAAATTCGATACAAAATAATTTTAGTCAGACGAAGATAGTACACCGAAATTAGACCAATCTATAACAGTGTAATAACTGCCGTGTAGTAATTGCTGTGAAAGCACCGATAGGAGTGCTTATGCCGCTGCTTGTGTCAGCGTTCCTTTGATACACCAATTTCAGTTCAATTATCGTTTCTTTTTTGGAAATGGCCCGTACAATTGGGAATCAGGGAGGTTTTGTTAATGGGAAAGGTGATTTGAATAGACTGGGTAAAGTTTATTCACAATGTTTTGATTGTTTGACTGCTTTTCCATTGCACGACACTGTAATGATGGGTCTGTGACGATATCGTCGAATCGCAAATTGCGTAGATGTGTATGCAACGTTTTTCCGTTTCACGATACATCACCGCGTCCGGTATTGACACACGGATATTTTTTGCCGGACGATGGATCAATGACGCCATGATCCCCTGTTGTGTCGGTCCGATAATTGTTTTATAGTCTGACGGATATTTTTCTTTAATGGTGGGTCACAGTTTTTAGCCTTGGATGCAGTAAGTGCAAGAGGTACTTGATATTGTATACTACATTACATTGCAAGAATATTTGAGGTAGTGATGAAAGCGTTTCAGCACTTTTTGGTTGCTGAATTTAATTATATCAAAGTGTCATGGTTGTTCAAGTATTTTTGTCTGATGGTGTGGTTGTTATGGATTATGCTTAATTATATATATAATTGTTAGATCGTCTCCAAACTACAGAAATATTGGTGAAGTCTCGCTCAACACTATACTAAATTATTTATAAATACTATAAATAAATAAATAAATAAATAAACACTCAGAAACTCCAAGCATCCAGCAGCTATGTAGCGTAGAAATTGTATCGTCTTGTGATATCTATGTTATTTTATTTAGTACTAACTAATTTATATAAGTTAATTTCTATTAATTAAGTAGTAAAGCAATTTAGTTTTCAGACTAACCTGGGAAACTCTATTTGAGTTTTATTAGTGAATATCATATATAGGTTCATGTAGTATTTAACTAAACGATTAATATTCTAAACCTTTTGCGTAGTATATAATAATTAATTTAAACATTATTAACTTAGTAAATAAATAAGTAATTTAAGCATTATTAATATCCTTTTGCAAGATCTTTAGGAATTTGCCGATTAGTTTAATTTAATAGTATGGTTAAATATATAAAATATACATTTTTTCAGCTTTTATTTTTGATTCTAGTTGCAATAGGTAAACCATTAATTAACTATCTACAGGAGAACGGTAGCTAATGAAACAAGTGCCGTGAATTTGAATTATAACTTAGCAATTTAAAATTTTTAAACATTCCCTTAGAATTTTTATTGTTGATGTTGAATTATTCATATATCTTAAAATTATGGTTGAGGTTTGTATTGGTATTGAAGTGGGTGTTGGTATTAATTAATTTTAAAATAGTTATTATTAAGAATTAATGCATATTTTAAATTTAGGAATTTCTTGAAGAACCTGAAACAACCTTACAGGAGGTGGAGCAGCAGATGAGCTTCAAATTGTATTGTCTCGTGCTAAATAAATTACTAACAAAAAAAAAATATATTACTAACAAATTTACTAACTATCAACTACTTAGGTGTCTGGAACCGGGTTGAGTCTTTGTTGCTAACATTCCTTTTCCATCCCTCGATTTTGTTATATGTAAAAATTGAGGTGTGGCCAACACACGACTTTCTTTTACGAACAGAGAATTTTGAGAAATTTTATTTTTTTCTTAATTTTTTTTTTTTAATTTTTAAATTTTTAAATTTTTTTTTTTAATTTTTTATTTCTTATTTTTATTTGTTTTTAATTTTTGGAATCATTTTGTATTTAGAAGTTTTTTGTAAACCTTATACTTTTAAAGATATTTGCAAAATAAATTTTCTGGACCAAGGGAGTGGCCACTTCCGGTTAGCCAATTTGGAGTAAAATTCACTGAGACCTCCCAATTTATCAAAACAGCTTAAATCTGAAGTTTCAGTTAGATTGATTAAACCATATGGGCTGTAGAGAGGACACAGACAGACTGACAGACAGACAGACAGACACCATTCTGAAACCCACTTTTTTGGACTCATGGGACCTCAAAACAAATAAATCTCTAGAAATCTCAATGTCCAAAATTTTCAGGAATACTATACTTTATTTTACATTTACTAGAGTAAAATAAAATAAAAAACACTAATCCATACGAATCGTTCGTTTAGTAAAAGTTCTGCAAAATTATTTTTTGGAAATCGCACTCAAATCCCAAGGGCCAATATCGGCCATTGCCAACAATGATAACAAAGGTTTCGCTAGCACATGGAATGGGTCCTTTAATTACCTAGTTAGAAAACCCTAATCCATACGAATCGTTCGTTTACTAAAAGTTCTGCAAAATTATTTTATGGAAATCGCACTCAACTCCCAAGGGCCAATATCGGCCATTGCCAACAATGATGACAAAAGTTTCGCTAGCACATGGAATGGGTCCTTTAATTACCTAGTTAAAAAACCCTAATCCATACGGATCATTCGTTTAGTAAAAGTTCTGCAAAATTATTTTTTGGAAATCGCACTCAAATCCCAAGGGCCAATATCGGCCATTGCCAACAATGATGACAAAGGTTTCGCTAGCACATGGAATAGGTCCCTTAATTACCTAGTTAAAATTGAGGTGTGGCCAACACACGACTTTCTTTTACGAACAGAGAATTTTGAGAAATTTTATTTTTTCTTAATTTTTTTTTTTAATTTTTAAATTTTTAAATTTTTATTTTTTATTTTTATTTGTTTTTAATTTTTGGAAACGAGTTAAAATTAATTAAATTAGTGTTACTATGTGTTGTGTTGTTAGGCAGTGTAATAGTGTATTGAAACAATAGTTTTGATGTGATGTGGTGTGTTGTAATATGTAGTGCAGAAGTGTTGTTTTTTATGTACATATATGTAAGTGTAGTGCAATTAATAGTTTTAAGGTGAAGTGATTATCGAGGAAAACGTGATCAAACGTGCTCAAAAATAAATTAAAGGTACTCTCTGGTACCGTTAGACAGGTATTTTCGCATCACACGTATTGAAATACATATGTGTGATGACGAATTGTGTACAGTTTTTCTTTATATTTATTAAATGATATGGCTTGGGTAAGGAAGTTTTTGTGCATTAGGGTATATTAGTATTAGTGTCTACGGTAAATACTAAGTAGTTGAAAATTGGTATTAAAAAAAAAAAAAAAAACAGAAAAATGTTGTAGATTTGTTTTGTATTTTGTGCGTTGTTTCATGTTGTATTTTTGTTTGATTTTGGTTGAAACAAGTTTGTAAAGCATGTCGTATTGTGAGTGCGTGCCACCGTATTTTAATTAATGGGGAAGTGAACCGTATTTTGTTTAAAATATAATGATGATACACGAGTGTGAAGTTTTCCAGGGGTGACCATCACTTTTTTCACTTCGATGCGTTTTCGGCAGAGTAGCGGTATCTTACATCTAAATTGTTTTAAAATTTTATATTTTAACAATGGAATACAGTTATTCTGTCGGGGTTGCATCGGTGCGAGAGGGGTGATGGTTGTAACATGTCACCCCAGACATTCCAGAGGTGTATCAATGTATTAGTATGTATTACACTGTCAAAACAAATTCTTATAGGAAAATTGAGTATTATTTATTGAAACAATTGAGTAGGATTTTGAAAATGATTTTAGAAAATCAAGCTTTAGCTAAATTACAACAAAACAAAAAATATTACAAATTCTTGTTCGTTCGATATTAAAGTAATTTTGATTTATTTATTTTTTAAGTGTTCATTAAAAACGGAATATGGCGTTCTAAAGTTAAGGTATGATTTCAAAGAAAATACTTTTGTAGAACTTTTATTAAACGTACGATTCGTATCGATTAGGAATTTTTTAAACTAAATAATTTAGGGGCCTATTCCAACTTTTATTACATTTTTAAACTTTTAAACTTTTATTAAACTTTTATTAAGGTTTTATTAAATTTTTATTAGACTTTTGAACTTTTTAATTTTTAAACTTTTAAACTTTTAAAACTTTTAAACTTTTGTTAAACTTTTATTAGACTTTTGTTAAGGTTTTATTGAACTTTTATTAAATTTTTATAAAGCTTTTATTGAACTTTTAAATTTTTTAACTTTTAGATTTTTGAATTTTTAGACTTTTAATCTTTTAAACTTTTAATCTTTTGGACTTTTAAACTTTTAAACTTCTTTTAAACTTTTAAACTTTTAAACTTTTGAACTTTTAAACTTTTGAACTTTTGAACTTTTAAACTTTTGAACTTTTAAACTTTTAGACTTTTAAACTTTTGAACTTTTAGACTTTTAAACTTTTGAACTTTGAAATTTTTAAACTTTTGGACTTTTGAACTTTTAAACTTTGAAATTTTTGAACTTTTAAACTTTTAAACTTTTGAACTTTTGAACTTTTGAACTTTTGAACTTTGAAATTTTTAAACTTTTAATCTTTTATACTTTTATACTTTTATACTTTTATACTTTTATACTTTTATACTTTTATACTTTTATACTTTTATACTTTTATACTTTTATATTTTTATACTTTTATACTTTTATACTTTTATACTTTTATACTTTTATACTTTTATACTTTTATACTTTTATACTTTTATACTTTTATACTTTTATACTTTTATACTTTTATACTTTTATACTTTTATACTTTTATACTTTTATACTTTTATACTTTTATACTTTTATACTTTTATACTTTTATACTTTTATACTTTTATACTTTTATACTTTTATACTTTTATACTTTTATACTTTTATACTTTTATACTTTTATACTTTTATACTTTTATACTTTTATACTTTTATACTTTTATACTTTTATACTTTTATACTTTTATACTTTTATACTTTTATACTTTTATACTTTTATACTTTTATACTTTTATACTTTTATACTTTTATACTTTTATACTTTTATACTTTTATACTTTTATACTTTTATACTTTTATACTTTTATACTTTTATACTTTTATACTTTTATACTTTTATACTTTTATACTTTTATACTTTTATACTTTTATACTTTTATACTTTTATACTTTTATATACTTTTATTCTTTTATACTTTTATACTTTTATACTTTTATATTTTTACACTTTTATACGTTTATACTTTTAAGCTTTTAAACTTTTAAACTTTTAATTTTTTGGAATTTTAAACTTTTAAACTTTTTAACTGTTAGTTACGTTTTGTTAAACTTTTATTAAACTTTTATTAAATTTTTTAAACTTTTATTAGACTTTTACTAAACTTTTAATAGACTTTTGATGGGCATTTGTAAGATTTTTGTTAAGCTTGTATTGAACTTTTAAATTTGTATACCTATAAATTTTTAAATTGTTGAATTTTTAAACTTTTCAATTTTTAAACTTTTAAACTTTTATGAAGCTTTTGATAACTTTTTTTAAACTTCTATAAGGCTTTTAATAAACACACTATACTGATTGAATGAACAGCATCGCACGTTATCTAGGATGGGGGAGAATTCCTTTTGTATGATATTGTGTACTACATTGCATTGCAAGAATTTTGAGGTATTGATGAAAACGTTTCAGCACATTTTGGTTGTTGAATTTAATTATATCAAAGTGTCATAGTTTGTTCAAGTACTTTGTCTGATGGTGTGGTTGTGATGGGTTACACTAAATTATATATAATTGTTAGATCATCTCCAAGCTGCAGAAATAATGGTGAATTCTCGCTCAACCCCCGCAAACGCCAACCATACAGAAGCTGTGTGGCGTGGAGGTTGATTAGCTTGTGATATCTATTTTATTATTTATTTTATTACTATAACTAAATTGTATAAGTTGATTGCTATTAATTAAGTAGTAAAGCAATTAAGTTTTCAGAGTAACCTGGGAAACTCTATTTGAGTCTTATTAGTAAATATCATATATAGGTACAAGTAGTATTTAACTAAACGATTAATATTCTAAACCTTTCCGTAGTATATAATAATTAATTTAAACATCATTAACTGAGTAAATAAATAAGTAATTTAAGCATTACTAATATCCTTTTGCAAGATTTTTAGGAAATTGCCGGTTAGTTGAATTTTTAATAGTATGGTAAAATATATAAAATATATATTTTTTCAGCTTCTATTTGTGAATCATCTAGTTGCAGTAAGTAAACCATTAATTAACTATTTACAGGAGAACGGGGGCTAATGAAACGAGTACTGTGAATCTGAATTGTAACTTGGCAATTTATAATTTTTTAACATTCCCGTAGAATTTTATAGTTGATGTTGAATTATTCATATGGCTTAATATTATGGTTGAGGTTGGTATTGGTATTGAAGTGGGTGTTGGTATTGGTGTTCGTACTGGTGTTAATGTTCATACTTATTGGTATAATTGTTAATGATAGTTTTGGTATTAGTATTCATATTGGTTAGTTAAAATGGTTTTAGTTTAGAACACTCCTGAGAAACTCGACCAAGATGACAATGGCTGTGATGACATCACGATGGCTAGAAGGTAGTTGGTTGAATGATTGTCAAACTATTAATGGTTATTTATTTGTGGTACATAGGGATTGATCTAGAATTTATTTCAGAGAATCAAATTTACACTCAATTAATTTTAAAATAGTTATTATAAAGAATTAATGCATATTTTAAATTTAGGAATGTCTTGAAGAACCTGAAACAACCTTATATGAGTTGGAGCAGTAGATGAACTGTAAATTGTGTTGTCCTGTGCTAAATAAATTACTAAAAATATATAAATAACAAATTTACTAACTATCAACTACTTAGGTGTCTGGAACCGGGTTGAGTCTTTGTTGCTAACATTCTATAGAACACAATAAATAATTGAACACACCAATTGAAGTTAATATTTTTATTTACGTTTATTTATTTTTTTTATTTTAAATTAATTTATTACAAAGTTTTTTTATATTTTTTTACCACCATTTTGTCACCAGCTAATATTTTGGCGGCTAACACCACGAGCTATGTGTTTTCGCTTTAGAGATTGAGATGAGACTCAATTTTTATTATATATTTTATGTCTTGTTCTTGTTGGTTGTACTGTCTGGAAGAGACAGTAGTTCAGTTGTCGTTTTGGGTGTTGAGTGTTTTCGTTTGCGTTGTTCGTTTTTCTTCTGACCGTGTGGCGGCGAACGCATGTGTGAATGTGTGAACCGCCACAATTCCTTTCCCATCCCTCGATTTTGTTATATGTAAAAAGGTGTACGACGGCGGCCTGGCCAGGGGCGGATATCACAACTATTAGACTTATGTGGTTATCGATGTGGCGCCTTCCTTTACAGGGTGAAATATTGCTATGTTGGCTTCATGAAAAGCTGAGTATGATGGTACATATTTCCTTGGTAAGGGAGAGTTTATGGTGTCGTGTTGCAACATGGGTATAGTGGTGTGGTATTCGCATTTATAATACGGGAGACTTGCTTAATGCTTGATCGTACATCGAAATCAATCAATCAATCAATAAATTTGTTTTTAATTTTTGGAAACATTTTGTATTAAGTAGTTTTTTTGTAAACCTTATACTTTTTAAGATATTTGCAAAACAAATTTTCTGGACCAAGGGAGCGGACACTTCCGGTTAGCCGATTTGGAGTAAAATTCACTGGTACCTCCCAATTTATCAAAAAAGCTTAAATCTGAAGTTTCAGTTAGATTGATTAAACCATATGGGCTGTAGAGAGGACACAGACAGACTGACAGACTGACAGACTGACAGACTGACAGACTGACAGACTGACAGACTGACAGACTGACAGACTGACAGACTGACAGACTGACAGACTGACAGACTGACAGACTGACAGACTGACAGACTGACAGACTGACAGACTGACAGACTGACAGACTGACAGACTGACAGACTGACAGACTGACAGACTGACAGACTGACAGACTGACAGACTGACAGACTGACAGACTGACAGACTGACAGACTGACAGACTGACAGACTGACAGACTGACAGACTGACAGACTGACAGACTGACAGACTGACAGACTGACAGACTGACAGACAGACACCATTTCGAAACCCACTTTTGCGGACTCAGGGGACCTCAAAACAAGTAAATCTCTAAAAATCTCAAGGTCCAAAATTTTCATGATTACTATACTTTATTTTACTAGAGTAAAAGAAAGTAAAAAGGTGTACGGCGGCTGCCTGGCCAGGGGCGGATATCACAACAATTAGACTTATGTGGTTATCGATATGGCGCCGTTCTTTACGGGGTGAAATATTGCTATGTTTGGCTTCATGAAAAGCTGAGTATGATGGTACATATTTCCTTGGTGAGGGAGAGTTATGGTGTCGTGTTGCAACATGGGTATAGTGGTGTGGTATTCACATTTATAATACGGGAGACTTGCTTAAGGCTTGATCGTATATCCCAATCAATCAATCAATCAATGAACTCAAGTATAGAAAACTTGAGTTAAAAAAAAAATTTATTGCTAGATTTGTAAATCGACAAAAAAATTTTTATTTTTAAGTATGAATATCGAATTCTGAAAAGTAAAATTTAAGAAATTAAAGTTTAAGGAAGAGTTTAAGGAAATAAAATTATTCCAAATATGAAAATTTTCAATATCAAAAAAATTTTCGGAAATGAAAATTTCGAAATTTGTAAATTTCTGATTCAATCTAAATGATAGAAAAATGAAAAATGAGCTTAATTGAAGATTTTCAACTTCGGAACCGAGAAAACGCAACTTGTTTAAATTTTACTTCCAATAATACAAATTTTGTGTCTGCCGAGGAACTTTTCAACGATTTGAGAGAAAATTTTGGTTGTTACCTCTGCGCAAGTCAGTATTTCAAACTTTTTGACTATATTAGCTGTCTTCCATTGACGTGAGGAAACTACTAACAAGTACTTATATGTATTCGCAGTTACTCACTTTTGCATGTGCTAAATTACCATCCCATTGGTTATCTACTCACAAGCACTTGAATGCAGCAAATTTGTCCCAGTGGAAGATAGCTAATATTTGTATTATTGATGGACGTCAACGGTAACTGCAATGCACCATTCATTCAACGGTAAATGCAATGCACTACTTAGTCCAGAGCTCTTCATAATGACATGTTAAGTAAGTAATCTAAAAAACGGTAGAATATTTTGTTTTAAACTATATATAGCCATAACGATTAAAATATCGTTTAAATATTAAACAACAATCATTTCCCCCATTTTGATATTAAATTCATGTTAAATTATTATCGTTCGCTAAAATTATACAACAGACGAACGAACGAGTAGATAGATTTTATTTATTTATTATATTTTTTATTAAATAAAATTTATAAGACATTTGTTAAATTATTTCTTGTGCATGTTGTGTTATGCCCAACCAACAACAACAATAACAACAACAAAATATTCCACCTAGTAATCTTATCAGAGTACAAGTATAATTGCCGGTGTTTTTATTTAGACTTGCTAAAAGTACAACAAATATTTTTCTCCATATGATAACTAAATGTTAATGTATGTATGTACATAGAACAGATAGAACAGATTTTGTTGTTGTGTGTTCAACAGAATATTTATAAAAAAAATAAGAAAATTGCTGGCTGTAAAACTATTTTGATTATTTATATTTCAATTCAATTGAAATTTTTTGTTTTGTTATATTGTGAACCTGAGCACATGAATAGTAAGTAAAAAAAAAAAAAAAAATTTTGTAATAATAAAAATTAAAGACATAAGTGTGAGCTTTATATTTTTTTTTTAAAGTGCACAAGGTAAAAATAAAGTAAAAAGGTATGTACAGGTACTCGCATATAAGCAAAAATTCTAATTAAAATTTATCGCTTTATTCACAAACGATTTTGTGTTTGTGTGTGTGTCTTCATGGGTATGTTCAACGAGGCTATTTTATACGAGTAGAGGGAAGAAATTGTTAAATAAATTCCAAAGTTTTTCTATTTTTTACCATCCTTCGTTTATTTTAATTGAAATTATATGCGGAAATTATTTTTTAAATGTTTTCTTAAAATAAAATGAATTTTGTACATCTTCCCACTTCTTCTAAGTAATCTCTCGTTTAAAATGTATTTAATGTTTTTTTTTTTTTTTTGGTTTCGTGATAGCCACCAAAGATGTACAGTAATTGTGGTTACAGTCGTAACTTCGCGATATGCTAATCATATTGATGGAGTTTCAATTCGATCTGCATAAATATGTCCAGGGAATTTATATTAGATCTCAGTGACACTCAAAGTGCATACATTTAAAAATTTTGCAGTATGTCACAAATCTACATTAAAAAAAGTTCGAAAACAAAAATTACTAAGGATCTGTTGCAATTGAGATTTTATGGTATTTGAGTTATTGATTTAGAATTTCCGAATAAGATTTGAGTTTGAATTTTAAGCGTATGCTATTTCATCGTAGATTTATTTGGCTGAATCAATAATTTTTTAAAAGCCCAGTATTTTGAATAAAGTACATATGTTTTGAAAATTAAGAAATCATGCAAAAAAAAAAATACTTGCAATTTTTTGTTGAAGGAATGAAATGTTTTTATTTAGCTCCTCTCTCTCTTTCAAAAGTTTTTTTTAACCTTGTAAGATCTTATTCAATCAAATTTGAGTCTAATATCTAATTAACTTATTTTTGACATATTCCAGGCGAATTAAACAAAAATCAGAAGTATAATGCACGGTTTTTTTTTGACGTAGATTAGGAATTGGTGTCCCGAGTCGGGAAAGAGGCTTTCCACCATTAAGTGGGTAGTGGTATTGTTTTCATAAATAACTCGGTAATTTTGCATTTTAGGAAAAATATTCAACGGCAAAGTTATGCTACGGGAAACTTTCTATCGATATTATGTAGTTGGTTATTTAATTATTTTGAGGGCAAACAAGTAACAACTTTAATTAAAATTCCGTAAATTAGTATTTTAATTATTAATTTATAATTTTTGGTACAACTACGAGTACTTAGATATTTTGCCATTTGGTCTATAGAATAAGTAGATTGGATTGAAAAATTTCATTAATATTTCCATACACGAAAAAAAAAAATAAACGGTCATTAGTTTTTGATGGTTGTTCGTTTTATTTCGAAAAAACCTGAATATGCTTAGAACAGGAGAAAAGCAACCATAAAATTCGTTTGCAAAAGGAAAAAGATGAACTCGTATTTTTATCCAGAAGCAATAACCATACAGCCAACGCCGCAAAAATTGTACAACCACCAATGCGTGGAATGTGTTTAACTGTGTGTAGGATGATGAGCCACGAACAAATAATGTCATTGAAGGAAGGCACAACGGCTTTGCTCAATCGTGCGGAAAAACCCCATGGTTTTCGGTTTTTATCAATACTATCCAAAACCAACATAGTTTGAATGAATTTTAATTGGAGCACAATATAGCGCAAGGAATATCACTTAATATACGTATTATAGAAAGCATAGTATGAACATGAATTTATTCAAGAAAATTACTCAAAAAAATAAAAATTCAAAATGTAGAAAAAGTTTTCATAAAACCCCTTCGATCGATTGCCACCTTGACATGATGAACCGGCTTAATTTTCTTCAAAGTTAACTTAATTAGACTGAAATGAAAAAACCAAGAGGAATCGGGTTTTTCAAAATAAAGAAATTCGAAGAAAAATTAGTTTAGATACCGTGTTTTTCAGAGCTACCACGCTGAATTCTCTGAACTGTATTTCTAAGAATTATGTTTTGAGACGTGTAGTAAATATATGTATGTAAAAAACGTTATGAAATATTAACGGTAATTCAATTTCTCGCATGGATATTTCCGAGTCGCAAACGTCACCGATTCGGCATGTAGAACGGTAGATTTTTGGAACATATTATTTAACATTTTGTAAACAATTTAACGGAACTTGAACGTTTTAAATTTTAATAACTTCAGTGGTTTTGACAGTTCTGAAAGCAGCGTTTTCGATCATTCAGATGCAGACACTAACTTTCAGTCAATTAACTTGGATGAATCGAAAAGGAACAAGTGCAACAAACAGTGCTAGATTGTGTTGCACCAGTTAAAAAAATGGTGTGCCCCGTAAAAAGCAGCATAATCCGACAATGTGGAAAAAAAATTTAAATAAAAATTTGAGAAATCACGGACGAGAATATGAAGATGCTAATCTAAATGTACAAAGATCACGGTATGTTACTGATGGCTGCGTTGAAGGTTGTGGTTTTAAATGCTGATCGAATTTCAACGAAAAAGATCGACAGAAAATACATAGCATATTTTGGAGCCTTAGTACAAACAACAAACAAGGATTTTTTTCGAAATTTAGTAGAAGAGTACCAAAAGCTCGCAAAAGAACTAAAACATAAACATCAAGAAGACAAGACACGTTCTTATATTTTTGTCAAAAAGGCATCGCCATGGTGAGGGTTTGTAAAGTGTTCTTTCTTACTATCCTCGACGTGAGCCAAAACCGAATATATTATTTTTATAAGACAAAGGCCACCAAAATTGGCACAAACACAGCAAAATTACAGGGCAAACATGTAAAGTTTAAAGTTTCTGATGAAAAGCTGAATAACGTCAGAGAACACATGAAAAGCTTTCCAATTATGGAATCTCATTATTGCAGAGCCAATACAAACAGAAAATATCTTGAAGCCGGTTTGAATATTAGTAAAATGTATTCATTATACGTGAGTAAGACCATCGATCCAGTGCAATGAATTCAATTTATTATTTGACAAACCAAAGAAAGATAAATGTGAGCACATAAGCTTGCTCGAAAGCCTACAACATATCAACAAGGTGGCAAAAGCAGAAAGTGATGCTGATACAAATAATGTCGATCAATGTACTTCAATTCTGTGGTACGATTTTCAAAATGTCTTGTTTTATTAAACTTTTTCTATAAACGGAAATTTTCAGTTCACAATTTAACGGCGCACTGCAGTTCTAATTAAGTGACATATTGTGCAATATGGTACGAAGCGAAGCGCGGTAGATCAGGGAACGATCTAGCGTCAGCATTGATTCAAATTTTAGAGAATGTCGTTACTGATAACCCTACTAAAACTAGGATTATCCTGTGGTCCGACTCATGCGTGCCACAGAATAGGAATAAAATAACAACTCTTCGGAGTCTGAGCACTCACAAGTGCAAGAAATAGATGCAGTGAAATCTAGAGCTGTATAGCCTCGTGACCTTAATAAAAACTTTAGAAACTTTTAACTACACAAAAGTCAAACTTAAAATTATGCAAATGAAAAGCACAGATTTTTAAAACTATAATGTTACATCAGCCGGCATGGTCTTTCCGCCATTTGCATCAGTCACAAATTTGATTTACAGCCAATCTAATTTATCAGAGATGAAATATCGGATTGGTATTCATTGCAGTGATATTCAAACAAACATTTTGATGAAGACCTCCGATACTCGCAAATCAGTGTTTAAGCAATCACTTTTTATATCCGTTCGATCTTACATTACATGCCGGAAGTCGACAAAGAATTTTATAAAATTTATGTACAATAAGGATTTTTTACACTAGTAATTTAAGATTAAGGTTTTGAATTGCAACACCTTTTTTATTTTACAAATTCTAAACATACATTATTTTGAAATATGATTGTTACTGGGTTCTGGAAATCTTACGAGTATGTTAAAGTGGTTCCCAAACTTGTAAATACGGCCGCCAAAACTGATGCCTAATTTTTTAATATCGCATGCCACTTTATTCTGCTAGTTCTAAATTAGTGTATCGCCACCATAATGTTTTATATCCAGGCAAAAATCACAATCGTAAATTTATAGGTGACATACACCAAAAAAATTGGAAAATGAAAATAAAATTTTTCGTTTTTCAGGAAAACTATGCTTTCCAACTGAAAAAATTGAGGTGTGGCCAACACACGACTTTCTTTTACGAACAGAGAATTTTGAGAAATTTTATTTTTTTCTTAATTTTTTTTTTTTAATTTTTAAATTTTTAAATTTTTTTTTTTAATTTTTTATTTCTTATTTTTATTTGTTTTTAATTTTTGGAAACATTTTGTATTTAGAAGTTTTTTGTAAACCTTATACTTTTAAAGATATTTGCAAAATAAATTTTCTGGACCAAGGGAGTGGCCACTTCCGGTTAGCCGATTTGGAGTAAAATTCACTGGGACCTCCCAATTTATCAAAAAAGCTTAAATCTGAAGTTTCAGTTAGATTGATTAAACCATATGGGCTGTAGAGAGGACACAGACAGACTGACAGACAGACAGACAGACACCATTCTGAAACCCACTTTTTTGGACTCATGGGACCTCAAAACAAATAAATCTCTAGAAATCTCAAGGTCCAAAATTTTCAGGAATACTATACTTTATTTTACTAGAGTAAAATAAAATAAAAAACACTAATCCATACGAATCGTTCGTTTAGTAAAAGCTCTGCAAAATTATTTTTTGGAAATCGCACTCAAATCCCAAGGGCCAATATCGGCCATTGCCAACAATGATGACAAAGGTTTCGCTAGCACATGGAATAGGTACCTTAATTACCTAGTTAGAAAACCCTAATCCATACGAATCGTTCGTTTACTAAAAGTTCTGCAAAATTATTTTATAGAAATCGCACTCAACTCCCAAGGGCCAATATCGGCCATTGCCAACAATGATGACAAAAGTTTCGCTAGCACATGGAATAGGTCCTTTAATTACCTAGTTAGAAAATCCTAATCCATACGGATCGTTCGTTTAGTAAAAGTTCTACGAAATTATTTTTTGGAAATCGCACTCAACTCCCAAGGGCCAATATCGGCCATTGCCAACAATGATGACAAAGGTTTCGCTAGCACATGGAATAGGTCCCTTAATTACCTAGTTAGGGAATCCTAATCCATACGGATCGTTCGTTTAGTAAAAGTTCTACGAAATTATTTTTTGGAAATCGCACTCAGCAATGATGACAAAGGTTTCGCTTGCACATGGAATAGGTCCCTTAATTACCTAGTTAAAAAACCCTAATCCATACGGATCGTTCGTTTAATAAATGCTCTACGAAATTATTTTTTTGGAAATCGCACTCAACAATGGTGATAAAGATATCGCTAGCACATGGAATAGGCCCCTTAATTACCTAGTTAAAATTGATTTGTGGCCAACACACGACTTTCTTTTACGAACAGAGAATTTTGAGAAATTTTATTTTTTCTTAATTTTTTTTTTAATTTTTAAATTTTTAAATTTTTATTTTTTATTTTTATTTGTTTTTAATTTTTGGAAACATTTTGTATTAAGTAGTTTTTTTGTAAACCTTATACTTTTTACGATATTTGCAAAACAAATTTTCTGGACCAAGGGAGCGGACACTTCCGGTTAGCCGATTTGGAGTAAAATTCACTGGGACCTCCCAATTTATCAAAAAAGCTTAAATCTGAAGTTTCAGTTAGATTGATTAAACCATATAGGCTGTAGAGAGGACACAGACAGACTGACAGACTGACAGACTGACAGACTGACAGACTGACAGACTGACAGACTGACAGACTGACAGACTGACAGACTGACAGACTGACAGACTGACAGACTGACAGACTGACAGACTGACAGA
This sequence comes from Tipula vernalis, assembly GCA_958295665.1. Taxonomy (NCBI): domain Eukaryota; kingdom Metazoa; phylum Arthropoda; class Insecta; order Diptera; family Tipulidae; genus Tipula; species Tipula vernalis. Next base: position 43,765,486 of record OY282560.1, read on the forward strand.
CTGACAGACTGACAGACTGACAGACTGACAGACTGACAGACTGACAGACTGACAGACTGACAGACTGACAGACTGACACCATTTCGAAACCCACTTTTGCGGACTCAGGGGACCTCAAAACAAGTAAATCTCTAAAAATCTCAAGGTCCAAAATTTTCATGATTACTATACTTTATTTTACTAGAGTAAAAGAAAGTAAAAAGTAAACTGCAATAAATAAATGATAGTAGTATTTATCGATTTGGGTGAAAATATCAAAGTTTTATCTAAACCATTCAACTATGTGTAACAGTATCATTTAAATTTTAAAGCTGATTTTCTCGAAATGAAAAAGTTGGCGTTTACACCAAGAAAGAATTACGGTAACGATATGTGTATATAAAATTTGCCGCTATTTAAAATTTTTCAAAATTGTTGATGATATTTTGGAATGTTTAAAAATTTTTTAAATTTCATATTTTGGATACGTATTTTGAATTCGGGAGGTTCAGTTATTAAGTTTGAAGAATTTTGATAGTTAGGTTTAAAATGATTTTATTGCAGCATGTATTTTGAAAAAATTCCGAAATTTAATAAAAACCCTCGGAATTTAAGAATTTCGAAATTATCGATTCGATTCGATAATTTGTAAAATTATTGCATATTTCAGAAAGGAATTGCCACATTTATGTTTAAAAATTAAGTAATTTGTTAATTTTAATAAATTACAAAATTTAAATTTTTGATAAACTTAGTCTAGGTTTTAACAAATTACACATATAATCAGAATTTCGAAAAAAATGAATTGAATGTAATAAATGCAATAAAAATCGAAATTTTGAAAATTGGTTTTAAAATTTAAAATTTTTTCAAAAAATTTGCTTTCGTTCCATATCAAAAAAAAAACTAAAGGGATTAGCTAAATAGAGGTTGACACACTGCGGCTAATCTCGAAAAATTCACTAAATCGGTTTTATTAAATCGCAGTGTGTCTAGGGTATAATAATTTCGACTGTAAAAATATGGTTAGAAATTTATGATTTTCCCACGTGTTGGTTACCCACCTGTGCATTCACCCCCCTTTTTGTTATATCTACAATAAAATTATTTAAATATATCTAAAAATGTTATAATCAGTAATTCGACCAAAAATTCATTGTTTTGGATTTGGAGTTCGTTTAGGTAAAATAAATCATGAAAGTAACATTGAAAGAACCGACAAAACGGCGCAGTGGTTAAAACTGCGGCAGTTGGATCGGGAGGTACCGGGTTCGAATCCCGATAGGGGCGGGATGCCAAAGGGATTTTTCATCATCTGATTTCGATCGGTGATGAAGATGAACACATCTATGACCCCCTGTTGAGATTGCAGAATCCATGGGCCGACCCACCTTTCATGTCAGCACTAGAGGCTGGCATGAAGCAATGCAATGTGCAGGTGGTTTAAACAAAAGCGGGTCTATAGCCGTACGTCCTCGATTTGGCTACTGCGGCGTAAAGTAGGACGGTAAAATGAACTGCGAAAGAGTTGGGAGTGCCTTGAGCCCCAGAAAAGTTTGCATAGATGAAAACCAAAAAAAAAAAAACATTGAAAGAACCAAAAAACGATTGAAAAAATCAATCTGACTTAAATTTCGTTTGGACTAAAGTTTGGCTCTTTTTAACAATTCCAGTTAAATTCAACAAGAGTAATAGTCTAAAGATTCAAAAAATTTCTGTCTGCAAAATTCTAAACAAGATTTTTAAATTCTTTCGGGGGCCGTTTTATTTCAAATTAAATGTTTATTTTCTAATGAATTAACGTTTCTCTAAATTTAGGAATTTACAATTAAAATTTTTGGGGTTTTTAAACCTTGTTTTTCAGATTGAAAAATTTAATATTTTGAAATTCAGACATTTTAAAAATTTGACTTTTAAATTTGGCATTCGATTTTTTGGTTGAAACTGAAATTGGAGTGCTTAATTTTTAGGCCCACCTCTTATCACGAATTTAAAATTTAGGAAACTTATATTTTTTTTCCGATATTTCTAGGTTTACAAAAGGGGGGTTAAAATGGCTCCATGAAATAATTCCCAAGTGAAATAACCCCAACAAACAAAAAAAAAATGAAATAATCCCAACAATTTTTAGGAATTGTTTTATTTTTTAAACTGGGAAATATTTCATTAGAATTAAGTTCCAAAAATTTATGATTGTGGATTATTAATATCTTTCTATGTGAAGATTCACTAGTACATGTTACTCTGATGGGTGCAGTGAATTAACGAAGAAATTGTTTTATTATTAAGATAGAGAACTGCTCAAAGTCGCTTGGTAAGTTTTTGCTTAGAAAAGAATGATTCTTAAAAATTAAGATTTCTCTTCTAATCTTAAAATTAAACAGTCTTTTCCCTGATTATTGTGGTATACATATTTCATTTCGGTATATAGTAAATAACCGTTTTAATCCGTATTAAAATATAAAACTTCGGACTTATTCGCTGGGAGTTATTCCATGGAGCCGTTTAAAATATTTAACATGTCATTAAAAATTAAAAATATTAAATTAACTGCAGAACATTAACTACCGTCTAATCGTGGAATAGAAAACAACTGATCTTAATTTTTCTGGTCTCTTTGTCAGAATTAATAGGGAATAGAAAAAAATTTGTTTCCACAGTGCCCAAAGCAAATCGAGAATTCTTCTACTACCTCATAGATCTTTACTCAATTACTAGTCCAGTCAAATTGCCAAAGTCAAAAATTATAAATTTAACGGGAAAGCAATCGCGAAAACTGGTTCATTACCCCTAAAATTCAGGTTAAAGAGTGCAAATACTATTTTTCACGCGTTTTATTAGTTTATTTCGAAAACAAAACAGATAAAAGTAAGTAGTCAAAAGTAATCAAACTCTAATTTTTCATTAAAACTTTACACAAACAACAAACAATTATTTACAATTAAATAATTTCGGACGATTATCCAAGCAAGTTCATCCTCTATTCACAGGTCTTTAACCATCTGAAAAAGTTGGTTACGCTCGAAAAGTTTCTTAACTGACACTCCCCTAAGATTTTTGGCAATGGTCTGACAGAATTAAAAAAAGGCTAGACCACGAGAGGTATACGTGGACTAATTAAGGCGATGGATGGTTTAAATGCTAAAAATTATTACGAGAAAATCTAAATAAATATTAGTAAATTTCTTAATTTTACGAAGAGTAAAATTTTTAAAACTTCTAACACTTAAATTTTCTGCTTCCCAGAATTATGAAATCTCTATATTCCTAAAATTTCTAAGTTTTCTTCCAACTTTCTTATTCAGTATAATTAATGGGAATCAATAAGAGTAACTGAAATGATGACTTAATTATTGATCTCCGGATTGTGACCAAAACTGTACTTCATAAATAATAAATTAAATAATTATAAAAATAAAATTATTGGTAAAAACAATTAACCTTGTCGAATATATGTACAAATGTTCGATATGATAATACTTAAATTACTTAATTTATAAAATTAATGAATCCTTATTAATGAAGAACAAAATTTCAATTTTGCAATCTATAAATTCCATAATTCTTAAACTTTTGTATTTAAAAATTTCACGTAAGCACTCAAATTTTAAATTGTCTAAATATCTAATAATTGCATTCTTAAATGCCCTAATTGCAAAATTCTAAAATTTTAATTAAATGTAGAAATTTTTAAAGTTATCGATCTAAACGGAAATAAATTTTATAGTTGCTAAAGTTCTTAATTGCAACCATAATATCACCAAATTTCTCCCGAAATTTTTAACTATGTATTATGTTCTTTAGAATTTCCAATTAAAAATCTAAATTTAATTACTGAACAACAAAATTCTTTAGTTGTTTAATTCTTAAATTGTTTTAGTTCGATTTTCATAAATTCCTCTTTAAAATACTTTCGAACTTGGTAAAGCATTTGGAATTTAGTCAGCCTCGCCATTAATATTTTCTATATTAGGCCAGGTGATCTTTTTTAATAATCTAAATAATTTGTGTCACTTCTTCTAAAACTCCATTGAATACAAATAGATTGCATTCAAATGAAAAGAATCTCATCGAATTTAATTTAAATTCGGTAAACTGAAATTAATTTTTATTTTAAACACACAGTTCTACAGTACAAATATACCTATTGTTAATAATTACAAAAAACTTACCTCTCGTATGATTTTCATGCCCAAATGGTTGAACATCACGACACAATAAATGCACAAGTATTAAACGACCTTGCATACGATGTCTGAGTTCTGGTTCACCAAGCCACTGCAAAAAAAAAAAAAAAATTAAAATTTATATGCACGTTAATTATAGTCGGTTAAGCTTTGGTTGGTAAATTTTCATAATTATAAATTAATTATACACGCATAATATTATGGTTTGTAGAGCTACATTTTATAATCAAATGCATACTTACTTGTAAAAATGTTCGTCCTTCGTCACGAAACAAACGAAACGGAACATCGGAATCAATTTGGCTGCGTAACTCTGTCCATCCCGTGTTTGTAAGAAATTGTGATCCAGATACAGCACATATGGGTGTTAGTACACCTGTAAAAAAATTAATAATTTACAATTTTTTTTAGAAATCTTATACAAATAATAATAGCTTTATTTAAAATAATTTTTTACAGTTTAACAGTTTAATCCACTTATGAAGTCAAACCAGAGTTAATTTTGCTTTGCCGTATCATTCAACGGTTTGCTATATACGATATGACTAATATTTATAATTAGTATATGCGGTGCGCTTATTGGAGCTTAGTGTAATGGTCTACGTTTGTTTTATTGTATTTATAATTTTTATGCGAATCATGCTAAATTATAAAAAATTTGAGCAATTTGAATTGTGTGTATTGGAGTTTAGTTGTTTTGCGATTGGTGGTCCTAAATCCCTGCAAGTTTATTGAACTGCTAAATAAAAACCATTGTATTCAATTTTCTGTGTACGACATGTTACGTTATAATGCATGTAACTATGTACATATATAGAGATAATTCCCATAAATCTGTCGAACATCTCAAAATTCCTCAGGCCACTATAAATTAAATCGTTTTACGATGAGTTAAGTAATAATATTAATGGTTATGTAAATTAAATCTAATCAAATTTTTATATTTTATCTATTTTTATTTTTAATATTTGTAGATTTGAGTTATGTCAAATTAGTGAGTCAACGCATTTTTATCATTTTATAATTACACCAATTGGTGAAATTTATAGCTTTGCCTGTAGACACTAAATGTCACTTACATTTATCGTAAATAATTAAAATTGTACATTAATGGTCAAATTATTACAAAAAAAAACAGTTTACGTTTCGATTTGTGACTGTGCTAATATATTTTTGATTTTAATTCGTTCTTAAGACAGATTAAAGTAAACGTCAAAACAAATTTCCAGCTGCCCATCTCAATTTCGAAGAAATTCTCATTACACCTTGTACCATACGACTTAATGTGAAAATCTTTAATCACTTGAATATTAAACCATCTCGAAAAATTTTAATTTTTATTTTATATTTTCTGGCACATTATTCTAAGCAAAAAATAATCATAATCTCTAAAGATATCAATAAATATCGAAAATTTCGAAAATTTATAATCGCCACCCTTATAAAAGCCACTCTTCTTTAGAAGTGATTCTCGAATTACCTGTGAGTTGGTAATGTCAATTAATTAAATGCGCTGCAAAATTCGACTAACCTGTTTAATCTCAAACAATTTTGATAGTGTTGAATAATCTTTAAAATTATGAATAATCCTAAGACTCAAGTTGACTAACCTAGCAATTGCTCTGTTAATCTAACCTAAATTTACAATACATCTTAAGCCGTAATTTTTAGCCTTAAATCACTTATATTTTGTAAAACATGATAAATCACTTATCTTTTGAAATCATGTATATTGAAAATTCTCGAATACTCTCGAAAATTTTTCAAAAATTTTGATTTATCTGGAACATTATGCGATGCATGGAAAATCTTTTATAATTTAGAAGAGTCTCAAAAATGACGAATAATCTAAAATGCCCTCGAATACCTTCGATAATCTTGATAATTAAAAGCAACTCATTTAGTAATCATTTTAAAACAACCTGGCAATTGCTCTGCCACTAATCACTAATCTTTATGTGAAAAAGCCTGAGTACGATAAATCTCGAAAAATTCTTGAAAATTATGAAAATTTTTAGAAAATTTAAAAATTTATCTCTAAAATCTCGAGTAATCGAATAATTTCAAAAACTATTTAAATTTCGAAAATCTCGATCTGCCCACAATCTTACAAAGACCACAATTAGTCTGAAACAATTTCTATAATCTCGAGTTATTTTGAAACTCCCTACATACTCGAGTCAACCAACCTAGCAATTGACCTTTTAACCTAACCGAAAATTGAAGTAGCTTAATCTGTAATTTTTCAACTTAAACCAATTAGCCTTTTATAAAATCGCGCTGATTATGGTAAAATTCAACTTAATTTGACAAATAAAAATCTTAATCCAGTTCGGAGAAAGCATTTTTACTGATTTAAATTATTCGCTTTAGGCTTAAGCCTGGTCCTTAATATTCCGTTTAATATTAAGTTTGTTAATTAAATGTGATTCGTTTCTGTAAATGATATGAACTAAAACAACGGTAAACATTATTTTAGACTAAAGCTTCTGAAGAAACGTCATCCTGATATTTTCAATTAATGAGGGAAATTATTTTGGTTTAGCTTAGCTTAGTTTATCATTAGTTCAGCCCATTTCAAATTTCAATTAATATTAAAATTTACATCACTTGAAACAGAAAAATAGGGCATAGTTTAGCTGAAATTTTGTGAAACTGCATCAGGATTTTAGAATAGTTTAATGACGCTCCAAAGCAAATAAATTAGTATAATTCAAAACTTGATTTGAATTCGAAGAAATGCGTATAGATGAGAAATAATGCAACGGGCGAGGTCAATTTCCGTAAATTCAAGATACAACCAAATACTAATGAATACATAGAAAATCATTATTCAAAGTAAGAATATAAGAAACTTCCCCCAAATTGTTCAAGCCTCTTTTGAAACTATGTGTCCAGTTTGTACCTTCAATAAACCTAGATAAATCAAAAAGCTACTCTCAAACTTAGGAAATCTCGGATAAATTATAAAATCACAAAAGTTTCTTGAAAATCTTGAAAAGTGTTTACAAATCTTGAACGTGTAACATCTGTTGTAGCATAAAATAATCATCTCGAAACAAACTTCAGAAAATCTCGAAAATTTAGGAAATCTTTTATAATTTTCAAGTCTTAAATATCTTGAGTAATCCCGAAAGTGTTTCAAAAGTCTCGAAAGTTTAAAAAAAACTAAATTAGCTGGTTGCTTAATAACGAATAACATCCAATATTCTAAAATGCTTTGAATAACTTGAAAAACCTCGATTACTCTCGAATAATCTCGAAATTATTATAAACAGCTCACTTTCAAAGCCATGTGGCATCCTTAAGAAACAATGTACTGAGCACGGCAAATTTCAGACAAGTTTGAAAATCTCGTCTTATATTGAAAAATCTCGAAAAATCTTAATTGGAGTTTGCCACAAAATCTTCGAAACTCTCGAAATATTGGTTGTAGAGGCAGTTAAGAAATTTCATGAGTAATTGTTTGGCAGAAGTTTTACTCTTGTTGATGAGTGTTTATCAGTGAATCCCAGTATGTTAGCGAATAATTTAATAGATTTTGTTCTGATCGTGAGATTGGTTACATTAACACTCAGTTTTATATCATTCACAAAAAAAGGAGGTAACCGAAACCGTTTTTGGGGTGCAATTTGCACACCGAATTATTACTCCAAACCCCAATTAATACCCCTTTTTGGGGGTTCGTCACTTTTATCTTTATAGCAGTGCATCCAAATGTATTTTTTAAAATTTTTGTTCAACAATTGAGCACATTTACACGAATAAAAAAAGTTCATAGGGTTAATTATAGGGGTTGAAGTTATCCCTAAATAGCTGAAAATGTTAAATTAGCAATAATTTTATTTTTTTGCTTAAGGAGCTTTATGTTGCTCTTGGAGGATTTCAACCCCTATATTTAACACTACTAGCGTACAAAAAACTTAAAGCTATTTTTCTCGTAAAGTCTAGAAACTTTTCATATATATTTTGATCTTACAATACAGTTCGTGACATTATATTCCTTAGGCTTAAGCTTGAATGACGTTTTCTAAGCCTGGCTGGACGTTTCCTAAGACTGAATATTTGTGTAAGATTACGTTGCAGATTGATTATGTCTTCATTTTTGTTAATTGACTTATCAAGTTTAACGGTACTATCTTACTAGTAATCAAGTCAGAAAATCGTTAAAAACAATCTAGAAGAAGTTTAAATGCTTAGAGGTAGTAATGTCGACTATAAATATTGTAATTTGCATTTTTATGATGACTTCTGTTCCAAGTTTCATTACTTTCTCTCTAATTAAAGGTAGCTACGATGTATACATGTAAGTTTCACATCTATTAGGCTTAATCGTTTAAAACGTTTTTTTTTATTATCTAAAAAAAATCTACTATTTAATTTCAGACGACGACACATCTTTGTACCAGTACGTAAAAATCTACCTTTCCACCGTATCGAATAAAAACGGTTTTTTTTATAGTCGTCTACCGATTTATTGTCATGAAGTTAATTCAAAAGATGAACATACGTAAATGTATAATATACTCGTAAACACTCATCCTATCATATAAAGTATTCAAACTCATAAAAAATAAGCGACAAAGTATTCAAGACAAAGTTATAAATTCGTATTATGCATAATTAAAATCTATCAAGATTTAATAAAAATTTACGATTTGTGAAATATGAGAAGAAAATTAGCAATACTAAATAAATAAATTAATTTTCAATTTGTTGTTAAAATCAAAATGCTAAAAACTGTTTTCGATTTATAACGTTATCCACACCGTAACGCAAATAAAACCTAAATTTAGCGTAAAATAAATTAAAATTGGATATACATATGTGTGTATGCATGTGTGGATTGGAATAGCGATGATGATTATTAAACTTTCTTATAATTTAATTAAAAATTCTTAATTTGTTTGGGTTAAACACAAAATTAATTTTTATGTTTTATTTATACGATCAAGAAATTGGTATTGGGGGAACTTTTGCTAGATTTTTGAAATTTCGATAAACATTTTTGTGCACAGTTTGCTTTTCTAAGTTGCCCTTTATTTATAGAAAGCCAAGGTAAAGAAATAGAAATGGAATGAACCCATTTACTTGGAATGCCGGTTTCAACCACCGTGGAAGTCTCTTTGAGACGGAACTGGACATTCTGAAAAAATACTTACCCGATTTTTAATTCATTTTGATAATGGTCATAGTTGAAATACAAACAAAAACGTTTTCCTCGATAAGTTTTAACATTTTGATGAAATAGTTGAATAATATTAGGTTAAGATTTAATTTGTGCAAAAATGTTCTGCAATTGATCATAAGACAGACAATTTTGCTTAATTTTTTGTTCTATAGAATCTGTCGGAAAACGAGATGTTTTATGTCAAACTAGGGCTCTTTATTGGCTAACATTAGCTTCCGTAAAATTCAAGATTTTGTGTTTAATTATTATAACTTCAAATTGAAGTCGCTATTATCATAATGAGTAATAATCATTACACACGAGTGGCATATTAATGTTAATTTTCCCATAGGAAAAACCTATTATTTTTAGTATTACCTAAGCAGGATTTAGCTTTATAATTTATAAAAATATATATTGGAGTAGAAATAATATCGTATTCATCTCGAGTGTAATGGTTATTAGGATTAATCATTCGGATAACTCTCTATCCTTGTGCCGCCAGATTTCTCCTCATGAGTAATAACTGCATATATCATTACACACATTAAACGTGTAGGCATGGTACTAATCAACCCGAGAGTAATAAATTTACCAATAATTCATTACTAAACATGAGTAGAAAATTAGTTTATTATTCAATGACCGTAAATAGTGTTAGTTATTACTCATTAAAATTAGTTTGCGACACGAGCGATAGCGATTATCGCAATTATCCGATTGAGTAATAATCATTAAAGCTGATTTTAATAATGTTGCAATGCAAATATTATTATTAGAAAAAAACACGCGAATAGTTATTCACACTATTGGAGGAGCATCGTTGATCAGATAATTGTAAAAAGTTCTTGTATATATCTTTTAAATTTGTTGCTCACAGCATTTCTAAATAAAAGGCTTCTGATTTAGTTAGTGTGAAACAATTTGTACCGTAAATTAGTTGGAGTGAAACAATCAACACTGTAATTCATATCAAATTTGCAAACTAGATTACTTTAACTTCTCAAAGCTTTTTATTAAGAATCGTCAGATTTGTTGGTAAAACTTATTAGAAAGTAAAGGCAAGCACAATAATTCCGAGTTTTTTACTCCTTATAAAAAAATGAGGGCACTCTGTAGTAGGCACCAGATTAACGCAAACATGACAGAAATGTTGTGATTTTAACAAAAAACTTCTCTCTGGTTTGGATAAATATTTAAATTAGAACCTCCAGAATATAAAGATTACGGTACAAGACAAATGTCTCTGAATTTACAATACTCTCAAATCCTTCCTTAGTAGATAGACTAGGATCTCTTGAACATAGAAATAATACTGTAAGAAAATTTCTGTGTCATTTAACCGTTCCAGACAAGAAAATTGTATGGAACTCTGGATTTAAGCGGTGTGATATGGTATGGCAAATTTTAATACTGCTATACGCCTTGAAATCAATATTCTCAAATCATTTGTTTGGCTAAAAAAAGTTAAGGCGTATTGCACGACAGAGATTTATCTTATCCAAATCGCACTGCAATAGAATGAAATCCAATAGATTTGAATGTAAAGTAAGAATGACGTAAGCCTAAGTTCCAGTTTTTAACATTTTTTAATGTATCTGGCGTCTAGGTAGGATTTAAGTAGGAACCTACTGTGGATTTGTCTGGCATTGACATTTCTTTAAATTGCATCAAAATATATTCCAATTCTCAAAAAATATCTTTGTGAAAATGACGAATGTTCGAATATTTCACCTGCCTGAATTAAGTTATCTGCCAAAATGACTTCATAAAGCAAAAAGTCAGCTATCTCCCAAACTGTAGGAGTTTACTTTAATTTATGTTATAACGACCATTTTGTTTATGGGTTAGACCTCTTTATTTTTCTAATTAAATATTAATGCTTTAGTGTGAAGCTGCAGACTTATTTTTAATTTTTAGCATGTTAAACCACTTCATCTTCACAACTAAGTTGTATAAGTATGGGGCGGTCTCTAAACAAAATTTAAGCAGATAGACAAATAAACAAATAAAAAAAAAATCGGTTAATAAATTACCTGTGTAAGACGAAAACAATTATGTATAAGGAGTTTATTAAAATATTTTCAAAATGTCAACAAACAAAAAATGTCACAAACAGAAACTGCCCAAGCAACAAAAACATCTCCCTTATTTTTTCGAATCGTCAGGGGCTAACAAATTGTTTTGATGACATATGGGCCCTAACAAAAATTGGACAAACAAAAAATTCTGTTGATCTGATCCTAGAAATTGTGCCAATTGGCCCAATACATATGTATATATAACTAAAAGCTGTCTTGGTTTGTTCCCACTGAAAATAGTTTAAATGTAACATTCTGTGGATCTTCTCTTAGAGACTTTGCCAATTGGCCACGTACAGGTCAGGTGCCTATAACTTCGTTTGGTACCATATCGTTCTAAACAACAATTGATTAAACAAAAAATTCTGCGGATCTGATCCTAAAAATTTTGCCAACTGGAAAATAATAAACATAAAACTAGAAATTTTCTCAGCATCAAAAAACATCTCCCATATTTTTGGCGGATCGTCAGGAGCTTGCAGCCTTGTTTAATGCCATATCGTTTACACTGAAAGTAGGTTAAATATAAAATTCTGTATATGTTACCGTTGTTAGTTACCAATTGGCAAACCTCTAGGATCAGATCCACAGAATTTTTTATTTAACATATTGTTGTTTGGAACGATATGGTGCCAAATGAAGTTGTAAGCCCCTGATGATCCGCAATAATACGGGATATGTTTTCTCTAGTATCGGATTCACAGAATATTGTTCTTTGACAAATAATTTCCTTTATGTTTTTAATTGCTCATAAAATAAATATTAAGCTTTTAATTTCACACTTTTAATTTTGTCTCTATTTTTGATTTAAGAATATTTATTTGAAAAAAAGTTAAATTCTAATTTGAGTTCCCAAAAAGTTTTTAAATACCGAACAACATTTAATTAAGATTTGTATCAAGTTCCCAGTGGTTAAAATACTAAATTTTTTGGGTACAGAGAAAGCTTTGCAAATAGCTGAAAATTCAGCTGGCCAACAAGATATAAAAAGTTAAGTTCAATTATCATCTAATTTTACTTTAAGCTTTTGTAAAACATGAAGCCTTTTAAAAATGTGTAATCCCAAACTTGTCAATGTAATCAATCCCAAAGTCTATCAGAATTAGAGCAACAACCAGAAACTCATCCGTTGGTATATAAATTATTGAGCTTTTTATAAGCTACAGATATGGAGTGATAATTTCTCAATAATTTAATACAACACCAACAAACAAAGAAAGCCTTCGTAAATATTTTTTTGAATAATTTTAAAGATCACCAAACAAACTACTAGAAAAGCTTCAAAGCAATTTAAATTGTCAAGATTTTGCTAAAAAATTCTAGGCTATAGTCGAGGCTATTAAATAAGTGAGTTTTCATTCTAGACGATGAGCTTTCAGTTTAACGAGAACTAAAACCAGTAAAAACCTAAAATATACAATGCAAACCAATAATTGATAGTTGTCCAAAAAAAGTTAAGCTTCTAAAATAAAGCATTTAGTAAATTTTAATTGGCAATTTTATTTTAAACACAAAGCGGACATAATGAATATTAATAAAATTACTTAAAACATTTAAAGCTCTTTCATAAAACTGACGTACAATGGATCGCTTATTTTCGCCCAACTTCGAAAAAAGCTTACCAATTATAAAACATTTTGTTCTAAAATTTTTCTGGCATGTCTAATACCCGAAACTAATGTAGAAGGATTAGAAGATTTGAACTGTAGCTTTTAAGCTAATTTATGGTTTCTTGAAAAATTTAAAAATTACATTTCTGAAATTACTCGCAATTTAGCAGGGAAAATCACTTTTGACGAAACATTTTTCGAAAAAATATTGTCATCCAATTTTAACTCAGTCTCATTTGTTTTGTCGCGGTAGCGGTAGCACAGAAAATAAATCAATTATTTTTGACAATATGGAAGCATTGATGAAAACCCTCTCCGAATCATTAGAACGAGATGCAATCGTTTAATTCCAAAGCATTTTTCGACATGGCAAAATAGATATGCTCAAAATGAGTTAATATGCGGTTTCTTTTCACCCTACTGCTTCCATTAAGGAAGACCATTACCGATTCTCTCATAAAAATAAGAGATAGAACCAAATTCAACAAGAATTAAAATGTACTTCCAGAGAATATCCAGAGATTATGAGTATCTATAAACTAATAACCTACCATTACCTTCACATTTTCTTCTAATCTAACAGGCCTTCCATTCAGATTTGATTACTGAGGCTTTTATTTGAACCTAAAAAAATGGATCGCTACCAGAGGAACTACCCGGATTTTTATCTGATAATCGTACAAATAAGATGCCAACTCACAACATAATATCGCATTTACATTGCTACTTTTGAAATGGCAACTAATAAGAATTCTAAAACTATAAATCTGTCCTTTGCCATAAGAAGATAGTTAATTGAAGGGATGAACCCTTTATGTGGGAAGACATTGGAGAGGAAATTTTATAGACTGAAATATGAACAGAAAACTAATCTTTCTTTAGTTTGAGCTTTTATATGTGTATATTATCAGAGCACCCTGTATTTTATAGAGCCATAATTAAAAAATCTGAGCTTTTATAAGGGAATTAGAAACGAGGAAAAAACGAAACTTTTCATAGTAAAACACACAAAACATATGGGAAATCACTTTTTTCCTAAGACCAATTTTTAAATGAAAACGTTACAAATTCTTAATTATGATTACTGAAATACTTTCATAAATGTTTGAATTTCAACATAATTGAATATCGCTTAAATAAATCGTTTTCATTTTCTTGTAATAATTGATTTATTTAAACCAAAATATTAAAAAAAAAATCATAACAACAGCATTCTGGTCAAATTGAAATAAAAGCTTACTACGATTCGTTTGGTCATTAAGTCAATATACATTACATAGATGGCAGTGATGTCCGTACAAATTTGGAAAAATCGTATCAAAAATTACCACCTGGGGAAATTTCAAGTTCAAAAATTGTAGGAAAAGCAAAACAAATTCACAAAATATAGGAACGTGTGATAATTTTGCGATTAAATAATTTATTTTCGTATTTTTCAGTAACCATTTTAGACATCTTACGTACACTAGTAAAACTAAAGATAAATTTAGCAAGTATTATTTTAATTTGTCAGAGCCAACTTTGATGTATTTTTCAAAATGATAGTTCGAAAAAATATATGTTAGAAATAATTTAATTTTAATATTTCTCCAATTAATATTTACTTAATACCAATATGGCCTTCTTGTATATTGTTCTTAAAGATATGTAGAAAACTTTTATACAAACATTTTATAATATTTTTGCTTTTTTCATTGAAAAACTTGAAGCTAAAATCACCATTTTTACTATGGATTCCTATTGAAATCAGTGAAAAGTTATACCACTAAAAAAGCTTCTAAAAAATACGTCATTAAGATTATGGCTCTATACCAGAGCATTCTAGAGTATAGAGCCATAATCTTAATGACGTATTTTTTAGAAGCTTTTTTAGTGGTATAACTTTTCACTGATTTCCATAGGAATTCATAGTAAAAATGGTGTTTTTTAGCTTCAAGTTTTTCAATGAAAAAAGCAAAAATATTATAAAATGTTTGTATAAAAGTTTTCTACATATCTTCAACAACAATTTACAAGAAGGCTATATTGATATTAAGTAAATATTAGTTGCAGAAATATTAAAATTAAATTATTTCTAAAATATATTTTTCGAACTATCATTTTGAAAACTACATCAAAGTTGGCTCTGACAAATTAAAATAATACTTGCTAAATTTTTCTTTAGTTTTACTAGTGTACATAAGATGTCTAAAATGGTTACAGGAAAATACGAAAAAAATCATTAATGCTGTGTGCCTCAGAAGACTTTTCAAACTAAACTTTTCAAATTTTGAAGCTTTCGCTATTTCCTCATAGATGCTAGATGAAAATTCAATTTACGAGGTTACTTTTCGACGAATTTTCAATTTGTATGGGTAGGCTTTGACTTTAGAGTCAGTCGAATTTTATTTTGTGTTTTATTATTAGAAAATTTTAAATTAATTTTTTTGTATAAATTAATATACAAATGATCTGAAATGGTAAGCAAAATTTAACCGCAAACCCACGAAGTCGCGATGTCGCATTCATCACAGTTACCTAAAGTGAACGGATAATAACCAATGTTGTTAGATTAGAGGCTGTGCTGATTATGGTTAAAAAACAAACAGTTCAGACAATTGGGATTAGAATTTTTAATCGTAAATATGGTGAACGAATAACTCTGTACTGTTATTTTATGTTGGTCGGTTATGTACGTTCTATGATGAATGAGCTCCTGCTCAAAATAAGGCGTACCAAAATTAATGTAATAAATAAATAAATAAAATAAATAAATACTGTAGTAAGTAAATGTAATTGAAAAACAAAAAATGTTCAGTTCCAGTGATTATAAAAAAATCGCCCGTCATCGATTTTCATTATTCCAAATGCATTTCCTACAATGCTTCGTGATTTGCTATACATAACGTTAAAGTTTCTTTCTACTGCGGTTAAGTTGCCTTTTCTTACGAACGGTGCGATAATAGCTACCGGGTCTAATGAACATTTGTATTCACTGTCACCTAATAGAAAAAATCCATGAGGTGGGAATATTTGTTTGCGATATAATTGAATATTCGAGTAGCCACAACAAATAATAATAAAGTTACCAGAACTGTCGCATACTGCTATTAAATTAATGCTCTAATCAAGTTTAAAATTCATATATTGACTGTGTATTGCAGTAGGTACAACAATTTTTATGTGGTATCCATCGATAGCACTTAACGCTTTCGAAAATATTGAAGTGGTCGATATGAATTTAACTTGGCAATTTGACTAACTTTGGTGCGAGCTTTGCAAACATTAAGAATTTTGTGATCAATTGTTCTCACAGAATATCTTGATAGATTGCAAATTATACCAGTGACCCTATAGCCCGCTCTCCACTGGCTATCCAATATAGAAACACAGAAACACGGAATTTTATTTAAAATTTGAAACCTTTAAAAGTTGGATGTTGAGCGAAGAGACCGCAAATTTTATTAAGCGAATTAGCAGACACTTAAGTGTTTGCGGATATAAGCATTATCATTAGCAAATACTATATATGCTTGTAAATTTCAGTTTTGTTATAGTTTCTTGTTACCTACAAATAAAATAAAAATAATACTGTAACAAACCTTCACAAATTACAATAAATATACATATAAAAAGTTTAGTTTGATATAAGGCACAGTTGAATACTTTTAACCTAGTGACATCTATTTAAACATTGCATGAATTACTGGGTCTTACAAAATTTTAGTTTGAAAAGTCTTCTGAGGCACACAGCATTAATCGCAAAATTATCACACGTTCCTATATTTTGTGAATTTGTTTTGCTTTTCCTACAATTTTTGAACTAGAAATTTCCCCAGGTGGTAATTTTTGATACGATTTTTCCAAATTTGTACGGACATCACTGCCATCTATGTAATGTATATTGACTTAATGACCAAACGAATCGTAGTAAGCTTTTATTTCAATTTGACCAGAATGCTGTTGTTATGAAATTTTTTTTATATTTTGGTTTAAATAAATCAATTTTACAAGAAAATGAAAACGATTTACTTAAACGACATTCATATATGTTGAAATTCAAACATTTATGAAAGTATTTCAGAAATCATAATTAAGAATTTGTAACGTTTTCATTTAAAAATTTGTCTTAGGAAAAAAAGTGATTTCCCATATGTTTTGTGTGTTTTACTATGAAAAGTTCCGTTTTTTCCTCGTTTCTAATTCCCTTATAAAAGCTCAGATTTTTTGATTATGGCTCTATAAAATACAGGGTGCTCTGTCTATACTCTAGAAGGCTCTGATATTATTCATGAGCTTTTGAACTGAGAACAAGCTAAGCACAAACTATTATTAAAATATGTTTTGTAATAATTTGGTTTCAGATTCTAGTCTTAAACGTTTTACATAAAATGTTGAAAAAATGTTGTTGTTGTCAACTTACCAAAAAAGAGAGGTTGTTGCTTTCTATCTATTCTAATTTGAACTTCATTATCCTATTATGAATCTAAATTCATTCAGTAAAGGTTGAATTTAGCAAAGTTCTTGTTATAAGCCAACTATAAAGCTCCAATTATTTAATATTTTAATTGAGATGAAATATGTTGCGATGAAAGAAAGCGAATAACCTTGCGCGAATATAGCAGGAATAAGAGTTGTGTGAATATAGGATTATGTTTGGTAAAATGAATGGAAAGTTGAAAAATGCAATTCGCAGAGCGAAACGGAAAAGTTGGAGGGATTATGTGTCGCAAGTGACACATAGAACCATAACTAAGGATGTATGGAATTTATTTAACAGGGTGAATGGGAAATATTTTAATGGGAGCAATGTGGTGTGTGATCACCGTAAAAAAAGTGATGAATTTCTGAGGATGATACTAAATGTATGCAATGATTTGAATATATTAAGTGAAGTTGTAAGAATGGAAAAAATGAAAGAATGGATAGGAAATATGAATGGAATGAGTTCCTTGGAGTGTTAGATAATTCAAAATCTACCACTCCAGGAACCAACCGTGTTAATTATAAAATGATTCAGTTGTTGAGTGAATCAGCAAAACTTAATTTGCTTGAGATACTCAACAAAGTATGGATGAGTTCAAAAATACCAGACAAATGGAAAGAGAGCAGGGTGGTCTTCATTCCTAAAATGGAATGATGAAAGAATGAATGGAATCTTTTATGAATGAAAATAATTTGTTGCCAGCAACAACATTCGGATTTCGAAAGAACCACTCTGCAATCGAGTGTGTGGAAAAGTTTATATGGGAAGTAAGGAAAGATAATATGAAGGTATAGTTGCGATATTTTTGGACATTGAGAGGGCCTATGATTATGTGGTTCAGTGGAAATTACAACCAATTCTTTCGAATTTTGAATTTTCACGGTAGGTATTTAAGTACAATAGATAAAAGATTTTATGAGTGGTTGGTTGGTGATGCTCGACGAAGATAGACGTGTTTTTGTCTTTCTTCGTGAATTGAATTTTAATTTAATTTAATTTAGTTTTAGCTTAAATTTAAGTTTGATTTAGCGATTTTTGTTTTGTGTAGCCGTACTTGTGAGTGAAAAGTTAATAAAAAGTGGTAAAACAGTGTTTTTTTGCGTAGTGCTGTGAATTAGTGTGTATACGGTGTTTTAATGAGTTGTGTTCAAAAAATGTATCGAGTTGTTTTTTCTGTAAAGTGAGTTAATATAATAAAGTGTGGTATTTGAGCATGAGACGAGATCCTCATATTCAATATTAACATAACGGTACTTCTCAGATATCGTTAGGCAGGTAAGCTCCCGCTATATGCATTTTTGTATGTGATAGTGAAAACAATTATAATGTTTGATTTATTTGTTGGTTTTGTAATATGATGAAGTTCTACGGTAAATACTTATTACTGTGAATTTCACTATAGCGAATGCAATATAATGTAATTGTATTTGATATATTTTTCAATTGGTTGTGTATGTGTGCGGAAAGATTATTAGAAATACATTAATGTAAATTTAGCAACGATGGTACTTGGGAATATAGGACATACGAATATTTATAATTATTGTATTGCTCAAAAATCTCGTTCATATTTTGAATGTGTTGCTTCTTTCTATAATTACTGCTATTCATAAAGAGAATTTCCGACTGTTGTATCGTTACCTAAACAAATACATGTAAATGCGGTTGTCCAATAGCATCGTGGACGATTGTTTGGACATGGCTATAAAACAATTTTTATTTCGATGAAATGCGCAAATCAAATTTATATTTTTTAACCGTCCAAAATGCCGGAGTTTTCAAGGTTCGAATATTTTATTCGTAGCATTTTTTTATTATAGGCAAGGAAATAAAAATTCCTTAAATTTAAATAAAGTTGTTTAAAATTTGTTTACTTTCATGAATTTCTAATTGTTCTCATGTTTTTAATGGTAGAGGCTTTAACATAAAACCTTCCATTTTTCAGTAAGCTTAATAGGCTGAACTGGTCAAGTTAGGCGAAGATGTCACTGCGGCTAAAGTTTACTTTACGTATACATCGGGAAAATCGGGTAAGGAGTGTATATTTTGGAAATTTTTAAATGTAGGATTGTGCATCTGTGGTTTTTGGTAGGGGGAAGCCAGATTTCACCGGAAAGTTGCCTCATTTTCCGGTAGAATTTTCACTTTTTAGTTGAAAAAGTTTTGTATTATTTTATTCAAAATACGTAAAAATGTGCAATTTTTATAGAAATTTTGATATTAGGATTGTATCTTAACAATTTTTCGACAGTGCAAGTAATTTTTCCGAGAAAATTTTGTAATTTTTCCAGGAAAATTCTGAAATTTTTCTAGTTTCAAATTGTAAATAAAATTTGAAACACGAAGAATTAGCGGGGGTTTGGGGCGGCAGCAAAAAATTTTTTTGCAAAAAATTGTTATATTTACAAAAGTGGCTTTTTTTAACATTTGTGGTACTATCGGAAGAAGCGATAAGCGAGAAAAAAATAATAATAAAAATTCTCGTGGAAAATGAGATACATTTTCTCCTAAAATTTGGTTTGTACCTTCTAATTTATTATCATTTATAGATTCACAATTCTAACCATAAAATGTTCTCGATTTGATACTTTTTTTAATTTCAATCTCAGTGCACTAACATAGACACACATTTTTTGTAAGTAAAATTTTGACTGACTCCGTTGTGTGTCTCATTCCCACAACCACCGATTTTATATTTTTAACTCAAGTTATTTTTACTGACAAACTTTGATTCACAGTGGAATTGAGGTATTAGGGTATGTAAGTGTTAGTGCCTACGCTAAATGCCAAAACCAACAAAAATGCTGGTTATTGTGAATTTCATCTCATAGTGATGTTGAAGGTATTTTGAATAATGAGCGGAGAGACATCTATTAGAACTAGTTGGTATGTACTTATGGTTCAAAACTTATTTCAGATGGGGTATGCTGGAGGAAGAAGAATTTATTATAATTGATCCTTAATGTAATTAATGCCATAAGGCTTAGAATTGAATTATGATTAATAAATGGTAATGCTATTTTTAGGGATAGGAACATCTTTACATTTGAATGTAGATTAGATTATATTTATTGCTGTTTTAATATTTTTCTTAATTGTTGAAAACTAATACTTAAATATTTGAAATTAAAAAGCGGTTGGACTAAGTGAGAGTAGAAATAAACAACTAATTTGTTTTTTGGTTTCAGAAGAACCTCGAAATATATTTTATCATCAATTTGGTAAATCGGAAGTTTGGAGTATTATATAAATATAAATTCTAGTTTAAGATATTATTTCAGATCGATCAGGTTCCAACGTTTTATTATTAATATTTTTATTGTGTTGTCATTGTGCTGCCATAAAACACTAACTATCGGCTTTATTAGGTGTCTGTAATACTCCTTACCCATTCCTCGATTTTGTTATATGTAAAAAGGTGTACGATGGCTGCCTGGCCAGGGGCGGATATCACACTAATATACTTATGTGGTTATCAATGTGGCGCCTTTTTTTACGGGATGAATATTGCTATGTTTGGCTTCATGAAAAGCTGAGTATGATGGTACATATTTCCTTGGTTAGGGAGAGTTATGGTGTCGTATTGTAACATGGGTATAGTGGTGTGGTATTCGCATTTATAATACGGGAGACTTGCTTAATGCTTGATAGTACATTGAAAGCAATCAATTAATCAATCAAAATAGATAAAAGATTTTATGAGTGAAAGAAAAATTGTTTTGAATGGAAGTGGGTATAGGTTGGAGGGTGTGGCGAATGTTTGACTTCCGCAAGGAAGTAAAATATCGCCAGCTCTTTTCCACCTATATACCAGCGAGATGAACATCTAATATTAGATTGTCCTAACAGTTTGGCAGACAAATAAATCAGTTTGATATTTATTGATTAAATTCTCTTAAATTTTTGTTGAGCCGTTTAAAGTTTTCAAAATGACAGCTCTGGTAAGAACGTTTGATGATAAGGTGATAATAATGAAATTTAACTAAGAAGAGCTGGAAACTTGAAAATAAAACACGGATGATTCCAGATTACACATGCATCCCGAAGAACATTGACACGAGGTCCCGCCAATGGTTTTGTCAACAAATCTGCCATTATAGTTTCCGTAGGGCAATATTGGCATGTAACAATACATTGGTCGATGTAATCCTTGACAAATGCCTCTCGAACATCTATATGTTTGGTACGTGACCTCAATTTCTCCTCCTTAATGAATTTCAAACAACTTTGATTCTCTTCGAAAATTGTTGTCGGTTTTTCAATGCGTTGATCGAAATCATTGAGTAAACGACGAATCCAATTCGCCTCTTGACATGCTTCAGACAACGCAATAAATTCTGCTTCCGTTGATGATAACGCAATGCAATCCTGTCTTCGACTGCACCAACTGAGAATACCGTTACAATACTTGAATATGTAACCAGATTTTGACTTTCTGCTTGCACGATCATCAGCCCAACTTGCATCTGCATATCCGATAAGCTGATATTTACCATCACTCTTGCCAAGTCACAATTGCAAACCGGCACTACCATTGAGATACTTTAATACTCGTTTCAATTCGTTCCAATCGTCCTGGTTTGGACTAGACATCTTTTGTGCTAGAATTGAAACTGCTGCCGATATATCAGGTCTCGTGTTGACTGATATGTACAGTATGCAACCGAGCAACTTTTGATGTTTGCCGTTGCCTAACAACAAATCCGTATCTGGAACTGAGGGCTCCTTTGCATCAGACATTTGGAAATCCTTTAGTAATTTTCCAATGTAAGCAGTCTGATTCAACGTGTAATAGTCATCTGCTTCCTACTTGACTTGAAGACTCAAGAAATCCTTAATCTCTCCCAAGTTCTTAATCTTGAATTTCGAACTTAAAAACGTTTCGCATTTGGAGATTATCTCGTTGTTTTCACCAGCAATGACCACATCGTCAACGTAGATTAATACGTAGCATATTTTTCCATCATGTTCGTAGGTGTACAAGCATGGATCATTCTTGTTTTAAACAAAACCGAAATCGATGAGAATTTGATGAATTGTTTGGTTCCAATTACGCGCTGATTGCTTTAGACCATATAAACTCCGTTTTAGTAGACACACTAAATCTTCGCCGCCTTCAACTTTGAACCCTGGAGGTTGTCTCATGAAAATTGTTTCAGACTGTTGAGAAAAGCCGTTTTCGCATCTAGATGAAAAACCTTCATGTCCTTGTTTGCTGCCACTGTAAGCAATGTTCGAAACGTAGTTTGACGAACAACTGGAGCAAACACCTGATCATAGTCAGTACCGTATTTTTGCGAAAAACCTTGAGCAACAAGCCTTGCCTTGTGTCTGACTACTTTTCCATCTGAATTGCACTTTAGCTTGTAAATCCACTTTCAGCCAACTAGATTGGCACCTTCTGGAATTTTAACAAGCTCCTATGTTTGATTCTCCATCAATGACTTCATCTCATCTGTCATTGCTTGAATCCACAGCCTCTTTTGATCACCCTTGATAGCTTCTACGTAGCACTTTAGTTCTTGAATGACTGAACTCACCACGTTCATTTCTTCAATAAATTTCTTTGGTGGAATTCCTTTGTTAGCACGTTGTGATCGTCTAACAGTTTACTCTTCATCTTCATTCTGAACGTGATTTTGTATTGGATTCTCTTCCTGAACTTTCTCATCGACTAATTCCTTTTGTACCTGATCGTTTTCTGCATCTTCAAAGTTGTTCAACTCTGAATTGTCGATAATTTGTTCCTGTTGATAATCTTCGCTGGACTTGATAGGTAACAAATGGCCTCTTTCGACGAACTGAACATCTCGACTAACTGTGACTCAATCGGTTTCCGGACTGTAACAACGATATGCCTTTGATTCGTAATCATAACCGACCAGCACTGCTTTCACACCCTTTGAATCGAATTTGTGCCTTGTTTGTTTTGGTACATGCATTTGACATTCTGATCCGAATTTGCTGAAGCCTTTTCTGGAACCAACCTTCATATGGCGTTGTTTCTATACCCTTTGTTGGCAAACGATTCTGGACATAGTTAGCCATCATTACAGCTTCGCCCCAAAACTTTTTCTCTAAAACTGCGTCAATTAGCATGCAGTGAGCCTTTTTTACCAACGTTCTGTTTTTGCGTTCCGCTGTTCCGTTTTGTTGAGGTGTGTACGCAGTAGTTCTCTGGATTTGAATTCCGCTCGACTTTAAATAATTCACGAATTCATTACCGATGTACTCTCCTCCTCGATCTGTACCGATGCATTTAGGTTTCTTTCCGAATTGAACCTTTACCATCGCAATATATTCCTTGAATTTGCTGTAAACTGATGATTTATTTGCGATTAGGTAGCTGACTGTAAATTTTGAGTAATCATCTATGAATGTCACAATGTAACGATTACCTGATGTTGTGGTCGTTTGCATCGGACCACAAACATCCGAATGAATCAGATCCATGACTGCAACTGCTTTATTACTCGACTTGATCGGAAACTTGATTCGAGTAATTTTTCCTTCGAGACACACTCTGCACTTGGAGTTGATTTCGCAATCCGCTGTACACTCGTTAAAATTGATGCCTTTAACCAAATTTCGTTTCGCCAATGATTTCACAACTTTGATGCAGCCATTGGATTCCTTTTCGACCGAGTAAGCTTTGTGAGGTTTCTTTAGTCTGTAAAGTATACCGCTGATTTCGCGAACTGCAATTTGACGACTGTTTTCCCTTATTTCACACTTGTTGCCCATGAAATTTACTCGAAAACCTTTTTCCGTTAGCTTTTTGACTGAAAGTAAATTTCCCTTGATATCTGGCATTAGCAACACGTCTGTGATCCTTACTGGAACACTTTGATTTTCCTCATTCAGAAAATCAACTTTAATTGTGTCTTTACCCGCAGCTGTTAATTGTTGACCACTTGCAACGCTTACTTTATCACTACAATTCATGTCGATATTGACGAAAATATCCTTAGAACTGGCAATGTGACATGTGGCACCTGAATCGACAATCCAGCCATCACCTACTTGATGTGTCACAAACAGTTTTTCTGCTTCATCTCTCGCTAGATTCGCCTTCTGATTACTTCCTTCCATTTTGTTGAGCCAGGCTTTTTATTTTCGACAATCCTTTTTGATGTGACCGCTTCTTTTGCAAAAATAGCACTCAAACTTTTTGTTTTCACCTTTTTGACCTTTCGTTGCTCTTGATGTGTCAACTTTTAATGCAGTGTCATCCGTTGTTCCGCCTCGATCTTTACCTTCGAGCACCGTTACCAAACCGTCGTAGCTTGGTGGCAACAACGTAGCACTCATAAAAAATTCCGGACCAAAATCTGCACCAAGCGCCAATAATTTTCGAAACAGCTCGTTCATGGAATTCACGTGTTTTTCCGCATCTCCGCCTTCATCAAGCCGCTGTTGCATGATTAACTTCAAAATCTGCACACGATTGCTTGATGTGTTTGATTCATACGTTTCCTTAAGAATTCTCCATGTATTTCTTGCTGAATCTGCACCGATGATTTGATGAATTTGATCGTCTTCTACATTCAATGCAATTGTGGAATGTGCCTTTTCATCATTTGCTGTCCAC
Organism: Tipula vernalis; assembly: GCA_958295665.1. Lineage (NCBI taxonomy): Eukaryota > Metazoa > Arthropoda > Insecta > Diptera > Tipulidae > Tipula > Tipula vernalis. Next base: position 43,790,569 of record OY282560.1, read on the forward strand.
GCTGCTGTAACTGGTGATGGTTGTACCTCATTGATAACTGCCCATAAACCTTTTCCTTAAGAAGCATTTCCATTTTGTATTTCCATACAAAATAATTTGTTCCGTTTAGCTTTGAAATGCTGTATCTTGATTCAGCTGACGCCATCCTTTTCCGTATGTGAATTTCACAACACCGAAAAATCAATTTCACTTTATCCAATTAATCTGCCTTAATTTTTTCATAATGTCCGTATTCTTCATCCACTGGGCCCATAACCTAATTGAATTTAACAAAGCAGAGCTGGACACTGATGATTCCACATTAATTTTTATTTTAAAAAACCTTTTATTTTTCTTCTTTTAGGTTGTGTCACTTGAAAAAAATATTATTGACTCAAGTGAAGTTAGCTACAATAGTTAAATACAGTGAAACATATGAAATGATTCGTATGCGTTCAATGCTTATTTCCAATTGATAAATCAGCGACATACTAGATTTCCTCTCATCAATTGGCGTAAAACTTAGAAAATGAATAAATTCCACGTGAAACAGAAGGAATAAGATGACTTTGATTTGAGGACGGAGTCTGCCGGAGGTAAGAAATCTGATTTGATTGACCAGTTTAATTCAGTGACGCAAATAAAAAATTTCGCGGGAAAATTTTATGTCGAGAACCATAATTTAGGAAAACGTTATATAACGGCAAGAAAAAAGGAGTTAAAATGTTGCGTTGTAGCAAAGGAATATTGCGCTAATATTTACGTTTATTGAGGCTGATACACTACTAATGGGTTTGATAAACTATATGAACAAAAAATTTCAAATTTAAAATAAACGGAATATTGTTGTATTTTGTACAAAATAAACTCGACAAATTTATTGTTTACACAACGACCGTTTATACAAATGAATCGCCCAGTTCTGGTGTCTTCGGTTCATTAACAAATTTTTACAAGATGATGCTCATTAAAATTGAGCAACATCATTATGTTTACAACCATATCTCTAAATTTATTTAAATTAATAATATCTAACCTCTCAATAAAATAAAATTCCCGAGTGCTCATAAATAATTTATTTATTTTTGATAACCTCTCAAAAAATATTTGTTTATTTTACAGAGCGCTAGAAGAACATTCCGACGATAGACAGATCTACATTTGTCTGGTCAATAAAAACTCTTGTTTTGTAATAATAAACTCATAAATTTTGAAACTTCTTGTCATAAAAATTATTTTTTTTTTATATCAACAAAAAACTCATTTAAATTTTCTTAGCACACATACAAACAGAAACAAAATATTCAGTATCATCTTGAACACTTAAGACAAAAAAAAAAAATTACATCACTAAAATGTGTATATATAAACTGTATGCAATCCATTAAATTCAGACTTTGGTGCTATGATTTTATAGGTTTTTTGTTCCATAAATCTCGTGCTAGTGTTCAATGAGTCAATGACATTTTAAAATGATTATTTAGTCACGAGTTGTGAAAAATCATATAGTTTAAAATAGAAATATGTATGTACACTTAGAAAAGGCTTGTGAGTATCCATAACCGGAAATACCCAATCATTATTAATTAATTTAACCGAATTTTCAATATTCACAGCTTCCTTCTTCAAACATAATTTTTGCTACTTTATGTTCATTATACACGATAATTAGCTACTTGAGATAGAGATAAACCAAGCACAATAATATTCTGAAACATAATAATATTCTGTTTATTGTTTGTATAGATAAGAATTATTAATAGTTAGCGTATAAACAAGTCAACAATTTTATAGTTTCTAATAAAATATTGCAAAAAATTGATGAAGATGATGCTGATATGTATGTATATGTATATAAGATTTGATGTTTTCTAATTGTACAGAAAAGAAGCCGCATGATCATAAAAAAAATTATCTGGTATCTCCGGTTAGCTGTTGACACTGTGTTGTTGAGAACCAATATAATTATACGTATCGGTTGTTTTTATTATTATAAACTAAAAGATTTATTGATTGATAAATTGAATTTGTCAAGTTCACAAAACTGAACTGTACTTATGTTTGGTATTACAATATGTATTTGTGCAGCATAGATTTTGCGTAGGACTACATATTATGTTTTATAATTTAAAATAATTTCTAACGGTTGTACACAAATATAAAGGTAACATAATATTATTAAACTTTTCTCAAGACACGATTACAAATAGTCTTACGATTTGATATAAATATTTATTCGTTAAACTTTGCAATTTATTAACTTATTGGAGGTGTGTTTGAGTTATTTATGGATTGTGTTCCAAACATTTTTTAGTGTATCAAATTTGAAATATAGAAAATTGAGTTTGTTGACCAACAAAATATAATATGAAGTTGGCTCGAAAATACATCCCGAAAAAAGACTTTTCAAAATGTTTCTCGACTAAACATTAGATAGGACTCCTTTACCTTCTACCCGCGGTGTATTGAAATCTGTTTTATAGAGCTATACATTCATATGTGGAGATATCAAGAATTTTGAATTATCCATCACTGGATCTCACAAGAATTGATAGATACTGTGGTGTACGGCTGGTGTTACATCTGACGATTCAACATGGCATAACTTTACCCGGACTGGCTTTCTTTCGGACGACTCTACACAGAAATTATATTTTCTATTCCACGTTCTTCCAGAACTAAAAATACTGCGTTAACTAACCTTGCAAAAGAAGAATTTTTTAGACCAAACCTTCTTGATAAATCTGATAATGTAGATAGACCCAGCTGTTAGAAGTAGCAAAAATTCTTTTCGAAGTGGCAAATGATTGAATTAATTTAAATCAAAAAATCATATCAAACTGGTTTATAAAATATCTGAATTCAACTTAAACATTTCAGAGAGTATTTGGATAGAAATTTTTCTACCTAATGGGCGAGTATTAGAATCGTTTATGTCTAGATAGATTTGTTAATAAAAACTTTAGCTATGGAATTTTCAAAATTTATAGGACGAGTGAACGTATTATGTATATTGCGCAAAAATTTGGCATACAACAGGTTATATGTGGAACACCTTTAAAAGGGGGCTATTAGAAAAAAGATAGAAAACCGTTACTGAAACATTAAACCAAGAGGAAGGTATTGATTTTGTGCAAGAAACCAATACCTTTCAAAAATCAAAATCATATGATGTGTTTCATTGATGTGAAAATACGATCGAAGGCATTGCAATTAAAACCACAATTTCACTGACGATTTTATTGATATCGACAAAGATTGAATAAAAAAAGCATTAATTGAGGGTAAATATATCCAAAAAATTAAGCACTTTCCATTTGTTGTTGTGAACTAAGTACAGTGACCAGTTTAATAAATGAATTTGATTTGACTTCCGTTTACAAAGCCCATAATTTCGAGATTTTCAAAAAATTGTCAATCAAGTTTTTATAAATGGTGGAATTAATAGTTTTTTAATAGACATTTTCAAAGTTTTATGTTAAAAAAAATTTGGTATCTTAAATGATGGCGTTTGACATAGTAACAGTCACGTGGACAATTATTTTGCTTCAAAACGTCAACTACTCGTAATATTGGCCAATTGCCGACTAAAATAGCATTTTTTATTAGGGATATTTACGAACGAAATGTTATGATCCATCGGCATCTTGGCTGGTATTCCAAAAGCTGCAATTAAAGCAAAATTTTGTCAGGCGATTAAATGGGAAGTAATTCTTTGCACAAAGGAAAATGAGGTTGATATGTTGATTTATAAAAACTGCCTACCGTGAGAAATCCACCCAACATTGGTATCAATCCACAGATGGTTGTCTATACCAGATCCACGAGATAAAAATGGCAAGGACAACCTTAGATAGGGGGTGTTGATATAGGTGTTGTCATTTTAATAAGGTGATGGTTCTATCTAATCGCTCGCTGTGAAATGAGATTCAATGGTGGACATTTGAAGATTTTTAATATCTCAAACCATATATGGGTATGACTCTAAAAACCTTTCCATCATCGCGTTGGGGGGAGGGGGGGCGGGGAGGGGAGTAGGATCACATACACTGCTAGGTATACGCCTTTTACTATTTTATTAGATTTTTGCAAAATAGTTTTACAGATTCCAAGTGAAACCTTATTTTATATATTTTCCTAACGGCTGGATCTTAATATTTCCTCTAGTCTTCGGGTTTGGCAGCCAATAAAACTAATTCTTAATATTTATTTCGACGTTTCGATAAATTTATTATCTTCTTCAGGTCTACACGGTTTTAACAATACATACATACAAAATTTATTAAAATATATAGGAATTACCATGTCATACTCGGACTTAAATTTGAAGAGTATTTCTTGTCATACCCGAACTTGTAAACAGAAAATACATTTTTTTTCAACAAAAGACAAATTGATTCAAATTGGACGACTAAAATCAAAATATTTTTAGTAAAAAAACTTTTTGAATTTGGAATTTCAAGAAATTTAGATATAAAATCAATGATGCCAGAATAAATATGGTTAAGATAGTCAGTATCACTCTTTTTGTTGACAACAATTTTATGATTACCAATAATGTGAGCCATCTCCAAAAATAAACGAATTTTATACAATTTTTCAATATCCAAAATTTTTACCTGATCAAATTTAAATGTGTGTCCAGTATCAGAGGAATGCTGGCATAATATAGTAGCTTGCGTATTTCTGATTCTGATGTATAGTAAGGTGATTTTCAATGGAATCAAGGAACCTAAATACTCGTTAGCATACAAATTTACAGGTCCTGAGGATTATAATTAGAGGTATCAAGAACAGCAATCGGAGCACAATTGCAGATTTTGGATTTTTATAGCTCTGAATCGTCTGATGGAAGGTGATTTTCATCAAATCGAATTTTCTATGAAATATACGGTAATAATTATGGAATCTAAATACGCGTTGGCACAGCAGTTACAGGTCTCGAGACCTGTGATTAAAGGTATTAAGAACAGAAATCGGAGCACAATTGCAGATTTTGGATTTTTATTGCTCTGAATCGGTTGATGTATAGTAAGGTGATTATCAATGGAACCAAGGAACCTAAATACTCGTTGGCATACAAATTTACAGGCCCTGAGGCCTATCATTAGAGGAATCAACAACAGATATCGTAGCACAATTGCAGATTTTGGATTTGTATAGCTCTGAATCGTCTGAATCGTAAGGTGATTTTCATCAAATCGAATTTTCTATGAAATCTTCGGAAAAAATTATGGAATCTATATACGCGTTGGCACATCAGTTACAGGTCTCGAGACGTGTCATTAAAGGTATCAAGAACAGAAATCGGAGCACAACTGCAGATTTTGGATTTTTACTGCTCTGAATCGGTTGATGTATAGTAAGGTGAATTTCAATGGAATCAAGTAACCTAAATACTAATTGGCCTTAAAATTTACAGGTCCTGAGGCCTATCATTAGAGGTATCAAGAACTGCAATCGGAGCACAATTGCAGATTTTGGATTTTTATAGCTCTGAATCGTCTGATAGTAAGGTGATTTTCATCAAATCGAATTTTCTATGAAATGTTCGGAAAAAATTATGGAATCTATATACGCGTTGGCACAGCAGTTACAGGTCTCGAGACGTGTCATTAAAGGTATCAAGAACAGAAATCGGAGCACAACTGCAGATTTTGGATTTTTACTGTTCTGAATCGGCTAATGTTTCAATGGAATTAAGGAACCTAAATACTCGTTGGCATACAAATTTACAGGTCCTGAGGCCTATCATTAGAGGTATCAAGAACAACAATCGGAGCACAATTGCAGATTTTAGATTTTTATAGCTCTGAGGGTGGTTTGACGTCCGATTTAATTGTTTCGTGGTACCGATGTATTTCAATTGGCATATACAATATTCAATTTGGCTAAAGATGTTGCGAATACAGTTAGCCGCTGAAAATGTAATTTTACAATTTATATTGAATTTGCGCAATGTGAATAAATTGATATATATATATATATATATATATATATATATATATATATATATATATATATATATATATATTAAATTTTGATGAACATTGTTATTTGTACCGACCGTACTAACAATTTGCCCACTGTCAGTTTGATCAAACTGATTGAATAATTTGTTGATCAAATATTTCGGATATTTATTATTGATCAGATAATCCCTTATAATTTGATTGGTATCAACTGTAACATCTGTTGTTAATTTTTTAACTCGGTAGACGAAACCAGACGCTGTATTAATTCGCTGACTTAAAGGGTGAAAACTATTAAAATTAAGAATTCGACCGGACGATAAATTTTTCGCGTACCAAATAGTATCAATTTGACCGTTATTCTTCCGAACCAATATTGTGTCTAAAAAAGGTAATTTATTATCCGCTTCCATTTCTAAAGTAAATTCTGAACCAAAACGATTACTATTACATTTTGAAATGTATATACAACCAATTTTATCATCAGGTACACACAAAAATAAATCATCGACGTATTTTTTAATAAATAAAATATTAAAATCAATTGAGCTCAAGACGGTGTCAAGTAGCACTTCCATTACGACATCAGCCACTACTGGAGATAGAGGCGAACCCATTGTAACGCCATTTATTTGTTTAAAGTAGCTGTTAAACAGGCTGAAATATCCTGATTTTAAACAAAATTCTAGAATATCTAGAAATTTTATTTTTGGGTATTCTGGTATGTGGTTCTATCATTGACCAGGAAACTACGTCCAAGCTTATTAATACATATTGATTTGGAGCATTTTTACAATTTTACCTCCGATTATCAACTGAACTTTTTAACGTTTCAGCTAAATATTTTGATGTTTTATATGTAGATTCTTGAAATTCTAAATTCAAAAAGTTTGTTTACTAAAAATATTTTGATTGCAGTCGTCCAATTTGAATTAATTTGTCGTTTGTTGAAAAAAATTTTATTTTCTGTTTACATGTTCGGGTATGACAAGAAATACTCTTCAAATATAAGTCAGAGTATGAGTATGGCATGTACTCGTATTGTTAAAACCGTGTAGACCTTAAGAAGATAATAAATTTATCGAAACGTCGAAATAAATATTCAGAATTAGTTATTGGCTGCCAAACCCGAAGACTAGAGGTAACCTTATTTTATATTTAAAATTTGTTAATAATTTTATAATTTATCATGAATAATTACAAATTGTTGTTGTTACAAATTTTTTAAATTTTCTGAAATTTTCGGCGTCCTACCGACACATTCTAAAAAGTCATTTTTCGGGACGAAAGTTTTTTTTTTTGGGCTAAATTCATATAAATAACAATATCACGAGTGATGACTGAGCCAACTCCTTAAGATTATGCCATTTAAATTCTTCGTACTGTGCCCCATTTACTCAACTTTTGTGTACCACACACAGTCAAAAATTCATTGGTCAAAGTAAAATACGCTTACTACACAGACTTGAGCAAAAAATTCACCTTTTTTGTTTTCTGGTGGTGGGTGGTAGGTTTCAATAAAATAAAAATTAAATTTGGAAATGAGTTGTATTGTTTGACATGAAGGTTTCACTTTTGAACTGTAACAAAACTGGGATGTAATCGTAGTAAAATCTATGCTTCGATTTTTGTCCAAAACAAATTTGTTGCGGCACTGTTTTGTGAAAGAGCTGTCGATTTACAAAATTGAAATATATAAAATCTCGATTTAAGCGTGGTGTAAAATTTGTTGAACTGCTTTTAAGAGGTAATCTTAGAGAGATGATCACACAAACTATAGTGACACGTCATATAACTCTGTCTAAGGAACTGTTCTAAATCGGTTTAGCGGATTTGGTGATAGCTATAGGAGCCATTAAAATAGGAAATTTGGGTTTCTAAAAAAAATCGACAAATCTTTGAATTCTTCACTTGAAGTATAAGCTTACAGGAGACGCAAAAGAAGTAACTTTTATATGAAATACCTCCGATCCAGTTTTTATCATCGTACGACTGAAGTAAACTATTTAGGCTGTGATTTAGTATGATATGACTCTTAAATGATTTTTAGGTAAAGTTGTGAACTATTGAAAATTGCGAGGTAACTTGGCGCGGAAAATTAAATAACCATAAAGTAGCTGTACATTTTCTGTCATTTTGTAATATTTTGACCAAAGAATCTTCACAAATGTAGTTTACCTTTAATTTCGCTTTTTAAAAAATGCTGTTTTCAAATGGTGGTGTGTACCTACTAATCGTGTTCCAAAATTCTTAAATTATGATCAAAAACTGTCGAAAAGTAATCAAAAGCTGTTTAAAAGTGTCAAAAACTGCCGAAAAGTGTTTAAAATTGTCGAAAAGTTCCAAAAAATGTGTGCTTAGTATTTCAAAGCAGCGTAAATAAAATATTCTTATTGTTTCATGGGCGGGTTTTTGAAATATTCCGGTGCATTTTGAAACTGTTCTAACTGTTGAAAGTTTTCTAAATGTAAGTAAAGCTCAAATTGTAAATTTTTCAATTTTTTCGCTGTCAAAAGTGTAGAAAACACAGGTTTTGAAAGGCTGTCAATAACTCATGTCAAAAAGTGTCGAACACTATGTCGTAAATACCAGTTTTCGACAATTCCCATCTCTGGTTTTAATATTGACTGGTTATCTATATAGCAGGTTGGAACTTACTTCTTTAATAAATCTAAAGGTGTCTTTTTTTGGTAACTGGAATAGGAATAGGAGTAGAAATAAAATAATTTCAAAATATTTGCTGGAATAATTCCATACCAACAAAAAATTGGTTTAAAACTATTCCAAAATGGAACGAAGATACAAATCAATGTTGTTGTAAAGAAAGACGTTTGAATACTTAAATGTCAAACAAGAATCGTACTCTTTCATAAGTTTAGTGAATGCTCGTATTTATGAACTAATCTGCAAAATTTTTGTGCTATAAACAATCCCTCTAATAAAGATCTTCAAGAATCAATTAAGAAATTCTTTGAATTAGAATCAGTGCCAAATCAAACTGTGTTGACTAATGATGAACAAATTTGCGAATCCCATTACTCGCAAACTATACTTATAGAGATGCTGAGAATAGATATGTTGTTTCTTTACCGTTATCATCAAATGTTTCAAATTTAGGTGATTCGAAAGCCCAAGCATTGAAACGTTTTAATTATTTAGAACAATGTTTAAATTGCAATCCTGATATTAAATCGCAATATTTTCAATTTATGAGTGAATATTTAATACAAAACCATATGAAAATTATTGACGAGAATTTAGATGATCCTAATTCAATTTCGTATTCTATGCCACATCATGCTATATTAAAACCTAGTAGTTCCACCACCAAATTACGTGTAGTGTTCGACGCTTCCGCTAAATCCTCAACAAAATGTTTCACTGAATGATATTATGTTAGATGGTCCTTAGGTACAACAAGATCTATTTAATATTGTTTTAAGATTTAGGAAGTATAAGTATGTATTTACTGCTGATATTTGTAAAATGTACCGACAAATTTCAGTCAATCCATCCAATTCCAAACTTCAACGAGTATTATAGAGATTAATCCTTCTGAACCAATAAAAACGTGTGAACTGACAACAGTTACATATGGAACCGCGTCTGCCCCTTACCTAGCTACACGAACCATTAACCAATTAGCAAACGATGAACGCAACCATTTTCCGATGGCAGCCACAGTCTTGGAAAACAATTTTTACATGGATGATGTGCTAACCGGAGGAAACAGTTTAAATCAAGTAATTAAATTAAAAAATGAATTAATAGATTTGTTAAGAAGAGGGAAATTTGATCTTCATAAATGGAGCTCAAATTCCACAACATTATTAGAAATTATTCCACCCGAATTTCGCGAAACACTTCACAAGGATGAAACCAGTTCACAAGAATCAATCAAGCCATTGGGTATCGAATGGAAGCCTAATGAAGATAATTTTATTTTTAAGGTAAAAGATTTATTAACTAATGCAAGCCTTATTACAAAACGAACTATTTTATCCGATATTTTAAAAATTTATGATCCGGGTCTCATATCTCCTATAATTGTAACCGCTGAGATTATTATACAATCGCTCTGGAAATTAAATTCTGATTGGGATACACCCATTCCTAACGAATTGCGATTAATTTGGTTAAATTATAAATTACAATTAGTAAATCTAAATAAATTAAGTATACCTCGATGTATTATAAACTCTCTACCAGTTTCCATATAATTCCACATAATCCCCTCTAAAAACCATAACTATTCCTAGGTTAAAGCTTTGTGCCGCCCACTTGTTATCAAAATTATTAAGTCCTGTTTTAGAATCTCTGAACGTCAAATTTGACAAAATATATTTCTGGTCCGATTCTACGATTGTGTTACACTGGATTAAATTGTCTCCTCACCAACTGAAAATATTTATAGCAAATCGAGTGACTCAAATTCAAGAATCAACCAAAAATTGTTCATGGCAATACGTTAATACTCTGGATAAAATAATATTTTAATCCCAACAATGCCAAATATGTCGATTGATCCCAGTGCTCTAGAATTAAAACCAAGCGAAATTTAAATAATTTTTTCCAAAAGAATTCTGATCCATCTTTTTTATACAGATACAGTTCATACAGTAAATTGATTCGCATGATAGCATATTGCAATAGGTTCATCAAAAATTGCCGAATTAATATTAAACAATCCAAAGTTCTCCCGATTGAAAAATTAGACCAAATTAGTGTAAAGCAATCCGGAGCCCTTACCATAGACGAGTTAGATATAGCGTTATTTATCATTATCAAAATCATTCAGACAGAACACTTGAAATCGGAAATTACCAGTATTTCTAAAACTTGAAAAGTTTGCAACAATAGCCATTTCCAGTCCCTTACACCATTTTTAGATAACAATCAAATTCTTCGCGTTGGTGGTAGAATAAAAAACACAAATATTGCGTATGACGCAAAACATCAAATTTTACTACCTAAAAATCATTATTTTACAAAACTAGTTTTTAGACATGAACATGAAAAAAATTTACACGTTGGCCCAACACATTTAGTTTCAATAGTATGCCAAAAATTTTGGGCAATTAACGCAGCAAACACAGCTAAATCAATATGTCGTTCTTGTGTTACGTGTTTTAAGTTTAAGCCAATTATTTATTTTTCGTGTTACTCCAGCAAAACCATTAATACAACCGGCATAGGCCTGTGTGGTCCTTTTAATAATAAAAATAGATCAATTCGCAAGAGTCCACCTCAAAAAGTTTTTATTGCTCTTTTTATATGTTTCTCTACAAAAGCTATCCATTTAGAAATAGCGTCAGATTTATCAGCTGACTCATTTAATTAATGTAAATGTAATTTTGGTGGTTTATGGGAAAGTAACATCAAATCCGTCAAGCGTCATATCAAAAACTTGCATCAAACACATTACTATCATATGAAGAGATGAACACACTGCTTATCCAAATTGAAGGAATAATTAATTCCCGACCAATAACTCATATTTCTAATGATCTAAATGAACCTGAACCGCTAACACCAGGCCATTTTTTAACTGGTGGTTCCATAATATCACCACCTGAACCCACATTACATGAAATATCTCAAAATAGGTTGGCAAATTGGCAACTAGTAACTCAATTAGTTCAACAATTTTGGAAGAGACATTCTGTTGAGTACCTTCGTACACTGCAGCAAAAATCAAAATGGAAATTAAACTTGCCAAATATTGAAATAAATGATGTTGTTTTGCTGTCTGATACTAATTTACCTTCTACCAAATGGTTAATGGGAATTGTTGTTAAAGTGTACCCAGGCCAAGATAATAAAGTACGAGTTGTTGATGTTAAGACAAAATCCGATATATTCAAACGTGCCATAACAAAACTGTCAAAATTACCAATATCGAATGAATCAATGAATGAAGTCAATAATAAGTAACATGTATTAGCATAATTAGAATTAAGGAATTTTAACATAATATAACAATTAAGAATTTGGTTTATATACAGTCCACAAATATTGAAAATTTATAATCTTATTAAAAATATTTAAACATTTCATATTATTTATACATTTTAATCATTTTATGAATTAATATTATTATTTGTTGTTGAAAGTTAAACCTTTCAAGAGGGCCGCTATGGTGATTAATAAATATATCGTTGGAAAGGTAGTTTAGTTTTTTTTTATTTAATCCAAAGATTTATTTTTTGTAACTATTCCGGACAACTACTTGGCACCGAAATTGGACGAAAAGTTCTTAAACAATCAAGTCACAAGTATCAAATCTCAAGTCTCTAGTATAAAATTATTAAATATCAAGCATTAAGTATAAAATGTCAAGTATTAACTGTAAAGTGTAAACTATCAATTATCAAGTCTCAAATTTCAAGTTTCCAGTCTCAAACCTCAAGTCTCCAGTTTAAAGTCCCAAGCATCAAACCTCAAGTCTCTATTATCAAGACTTAACTTTAAATTCTTAAGCCTTAGGTCTCAATTCTCAATTATCAAGTATAAAGAATAATCAAGTATCATGTGTAAAGTATCAAATACCAAATCTCAAGCTTAAGTCTCAAGACTCAATCAAGCCTCAAGTCTTAAAACTGAAGCCTCAAGCCTCTAGTCTGATGTCCCAATTCTCTAGAGTCTCTAATCACAAATCTCCAGTCTCAAATCTCAAGTTTAAAGCAGAGCCGGGAAATCAAAAACAAAGTAGGGCTTTTAAGTTTTATTTATCCGAAAATATGGATGTTATGACTTTTCTTTGTTTTCTTTGTTTTGAGTACAGACAAGAGCAAATTTTTATTGAAAAATTAATGAAGTGTTGCAACTGTTTTAATTTTTATTATTTTGGGTCAAATTTAGTTATTAGTTCCAAAGTTTCAAACTTCAAATCACACGTTTCAAGTCTCAAATAACATTTTTAATGTCTCAAATCTCAAGACTCTAGTCTCAAGGTTCACTTCTCAAAAGTAGTTCTCTATCAATTTCCACGTCTCAGGTACATCCTCAAGCCTGAATTCTCAAGTCTTAAGCTTTAAGTCTTAATTCTCAGGTTTCAAGATCGAGACGAAGGGGAGGTTAGGTTTCAAGCCTAAAGTCTCTAGTTTTAATTCTGAAGGCATCAGTCTGGATTCTCTAGTTTCATGTCTTACAGTCTCAAATTTCAATACTTAAGTCTCAAGTATAAAGTCTCAAGCCTCAATTCTCAAGCCTTAACCTTCAACCTCAAATCTTAAGGGTTAATTCTGAAGCCTTACATTACCCACAATTATATGTTCGACAAACTATAAAACATTTTCCGTATTTATTCTCACAGTCTATTAGCTACATATTCTCGTATCTAATATGCAGATATAAACAAAATCAATTAAACGGCGCTTAAACGAATTAAAACATTAAAAAGTCGCACAAAAGTCAATAACCAATTTAAATACAATCATAAACAGTTTTATAAAATAAATTCAATAAATAAATAAAACAAAATCAAGATAAAACTAGCAAAAAAAAAAAATTAAACATTTATTATTTATACATATATAAAAAGTAAATACATGAAAAAAATGTTGCATATAAAGTGAACGAACAAGAAACTGTTAAGAAATTTGCATTACCATCATAAATTAGAGGAAACGAATACACGAGCGTATCCATGTAGGAAAATACCATTTTAAGACGAAAACCAAAAGAAAATTCTTTAACAAAATCTTTAAAATAAAAAATTCTATTAATTCTTTTCTTATATACCATCTTTAGTAAATTTTAAATTAACATTACAAACAAAAACAAAATAATTTATATTAATTGCAATTCGTATTGCCGTTTGTTTTAATAAACTTGCTGCACAACACACACACGACTTGGTTTGAATTGAGATTGGTTCACAAAGGTGAAAATTAAATCATGCGAACATTTTTCTGTGTACACACACACAAACGAGTTAATCGGATGAATCGAAACGATAATCAACACTTTGATTTTTTTTTCATTTAAATCTTAATGCTCTGAACCAAGTATTAATTAAGATTTTTGTCCAGCTTTTTTATAGATTAAAAAACGATAAGATTTTACAATATATAATTGGAGGTGTTGATTATCTAATCTTGATCTGAGCATCTTGGTTGAATTTTAAAATTGAGGAAATCTATCGTATAACGTTGACTGTCATTTACAAAAACACCTTAGATTGCTAAAAATTAGAATATGTAGTGTTGATAAAATAATTTCCTTATTTATAATATGTAGGGTATTAACGGCATAAATATGAAGAATACATATGCATAACAACAACAACAACAAAAATGTTAAGTTCCAGCTCGAAATAGAAACGCAAACTTAAATAAACCTCGATAGAATTCACGAAAGTGTAAAACGCGTTGGAATGCTTCCTATTGCTGGGACTTGTACCTATACTGTAGGTGAAAAGTTAATGTTTTACATTAAAATGTGACGCACTTACAACGTCAAAATATTTTTATATGAAATATCTTCTTCGTTGAGTATTTTTTTTCTTTTGAATGGGCAATATTGGATCGCAGCACTAGATCACTAACTATATCAAACTAGGGTATTTCCTGTTAAACTACTAACAAATGGTTTAAACAAAAGTTTTTTAGTTTAAAAGGGCTATAAAATTGCAAATATTATTAGTTTTTTAGATGGAGGTCATATTAAGGTAATTTTTTTAAAAAGCAGAAACCAATTTTCTTCTTATACATATTCTGACTAAACTTAAAAAAATAAAAAACTTCTCATCATTCTTACTTACGACGTATGATACCGGAACCTTAGCACCAACACAATAATGCCATAATTCAAAAACCTCAGTTTTAAATCAAAAGCAAAACCACTTTAAGAGCACTGTCGTCTCGCTATTTTATTTTAATTCGATATATTCGTTTCTGGTATTGTAAATTTTTTACTTCCTACCACCCGATTTCTCACTTTCAAATAATATCAGCATTGGAGGTGAATATTTTATGATTTGCTTCTTTTAAATTTTAGAGGCAGTCCTAAATTATTAAGTCCAAAAATTTTCTTTATTTTGAAAAATCGTGATGAAAACCAAATTTCCAATTCCTCAGACGTTGACTTCCAATTTCAAATTACTTTTTACACGGCACTGATTAAAATTTCGAGTTCACATTATTCCTCGAAATCTTACATATATCCTGAAAGGACGACCCTAATCAAGGGGAAAGAAAATTAGTCAAATAGAAGCTCAACTAGCAAGTACCACATTGCCTACCGTAAAATTTTAAAATGCAGTTACATTTCAGAATTATTAGGTTTTGCGACACAGTAAAATTTTTGGAATTACAATTTTCGATGTTTGTGGAACCTAATACTTTTATAGGTCCCTTATGCTGGTTTTTCAGAGAGAGTGTTACTTACACTTCAATATAAAACAAAGTTTTGTTCTACATACTCCAAACTCGTCTTCCAAATACGGCTTATTGAGGCGCAGCTTATTTTTAAGTTCCATAAAGTGTTGTATCCAACAATTTGTTATATTTAAAACAATATTGTTTAAATTCCAAATAGGTTCCACATTTTTGAAGTATTTAGTCACATCTCGTTTTACAACAAATTTCACATATCTTGATAAAGTTGGGTCTATTTCAACTTGATTACCACATTTATTTATAAATTTAACTAAAGATAATAAATTTAAGTCACTCGGTGATATTACACATATGTTCCACATAGTAATACTAATACATTTTTATACGATAGGTTTGAGCCCGCAGTTGTTTTATCCAAAACACACATTTAGTAATGACTTATGATAAATGTTAAATGAAATTATATTTGTAGGTTCTACAATTTTTAATACTATTGCTGATTCTCTTTATCAACAATGAATTCAGAGTTAGGTATTGTGAGTTGAAAAATATTTTTATTAATAATTTTGTTTAGTTCAAATTCCTATTAAGTTCTGAGCGGCATTCTTAAACAACATACATTTAATTGAATTTTGGAAGTTTGGCCAAATAAAATAAAAACTTTGTGACGGATTTTAAAATTCTGAAGCCAAAGTAGCCAAAGTAAGTTGCGACAAAATTTTTTAAAATTTACTAAAAGGAAATTTGATAAAATCAAATAAATTAGCCGGTCCCAGCTGTTGGTAAAGAATCAGCAATATCATTACTCTCAATGTCACAATATGCCACAAACCTCTGTTCTCTGAACAGAGAAGATGAATACATTATTTACAGTACTTAACAATTTTTGGCACAGTCAATGGATTATCCAACGAATTCAGTACAGATAAGTTGTCTAAATACATTTTTTATTTTTATAACAGCGAGATTCAATGCCATAAATACACCGAACGCGGGAAATTAGGTAAATAATTATCTCTAATAGATTTGTCGAAAATCCTCTGCAACACTTTAAGAAAGGTTGAGGAAAGACTTATGAGCCGAAATGGTTTGGAATTAATAAAACCTGATTTACCAGTTTTCGATATAAAACACTATTACTCTAGCACCAAACCTGAGGAACAGTGCTAAAGCAATGCACGCTTAGGAAAGATGTAGCATCCGGTAGGAAAAATCCTATTAAAACCACCTACTCACGAGTGACAAAAATCATGATTAACGATGTCACAGTCAGGAAAATGTACAGCAAGACGTAAATCGTTCGCTTCTTTTTTCAAAGAGGAAAACTTACCATTCGATGGAAGAAGGACATCAAGTCCACAAGTATAATTTTTAGCCAATGCTCATTAAGTCTAGCGACAGATAGACTATCCATTTCCTCACAGAACTTTATCCATGTGGTTCTGTGAGTGAATCTTAAGCTTTTTTATAGCGCATGAGCTTGTAATTCAATGTTCTTAACCGAGCGAAAATCCGTAGAAGGATGAATTAGGAAAACAAGTTTGAGAATGTAACTCTCCAATCTAAAATAGACAAAGAACACAAACTTATATCAAGAGTCTATTGAGTATTATTGAGTATTTCCAGCTCAGATGAGCTTATAAAATTCAACAGAGCGGAATTCTTGTTGTTAATATTCATACTAACTCAAAGAATATGATGTGCGTTGGCATCACAAACACAAACAAAGGGGAATGTTTTTGTATTTACTTGGCTTTAAGCGTTCAGTAAGTTCATCCGAAGGATGAGGATGAAAAGAATCATGTGGAAGAGAAACTGATGCTATGATCAGTTCAGTGCAAGACTTGCCAGACTCGATAGTGGACAGAATAGCTGAGAGATCGGCCGAACTGCATTCATGTATAAGAAGAGACGCACTGATATTAGCAGAATATAAATGAAAGCTCTAGTTTCATATCAGAACCATAAAAAAGATAAGGTTATTGGATAAAACATAAATCTGTACACGATACAACAAGCAACTTAAATCACATACCTGAACCACAACTGAAACCACATATTTATAATAATTTTATAGATTGTGCTTTCAACAATAATGAGCTTTAATGGATTAATTGATACAATCGTAAGTAATAATTGTTCCATTCTCGAAAGTGTTAAGTTCTCGAAGTGGTAAAAATAATAAGACAAATTTATCTAATAAGACCGCGATTCCATAAGAAAACGATCAACGTTTGTCCTGACCCCTTCTGAAATTACTGACTCAAATTTTCCAAGCGCTCGTTCTCATAAATTAATTAATCGATTTTAATGATTGATTTGTCATATGAAAGGGAATAGAATCTTAATTTAAATTGTTGTCTCATTAAATTTTTGTTGAAGAAAAAGTATTTGTCTAAAAAAACACCATGTTTGGTGACCTTTGAAACACGAGGGGTCACCAGTTTTTATATTTTGTCTGAAACCTTATTTACCTAAAAATTAAACAACAAAATAGAAAGAAATGGGTTGTATTCAGTTTCTAAAATATGTTTTGTTGAATATTTATATCTGGATTTGAATATTTTAAACAGAAAAAAGTAAATCACTCCAATTTTTCCAGGACAGCTTTTAATATAATTTTTTTTAAAAATCCGTGGATTGATGCTATTGACACGGGGGCTACTTATTCAATTATTGGACTTGCAACTTATGCACAGATGGGATTTCCAAAGTGTAACCCATCTTCAAAAATAGTAAGAGCGTACGGAGGAATTAAATTTTAGTATCAACCACAACTAAACTAATATATTCACAATTGATGTACAACCTGATAATTTAAACGACCAGCTTATGGACATTTGTAAAACTTCACCACGAGTTATTTAATCCTGAAACCATTGGACACTGTACGTCATTTCAAGCGGATATAAATCTTAAACCGGACGCAATATCAAAGTATTTCAAAGCTCGAGTTCTACCATTTGCTATCCAAAACAAAGTAAAAGATGAGTTATCAAGACTAGTAAAACAAAATATTTTAAAACCGGTCAAGACCACACAATGGGCAACACCTATTGTCCTGGTACCAAAACCAAATGGTGATATTCGCATATGTGCGGATTTCAAAATTTCGGTTAATCAACAAATTGAAGCCGACCGACATGCGATTCCCAAAATCGAAGAGTTATTCTATAAGCTACAAGGTGGTGTTTACTTCACAAAAATTGATTCACCGGATGCATATTTACAAGTAGAGCTATCTGACAGATCAAAGAAATTTATGGTAATTAATACTCCGTTCGGATTGTACGAATACCAACGGTTACCATTCGGTATTTAAAGTGCACCAGGTATTTTTCAAAGATTAGTGGAAAAACTAACTGTCGACATCGAGTTTTGTGCAGTTTATCTTGACGATGTCATAATATCTGGCATCTGATTTCGATGCCGATTAAATAAATGTGAGTTCGCCAAATATGATATAGAATACCTAGGACATATCATCAGTAAAGGCGGCATTCGATTATCTTCGCATGGGTTAGAGGCTATAAAAAATTTACCGCGCTCTCAAAATGTAAAAGAAGTGGAATCATTTATAGGAAAAATTAATTATTATAGCCGCCCCTCTAAACCATCTCAGAGGCAAGAATGTCAATTTTCAGAGGCAAGAATGTCAATTTTGTCCTACTCAGTCTATTTTAGACGCAGAGATAGTTTAAGCTGTTTTAACAATATTATCTTATTACAGACAGGGACAACATCATACTCGTGTTGTCATTCCAGATACCACGCACAACAAGGTTCTAGCACTACTCCACGAAGGAAATTGGGGCACAACCAGAATGAAGCAGTTAGCACGTCGCTATTGCTGGTGGCCATCGCTCGATCGCGATATTGAGGAACTCGTAAAAAATTGTGAAAGTTGCCAATTCAACGCCTGCGCACCGAAGAAAGAGTATACCAGTTGGCCAACTCCGAGTGGACCTTGGCAAACGATTACACATTGATTACGCAGGGCCGTACATGGGAAAAATGTGGTTAATCTGTGTTGATGCCTATGCCAAATACCCATTCGTCAGCCCTATGATAACTACTTCATCAAATAGCACTATTCGCCCTCTAAAACAAATATTTGCCGGATACCATTGTTAGTGACAATGGACCGCAATTCACTTCAAGTGAATTTCAAATGTTCTGTAAAGAAGTCCCGTTCCGTTCCACCCGGAATCAAATGGGGAAGCCGAATGATTCGTTCGCACCTTCAAAACCGCAATAAAAAAGAAATTGCTTTGACAACACTGACTGTGACACTGCCTTAATAAAATTTTTCTCAACTTACAGAGCAACCCCTTTACCAGGTATGGATCAATCGCCAGCTGAGTTACTCCATGGACGCCAACCGAGGACATTGTTACCTACCATTTTACCTAGGATAGAGCGGGGGAGTTTCGAAGGGTCAAATAAATTCAAAACAAATGATCCAGTTTACGCAAGAGACTACCCATCAAGAGGGCAGATGTGGCGAAAGGCGTTCATAAAGGTATGTCTAGGAACCAAGTTATATTTGGTAAAAACAAATCTTGGTATATGGAGAAGACACCAAAATCAGCTTCGCCCAAGACGTTCAGTTTCGAGATAAATGTCCGACGAGTCAAGCACCGATAACACCCAAACTTCGGATAGTAACAAAACCATACAATTCAACAACTTTATGATACCTACACCGCAAAAGGAGACTGGGACGTTACCCATGGAGGATCCAACTATGGCTAGATTGGAAACAAACGAAACAAATCCATCTCCGAGCACCATGGAGATCGAAGAATCATCGACGTCCATTGCAGTTCCATCCACTGAGACCGATACGCCAGTTTCAATCCTGAGAAGATCAACGCGACCAAAAAACAAAACTGTACGCTTGGATTTATAATGTCCTAATTGAGAAGGAGGAACTGTTATATCTCATTTACATATTTAACGTAAAACACACTAATTTTTTATACTGTCAAAATTTCTATATTGCTTGTATAATAAAAACACAAAAGTCCCCATTCATTCCATTATAAACGCCATTCCATAAAGTTGTGTAATTCCTAAATAATAAATTAAATATTTGTAAATATAAAAATTTGAATACGTTGGACCCTTTGGTCTACAAAATATTAATTTGTGTTAAGTATATTCACCTGTTTCTTCTAAGTAGCTAAGATGTTTTTGCTTATGTTTCTTAATCCACCGACACTTTAAAATCAATTAACATTTCTCCTATCGGGGATAAGAAAATGAGATGTGACCGTTATAAAGAACAAATATTTAAGGAAATATTTAAACTACCCTTCAATTCCAGGCATTCTGATAATGACACTGGAAACGATAATATATTCTACAACAACAAATGAAAAGTATTTGATTTTAACATAGTTACCAAAAGTTGGTTTGTCGCAAGATTCAATCGAACTTTGGTGTCTCGTATTACATAGCAAACAATTTTGGAAGAAGAAGTATCCTGTCAAATGAAAATAAAAAACTAAAAGAAGATTCAAAGTAAAATTTTTTGAAGCGATAAATTTGAGCGATTTTTTTGTTTAAAATTTTCACATTCAGATATGTGCAAAAAAATCATATTTTACTAACGGAATATAACCCTTTTTGATATTTTGTTGTTTCCTTTTTATGTCAAAGAAGCTATCAGAAAAAATAATAAAAAGTGGTGACCCCTTGTGCTCAAAAGTCACCAATATGACAGGACCAAATAAAACCAAATTTTTCCATCAATCGATAATAACTAATGAGATATTTAAAGCCTACATGAAATTAGAAATGGTTTTATAATTTACCTTTTACTTTACTACGTTTCCATGACAGAGTTAACTCGATTTAAGAGTTCCGTTGAGTTAATAATATGGCGGCACTATTCCATATTGTTTCTATGCAATTATAAATTCTAATTAAGAAAGTTAACGAAAATTCTAAGCTCGACATGTTTCCATGATGAGATAATCCACGTTAATCCCGGTTAACTCCATCAAGGAAACGTAGTACATGATAAATCAGTTTCGTGCGAGAGTTCAAGAAAAGCAGAGTTAGCTAATTCCCTTTTAATTTTGTATTTGTTTCTTCTGTAATGATGTTGTGTTTTGTTTTTCGTATTATTTCAAAAATGTGACCTCTAGTTTATAAAAGCGTAACACTCGTGATTATAACTTTTTTTATGTATCAAAAATAATTCTGATTGAATAAATTATTTGAAACATCCATAAAGTGTATTGAACCGGGATATAAGCGCGGTTACTTGGTCAATCTATTACGACAAATCAGATAAACCTGAAATTCAAGATTATACACATCAAATTACCAAACAGTAAATTTCTTTCATTTCTTCTGAGTAATACAGAAGTTTTATATAATTATATTGTTTTATAGGCAACTACAATAAAATTAGAAAAAAAATATTTTTACAGATTATCTTCTTAAATACTATATAATAATAATAAATTAAAATAATATTCTTTTGAAATATTTTCTTTAGAAATTAAAATTTAAAAGAACGACGCGATACCGATATATAATGCCTGCAACAAAAAACCAAAAAAATCGTATAGGATTTAAAATAGAAACAAAACTTGAGAGGGGTCATGCACGCATATATGTATATACATAAATCGAAAATAAAACCCTCAAAATATATTCAAGTTGAAAGTTTAATAATAAGGCATAATTATGAATGACAGCCCTCATATGACCAATTCGCATATTATATAGGTAAAGATTTTATGACAACCGCGGCAAAGAATAAAAAAACCAATTGATGAATTTTTTTTTTGCATTTCGATTTAATCAATAAAATAATCGCCTTTATTCAAATAAAATGATTTGGCTTTCAATGAAGATGAATAAAGCATATTTTATTGGAGGAATAGTTTGTTGACCTAAAATTATACTTTAAACGGCGAACGTTTGTATAATACCTTGATGAAATGGGCGGAAATTGATTTCTTCTGGGAAAAAACACCACTTTTGGGTCTAGTAATACAAATTAGGTGAATATTAAGGTAAAAAATATGTGTAACATATTAACTGAATTTAGTATATATGATATGTGAGGTGTAGAAAGTGTATACAAATATTAAACCCGTTTCAACGGATGTTATTAAATTTCGTGTGAAATTCTTTTATTCTTTTCGCAATCGCGCATCATCACTTTCAAATATTTTTATATTGTTTCAAATCGAAAGTGTCAAATACATAATGTATGAACATATCCGTATAATATATAACAACATATAGAGAGCATGTAATTGTTTATCGGTGTTCTGCAGAATCTAATGACGAATTATATTTTAATTCAAATTTTACATTAAAATTTATAACCTGGGATCTCTAAAAGTTTTTATAAAAATAAGAATTTTAAAGAATCCTACATTGATTTCCAAATCGTTTTATCGATATTTGATGTTTTAGCCTACTATTAAATATCATTGTCATGCTAAAACCGCTTTTTTCAGAACTAAAATATATGTCACAATTAATTTTTTACTTTGTCAAACTCCCTAGATTCAATTCAATAAATCAAAAAGTTTTGATACCACCAGCACCGAATCTAGGGTAATGTTATATCAAAATATACAGGAGGAAAAATTAATAGATCATGTTTTCCGAAAGAGGCAGCACGATTAAACAAAAAGTACAGAGCGTTTGCAACTAGATGTCACTACAAAATCAAAAAAAAATATTACGGACCTTTTTCAAAAGGACGTTTATAAAAAGTTCTTAAAACCAATTTAATTATCACGTATTAATAATAATGTATTTAGTGACACCTAGTGGCATTATGTGAAAGTTGCTTATGCTTTCGTAGTTTTCCGAAAGATGGTAGCTCTGGCGTATTAATAATAATGTATTTAGTGACACCTAGTGGCATTATGTGAAAATTGCAAAAAACAAAAATTCTTTGTTAACTAAAAAAATATTTATCAGAGACACTTTCTCCAATATGGCTAATTTTAATTCACCAATAATATCATAGATGACGGAGTAAATGTAATATAGTTGGCGTAGACGTTTCGGACATCTAAAATAAAATTAAAGGTAATTAACTTATTTCTTCTCCAAACGTCTTAGAAGTTGCTTGTTTTAATACTATTATTGGATATTAAAGTTAGCCATAGCATTTCTGTTACTATTATTAAAATGTACGCATTGCTAGGCTATACTTTTAATCCTATATAGACGTAAAAGTACTTTTAAATCTGTTTTCAGTATTAAAAGTTATTGACACGTCATAACAATTCGAAATACACCTGGGAGATTCGTACATGTCGTGGATTGTGGATTTATGTGATGCTACTGTAAAATGTGAGTTGAAATGTGAGTGCAGCAAATCTGACACAGATACCGCTATTAGGGATATGATAGTATTACATATGATTCATGACCACGTTAGAACCCCAATTTTGCCGCTAGTAAATTAGAAGTTGGAGCATATCATAAAAACAAATCAAAATACCGTCCATCGTTATTCAAGGAGCAAGAGTCGCTCACACTAGGCGTGAACCTCATGAACGTGAAAATTGTAAATTTTTAATGGCTAACTGTCATCGATTTGGTAAAACGTGACACATTGCGTCTGTTTGCGAAAGTAGTTCATCATCTCATAGCCAACAGGAAGATGTCAAAGGAAATCGTTAAGACTGTAAGTGGCAAATCAAGTAGTCAACGTCGAATTTCATGATTGGAGAATTCGTTCAGTATCGATTTGTTTGAGTATCTATAATCTCCCGTACCGGACGATGTCGAAATTTAAAATTAGCAATCAGCATTCCAGCCTGTCAAGAATAATCCTAGCTAACCAATACAATATGCTAGTAAGAAAATCATTTTGTCGATGTAAATTAACAAGACAATTTTTAAATTTTTAGTCGATGCCAGTGCTATACCATCTCATTAGTTGGTAATGATGGATATGTTGAGCTGGGAAAATCGAATATGAGTCCAGCCTCAACAATTTAGAATGCTTATGGTGATGTGAAGGTGCCAATATGTGGAAAGTTAAATGTCGATCTCAAATTTCGTGACAGTTGTGTTAATTTGCCATTGTTCGCGATCCACGATCATTCAAAGTGCGACCTTTTCCATCCGAGCAAGAGAGTAAAGTAAGAAATGAAATTGGCAGGTTTGTGTCAATAGGTCTTCTGAAATCAGTAAAATACGAATTTGTGAAGACTTCAAAGTGCCTGTGAGAGTATCCGATTCTCAGAGTAGGATAATTGTTCTAGCGTCTACATGGTGTCTGCAATTGGAACTTGATGATGAGCCGAAGGTACTTTTGGGTTATGCCAGTATCTGCGCCTTCAACGATTTGTCGAGCAGTTGATTACAAATTTGGATCTTGTTATGAAATTTCAAGATGACACAAGAAGAAATGTTCAGAGAAGTGATGTTCAGAATCTCTCACTGTTGGATTTATTGGTTCGGGCGAATGATTCATCTATTTATATAACAGGATCTGCCTTATCGCATACATATCCAGATGGTTCCGAGCATCCAATTAATCCATTTACGCTTGGGTCAAATATATTGCTTGAATACCAACGCAAAAACAGCCAAATCGAGAGGGAAGCACTGTCAATTGTGTTTAGTTGTCGTAAGTACCATCAGTACAGTTAATTTGTTTTAGTGACGGATCATAACCCATTGGTTTCACTCTTCAACCCCGAAAAAGGTCTACCAGTAACGACTGTAAATCGACTCCAGAGGTGGGCAATATTTCTATGACCGAAAACTATGGCAACGCCAATATGTTCTCTCACAGTTGCCAGTAACGATTCTGATGAAGAATTTGATGCGTTTGAATTCGACGAGATTTATTAGGAAAATTTGCCCAATTTCCCAATTGATAACCAGAAAATAAGCGAAGCAACCAAGAAGGATCATCAATTGTCGAAAATTCGAAAATTCACGGGAAGTGGCTGGCCAAACAGAGTGGACCGAGACTTGCAGTCATTTGCTGTAAGAAAAATGAGAATGTTTGGAAGTCAAATAAAAGTTGTTAAGACGTAGTTCCTAACCCGCCGAAGCAATTCAGTAGCCGGCCTTCCGCAACAAAACCATGGGAACGCATACGTTTTGATTTTGCGGGACCGTTTCCTAACTGTAAGTGGCTAATTTGCGTGAATATTTTCTTGTGATATCCATACGTAATTAAGGTGGCTGATATTATATCAAAATCAACAATTCGACCCTTAACATGCATTTTCACAATAGAGCGACTACCAGATTCAGTTGCCAGTGACAAAGGAACTGTCTTTACATTACATGACATTGCTGAGTTTTATTTAAAAATGGTATTGAGCACCTTACCACCGCACCATTCCATCCCGCGTCAGATGGTGAAGCAGAACGTTTTGTCAGAACGTTCAAAGCCATAAGAACAAAAGAAATGAGAGAAGGAGGAACACCCAGTCTTGCTTTGCTGACATTTTTAAGCACTTCATTTTTAAGGTCAAAGCATTCGCAAGAGAATCAATGCACAACTAGGTGCAAAATAAATGACAGTTTTGCCAGCATACTCAAAGCCTTGTCAAGGGTTATCCTTTCTACAGGGAGAGTCAGGTAATTTACTCAGTACAAGCTAGATAAACACAATTAACTACAAAAAAATACTAGATAGAGAAGAAAAACAAGTTGCTTTCATAACATTTTCGATATGCCAGTAAATAAAATTGCGAAAATTAATATTATGTCACTTAACTGCAATGACACTGGAGACCACCAAAGGAGAATCGTTATCAATGATACTGGCTAAAAATAAACCAATAATAGCATTACTAAAAGAAACAAAATTAAAGCAAAAATATGGAGTACCACTAGACAATACAGCAAAGAAAGCAGGAAGCCCATTGGTAAATTTCGACAATACAAATGTAGCATCGAAGCCAAGAGAGGACATATTCCTAACCAGGGAGGTTAAACAAAATCAAGCGGTATGGATGGAATCTCCAACTACTCGTACATTTTAAAAAACTACCAAGGGCAATGCTCGAGAAGTTGACGATCCTGATTAACAATTGCATAAACATTGCATACTTTTCAAAAGAATGGAAGGAGGCGATTATTCTTCCCATTCCCAAAAAAAAATCAGGGCAGAGGAAGTCAAGGACTTTAGACAGATTAGTCTAATCTCTGTTTTGTGGAAGGTTCTGGAAAAAATATTCAACGATAAACTTTGTGAAGAAATTTACTAAACCGGGACACTATACAATAGACATAGCTACAGCATTGTCGGGCTCCGAACAGCCTCAGTAACCATAGGGCGGTAGCGGCCTGCTTCACAGACATAGAAAAAGCGTTTGACTCAATGTGGTCAAAAGGAATAATTTTTAAAATATTAGAATCAAAATTGGAAAAGAGGAAAGCAAGACTTACTTATCAGTTTCCTGAGCGACATTTGCTTCCCAGTTCTTAGAGGTGTTCCACAAGCTACAGCGTTGGGGGCCTCAATTATTTCACAAAACAAAAACGGCGCTGAAGTCATAATGTTTGCGGATGATACAATTATCACAGCCTCATCAATTAAGGTGGAAGCATCTACCAAAAAAAAATACAACAGCACATCGAAATTATAGAAGAATTTCATCAAGAATGTGGTTTACAAATCAACGGAAAGAAATCAGAGTATGTAGATGCCCCAAAAACCATGGTGGAAAATAGGAAAAAAAACAGCCACTGCCATTAACGGAAAAAAATTGAAGCAGTCAACACAGTTAAATACCTGGGATTTGATCTGAATAATCGCTGGAAAAATAACGACCATACATACAGGAATATCAATAAAGCGTGGGGAACCTATAGTATGGTTAAGACAATATGTAAAAACTAGAACTCCTAATAAAAACTATGAAACTGATTTACAAACAAATTTTAGGACCACTGTACACATACGGATTCCCAGTATGGGTCACTATAACACCTTTAGCATATAAAAAAATAACCACATTTAAAAGGAAAATATTGAGACATCTAGTGGGAAAATGGGAGAATATAGTTTAAACAAAAACCAAAAATCTGTGTGCACTAATGGAAATAGAGGACTGTATCAGCCACTTGAAGTGAAAAGTGAAGGGAATATTTATCCAAAGAAACAGTGTTAAAGCATAGAAACAAAGAAATCAACGTGAGAATGAAAAGGGTAGAGAGAGATTACTATATTGTCTTTCGTGAACTAGAGGAGGATTAGTTTGAGAGGTTCACCTGTAATAAAGAAGGAAACCATAGAGGGTAGATGGCAGATGTTCCACTATTAGGTTACTTTATTATTATTAGCGTATTAGGTCATAAAGAAAATAAAATCAAATTGGTAAGATTTGATTTAATTAAGCGGTGAAATAAATGCTAGAAGCAAAATAAAGCTATATAGTCTAAAAAATTTCATTTAGACAAATATGTAACTAAATAACCACTAAATAAAGGTAAAGGAACTATAGGGTATATATCATTGAAGATAGGGCTCTTATGATTATATCTAAAATAGTGTAAATATAAGCTTGTATTTACATATATTATAATTAGGCTTAGGATTTTTAGGTTCTAGAAAATCAAAAATATGTTCCTGAAATATGTAACTAAAAATGAAAAACATGTGGTCAAATTTTGAAAAGAAAACCAAAACTAGACCTTTATTATCTTAAGAGGATTTCAATTCACTCATTAACAAAAAAGTATCAAGTTTTTGGCTATAAAGTTGGATTAACTAATATTCCTGGGTTACAAAGTACTGGAGAAGTAGCCAAAAATGGTTCCACATCCATACACTTAAAAATTTGAACTGGTAAACGATACTTACTTCTAAAGAATATCGTAACGGTTGAGACTAAAATATTCACACAGTTAAAGCAAGTTTTAATCTAAGAAAAACTAAATAACGCTCACATTTTTGCTCAACTCAAATTATACTTCAAATTCAATTTTTTATATAAGTTGCCTCAAGATTATATTCAATTACAGTATAGAATTCATATTCTTGTATATATCGTACTGAGACTAAATAATTTTGTTGTTTTATTGAAATCATGTACCGTATTGCAATTTTTACTAGCTTCAATTAAAATTTAGTTTGGAATATCAAACTAACACTTCTCGTATCATTTTCATAAGAAAACTGAAATTGAACTGTAAATTTTGTATTTTAAATTTCACTCAAAATTATAACTCAATTCCTCCTTCAATTTTGTCAAATCGAGTTTGGAACTTAGCCTATTTGTATTTAAAATATCACAAAATTTCTAGCTAATACTAACCAAAATTTTAGAATTCAAAAACCAATTTTTCTCAGAATTTTCTCTCACTAAACACCACAGTTACAATTATAAAATAGATTTATATTTTATAATTGTAACTTAATCTTTAATTTTTCTCTTGCCAGTCCAATTCGAAATAGAAACGCAACTTTTAAACTAAAAACTAAATTTCAGTTATGTTTTTACTCAAGTCCAAATTAATATTCAAATTCAATTTCTACTCATATTCTACTCAATACTCAAGTTTAACAAATCTTTTGGCGTAAACTAGAGTTTTAAATTCTAGTCGAAATCAGCATTTAACACTCGAATTTTTAATTAATTTTTAAACAAGTAGCATCTAAGTTAATTGCAACCAGAATTCTGTGTTAATTAAATTTGGAATTCAAACTCAATTTTTAAATATTTTTTAATTAAATTGCATCCAAATTTTTGCTCAAACTCACGATTGGATTGAAATTGAATTTTTAGTCCAAACTTTGTTCAAATCTTGTTTTGCCCCGTTCTAAATAAAAATTTTGCTCGAATAATTTTAATCAAATTTTTAAAATTCACTCAAACTGTTATTAAAGGCAGGCCGGATTAAGCTCAACTTTCAAGCTAATTTTAGCTCAAGTATTTGCTTACATCAAATTTTAATTTAAACTCTATCGCTAATGTAAGTTTCTACTTAAGATTTTATTCAATTACGGTTTAAAATTGATTCCTGATTTTCTAGTTGAACTAAACAAATTGTGGAAATCATGTTTAGAATTTAAGCTCAGTCACATAAAGTGCACTAACTATTTTGCTAAAATTGTTTTCAAAATGTGTTTTTCAAATGCAAAAATGGAGTTGTGGCCAACACACGACTTTCTTTCACGAACAGGTAATTTTGAGAAATTTTGTTTTTTTTATAATTTTTAAATTTTTTTTTTAATTTTTAAATTTTAAAATTTTTTTTTTTTTAAATTTTTATTTTTAGTTGTTTTTATTTTTTGGAAACATTTTGTATTGAGTAGTTTTATGTACCAAGGGAGTGGCCACTTGCGGTTAGCCGATTTGGAGTAAAATTCAGTGGAACCTCCCAATTAATCAAAAAAGCTTAAATTTGAAGTTTCAGTTCGATTGGTTAAACCATCTGGGCTGTAGAGAGGACACAGACTGACAGACTTACAGATAGACACCATTGCGAAACCTACTTCTTCGGACTCAGGGGACCTCAAAACAGATAAATCTCTAGAAATCTCAAGATCCAAAATTTGCATGATTACTGTACTTTATTTTACCTACGTAAAAGAGAGTAATATAAAGAAGACAATTTTTACTTAAAATTTCACTCAAACTCATTAAATCGAGATTAGAATTCAAGCTAATTTTCTCTCTTTAAAATTTCGTTATCTTAATTAATTTCCTCTTTGCCGGACGCAGTTGACCAATTTAGACTAGATTTATGTACAAAATTCTATTTATTATTTTCTTCGAAAACCGCTTGGAACTAAATTTATGACTAAGAATCTTAATATTTTTCGAATCCATTTTGATTTAAAACTAACTTACTAGTCTGAATACCACTCATATATTAAAAGGAAAATTGCAATAATAAATTAGTAGGATACCTAAATATTTGTTCAAACTTTAAATTTCACTCAAGTTTTTATTTCAATTTAATTCAATGAGCGTGATCAAAATTACAATCAACATTCAAGTACAGTTTGGAAGTTTGATTTAATTTCGGATTAAAATGTCACTCAAAGTTTATTGAAATCCAAGGTTTTATTCGAATCCATTAAAACTATTTTCTTTTCCAGCCTAATTTTTTGATTCAATTCAAATTGGTTTCAAAATACGTATTTTGGTTTTCCCTATATGTATCTATTCTTTACCCCACCTAATATTTGCCCTCATTTTTTTGTTTTCTAATTAAAAATCCACTCATTACCCCCCACATCTATTGTGCAATGTAAACTTATATTTATTTCTCTCAAAATTTTGTGAAATCAATATTCGACTTGTAACCCAATTCTTATATATAATTCATGCCAAAGATTTTATTTGGTTTGGAATACCAAAACCATTTTTTTAAATTTGAACTTAAAATTTCCAATTCAAATTTCTAAACAAACCTAATTGCAATTAAAATTATGTTTAAATCTAGTTTGGAACAACAAAATTACACTCAAATTTTTACTCAGAACGAATCTGCTCATCGATTACTAATCTAAATTTACAAATCAATTTTTAACCCAAGTAACACTGTACAACAAATGGTACTATTTAAATTCCATGCAAAATGTAGTTTAATCCAGAAACATTTTGTTACTTTCTATTTTAAATTTCACTCAAAATGTTGTTGGCGTCGTAGTTCGAATGGTACCGCAATTAGAATTGTATCTGTTTAATTTCAAAGTGAAAATTTATGGATTTAAAACCGGAGGTTTTTTCTTAAATCCACTCAATATTTGGTCAAGCCCTTGTTGGAATTTTTATTCAAAGATTGGAATTTAAACTCCATTTTTTAAATAATTTCTGCTGAAAACTACGATTAGCTCAAGTATAGTTTGTAATTTTAATTCAATTTGTAAATTTTTAAATCCAATGTTCCTACTCAATAATTTATTCAATTATATTTGGGAATTCAAATTCTTGTTTGACTTTTCTCACGTAAATGGCACTAATTATTCTACTTAAAATTTCAGAATTAAAGCTAATTTTGTTACCTTTAGAATTTTGGTCAAATCCAACGTGTTTTAATTGGGATTCGAAATCGATTTCTAATCTACCATTTTAGTGAAATAATGCAGTTAGTAATTCACACTTAATAATCAAATTTACATTCAACATTTCCCTCGAACATATAATAACTTGGAGTTTTTCGGAGTAAAAGCTACTTTTCGTTCAAACCCATATTTTGAATATGAACACCATTAAAACTGTTAAGAAAGTATATGCTCAAGGCCATAAATGGGGTAGAATTGAATTTACTACGTTTGTTTGATTCATTTAAATTTCGTTGAATCCTTTTACATGCATTTCCGTATTTTGCACGGGTGTGAAGTTTGTCCTAAAATTAAACATTTGTCCTAAAAATTGATTTTCCTATGAATGTATTAGTAAGAATCATAAATCTCTCGTTATTATGAATTTGTACGTAAACAATTATTTTACTTATCTAATTTAAATTTGAAAAAAACTTTTAAATAAACTTAAGTCTTAATTTAAATTGTCCAAAAAAAACATTTTAAAAAATCAAAGTTCAGTAGAAAAGTGATATATAAAAATTATTCTATCTGGTCCAAAAGATCGTAACTTAGTGGACAGAACATTTACAATCAGTCGGAGAACCCCCTCTGTCCTAAATCCTAGGACAGAGGGGATTCTCCGACTCCGATCCCTAATACATCAATAAAGGTAAAGGGTAATCACCTCTATCTTAGAAATGTTGCCTGGCAGTACATGGCCTACAGAATTCTTACCTGGCAGTACGTATAAAATGCTAAGGGAAGGACACCCTGATTTTTTAAAGTTGTAACATTTCTAAGATAGAGGGGATTGCCCTCTACACTTATTGATATATGTCCGCTTGGGTACGAGCTTGGGGACAAATTGAGAATTTTTTTAATATCCAACTTTATACAAACTTACACATAGGAACGCAACACGTCTGTCCTAAGTCACTTATCTTCTAGATTTTTAAAAGATGTAACATTTCTAAGATAGAGGGGATGGCCCTTTACCCTTATTGATATATGTCCACTTGGGTACGATCTTGGGGACAGATTGAGAATTTTTTTAATATCCAACTTTATACAAACTTACACAAAGGAACGCAACACGTCTGTCCTAAGTCACTTATCTTCTAGATTTTTGAAAGTTGTAACATTTCTAAGATAGAGGGGATTGTCCTTTAATCTTATTGATATATGTCCACTTGGGTACGATCTTGGGGCCAGATTGAGAATTTTTTTAATATTCAACTTTTTACAAACTTACATATAGGAACGCAATACGTCTGTCCTAAGTCACTTATCTTCTAGATTTTTGAAAGTTGTAACATTTCTAAGATAGAGGGGATTGTCCTCTACCCTTATTGATATATGTCCACTTGGATACGATCTTGGGGCCAGATTGAGAATTTTTTTAATATCCAACTTTTTACAAACTTACATATAGGAACA
Source organism: Tipula vernalis (assembly GCA_958295665.1). Taxonomy (NCBI): domain Eukaryota; kingdom Metazoa; phylum Arthropoda; class Insecta; order Diptera; family Tipulidae; genus Tipula; species Tipula vernalis. The sequence continues at coordinate 43,823,295 of OY282560.1, forward strand.
CAACACGTATGTCCTAAGTCACTTATCTTCTAGATTTTTGAAAGTTGTGACATTTCTAAGATAGAGGAGATTGTCCTTTGTCCTTATTGATATATGTCAACTTGGGTACGAGCATGGGGACAGATTGAGAAATTTTTTAATATCCAACTTTATACGAACTTACATATAGGGACGCATCACGTCTGTCCTAAGTCACTTATCTTCTAGATTTTTGAAAGTTATAACATTTCTAAGATAGAGGGGATTGTCCTTTATTCTTATTGATATATGTCCACTTGGGTACGATCTTGGGGACAGATTGAGAATTTTTTTAATATCCAACTTTTTACAAATTTACATATAGGGACGCATCACGTCTGTCCTAAGTCACTTATCTTCTAGATTTTTGAAATTTGTAACATTTCTAAGATAGAGGAGATTGCCCTTAACCCTTATTGATATATGTCCACCTGGGTACGATCTTGGGGCCAGATTGAGAATTTTTTTAATATCCAACTTTATACAAATTTACTTATATGAACGCAACACGTCTGTCCTAAGTCACTTATTTCCTAGATTTTTGAAAGTTGTAACATTTCTAAGATAGAGGGGATTGTCCTCAACCCTTATTGATATATGTCCACTTGGGTACGATCTTGGGGCCAGATTGAGATTTTTTTTTAGTATCCAACGTTTTACAAACTTACATATAGGAACGCAACACGTCTGTCCTAAGTCACTTATCTTCTAGATTTTTGAAAGTTGTAACATTTCTAAGATAGAGGGGATTGCGCTCTACCCTTATTGATGTATGTCCACTTGGGTACGATCTTGGAGCCAGATTGAGAATTTTTTTAATATACAACTTTTTACAAACTTACATATAGGAACCCAACACGTATGTCCTAAGTCACTTATCTTCTAGATTTTTGAAAGTTGTAACATTTCTAAGATAGAGGGGATTGTCCTTTATCCTTATTGATATATGTTCACTTGGGTACGATCTTGGGGACAGATTGAGAATTTTTTTAATATCCAACTTTATACGAACTTACATATAGGACGCAACACGTATATCCTAAGTCACTTATCTTCTAGATTTTTGAAAGTTGTAACATTTCTAAGATAGAGGGGATTGTCTTTAACCCTTATTGATATTTGTCCACTTGGGTACGATCTTGGGGCCAGATTGAGAATTTATTTAATATCCATCTTTTTACAAACTTGCATATAGGAACGCAACACGTCTGTCCTAAGCCACTTATCTTCTAGATTTTTGAAAGTTGCAACATTTCTAAGATAGAGGGGATTGCCCTTTTCCGGTATTGATATATGTTCACTTGGGTACGATCTTGGGGCCAGATTGAGAATTTTTTTAATGTCCAACTTTATACGAACTTACATATAAGAACGCAACACGTATATCCGAAGTCACTTATCTTCTAGATTTTTGAAAGTTGTAACATTTCTAAGATAGAGATGATTGTCTTTAACCCTTATTGATATTTGTCCACTTGGGTACGATCTTGGGGCCAGATTGAGAATTTGTTTAATATCCTACTTTATACAAACTTACATATAGGGACGCAACACGTATGTCTTAAGTCACTTATCTTCTAGATTTTTGAAAGTTGTAACATTCTTAAGATAGAGGAGATTGCCCTCTACCCTTATTGATATATGTCCACTTGGGTACGATCTTGGGGCCAGATTGCGAATTTTTTTAATATCCAACTTACAAACTTACATATAGGAACGCAACACGTCTGTCCTAAGTCACTTATCTTCTAGATTTTTGAAAGTTGTAACATTTCTAAGATAGAGGGGATTGCCCTCTACCCTTATTGATGTATGTCCACTTGGGTACGATCTTGGGGCCAGATTGAGAATTTGTTTAATATCCAACTTTATGCAAACTTACATATAGGAACGCAACACGCCTGTCCTAAGTCACTTGTCTTCGATATTTTTGAAAGTTGTAACATTTCTAAGATAGAGGGGAATGCCCTCTACCCTTATTGATGTATGTCCACTTGGGTACAATCTTGGGGCCAGATTGCGAATTTTTTTAATATCCAACTTTTTACAAACTTACATATAGGGACGCAACACGTCTGTCCTAAGTCACTTATCTTCTAGATTTTTGAAAGTTGTAACATTTCTAAGATAGAGGGGATTGCGCTCTACCTTTATTGATGTATGTCCACTTGGGTACGATTTCGGGGCCAGATTGAGAATTTTTTTAATATCCAACTTTTTACAAACTTACATATAGGAACGCAACACGTCTGTCCTAAGTCACTTATCTTCTAGATTTTTGAAAGTTGTAATATTTCTAAGATAGAAGGGATTGCCCTTTACTCTTATTGATATATATATATATATATATATATATATATATATATATATATATATATATATATATCCACTTGGGTACGATCTTGGCGCCAGATTCAGAATTTGTTTAATATCCAACTTTATACGAACTTACATATAGGAACGCAACACGTCTCCCCTAAGTCACTTATCTCATTGAGGAGACCACCGCCTAAACTTAAACGCATATGTCCATTTGGGTATGATATTTGGGCCAGACGGATGCATTTTTTAATATCCAACTTTATGCTAACATGCATACTACTTAATTTCTTTATATGAATTTACATATAGGGAAGCAAAACGTCTGCCTATGTCATTTATCTTCTAGATTTTTGAATATTTTTTTTTAAGGTAGGGACATCGTTCACTATCCTGAATGACGTCTTTATCATTGTGTTAGGATAGAGGGGTTCTCTGACTGTTTGTAAATGTTGTGTCCACTAAGTTACGATCTTTTGGACCAGATTGAATAATTTTTAAATATCACTTTTCTACTGAACTTTGATTTTTTAAATTGTTTTTTTGTTTGACAATTTAAATTAAGACTTAAATTTATTTAAAAGTTTTTTTTTAAATTTAAATTAGATAAGTAAAATAATTGTTTACGTACAAATTCGTAATAACGAGAGATTTATTATTCTTACTAATACATTGACAGGAAAATCAATTGTTAGGACAAATGTTTACTTTTAGGAAAAACTTCACACATTTGTACAGACGCGCGAAGTTTATCCTAATTTTTTAATTTTAGGACAAATTTAGGACAAACTTCACGCGAATTATTTTGCCCTAATCAGATAAATGTCACAACGTGCAAAAACAATAATCACAAAATTTGCTTTTCTAGAACTCCGGATACTTTAATTTGACGTTTATTTTGTTCTTAATTTTTTGATCTAACTTAGCAGAGTTTAGGCCAAAGTAAAACATTTTTAACTTCTAAAAAAAATATTTTTTGACCTAAATTTGCAATTTGGCTTATAAAATATTTTTGATTTATCAAATTTTAAACTATGCAAGACGAATTACGTTACTCTTGAAGAAAAATTAAAAATATTTGTGATAAACCATAAAGTACATATGTGTATGTGTGTATGTATGTGTTCAAAAATGGAATTTTTATTTGGTAGTAGTGAATAATGGAAGAAGGGACTACTAATAATAAACTAGCAGTGAATAATGGATGTCATTATAATTGAAGAAACAAACGTATAATGAGTATATTATACGTTACTCGTGAACAAAATCTTTTTTCTACTCCTAATGAGTTTATTATGTATGCAAAAATAACAATAAATTTATTACTCTTGGGTTGATTAAGTATTCGGAAATTATAGTCATTACTCACTGGTATAGATACCATGCCAACACAATACAACCTTTCAATAATAATTTTCCCATAGTATAAACGTATTGTTTGAAATATTATCTTTAAATATTTGAGCGTAAATAAATATTTGAGAGCAAATATTAAATAAAAAATAATAAAAATACTTACAGATGTAAAAAAAGTATCGTACTCGCTGATGCTTTTATCGTTAACTTTATCCTAATGAGAAATAACTATCATTACAGGCTCGTTGAATAATATACTGTTTACTCACGATTAATTCATTGTTCTCGAAGTGATTTAGTAGTTAAGGGATTAATGCATAACTCACTGGTTGATACTTTGCCAATCCAAGCGAGTGTCGTTATAATAAAAAGTTTTATTCTGTTGGCATGGTATCAATGAATTCTTACCGTGACGACTAAATCAACCCGGGAGTAATAAATACATTGTAAGTTTTATTTTGTTAGTCGTGGACAAACGATTTTTTCACGTCAAAAATATCTACAATCTAGAATAGTCAAAGTTGCATTTTTGCCTCAGTCTATAAAACAGGATAAAATCAAGATCTTTCAGGCTAATTGTAATAAATTAAATGCATACAGCTAAACTCTTAAATAAATTTGTGCAAATAAAATATTTTTGTATAATGTCTCATTTTTACAAGAGCTTACAATTGCAATCCATAATGGTATCTATAGTACATACTCATGGGAAATTTTTTATTTTGGTTTATCTACGAATCTACTTTTGATCTGAAAACAAAAGGCAAAAATTAAGATCTCTTTCTATCGATCTAGACGACTTGATCCCCGGTTTATTTATTTTATTCATTTCTTATTTTTATTATGATTGTTATTCTCCGTTTTAATTGATTGATTTTGATTTGTTTTAATTCATATCTATTTGCTTAATGACTATAAATAGGTTTTTCGCGTAGAACGAACGCAAAATAATTGGAAAAATACTTGTTGTATGATGATGATGATGATGATGCGACTTAAAACAAGCGAAACAATTTTTTATTTTTTTAATTGGAAGTTAGAGTTCTGTGTCTTGCAGACATGTTTCAATTGTCAACTTAAACATGATGATATGTCAACATAAAATGGTGAAAAATGCATGTGTATGCCTACACATATTAGGAGAATAACGATCGATACATGTGTCGTTCCTTCGTATTCGTACCATTCTATTGATCAATCAATTAATGAGATATTTTCTTTTATTGAACTTGTTTACGTTACTCGTTTATAAGAAAATGTTGTTTAAATGATTATTAAAATAACGGTGTATTCCATTTATTACATTAATTAATGTTAAAAATAATAAATCGATAAATTTAAGTAAAACTTCTATTAGATTTAATCTGAGACTAAATCATACTACTGTAAAACCGTAATTAAGTTCGGAACCACCTTGTTAAATATTCTAAATGTTTGTTGAATATTCTAAAAAACCTAAAATTTTAAAAATTCTGATTTGCCTTGAAAATTAAAGTTAGGTTAAATTCGGTATCTATGAAAAATTCGTAATTACATATCCCTAAGCTCAACTCTAAAACTCAACACATAATATCTAAACTGGAATACTGTAAAATGATGTAAAGCTTGAAGTTAAAAAATCGATTAATTTAATACTCTTTAAATATAAAAATTAAAATTTATTTCATTACATAAACTAACTGGATCGGTTTAATTTACTATACACAGATACAACACAAATATTATGATTTCATCATCGGAATGTGTGGAGAGGTGTACGATTATTTCATAACACAAATTTTCCGGTTCTTCAGTTTCTTAATTCCATTAAGTGTTAAAACATTAATATTTTTTTTTTATAATTATGTCACCTCAGTTATGAAGTAATTTTTGATTTATTTGCCCCAAGTTCAACAAAAATTACAAAACACAAAAAAAAAATGTTTAAAATGAAGTTAGCTACTTGTTAATAGCGTTGGATTCGTTATATATAAGGAATATAATAATCTGATAAATAATTGATCAATTAATAGATTCCGATTTTTTTTTTGTTTTTGTTAATATAAACGAGAATATTATCTGGATGCTGTAAGTTTAGATTATAGAAGAACCTGTAGACTACAGTTAGTTCTGCTTTAATATCAATATTTATTATCGAAACTTTTTTTTCTAATAAGATGTTGTGCAGAAGATATGAATGTGTGGTATAAATATTTATGTACAAGTTTATAGCAGGTACCAAAGAAGGTCAATTATACTGGAATGGTTATCCTAATGTTTGTGATGTCTGTTTATAAAGCTTGTAATTGATTGGGTAGTTAAGAGATTTTTATGAAAAGCGCAGATTTAAAGTTGTTGACTTGCATTGTAAAATTATTTGGCCCTAGAGCATTGATCATCGGTCGTTTTCCTGTCGGCCTACCAGACACGTACAAGACCGAAAGTATTGAAGAAGTTGGTTTAGTTTTTTTTATATTTGGTAAATTGTTAGCACAAGGCAACACAGTTTCTCTAACGAAGCATTCGTTAGATCCTGTCAGTTTTCTGGAACACAATTAAATAAAATCACAATTACTTTGTTAATAATTTAGTCTCAGAAACCTTTGAAACTGATTACAAATTGTTTCTCCTTACTCCACTATTTTCCACCGGCCGAGGGGGAGGGAGAAGGGTTGGGAAGGGAGAGATTCTTATTCTATCATCACCACGATTTTATTTTCATCAATATATTTCCTTGCGGTCTCAAATATTGCCTGAGGGGAGTTGTTGTTGGGGTTATTGCACCTCTTCTTTCTCCTCTACTCGACCCCCAATATTGAAAATATATTTAGGAATCAAAAACTGAATTCAAGACTTTTCTGTAAAATTATTGTGTGCAAACACATTCTATCGAAAAAAACACATTTTATTCCTTTCAAATAAAAAATCAACACATCCCCTTTCAACTGTCAAAGAAATATCAAAATGCTCAACTCCTGAACTCTAATTTGAAATTTTTTGATTTTCATGGACATTCTTAAATGATTTATTTGTTGGATGTTGAGAATGTAAATTCTCTTTCATAGAAAAAACCAAAACAAGTTGGTTGTTTTTTTTATTGAAGGCTTATATGTACACAACTGACATTACATGGCTAGTAGTCACTTTGTACCTATAAATTTTGTATAGTTCATCTTGGAATTATAGATGTTTTTGGTCTGCAATCATAAATTGTTTGGTTCAACTTGTATAATAATGATCTGTGGCAATTCAGAAAAAACGCTTAATTCGAGATAAGTGGTTATGTTGAATTCTCTTTTAATAGTTACTCCTAATTGTCGTTTATATCCAGTCAATTTTTTGTTGCAATCGTACTATTTTAATTGTAGGTAATCCGACATAAGTGATATTCTCTAAAATTATTTTCGCCATTTCGAATAAAATCGATTCAGAAAAATCACTTAATCCATAATAAGTGCTTATTTAAAATTTTTGAATTAAATTTAGGTTTACTTAAGACTAAGGCTGAAAACACACCGAATTAGACAAAACGTTTTTTTCTTGTTTTAAAGCGACTTGCGGTCAAAATGCATACGATTGTATAGCGCTATGCACACTGGATCAGTGTGCTTAGCGCTGTACAATCGTATGCATTTTGGCCGCAAGTCGCTTTAAGACAAGAAAAAAACGTTTTGTCTAATTCGGTGTGTTTCCAGCCTAAGACGTTGAAATTGTGTGTGCAAATCAGATTGTAGTGCAATATAATTAGATAGTGCGTGGTCGGTATTTCTGATAATCTCGTACAAGTGTAAGTGAATTTTAAAAGTTATTTTAATAAACAAGTGCTTTATCAAGCAAGAACATGTTGTCTCGTGGGCAGAAAATGGCTATGATGGCCATTGCAAATAGTAATCAATCTAAAGCAATAATTAATAATCCAGCACATTATGATAACCGAGAAAATATAGGAAGTCAGTCAAACCCGGATCATTCATTTAAACCAACTGTAGCAACATGAAACGGATTCTATTCAGGAAAGTGAAAATCTATATATAACTAGTGAAAACAGTGTAATACATAATGATAAAGAAGCGTGTCTAGGTAAGTATTTGTTTTAAAAATTGTAATTGAACTTTAATGACATTATTTTGTGTATAGGTGAGTCGTTGGATGATAGTGACTTAGATCCCGATTACAAACCTAGCTCTTCCTCGGAATCTGATAGTGAAATGAATGAAATTGTTGGGCAAATAGAACGAAATATTGAATCAGATTGTGTTGTTGAAAATCGTCCATCTACATTCAAAAGTGCAATACGTCAAGACTTAAAACTTAAAAGAAATACTGGCGAAAGCTATAAAACCGGGGAGAAAATTATTAAAGCACGAGAGTGTCGCCTGTTAGAAATTTGTCGAAAACAGTGTAAATCCAAGGTTTCATTTATGGAGCAAAAGTGTTTTATATGCTTCAGAAGTGATTACCGTTAATCCAGTAAAAATGAAAACAATTCACAACAGCGCTGGAAAACACAAAACACAAAATTATACATATACTTACCATTATAACATCAACGGCAAGGTAATAGATGTATGCCAAAAATGCTTTCGGTTCACACTTGGAGAAACAGATAATTTTATAAAATCCGTGGCTAATAAAAAGCTCATTGCAAGTATTCCAAATAGTTTCTTCGATAGTCGAGGGAACAGTATCCCTCCGAATACATTAATCGCTGATAAGATCACTGAAATTAAAAACCACATAATGAGTTTTCCGGCTTATGAAAGCCATTATTCACGGAGACATACATCTCAACTTTATTTTCAATCTGATAGAACTCTCGTAACCATGCATAAAATATATTCTGAATGTCACCAGAAGCCAGTATCATTATCCAAATATTCACAAATTTTCAAAGGTTTGTACTTTTGTTGATATTTATTATACTATTTGCACATTACCATCTGAAGCTGCCAAACAATCGTTGCAAATTGAACAACAAGCTCATCATGAACTAGCTGAGTTAGGTTACGCTAGTAAGAGAACCCGATAAGGCCTTATGTGATTCTTCGGATAACTATAAAGTATTCACTTTCGATCTGCAACAATGCTTGCCACACCGTACATGAAAATTTCAGTAACGTTTTATAAACGTCCTTTGTTGACTTTTAATCTCACAGTTCATGACTGTGTTAGTAGTTAGGCTACATGTTATATGTGGCATGAGGGAATTGGTGGAAGAGGAGGCAATGAAATATCATCATGTCTTTTGGAACACATAAAACAACTTCCTCAGAAAATTACGTCATTAATTTTCTATAGGACTCCTGTTCCGGCCAGAACAAGAACTCTTTCGTTGCTACAATGTTTTCGATCGTTACAACGATCACAAGTTTTTGGTACCGGGTCACACTCATATGGAGTGTGACAGTGATCAAGCGATAATAGAAAATGAAAAGAAAATCACTACGGCTAAGATACACCATACTAACTAAAAATGCAGTTTTGACAAAGAAGAGCCTTTTAAAGTATTGAATATAGCAAAGCGTGGGGTAAATCATGTTTCGTTAAACGACATACTACTGTGTTACAATGAACCTCTGAAAATTAGTAAGGAGAAAAAGATAGATCTTATTTCTCTATTGCCTTTAATAGACGAGGAATTTCACAATTTTTATCAAAATCTTAAATAGACGAGCAAATTAGAAATGTTGACCCCGGACCTTGACGATGTTAGTAGTGGCGCTGAATGATAAATTAACATATTATGTTTAAAGAGCAGTTAATTGAATTTAAGTATTATTTCGATTGTATAAATGAAGTTTTATTATGTACTATAATTTTTAATAAACTACTATGAAAATAAATTATTGTTACTACAATAACTTATCTCGTTTTTTATTCGTATTTGCATTTAAACAGAACCACTAAACTAAGATAAGTGTTCAAAATATAAGAACTTAGTTTAATAAAACAACTTAACTCAGAAACTTTTGAATTTTCCGATTTTCTTATGAAGTTTTCACAAATTTTTTTCTCCCTTTAAATTTCATTCATCAAATACAACAACCTAAAAAAAATTGAGCTTAGCAATGTCCCATATTTTTTCACACATTAAATTAAAAGTTGTAACTGGTCTCCTGAAAATTTGCTTAAAAAAAGATAAGTGATTTTTCTGAACTGCCACAGATGTATGTAAAATTCGTATAATAGGCGATCATGCGTTCGAGTATTTTTTGCTTTTATTTTTCAAGGTTGTTAATATTCCCTAATTTCATCTTCCTGTGGCCCTATTCTGGCTATTCCCTGGGAATTTGGAATTGAACTATTTTGACAGTATTCTAGCAGTTGGGAATTATTTTTTCCAAAAGTGTATTCTGGTGATTGGGAATTTTTGCATATAGAGAAAAACAATTCCATTTTATGTTATTTAAGTTTTGACGTTAATTTTTCCCTAAATTTTTTTTGGGGAATTAGAAGAAACAGGTTGTTTCGGTTGTTTTGTGTGTTTTCATTATTTTATTTACAATGGACCATCGGTAAAGTTGTATAAAATAAAATTGTTAAATAATGGCGGCTGCAAAATTTGAAATAATGTTTTCACATTGGAAATTATTCCCAAATATGCTAGAATACATTTTTGGGAATTGGAGCATAAAAAATTGGGAATTTTTGAAGTTTGGAAATATAGCAATATTTTTCCCAATTCCCAATTCCCAAGGAATAGCCAGAATCCCACTATGTTTAGATTCACACATTTAAAAAAAAAAAAACTTGTTTTAATATTTCGCAAATTTTATAGGTTTAAAAAATCACTCGATCAATTTCGGCTAGTTAGGCCATTATCAGGAGTATCTACACGCAATAACGCCACATTTGGAAATGCACGAGAATGAATGAAATTAATTAGTAACACCGAATATGTTGACATTTTTCAAATATCGGTGTAAACAAAATGCATTTGAAATTTGCCGAAAATTTCGGTAATTCATAAATGTATTTAAATTTTAAATATCTATTTCAAACATTTTAAATTATAGTTTTAAAAATTTCATTCGTTAAAAAAAATAAATAAATAATGTGTTTGGAAACTACAAATACTAGAATTTTTAATCTTTTTGCAGCCTTGGCTGGGCCCTCACCTCTTAAAATAAATCATTTAGAATTTTTTCTTGTAAATTAGTACAAAATATTTTATTAATTATTTTATTTGTTCAAAACATGGATCATCATGTGTCGGTGGTAGTGGACTAAAATCTCGCTGGACAACAGAAAAGCATAACATCTGTATTTGTAATTTTTTTGCAAATATTAGGCAAGTTACACTGCTTTCTATATACTTGCTCAAAAATATTTACAATTCTATTTCAGCGAACTTCTCAGTAGACACTTTCAATGACCCAAAATTCGTTGTTTTGTTAAAGTTTTTCTGGCATAAAAACATTGCGGACGGTGATGTTACTACATCATTTTCTTCTAACACTTCATATATGCGATTCTAGGGGAGTTAGACTCCTTTGGTAATCTTCTTGTAGTTGCTCCAGTTCAATTCTGGCATGTTATCATCATCTGGTGTACAGTTGGAATATTTACTTTGAAACATAATTTTAGATTACAACCTCATTTGCAAAGTGTATCCCAATTTCGTGACAGGTAGGCGTATATTATTACAACCACTCTTACCTCGCATAGTACGCTAGTATATATTCGATTCTATATTCTGTGGTTAAATATTCTATGAGAAGAATTTATGGTAATTTGGAAACCTTCCATGAATTTAAAAAACATAAGAAAAATAAGTAAGAAACTCAGCAGACTACCAACAAGTAGAGTTCATCACTGAGTATAGTTGGGGTGGCTAGGCGTCCTGGTTTCTCCTGACATGTTCTGGTTTTCAAATTCCTGTGAGCGTCCGGGAAAATGTCTTATATTGTCCTGGTTTTAGATAAGTTCTTGAGATCGTTAAATTTCCGAACCAGAAAAATAATAACTTCAACACAATTTAAATATTTTATTTAAGGAATCGAATGTGTGTGCTCCATTTGGTGCTGAAAGTGCAGAAAATTGTGTAGGTTGGCTGTAGTGTATAAGAAAAACTAAAATTTTCAAATCTAATTTTTGATTTATAATTTGATAGTATCGACCATAAATATTTCTTGCCGTCGGGCCATGTTTTATTTTAAATTCTGATCCCCATCCCAAACTTATGACAGAAAAATTCTTCAGGTCATAAAATACAAAACAAATGTGCTTATTTCATTTGATGCTGGTGAAGAAGATAGCCTGAATTAGTTAAGCATTTGAAAATAAATCATTGGCAGTGTCCGCAATGTTTCTTGAAATTGAGCGCTTATTTAATTAGGAAATCTGACACTGGTTGATAAGGCCGAAGGAATTCTCCAGAGCCGGAATTCAAATATTTTATTTAAAGGATTGAATCGACTTTAAGAAAAACTAAAATTTCATTAACAATTAAAAATGAAAATCCATCCATAATCGTGCTACCTAAATCCACTTGAAGCTGGAGAATTAGTGTGTAGCTGCCTGGATTGGTTGTTTATGTAAAAAAAATGGTGACAGAATATTTTGATTAAAGTACCAACCGTATAACATCATCTGTGGTGGTCCGCGATATTTCTTGAAATTGGCTCTTATTTTATTTACGAAATTTGACCCAAGGAATTCTTCAGAGCGTGAATAATTCGATTTTGTATTAGAAGCTGCGTTTAGAATTGGCTAAGTCACTTATAGATGCTAAATTTCGCTAAAATCCATTGAGTAATATGCATGTTCATTTTGGTGTGGGGAATTTAGTAAAGGCCTGCGATTGGTTATGTATAAAAAAAAGTTTAAAAAAAGGACCAAAGTATAATTAGTAGTTTTCCCAATATTTGTTAACAGAACAAAAGTAGTGCGGAGAAATAATATTGTTAAAGTTAGCCGAAAGTTGCCAGCTGAAAGTGAAAAGTCGATAATGCAGATTGTGTTAGCCCAACCGAAAGTAAAACAATGGTAATGCAGATTGCTTAATCCAAGCCGAAAGTAAAAAGTCGAGAATGCGATAGCTATAAGCAAATCACATCAATGCAATACATCTCCAGACATAACACTCTAGAGGCTGATTTTATACAAATTTTCTAATAATTTTTGGAAAATCGAATTTTCTGAGATTTCCCACAGGAAACTTGAACTGATTTTTTTCCTGCGATAGCTATTGAGTACCCACATCAATGGAATTCATCTCCAGATATAACACTCTAGAGGCTGATTTTATACCAATTTTGTAATAATTTTTGGAAAATTGAATTTTCCAAAATTTCCCACGGGAAACTTGAACTGAATTTTTTTCCTGCGATAGCTATTAGAAAATCACATCAATGCAATTTATCTCCAGACATAACACTCTAGAGGCTGATTTTATACAAATTTTGTAAAAATTTTCGAAAATCGAATTTTCCGAGATTTCCCACGGGAAACTTGAACTGAATTATTTCCTGCGATAGCTAATGACAAGTCACATCAATGCAATCCATCTCCAGACATAACACTCAAGAGGCTGATTTTATTCATCCATTTCTTACTTTCGGCTGGAAACTTTTTTGAATTTTCCGAGATTTCCCACGGGAAACTTGAACTGAATTTTTTTCTTGCGATAGCTATTGATAAGTCACATAAATGCAATCCATCTCCAGACATAACACTGTAGAGGCTTATTTATTTTCGCCTTAAATGTCAATAACATAATCTGCATTATCGACTTTTCACTTTCGGCTGGAAACTTTCGGCTAACTTTAACAGGATGGAGAAAAATTAATTTACAAACAATTTAACTAAATCAGTAGTTGTAAAAGACAGTTTTTACGTTTCTGAGAGTCCATTTGCATTACTTCTCAGTAGCCGCTTCCAATGACACAAACTTCGTCGAAAGCAAACCCTCGTGCCAAACTTTACCGGATGCTTGAGCAAGATCCAAGAAAACTGCAGAGCAGTATTTCTTTTGTTCACTTGCTCAATGATAACATGCTCGGTTCTAAAACCAAATTGATGATTAGGGATGATATTACGGAGTTTCGGTTTAATCTTTTCGATAATTACATTTTCGAAGACTTTCGAGATGATTGGCAATAGGCTTATTGGTCTATATGATGAGACCTTAGTAAGATCCTTGCAAGGTTGTGGGATCATTTTTACACTTGACAGTTTCCAGTTCTGAGGGATGCATCCTAATTCATAGATTGAATTGAATATTTGAGCTAGTTGACCAAAGGCGCACTCAGGTAATTTTTTAAGCATTTCACCTGTAATTTGATCATACCTAGGGGCTTTCTTTAATTGAGTTTGGTGTCAGAGTGGGGAGATAGCTGCTTATGATAGTTTTGCAGATAATCCATATTGTTTTTTTAGAGTTGGCTTTGCAGTTGATTTTGGCCTGGTTAAAGTTGTATTTTGCATCAGGCGATCGATTTAATAGTTTGCCAAATGCGCCTTAAGTAGCGTTTCTCTGTTAGCAATTTTTCTATTTCAGCGGGTGTTATGGTGTGCCTTGTATTTTTGCTGTTTTGTTTAGGCGGGCCTAAAATAGCTGCGTTGATATCGTTTGCCGTCTCCAGTATAGTTGATGTACATCTTGAATTTCAACCAGTTAGTGAAGGTGTTCGTTAGGAAGTTGATTGTAGGATAGTAAGACCGGAGAATGGTCAGAAGATAATTCTGAAAGTGGTTTAGCCTCGATCATTTCTCGGCTTATTTTACCTGTGACTGCAAAATCAAGGATGTCAGGAATTTTTTCTACTATCAATAGGCCAACAAGTTGGATGGCCACACGATGTAACATTGTAATGATTTTTCCGGAATAACATTTATTAATTGACGTCCCCTTGGAGTAGTCAGTCTTGAACCCCAGTAGGTATGCTTGGCATTAAAGTCTCCGGCGACTACAAAGCGTTGGCCCAGAGTTGCGAAAAACGTTTTATAGATATATGCCGAAATGTTATTATTTGGAGCTCAATATATTGAAGCGATGACTAAACTTTCTTTATCAAGGTCGACACGTACAGAGGTTGCTTGAATTTCTTCAGTGCTATACTACAATACAAGGAATGTTTAGTACATAGACTTCGTAACCATTTATTCTAAAATTTTGTTCGGTTAAATGGGTTTCAGAAACCAGCATAAGTTGTAATTCTAGTTTGTGTTGGCTTATACCGTTTGCATTCCAGTGGCATATATATCTTCAGATAATTTATCGGAGACATTCTAGTTTTTGGATGATAATTGCTTGTAGCATATTTTGCATTGTTGTCATTAACTGCATCAACAGTTGCATCCGTTATTCAGGGTAGATTCAGCATTTGAGGATTTACCACTGAGAACGCTTGCATGTGTTGATTTCCAGGCTGATGTTCTGGGCGGACGAGATTCATTCGGCTCATCCGAAGGTATTTTATTCTGTGTATACGAAGTTATATTATTCAGCGCATTTGGTGTAGTTTTATACTACTGATTCTTGAGTGACCATATTCTTGGCAGTTTAAAGACTGAATTGGTCCGGACGGAACCAACTCAACTTTGACCATTGGCTGTAGTTGCTTCAAGCGGTTTATGATTCTATATACATTCTGTATTTTAAATCCATCTTCAACAGGCGCGGCCTGGATTTCGGTTACCTGAACTTGGACATCGATGACTTTAATAACGACTGAAAGATCCTTTGAAGACTTCAAATGTTATGTATAATAGTTTCTATTGTGAGCATCGTAATAATTAATGACTTCTCTATAGTCGTTGACCTCGTTTGTTTGAAATTTTACTTCGTGTATTTTGCCATGAAGTAAATTTGTTACGAGAAATGGGTTTCCATTTCAAGTTCTTGCACCACTTTGTGTGTATCAGCTTCACGCAAGTAGATTGGAGGTGGCTTGTATTTTCGATTTTTTAGCGGTACTTTTTCGACATTTGGTTTCTCACTTATCAGTAGTTTTTCATTTTTTTATTGCTGCTTTCCATGCTGTATATTAGTCGTGTCATTTATCACTTCTGGCTCCGTATTCGATAGTGAATTTATTGAAATTAATCAATGGATAGTACTTGCGGCGAACGATTTTGTAGGCGATCTCGTTATTGAAGTACTTCTTAAAGATGGAGATATTGCTTGTAGATGTATATTATGTAGTAACCAAGCGTTGCATCACTACACCACTGCGCTCACTGGATCTCAGCGACTGGGAGCCCGCTTGCTTACTCCCGAGGGCCGCCGGTACTGGGTTTCCGACTCCCTTCACCGTAAAAGTTTCCTCCTCTTTGCGAAACATGGTGGTTTTTTGATCAGGGTGTCTTTATACCTACTGCCAGGCAAAAAAAAAAGTCAGCCGCCTCTAACATGAGGAATAAACGCTGTTTGAAGTCGCACCTCCAGGTGAACAGTCGCACCTCCAGGTGTATTTTATTTCCCACCTAACCGCCGGTTAGCTGGTGATGGCATTCCCTTATTCGCGACCTAGGGACGCGCTCGATGGGAGATATTTTATAATTATGTATTTGGTTGACAAAGTGTACCTTCCCCGCATGCATTTACATATACATATAAAAAATAACTTTGCATGAACTAATATTAATGCGAATGCTGTAAAACAAATAATTCATTCGTTTTTCCATCTGCTTTATGGAGCAATTAAAGTTATATTCCTTTATATGGGACATACACACACAAACCTATTATTCACATCGTTAATAGCTAAGATCGTGATGGTGCACTTGATTTAGCACAAATAAAAAAAAAATGCTTTTCTTGTTTTTTTCTTTTATATTATTCTAACATAAATGAAAACTTCATAAGAATTTTGTTTGTATACAACGCAGTATGTAGAAGTGACATTAATTGGAATTAATTAACCATAAAATGTTATTTTAATTCAACTTCATCATATTAATAGCATTGGTTAATAATGGTAATAAATATTTTTATTTCGTATGTACTTGCAATAAAACTAAAAAACTGTACGTTAGCAAAAAAAACAAGACGATTAGAGATGAAATGATGCGAGACACCCAACAGCAATTTTAATTTAAATTTTTATTTTCATTTTGTTTTAAATGAGATGTTGATTATGTTTTGTTTATAAACAAAACAATAAAATATGTGTTTAATACACTGTTTTGTTTGTTTGGTTGAAGTGTTGATTAAAGTGGAGGTTTGTTGTTTTACGATCGGCGCGGATCGCGCATTTTTCAAAAAAAAAAAAACAAGATTCTTACCTGGAAACGTAATTTCTTTGCTTGGATGAATTATTTGCCCTCGCAGCGGTAGAAAGACAAATGGTATACGCTCGGCTGATGAACCACTTGTAAATGATGCCAAAGTGCATTCTGGAAAGAGATAAATAATCGTATATGGTGTTAATTTATTAATTAATAAATATTGACTAATTGCTTTCTAAACGTGCGGAATTATTGACTAAGATGCGCTTGCTTGAAAGGTTAGTTCGGATCAAGCATCAATTTACTTCATTATGGAAATATATTTTTATTGATAATTTGCAGCATGGAAGGCACGCCAAGCCTTTAAAATATGCCATTCAAAATTATTTTACGATCGTAATAATTTTAACGCAATTTGTGCGGTCTTTTCGCATTCTATGATTGTTTAATGACAGATTGACTACGATTTACAACTAAACTTATATTCAATTCTATTATATTCGTTGAGATCAATCAGTCAAGTTTTTATATAAGGAATACTGATTTATGGCCTGACATTTGGTTTAGCAATTAAATTGTGGACTCAGAAAAATTTGCCGTTCCAAGCTGTTTTTGACACATACTAAAATTTTACACATAAAACAATTTCAGACTTATTACAGGTACGGTTTTATAGGCTTTTCTTTTACTGTGATATGAAGTTTCTATGGCACGACAATTAATTTTCAAATAAGTAAATTTTTACAAGAACGTTAAATTTTAAGTAGTTTGTCTGATTTGTTCTTCTTGACAGTTCAATAAAACGTTAATTTGTAAAGTAAGTAACACTTTCTGCAAAATTAAAGCTTCATGATGGCCAAACAAGATGGCAAATATGTCGTTGTCTATATGGTGTAATATAGACAACAGAAATAAAATCTGCTAATCGTCCAGTAGTTGGAATTTCAAATTTATTACTATCATTGGTTGCATTGCTTTCTAAAGGAAGAGTATAAACTCGTAAAAATGAAGGTTTAATTATATAATATTTTGGAGAGTTGAGATTTAGAGATCAAAGAGTTTTTATCGCTCTTGTCGCTTCTTTAGACAGTACCACAAATTTTAAAAACGGCAAGATTTTTAGACGTTTACTTACTTTAGACGATGGGGGCCACCCAAAACCCCCGCTTTTCTAGAATATTTTAAAATCAAATCTTAATTTTTCAAGATTTATTCTCTTTTATCAAAAGTCGATGTAGCCAGTATCAGCAATCAATTTAAAACTTAAATACTTAACGTGTCACTCTAAATTAGAAATAAAGCCAGTTGGCTTTATTTACGTTGACTTTATTTTACTGCACCTTATGGTGTATATCCTGATCCTCACCTCAGCACTATTTAAGTGGGCATATTTGCAAAATGGTTGTATAGCCTTCATACGAAAGTCACTTTTTCTAAGAAATGTTTAAACTCTCAAACTTACAACCGTAAGTGAAGAATTGATTAGGCTTAAACCTTGGCTTAAACACAAAATAAAGATTACGCACTTGCACATTATATTCTGTGCATGTATTTCAAAGATATATTAAAAAAGTGACAATTTTTGGAGACAATTGGTGAGATTCAACCTACTTAGAAAACAAAATGTCAAATTCAGCTATAATATCATCTTAGAAACAATGGAAACATGAATTAAGCTTAAATCGCATGTATTTCAGAGATTTAACGGAAAAGTGACAATTTTTAGAGACAATTCTTTATCATATCATCTTAGAAACAATGGAAAGATGAATTGGTGAGGTTTCACATACTTAGAAAACAAAATGCCAAATTCATTTATATCTTAGAATCAATGAAAACATGAATTAAGCTAAAATCAATGCATGTATTTCAAAGATTTAATGAAAAAGTGACAATTTTTGGAGACAATTGGTGAGGTTCCACCTAGTTAGAAAACAAAATGCCAAATTCAGCTTAATTATCATCTTAGAAACAATGGAAAGATGAATTAAGCTTAAATCGCATTTATTTCAGAGATTTAATGAAAAAGTGACAATTTTTGGAGACAATTGGTGAGATTTAAGTAATGTTCAAAATATCACAGAATTTTTACGTAACCACTTGGAAAATTATAATTTGGCTCTGAAAAACAGAATTTGTAGAAAATGTTGAAATTTGGATTGTTCGATTGAGATTTTTTTACAAATTTCATAGTTTTCTCATTACAGTTATTCGCTGGTTTTTTCTCATTGTTCACTAAGATTTGCTTAATTAACCACCGATAGCACGGACAGAGGAAGCTTATTCTAGGGTGGATCGAACGAATTCTACATACAGATAGGCTTAATTAAGTTAAGCATGGTTTAAGCCCTCACGGTAAAAATTACCCCTAGGTCGGAAAAGTACTCGACTCTGACTACATCTCTACTAAGCAGGCAATATTGATGAATTATAGAGGAGCGGATGCAAAAGAACGAAATAACCTAATAGCTGCTCACTTTCAAGAAATGCTTGTTGCATGCTTTGTAATAACAGGCAGCCAGATACATTTGCGGTTATGGCGCGAATTTTCATATGATCAGCGAGAAGAACACTTTTGTGAACTTAAAACAATTCACAAAATCTTTTATAATTACTGTGATTTAAACTGAACAATGTGACTGGCCTGAAGCATCCCGAAAGACGGAATAAAATCACGATTCAAAATTTTACTATAAAAATTAATAGTTCCTAAATGATGCTCTAAAATTATTGTGCGATTATTCATTGCACTATTTATCATCGCCCCCGCTTACGTAATACTCAATGACCCAAAAACATGATATTTTAGGGCTTTTTTTGACTCTAGCGATTTTGTAGATTCTAGTATTCATTTTCCATGCCATCGTTTACCAAGCATGAAACGGTGGTCTGCTATTGAAATCTGGTAATACAAGCTGGTCAGAAGCCGAGGTCTTACCCATATATTCGAATTTTTTAAGGAAGGTTTCAAAGATTTTGCCTTTACACCGTTTGTTCTTTATGAATAATTATCCTTCCAGCTATTTCGACTAAGTTTAAATTGAAATTAATTTGGTTTTTCATTCTGACAATTTTTATTTTAAAGCACCCTGTGTCTTTACTTTTTTTTCTCATGCGCGTTTTAATTGAAAAGAGATAAATAAACATGCGCAAACATGATATACAGATTTTTTCATATCTCGTTCAGGTTGTCATTGCTTGATACATGATCGTCAGAGAGTGAAGTAATAAAATAAAACGTGAATTAAAAAAAGGAGGTTAATTGGCTTCCGGAGACATTTTAGAATTCTTGTACTTTCTTCAAAAGATTGAAAAACATTTTCAACACAACAAACATGCTACACTCTGGGAGATGGAGACAATATTTTTTTACTGCTATCAAGGAAAAAACTTGACCTGGTAAGTAATACCTAAATGACTTTAGGCATGAATCATTATTAAATCTAATTTTGAGTAACCCGTTTATGCATCTGAACTCTATTGTGTTCAAAAGCAGCAGTTAGTTTGAAATCCAATTTATGTAATTATAAAAAGATTGTTGATGGTACAATAAAATAAACTCAGGTTGGTCCAAGCCGCTAACCAAATTTAATATTATTAAAAGTAAGTGAAATACGTTGGTCGACAAATGGGGGCTCAACCGGATTTTGGATCAAAAATAGCCAACCTAAAGAATTTTGGATGAAAATGGTGTAATGGATTTATCACAATAATTTATTAAATATTTTTTAAATATCGTTAGTTACGATTATTATGGAAATTAGTGATATTGGTTACAGCGAATTCAGTGGTGCTATTCCAGAATTAGCTTGTTTTAATATAACGGCTACTGAATGGGTACATAATTAACGGACTTTAGATGAGCTCCTTTGAATAAAACCTTGCTATTTAGCCCAAAATCATTCATAGAATTTAAGGAACACTTAAGAAAACATGAATTAGGAAGAAAACAGGAAGAAGTTTCAATTGTGATGTATTCGGACACTTATCATTCGGACTCTCTCAGTGCCTTAAATGCCATCACTTTGGGCATAAAGCTCCATCTTGCGATATAATTGATAGAGTAAATCAAATAAAGAAGCTCACAAAGTTAAAGTTAGCTAGTTTAAGAAATGACGAGTTTATGTTGCGGTTTTTGCGTTTTTTGAAGCAGTTTTTGATACGGAATTTGATACATCCTTGATTCAAATTTAATTTTTCAATACTTTTGATGGCACTGAGTTAGTGGTATCCGGGAAAACGTTTAATGGTTTTGGTAAAAATGAAGTTCTAGCTAGTGACTAGTTTATATTAATGCCGCGATTATATTATTAAGGTACTTGCATTGAAATTGGTAAAACAGGAATGAAAATTATAATCGAGGAAAATTTTGATGAGTTTCTAAATTACTTTAGTCTTTCGAATAATGATCAAATTACATTAGAAATCGGAAACGAACAGCACAAAGGCGAATTATTAAAGATGATTCGAAATTACGAACTTAAGCAATCAGTTGAATCACCAGTGAAATCGAAAATCATATTGAAAAGTTATATTCCTTTACAGGGTAACCCATTTGACCTTGAGGTTGAAATTTCGAGGTCATTTTAAGGTGAAGTCAGTTTTTTGTAATGGAAACACCTAGAAAGAACGTAGAATTTCACGCGCTTTCAGAATCCAGAGTAAAAATAAGTGTTTTCCTTAACAAAAGCTACTTGACCTTGAAATGACCTTGAAATTGGACCTCAAGGTAAATTAAAGGTCATCATTTGATTTACCCCTAAAAATTGTTCATCTTTTGTTTTACACTTTTTTGATTTAGGCCTTCCCTTGGGGTTATTTGAGTGGTTCAAAAAGATATCGATCCAGCAATAGCAGGATGGGTTTTAACATTAGAGGACCATTATAATTACATTATAGAACATTGTGATTAGAATGAGGCATGTAAATGCTTTAAGTCGATGATTCCAAAAGACATGCGGATGGAAGTAATTCGTAGAATTCATGAAGACTGTCATTTTGTAGCTGCAAAGATGATGAAGCTAATTGGAAAGTCCTCTTATATTCCAGAACTAAAGCAGAAGTGCGATCGCTTTCTTCAAAATTGTATTACTTGTTGCAAAGAAGAATGAAAAAAGGAGATCGATGCGTTTTCCAAGTTTGTTTGGATCTACACAGTGAGGACAACACAGGCCGAAGAAATCATCCAGAAGTTGGAGATTCAGCAAGGCATATTTAGGAATCCCAGTACAATAATCAGTGATACAGGACCACAATAACAATGAACAATAGTGTATAACGAAAACCAGATCGTTCATCAGGCAACAACAACAGGAGTACCTATAGAGGCAACGGACAGGTCGATCACCTAAATAGACTCATTAACAAAATTATCGAGTTCAAACTCTCAAAATTGGTATAAGTTCACGACCAGAGTCCAAATATTTATCAACGGTAGCTGACAGCGAACTATTAAAATGAGCCCGTTCGAAGCTATGTTTCCTGTGAAAATCATAAGCCAAGAGGATATCGGGTTAGCCAGAATCTAACCATCGAATGTGTATTCGAAATAATATTGAAAATGCACAAAGTGAGCAACGCCATACATAAGACAAAAGAAGGATATAAGCAGGTTCCCTTCTTACAAATGATTACAAATTAGACAGTTTGGCAGTGGCCTTAAACTTTATCCAACATTTTTCGGCCTGAATAAAGTCATAGGCGTATTACACAATGAGAGATACAAGCTTCAAAAAGTTAGTGAAGATCCTGGTTCTAAACATTTGCCAACCTGTGCCGATTGCATTAATAAATGGGCAGAAGTCTCCGTAGATATTCTGCAACATGTCTGAGGACGACGATTAGAATTACCTACCTCTAAAAATACCGAATTAAACCAGTATACCACCAGAAGGATTGTTTCGGACGATAGATGACGTCATATTAGTGAAGGCGATAGGTGATAGCTATTGAAGGATGTTCTTCTGATGATACTCGTGTTTAAAACTAGACGAGAAGATGAATACTTTCCGTACAATCAAGAAGACGATGTTGAGGACAGATGATGTTACTTCTCGGATATTCTCTTCATTAATTAAATATTATCCTTACTAACTGGTTTTACCGAGACGGCAAAAGAGTTGGACGGCTGACACCCCTGAATTTGAAAACATTTAATGGTTTTTGTAAATAGTGTTCGAACTTTTCGGTCAATCGACTCGATAATAACCGAAATATGGCTGCTTCATGTTCTTGACTTCAACAAGTCGGTCAAAAATTAAGAAATGCGTCCAAAACGCGAAATTCTGGCGAATTAATTTTCAAAAAATAAATTCGAACGTTTGCTACAAGACATAATACTTATATACTTAGTCCCTAGGTGTCGTGATGTTTGGATTTGGTGGTTTCATATTTTAGTTTTACATAAAGTTTAATTTTATACATTGAAATTGTCTTAATCGAAATTATTCGATTTTTGATCTTGAGTTGCATCAGCTGACATGTACTCGTACATGAAGATTTTCGATACATTTTGGGATTTTTCGAGGTTTTTTGAGGTTTTTAATATTACGAGTATATTCGGCTTTAGTTCAGACTTTTGGGATTTTTGTATATGTATGTCGAGATTTTGGGTTTTTTGTGTATGTCGGTTTGAATTTCTTGACATCTAATTTATTCGAAATTATCAAGTTTATTCAATATTTTTGAGATTACTCGACTTTTCCCAATTATCCGAAAGTTTCAAGAATATGCCAATTTTTTTGTCCATAAGACAGATTACAGAATTCGTAGATATTTTCGATATTTAATGAGAAATTTTGAAGTTTTATAAGTTTATTCGAGATTTATATGACATTGATCGTTATGTAGTAGATATCATTAGGCCTTTTATAGATATTTCGATATTGTTCGAAATTTTCAATAGTAGTTGATTTAGATACTGTTACAGAGATGAGATTTTCGGAATTCGAGATTTTTTGATTTATCTAGATTTCTGGAATTAAACAGTGTTTAGTTAGTTGCATCGAAGTTATTTATTCTGAAGTTTTTTGCGTAATATTTTTCAGATTATTCACTCGAAGCGCTTAGCTGATTTGTTTGATTTTGCACATTATTCTAAGACTCGGAGTTTTTTTCGAGTATTTCAGGATTTTTCATGTTTTTCATATTCCTCGAAATTTGCAGCCGATTCATTTGCGCCTTATTATATTAGGGACTTTTGGTATTGAACTAGAGAAAATTTCAGATTTTGCGAGATCCTCAAAATAATTTTGGACTAATTCAGATATTCTATTTCAGGTTATTCGAGATTTTTGAGACTTTCGAGGTTAGATGCTCGTTGATGTTACTTATTTCGTGTTACAAACATTCAAAATTGTTGCAGATATATTCCATGATTTGGCCGGATAGGTATTCGAGAATTTAGCTAATTATTGAAAATTATTCGAATAGTTCCGCGGTTTGTCCCGACCAATATTACTTGTTAATCTTCATGATGAATCTTCAAGAAAATATAGAATTTATTCGGCTTTCTTTAAATGAAGTGAAATACTTTTAAAACCGTGTTCATCAAGTTGGTTTGAGATGTCCGCCAAAAAAAAAAAAAAAAAATAAACCAGAAAAGCAAAGTTGTCGGAATAAAAATTAACAAAAAAATATTTTTGAAGGATTGGTCACTTAAACCAACAAACACCAGACTTATAAAAACTAAATATTACTACAACAGTTTCAGTCGAAGAGGCCCCAACATTTCCTTTTATACTCATGTTAAAATGGCTTTTTACTTGTGGTAGAATGATGCCTGAAAGGTGATGGTTATAATAGAATGTGACACGTAAAGAAAGCGGTGAGAATAATTTTGAGCATGTAAGAATAACACAATACTGAAGTTCTGCGCATGGTGCGATGACAGGATTCCAAATCATACTGATCGGACACTTGGAAACGCATGACTACCGTAAATGGGACCAATTCGAGATTGGTTCAGCTTTGAGAAATGTATCCCATCAAATACCATATTCACCACACAAACTGATATTTGGGCTACACCTTATAAGACAAAGCAATGAATATGACTTGTTGAGAGAGCTAAATCTTTTTGGAATGTCGATGTGAGATCATTCAAGTTGATATAAGTGAGAGTAACCCTTATGCTTTATGACGTAGTTGTAGCCGACCAATTATGGCGAATTCTGGAATCACACTTTTTTTTACAATTTTTTTTTCTAAGAGGCTTGCGTTACAGGTGCTACAACTGATCATTAATTCAGTCCATTTAGAAAAATGTAAGCGGTTTGTAAGTGTTATTTTAAAATATTAAGTTGTTTCGCTGTATTTTTTGGCCACCAAAGCTAAACTGCCGTTTGTATACAATAATACAAAGGTTTTACCAAGCCTGCGCTCCCAATGAGACTGAACTTAGTGTATTACAGTTGAATGCCTAAATTATTTTGGATGACCTTGAAATGCTCTATAAAGTTTAACTTATTTTTTAAATTAATTAATTAAATTTTATTTTAAAACATAAGGCAAATTAAATAATATTTTCGACCAAAGTTGTATTTCATAATAAGAATTCGTCAAAAAAGGAAAAGTTTTCATATTAAAATACCCAAGTTGACCATCAAATATATTTTTTAAACGATGTTCAGTTCGCAGATGAAATGATTAAGGCCTTATAGAGATCGTTCATTGTGTCGATACCTTTTTGCCAGCAGTCTGTTTCAGTTGGGTAATTAGCTTGGGTCATTTTAAAACCACAAAACTATGAATTTCTAATCCAGTCAATTATCCATTTATTCTTTGATATAATAAAATCCCCAAGTTCTCGGTAAACTTAAAAAAATTATAAAGCCTATTCAATTAGTACATTAATTCATAATCCCGTTCAATCGTATAAAATGTAGATAAAAAAAAATTCCTCCATATTTTCCCATAAAAAAAACCTCGGATCAAAACCTCAAAATATCCCATATGCGATCATAATCCACGAAAAATCTTAAAGAATCATCTTCAAAATTATTTAATCTCAAGACGAAAAACTATTATAAATTTAGAAATAATCCAACCATCTGTTATATAATTCCTCTTTCATAATAAATATCCATTTGATGTTGTTGTGCACGTATTTATTTTGCCCAGAAATTCTCAAGCCAACTAAAAATAAAGCTTCTAATAATAACAATAACAACACGAAACTGTTAGATTGTAAAAGAAGAAAATCAGTTTAATTTAACAATTCATTGAAGATGATCATTATTTGTTTTCTTCTAATTTCTATTAATTTTTTTATTTTTTATTTGTTTCGATCATATAGTATATACGCGATCATTAAACAATCGTTACTTTATTTTATGTATTTCTTCTTATATACGTATGTACATATGTAATGTAAGGTCTACGCCGTACAGATGTCTTAAGAGAGCCAAAAAAAAAAAAAAAAGTTTAACATTATTTTTAACACTTTTGTAGTTCTTTATTATAACACAATATTATATTTCAGTGTGCGCGCGCGATCAATGATCGCGAGTCTGTGTGTCGGCACCTTTTACTTCTGCCATGTGCGCTGCTGTGCGCGCGATATTGTAGACTATAGAGCAACGATTTATTATTTTTTAAAATTTACAACTATTTATGAGAATTTTAACAAAAAATATTTGTTGTTTGATTAATTGCTATTTGCTTCAGTTCTCTACGCATATTGATTTTGACATATCGCGATCGCGATCTATCTACGCTGCGCAATGTGTAATATTTCGATACTTTTGTTAGGTTAACCGTTTTTATTGTATACTGTTTTAATATAAAAAAATGTAGGTATAGGAAGTAAATTACGTTTTATGTAATTTAAGGTTTAAAGCGTGCGCGCGCATTTTTATTGTATAAAATTCCGATAAATCAAAATACGGCAAATATTATAAAATTCAAATTATAGAACACAATAAAAATTCATGTCTAAATCTTTTGATCTTCTTGTATTATGTAATATAAAAAAATATTCGACGAACCTTTTTTTTTTTTTTTTGTTCTTATTTATATATATTTCAACAATAGTATTTCAAAGATCAACTGTTAAACTCTAGATTTAGATTCATAAATACATAGAATGAAATGCCCACGCATTTAAATACATAAAGAAGCATGCAAATTGAGCGCAGCACTTTTTCGTTGTTGTTATTGTTGCAATTTGATCAAAATCAGTTCAAACTGCGGAAATTATAATAAAAATATTTTTCTATTTAGCTTCAAACCAACTACCGCACATTGAATTGGTTTTTGTATGTTTTTATATACATATACATACATCAAGGTAGAGAAGGCTGGATGGAATGGAATAAGAAACAAAATCACGCAATCTAATTATCTGGAATCGCAAAAGGGTTTTTATACATAATATTTATGTTTCGATCCAGAATTATAGTTTATATATTGACAGCACAATTATAGTGAAATGACAGGTGGAACATTTTTAGTGCTTTTGGTTTAGAATGAGTATACATTACATATTGTATAGAGTCATTAAAATTGGCATTTTTAGAATTAAGCAAAAAATTCGAAATTACGTTGCAATAAGTGGGTGACAACATTAAAACATGTGAGACTTACAATTGCAATACGGCCCTCCTGGCACGCAATACAGCTGGCGATATTGAAGCTTGAATTTTGGTTTGTTGTTTAATGTGCCTTGCCGATATCAATCTGTTTTCTTATAGAAAAATAATTGTGTTGGACTATATACAAGGCTGCTTGTAAACAATGAATACATCATACAAAAGTCTTTGCGAATCGAATGACAAAAATATCACACCTACAGAACTTAAGTGGGGGTTTCGGGTAGCGGAGGAACGCTGAGGCGCCTTTTCACGTCAAATCTAAAACCTGTTCTCTGTTGCCGATTATAAAAATAGAGTAAAGAATGCATAATGAGTGAGAATTGAGTTAAGGTTGAATGACTATTCATACATTATTCACCCGTTGTTCGTGTGAATAACGAGAGATAAAGAGTGAGAAATTTCTGAATATTCAAAGACTACTAAGTGATAATATGTAAATAATGATAGAATAATTAATGAATTATCAAATCGGTAATATCAATATTGACTACCCCAGCTCAAAGTATTAAAAATTAAAAATTGTCAAACCACCTATTGGTATTTCCAAGTAGAGATGAGTGGTTCAGATGAGTGGTTTGTTATTTCTTAACATTATTATTTACGTCCAATATAAGAAGCTTATATAGATTATAAAAATTTGTATAAATTCAACCTTTATAATATCGAAAAATGGTTTAATTAGAGTGCGTTGTTGGTAGTTATCGCTGAAAAAAGTACCACGTAAAGCTTCGTGTAGGGAGCCCCTTGGGGAGCTGGGGAAAGTTCCTTCATGATGATTTAATTTATCTGGATTGAATACCGTTTGGTGAATAATGAGTATATAATGTGTGAATAATGAGTGAATAATTAGTAATTAGTGAATTATTTGTGAACAATAAATGAATAATTAATGAATGTCCAGTAAATAATTAAAGAGTAATGACTGAATAAAGACAGGCTACCAAAACAATCAATCAAATTCATCAATCATCAGTCATCACAGAACAATCAGTGAATAATTGCCAAATACTGACTTAATAATGAGGGAATTCACCATTCATCAGTTAATGGAGAGTGAATAATGAGAGATTAATCAATGAAATCAATAATGACTGAAAACGCCTCTCGTGGGAAATATAAAAACATAATTAGATACATACAAATGTGATTTAATCAACTTCTATCCTTTTATTTCATTAAACTATAACTTAATTTCGATTTGACTCTAAAGCTTGACCTAAGATACGTTTGATGTATTTTCCATAAAATCTTGTGGCCGTGTTTCGAACGCAGCCTATCCATTCTTATAAAGTGGCCGAATCAAGCTTTGCAAAACCACTTTTGTTAAAATAACAAAAATTGTTTCAGAATGTTTGACCTCTTACTATGCCAATTTCTCTTAACATCTTTGATTAATTTTCAACATATTTAATCATTTTCACAGTTTTCAAAAATGTTTCGAACAAGACCTACCCTTTTACTTTGTTTAACTCTAGTAAAATAAAGTATAGTAATCATGAAAATTTTGGACCTTGAGATTTTTAGAGATTTATCTGTTGTGAGGTCTCCTGAGTTCGAAAAACTGGGTTTCGAAATGGTGTCTATCTTTATAGGATCCATTTTTTAAAAATGAATTAATTATTTTTGTGTAACTTATTTCACTTATTCTATCTGTGGTGTGTGGTGTCTATCTGTCAGTTTGTCAGTCTGTGTCCTCTTTACAGCGCAGATGGTTTAACCAATCGAACTGAAACGTCAGATTTAAGCTCTTTTGATGTACTGAGAGGTCCCAGTGAATTTTACTCCAAATCGGCTAACCGGAAGTGGCCACTCCCTTGGTGTAGAAAATTTATTTTGCAAATATCTTAAAAAGTATAAGGTTTACAAAAAACTACATAATATAAAATGTTTCTAAAAAAAAAATTTCTCGAAATTCTTTGTTCGTAAAAGAAAGTCGTATGTTGGGCACACCTCCATTTTTTTCTTAATAATAATATTTGTTTCGGAAAGCGTGGGCACTTTATGAAAATAAAGACCTGCACCCCGCAGCATCTGAGTTACACTTTTTTTAATGTTTAATACTCTTACATTTTGCGTTACTTTGTGTAGCTACACTTTAAGTAAAAAATTTCACACCGCGGTCTTAAATCCGACATATTGAAGTTAAATAGAAATTTAGTAGACTGAGTTTCGGTAGGTTGCCATTTGATAGATTGAAAGTGTATTGTATCCGCTTCTTTGAATCTAAAAATATGCGGCAGTTTCACAAACGGTAATCTGGAGTCAAATGGGAATTTTCAGTCAAAATTTGGAAATTATTTGGTTATGCGAAATGGGTAATAAATCTGTCATTTTGTATTATTTAAGTCTGCCTTAGGTTGTTTTTTTTTGACTAACTTTTTGACTTTTCATTTCAAGACTACATTTCGCTATTCACCACCAGATTGGTAACCAAAAATCTCCTGGCGGGGTGACTTTTCAATTTAGTTATCAATTATGCTAATTTTTATTTCGCTAATATAGTAATGAATCCATTTGCTCAAACAACCATTTGTTTAAGACATTTTATGAAGACAAATGATCTCTAATAATAATGCCGACGATCCAGCTTTCCTAGTTATTCTAAACAATCAGAATAAGCGATGCCACACCGTAAGATGAGAAGTCACCCGCAGTGACTTTTGCGTATTTACTATCTTTTAATATTATGCAATTACAATTACCAGCGTGATTAGTGCCAAATATTACGCAAATGACTTTTCATAAATTATTCAGTAAAATTCCGTAATCACAAGCTAGCGGCCACCTGTCACATCCTAACACTCCGTACAACTTAAGCTTGATGCGTATTTATTTCTGCAAATGTTCATTGTGCTATGGTCTTTACAACCACAGATTAGATATCTTTCACCCCGGTCGTTAATAGACATAGTTCTGTTTATGTAAAATAAATATTTATTAATACGGCGAATACCAAGAAAATTGAGATTGAGTTAATATATTGGCGCCGCTTAGTACAAAGAAATGTTTTCCATTTATATTTTCAACTCTATTTGTTCTAGTAGGAATGTGGTTGAGTTCAAGTTGACTAACCGAAACCTAAGTCATTCAAGCTTCCAAATGGCGTTTAGTATATAATTAATTCATTTCCCCAAATTAATTAAAACAGCAATACAAAATGTCACCAAAATGTCAAAATAAATAAAAAATGTTGGTTTTGCTCAATATTTAATTTTCTTTTTCATATCAAAAACATAAAGGGCTGATACCTCACGAGGTGATTAGAACTTCGGTCTGTATTACGTGCGTTCGTGAAATTATATCAGGCTAACTCAAACTAACTCCCGAATCAATTCATCTCTAACTGAACGCCTTAATCCATTACTCAATCTAAACTCAATCTCCAACTGAATCCCTAAATTCCTTTACAATCTAACCTCAATGTCCAACTCAATCTCCAACTCAACCTCCAATTCAATCCCAGCGTAATCTCCAACAAAATCACCAATTACAACGACTTCACCATCACCCTCACCATCACCTTCACCCTCACCATCACCATCACAATCACCATCACCATCACCAATTATCATTACCTTGTTATAGAAATATTTACCAATATTTTATATATGATGATTTGAATATTTAGTTGGGTATATTTTGGGATTGAGTTTGGGGTTGAGTTGGAGGTTAAATTAGAGGTCAATTCAAACAAGCCGAATTTCATATTAATTGGTTGAGAAATAGGCCAATTCCATAGAATGGAAGAGTAGAATCCCATTTCTAACGCACATGTCAAATTTAATCATAATCGGTTGAGAAATAGGGAAGTTCTATCTTACTTAGCCATATTCTAGAATTTCATCCAAAACTCATTTTAGAATCCCACTTCCATCGCGGAAGTCAAATTTCACTAAAATCAGTTAAGAAATAGATAAGTTCCATCCTAATTGGCCATCCATTTAATTTGCTTAAGGTTTAATTTGAAATGTAAAAGGTTCAATTTGAGGTTTGAGATATTAACAGTGACCTTTCTTAAGTCTTAGAAAATATTTGTGTAAGGTTTGGTTCAAATCGGTGAAGTCGTGTGGATTTGTTTAAATATCATACACATATGCTGTACATTATATACAAACATTCACTTTATTTTATAGATTGTTCAACTGCTCACTAAACACTGGTCCAACACCATCTCGACCCCAATTCAACCCGCAATCGGGCCCCAGTTCAACCCTCAACCGAACCGCAAACTCTCTTTCAACTCAATCCTCAAACCAGAAAATATAAAAAATTGGTCAACTGCTCACTATATCTTAACCCAGCCCCAACTCAACTCCAACTCAACTTGAATTCTACCCGCAAATTTACCAGTAACCTAACTTTCAACTCAATACCCAACTCAATATTCAAACCAGCATATATAAAATATTGGTAAATATTTCTATAACCAGGTATTTTGGGTCAATTCGTATGGCAGGTATCCGACCTTCTCGATGCACATGTTCCAAAAGCTTTTCAAATCTCGAGCTTGACCATAGAAACAGATTGACAAAAAAAAATTCTAAATCGATAAAGCCGTTCTCGAGATACCATGGGTACAGATATACAGACATCCAGATATCCAGATATCCAGATATCCAGATATCCAGACATCCAGACATCCATACATCCAGACATCCAGATATCCAGACATCCAGATATCCAAACATCCAGACATCCAGACATCCAGACATCCAGACATCTAGACATCCAGATAGACGGACGGATTTTTTTTTTTTTTTTGATTTTTAGATTTAAGGACTTTCAAAGCGAGAGAAAAGTGGTTTTGGACCAACCAAATTTTTGATCATTTTTGACAGATGTTGATTCTATATAGTTGGTCGTAACCATATTTATTTATTTAATGTTAATTAATTTGTTTTAATTACTAATTTTTTAAAAAAAATTAAGAAGTGTTTAAAGCCCAATTCCTTATAATATAAATGGCTCAAGTTTGACGGTTTGAAATATTCGATCCAAAAAGCGCGGTTTTGCCTTTTGAAAACCATATTTCGGATTTAATTTATTATTTTATAGACCTATACAATCACAAAATTTTCATAAATTTTTGTTAGTTTGCCACATCCACCTATAGAAATAAGCCAGACGATATCAACTGAACACTTAACTTATTTACTTCAAAGCGTGGATATAAATTGACAAGCAGTTTTAAATTATCCTGAATTTTTGTCTTTAAAATAAGATTTTTTAATTTTAAGAAATTAGTACAACGAAAGCACATTTAGGAAATTTCAATTCAATTTGCTCAATAAACAATAAGACGAAATTTTAATTTAACATTATTTCGTTGAATTTAAGATTTTAAAGCATCTGAAGTCGACATCACCGATATGAATTTTTTGATATTTCCCACCTCTGGAAACAATAACCCACCAGAAAAGTCGGAAATTTAGCTAAACAATCGGTCTGAGGTATATAGCATCTCTACCTATTCTCGCTATAGCTCTCTCTCTCTCTCTCTCTATTCTCGCTACTGATAAAGAACTTGAAAGTTTGATTTGAAAGAATCCCTTGTAACCAATCTCAAGATTGGTTTGAATGGGTGAAGATGCAGTTTTAAATTTTTCCAAGAAAATTTTAGAAAAGCCTTAAGATTAGTAACTACAATAATTGGTAAGAGATGTTAACAATCTTGATATCATTTCGTAAGAGATGTTAACAATCTTGACGGGCTGATTGGAAAGAGACAAGAAACGAATTCTCATCCAATTTTAACAAATTTTACCAATTTTATCTGAGCTAGGCAACGGGTCATACGCTTCGTTAAGGATTACGAATGTATTTTTAGGTTTGAGCTGCCAAATTATTGTAGCTTGATTAAGTATATACTATATATTACGAAAAGTTGTGGAAATTATTGGGAATGGTCAATAGAAATTTTATGATACTTTGTTTTTAGTATTTTTAAACTTAATTAGTTTAATTTACGTTTCAGGCTTATTTCTATTAAATTTTAAATTTCATCCATTTAGGAATCAATTGAGATTTTCCTAAATTCAGACACTTCAAGAAAATATTCTAATTAACGAATAAAATATGAAATTAAAATTTTTGAGACATGCTTTGGAGCTTGCTCAATTAATATTGTTCAAATTCTGACATTCTATGATTTTTAATTTTTTTTATTTTATGAATATTTTTGTCCAGTTTCAAACTAGTATGAATCCTAAAATTATGCCCACTTTCCAATTCTTCAATTTTTTTTTTGCGATTTGACTTGAAATTTCTGTTTAGAGTTTATTAAATAATTCTGAAATAATTTATAAAATATTAGATATTTGAGAATATTAAATAGCATTTGGAGAGATAAAATTTGAGAATAGTAAATTGATGTATTGGAAGTACGTCAAACCTCTTTCCTAGGGGACACCCTTGAATTCACCATTGAATAAATGGGAAGCTGCAGAGTTACCTACTACTTGTCGATGCACGATATTTTTAAATTTTTTTAACAAATGAAATCAATCAAACAATTGAATCAAAAATTGTAACTGCACTCGCGATTAATGCTGTAGTAATAAAATGAAAATATCTGAAAAAAACTATTCTTGGCAAATCCTTTTTATTTCGAGCCATAAGAAATTCCCATCGGATTTAGATGGGAGATTCGATGCATTGCAAAATTGTTCAACATTTTTTTACAATTTATTCCAATTTCAAACATAACAACCACAGTGTTTAAAAATATTAGTTTCTTTGATTTATTTAAATATTTCAATAGTTCTCACAGCTGTGCTTGTGGAAATTACAAATTTGCTTGAGTTGTGGAAATCGTTTTCAGACCATTAAAAGTGATTTTATAAATAAATGTACGTTTTTAATTCAGCTGTACTACGATGATTTTGAAGTTGCTATAGGGTGCTTGGTATTAAAGCCATAATTCAGAAAGTAGATGCTATGTATTTTACCATATGATTTTACAATGATTTTAATTTAAATTCCATTTTAAAACTAACTGTCGATGATATTAAAATCTTAGAAAATGACGGTTTATTTATAGATGTATAAAACGGTCTATTTATAGATGGATTGATATTTGAAACAATTATTTTCTTCGACAACCGAATATGTCAAATTATAAAGAACAGATAACTGCAGAACTATTTTATTCGACCAACTTTCATTAATAACAAGGTATCAGTCGTAATTCAGTGCTAAGCCATTTAAAATACTTTCACACTATTAAAAATCACAGTGGCTTTGCAAGAAGGCTTCATCCAGAGAAAAATTTGTATATAATATTCACATAAGGAATATTCCATACAAAAATTATGTTCCATTTTCAACCGTTCCTGGCTTTGGAATAATAATACCATATTATGGAGTGATGCATGCAATTTTCAAGATAAGTTGCTTATTCCTTTTATTAATCTTTATTGCACTTAATAATGCATGAATAGCACAATAGTGAGAATTAATTTATACGTACATAGATGACTATGGATTAATTTTGTTACAATAAGGTATGGGTAGAGTAAAGTGAAGGTCGGTCATTGACGATCGAAGAGGAAAGACGTGTTTTCGTCGTCCTCTTCGAAAGTTTTAATTAATTAATTTTTTACTTTGTGCAAAGTTTGTATTTTGTGAAACTACTTTGTGGGTGAAAATTTAAATTAAATTAATCGCGTGGGATTTGTGTATCTATTGTATGTATGTGTTAAATAAAAATAATAAATTTAATTAGATTTCCGTGTATGTGCGCTATTTTCCTTATTTTACCTCTTAAAGACTACAAACGTAGCAAAGGTAAAAAGAGTGTTGTAAACGTGCGCGCTCGCGAGTTACAGTGAAAGTGAATAGTGTGTGAAAGTTTCAATTACAGTGTGTAGTGAACGTGATTATCGAGTATATTTTGTTTAGTAATGCAGTGTTGCTGGCCATACTTTTTATGGATACATAAATTAACACCGATTGCATATGTATGTATAAATTCCAGATCAACAATACATGTTTATGTTTGTATGTGTGTGTTTATAAAATTTAATATCAAAAATAACTGCGTCGTGGAAGCGCCTATACAAATTCCGTTTTATGCCGTAATTTCGATATATATATATCCATCTCGTTCTAATCAAATTCTAAAATTAAAAATCGATATGAAAATAAAAAAGTTAGAGAAAATTCAATTTTGTGATTTACAAACGTAATAAAAAAGGTCCCGTTATTTGACCATGTTTTTTTTGTTGTTGTTGTGGTTTGTTTACTACGGAACCTGTTTGTTTATGCGATTCTTGTTTTGAGAAAATATCGATTGATTTCGTTTGTTTTTTAAGGGGGGATGATTTTGAACATGATATTACAGCTTTAGATTTACGACACAGCATCACCGGGGATAATATTGAGCCGTAATATCTCTGCTCAGGCTTCTGCAGAACACGAAATACACAGTGACAAATGATAATTTTTATATATGGAGTAGGATTGTGTTGCTTGCTGCTTTTTTGTTGTATTTGCCTCACTCGTATACATACTACATACAAACAACACACAAGAAGAACGTATAAACACCATCAGAAACTAAGAACTTAATTTCCTTTTTCAGTTTTTTTTTTTTTTTTTTTTTTTTCAAAAAATTTAAATTTCTTATAATTCGAGATTATACACCAAAAGAATAAATTCGGTTGTCACAATCAAAAAAGTGCCCAACCGTAATCTGTCGGTTGTCATTGTATTTGTTAAATTCAATTGTGACAACCTAATGAATAAGTATAAGACTAAACGATATCAAGTTGTAGCAACTTCAATGAACATTGAAACAATCTATAAATAAGTTACAGCAACCCATTAATCTCTTAACTCAAGTCTGAAAAAGATTGTGATTATTACTATAATTTGATCTGATTTACTAACTGTCAATTGTAACGATCGGGTAATTTGGTATCATAACTGGCCATTCAGTTTGCACAAAGGGTTGGTTGCTTTAACCAGAAACATGTTATCATGAATGTAAATATGATTGGTCTGATCGAGTGGTAATAATTAAAATTTTGAGAGAATTGCTATTTCAGTTAATAAAATCGAGTAAAAAAAATCAATCGATTGCGCCGTGCCTGAAATGTTCGGTTCACAGAATCATTTTATTCAAATTATTACAGTTGTGAGAAATTCCTACTCGGTTAATTTGACTAAACTTATTTCTTTTATTTTTAATAATCCCAAATTACAAATTTTTGATTTGTGGCATTTTTACATATATAAGAGGTGTAGTTACATACAATACTTTTTAAATATTTTACAATATTTAAATCAGATACTTCTACATTAAAAGCAAAAAAAATGTTTATTAAAAAAATAAAGTGTTTTTTTCACATATTATTATTGCTAATATATGTGCCAAAATAGGTGTTTCATTAATGTCTGAGCCAATACATATAACCAAAACTTTTTTAGTAGTGTACCGTAAAAATGTATCCAAGGTATTTCTGGAAAAATGCGTTTTTCGATGTCACTAAGTTGGAAGCTTATTTCTGTCAAACTTTTATTATCTATCTTTTTATTTGCGATTGGATGATAAACTATCACAAATTTCTTTGTAGTTCAAGATTATATTTGCAATTTGGAATTGATTTTGATGTGTAATGTTTTCAAAATATTGATGCGGTTGCATGAGTTGTAATTAAATTTTTTAAAGAATTGATGCTTACCTTCGAAACGCATAGAATTTATTAAAACAACTGGTCCAATATTTTCTATTATTTGTGCTTAGTGCAACAAAAAATGAAATTTAGGTTTCAAGAAGCTTTTACTTACTTTGTGGATGTTTTGGGATGTACTTTTCTAAATAATAATCTCCTATTATTAAATGTAAAAAGGTTATAACTGTTTTCATTTCGGAAGAGAAAATTTGAACTTACTTTTTATGAGGCAATCTTTATTGAATAGTGGTGGTCTTTTAGTGTATGGCCCGAAATTAAATAATTCTATTCTTTGATTTAATTGTTCTATCGAGAAATATTTATTTTTTGTAATACTCCTTCTAAAATATCGTACGTACAGTCAACACTAAAATTTTCTGTTATGTGAAAGTTTTTTATGGAATTCCAAATAGAAAATTCGTGAACTTCTGTTTCCTTTGGAAACTACCAATTTAACTACTTATTTAAACTTAACCAGTTTTAACTTGATATTTTGTTCATAAGTTATTATATTTCTGAGATAATCGCTATTGACCTTAACCAAGTATTTCATATCGTTTATATGGCAATTACAAATTGATACAATAATGCAAAGAATTAAAAGATTCTGTAAATCCTAATATGGAATTAACTCCCAAATTGTCTCCAATAATTAGACAAGTAGTTCTTTTGACAACGGAATAATTTTTGTGATTTCCAATGATTCCATTACTTTGCAAACTATTCAGTTTCAGTAAAACAAAAGCATTGCCAAAAATATATGTGATAATTTTGATGAAATACAATCCAGTATATATAATATTTTAAGATAAACTGCACCAAGCTTTTGAATACAATTATGAGAACCCAAAGGATTAAATTGGTAATAATGAAATATTTTTAAAAATTTTATAAATAAGGCAGAAAATAAACTATTCAGATCTACCATTTGTAATGAAAAGTCGAATGTATTGTTTACAATTCAATTCGAATTATAATATACTAAAGTACCTTTCGATCCTAATTTCACATTTTTGATTTTGATTAAAATATTCATATTTTCCAATTGTTTCAATATCAAATATTCAGAAGTACAATATTTTGGAGTTACTAGCAATTCTTAAATTGAAGATATTTGTGGGTTTTGATTTTTTACATCATGAGTTTATCGCAAATTTGATGTGTTTTTCGTAAATAGAAAATAAATCACGAAATATTTTCATTGAGTCAATCTTAAAAGAAGCAATTTCCCTTTAAAACAAATTTTTTTTCATTTGAAGAGGCAGTAGTAGTAGAATTTTTATTTTTTTTTAGTTTTACTAAAATAACTGTTCCAACAACAAATCAACAAATACTCTTTGACACTTAATATTAGCACAAATAAAACGTTTAATTTCAGAATGAAAATGTTTGAAATGATCTGAATATAATTTAATTGAAATAAAAGTATTTTTACAGTGAAGTTTAATTAAAAAATTAAAGGTTATTTAAATTAACAAATATTCTTTAAATTATAGGACATAAGTTTAATTATTTATATATGTATATGGTATGTCGATATATAGATTATAAATATGTACCTAATTTTCTTTCAATCTTTGATAAACGGCCTTAATTAACTTCGATTAAAGACAAATGGTAAGGTTGTGGATGAACAAGGGCTTTATATAGCAAATATTAACTGTTTAAGATTTTTGATGATAGGTATAACAACTAACAAATTTCATCAATAATGAGCGGAGAGACATCTATTAGAACTAGTTGGTTCCACTCATTATGTGTTTTGTACTTCAATTGATGATTTATTCTTCTAACTTCTTACTTGAAATAAAATTGAAAATTAAAACCAACTCAACCAACCTAATATTAACTGACTGACTCGGTCATCATTTCAGTCACAATTTCGGTTGGGTTGCAGTTTACATGTTAAACTTTTCGTTAAGTAAAATCCGAATGTTATTATACCCTCGAAAACATTATGCAAAATATCGCAATGCAAATTATTAGTTGCATGAAAAGTTTTGAGCTCAATAAATATTGCATTAAATTTAGCACCAGATGACTTATAATCGTTATTTTGAATATTCATTCTGGGTGTGCTACGAAATTCCGGTTTTCAAAATCCCGAATTCAAAATCCCGGTTTTAAAAATCCTGGTTTTGAAAAAAATATTTTTTAAAACTTCTGGTGAAGGGGAATTTTAATTTTGAAACGGGATTTCATAGTACACCCGTAAAATAAAAATAAAAATCGGGATTATGAAAACTAGGCTTTCATTCATCTTCAATAATAGATTTCTCCTTTTTACATAGTAGCCTATACAGTAAAAGTTGTGCAATCTAAAAGCTAAGCAATCTATTAAATAAGAAAGCGATCGATTAATCTCAATTTTTTTAAATACATTGGTCCTCATTAACTGCGCTACAAATATATTATATAGTTTTAAGTTACTTGAAGGTAGGGTTGGAAAATAAAAATAAAATCCTGCAATTGATTGAGATTCTGCATGACTTCGCAAGGCGTTTTCAGTCTCAAAGTCATCATAATATAAAATATAGTTCAACATCTCTCTCCACAATTTTCCTTGAACGAAATTTTCTAAATTATTTCCTAAATTGAGCAAACGATTAGTGTTTCTCAGTGTATCTTCATGACGAGAGGACACAGACAAAATCTACATTTTTGAATACTGGTTGAGTAGATGTATACGCTTGCTGTGTTTCATTATGTATTATACATTTCTGTCCTTCACATTTTATTGTTTCCTTCAATTCTTGGTTTTTCGGACTGATCCTTTCGGTTGCAATGTGATTTCTATAGAAAATTTAACATGTAGCTTAAATACGAGTTATTAAAACTTATTTTGTTTGAAAACTACTGTTACTCATCAGCGGGGTAACGACGCTGAACATGCACTTAACCAACTACCAAAAGTACATAGTTGGCCATTATTTTGTAGTCTTCGTGTTCTCTCATTAAAGCATTTATATATTTACAGGGTTCTAAAAATGTTTTTTGTTAGAAGTGGTAATTTATCTATTCGATATTCTTACAGATATAACCTTAGAACGAACATAAAATCTTTTGTTACTGTGCCTAGCCATAACAAACAGCATTTTTTTTACTTTTACACGGTTTCGGCTCCATTTTTATTTAATTCCTTACCTCAGTTCATTCGGGATTCGAAAAAGTTGTCAGCGTATCTAAAGAGCATTGTAGATTAACTATTCGGTATTGACATTTTAAAAATAGAATGTATCTTTAAAGTTATTAAATAATGATTTTAACAGGGCATAATACATTTGTAAATTAAAATGTATTTTTGTAATTTGAATATACTAGAGAAATACTTAAATCAAAAAAGATAATAATAATTAAATTATAGATTAATAACCCCATAACTCTTAATTAAATAGATAAATGTTACTTAAAGGATCATTTGCCTCTAGTTGCTTTCGTCTAACTAAAGAATGC
This sequence comes from Tipula vernalis, assembly GCA_958295665.1. NCBI lineage: Eukaryota > Metazoa > Arthropoda > Insecta > Diptera > Tipulidae > Tipula > Tipula vernalis. The sequence goes on from OY282560.1 coordinate 43,863,859, forward strand.
ATAGCTACTAGTCATCTCTCCCAAAATGTTTTTTTTTTTGTTTTTTATAAAAATGTACAGATTTTTATAACTTTTAAATTATGTATCTTAAGATTTTATTTGTTACTGTAAAAGGAAATTGATGTATATTTTTAAATTTATTATTGTAAAATTTTGTAAATATTTTAGGAATTGATGAATAAAATTTAATAAAATAAAATAATAATAAAATAATTAAACCTTCCAACATTAACGTGGAGAGAAGCAACTTAAGGCAAAACGCTATTCAAATCTTATACTTATTGATACATGAAAAGGTGTAGTTTTAGGGTTACTGGTTAAGAGTTTATTGATTATGATATAAAACATTTAATTAAAAATATGTTCAAAAAAGATTTGACGCCCAAACAAAACTTTTTCCAGCGTTCCTACTCTAATTAGAGAAATGCGTCCTATTATACATTTACGGACAATGCGGTACGAAGGCAAGCATGGTTTTTTTTTACCAAAAATGTAACACCTAATTCAAGCGGCACCATGATGCTAGTTGGAACAATACTTAAATTAATTTCGATATAACAAGCATCTCAAAATATTTAGATGCAAAAATAGTTGCAAATCGATATTATTGACTATACTATACTATACTATACATCATAATTGGCAATAACTACCGTTTGAAGTTTGTAACGTTCGTAAGTTCATACAACCAAGCTTAAGTTGTTTGTGAATAAGTAATATTTGACGCTTCTACAACTAAATCTAAATGGGGCCTTTCAAATATTCAAACTAAATGATACTGACCGGCGATACATAAATAAGCACATTTAACGCACGAGACGATACATTAATTGCTAATTTTAAAACCAGTTTAACATTAGAGTTTAACATTTAATCGTGATGTGTATTAATTCCAAAAATGGACCATCCGATTAACTATTTTTAACTTCAGCTAATATTTTGATTCGGATCATGAATATAGTGGCTAATCCTAGATTTTCGCAAAAGCACATGCTATCAAATATTTGCATACTCTCTTTGCTACTTGGACAAAGTTGGTACAATATGCAGTGCAATGCCCTAATCAAGTAGTAAACAATTTGTATACATACGTAAAAAAAAACAATAGCGAAACAAAATTAATTTACTTTCAATAAATATGTAAGAGACGTGGTTGTTAAAACACGAAACGAAAAACTCATAATACAATCATTCAGCTGAGTAAACCCATCCTCATTACCATAAATTACTACTTTCAATAAAAAAAACTTACATTGTTTGGAACGTAATAATGTAATTTTTTTATGATAATTAAAATAATTAATTAATTATTTTTTTTATTTTTTTTAAATTCACATGTGATTAGTACACTCATTACTCGCGCATAGACAAACCTATAAAAGCACAAATTTGTTGAATAATTGGATTTTGTTCTCATGTGTTCAGACAGTGCAGACGCACATGCATTTATTTTACATATGTAGATATAGACATATAGGTAATACAATAATCTACAGAATATAGTTGATCGACCGATCTTTTATGATTATTACAATAAAATGTATTGTTAAATAATCATTACAGTAAATTTTTGGTTGTATTATTATTTAATTGATTTGTGAGATTTCATTACTCAGTACAGTTCTACTCGTATAACTATAAAGTTCGAAGTGTATCGAACTTTTGGATCTATATTAGACAACATACTGGTTAACTAAATTATTTAATATACCGCACGGTAAATGTTATTATCTATAAGCGCGAGTGATTAACACAGTAGGAAATTGAATGCATATTGTATTTAATGATAATATTAGATACGGAACCCCAAGTGTATATTGAATTTGTTTTTTAATAGTGTTGAAGGTTTAATTATACAATAAACGGTTGCAGCATCTTGATTCATGATTAATAAAAGAGCAGTAAATTGTTATACGTATATAAATGATGGATTTGCGGCATACTGTCAAACCGTTTTATTAATTTATATTATTTTGATTAACATTTTACGATCAAATAATTGATCATACACAGTTTAGGCTGAATATATATAGAAAGTATACCAATTGTATACCTAAAGGCTGTATTTTAATTTAAACATTTAATTATCTTGTCTTTCGTGGATTTATATCACCAATTACAAACATTATTACTCCTGAAAATAACTTAACTCTATTTTAGTCTCGAATGTTAGAGGTGTGCTATAAACTAATTGCCCTTCATTATTGTTTGGTATGAACTGAACACCCTAATTTTTCACAATACTGTCTTTAAACTTTCAAAGAAACTTAGTCTTCAAACTGGAATTCGACAAATCAAAAAAATGTTAAACTTTGACATTACAAAATTTCGAATTTCAACCGTAAAATTCGTTTTCCATACTCAGACTAAATTTGACGCGGAATTTGGCTTTAAAATTTTAGCTGTCCTGTAGCCTTTGTAGTGCCTCCTATTTAGTTAGCGTTGACATCACCATTCAGTCTCTAATAAAATATAACTTAATTTTTTTTGTTCTGGATTCATTAGTATTCATCAAACATGTTGGAGAAAACAAACTTTCCGTATAAATTGAGAAACTGTGAAAATATTTCGATTCGGTTTAGGAAAAACTTTTATCCCATGAACTGTTTTGTAGCAGACATTCTTCTCCCATCCAATATTCAATAAAAACTTCCATTCTACAGAATATTAATTAAGAATGGCTAAAAACTGTTGAAGTAACTAGTGTAGACGATAGGGTTTACGAAATTTTAGGACCCCTTTGAACCATTTTTAGGTTAAATAATAAACTAGTTTCCTGAAATTATGCTCGGTTTAACAGATTCTGCTAGCATATTAAAAATTAATTTAGAGAAATTCCCCCCCCCCCCCATTCCCCCGACGAAAAAAGACTTGTCGTACGGAGTCTGGTTCCAGAATCAAGTAATGATAGAAAAAAGTAAAATTCACAAAATTGATTAGTTGTAAAATATAAAGTGTCTAATTTCAGAGTCCGATTCTCCTTGGTACATCGTTAAAATTTCACCATATTCCATTTTAAATTTTTGAAACATTTAAAATCTTTTAGTTGTTTGAAATTCTTGAATTCAATTAAATTCTTAAATGTCTAGAAATTTACATTCTAAAATTATCTAACATCTGATTATCAGGGTCTTTGAGTGTGTAATCTTTAAAAATTTAAGAAATTTGCTGAAATTTGAAAAACAATTCAATATTCTTGGAATTTGTTAAATTCCAGAAATTTTAGATTTTTTTGGAACAATGAATTTTTTAAAAAACTAAATTTAATATTTCCAAACTTATAATTTCCATGAAATGCTAAAATTCGTCAATAAATTCTTAGGATCGTCGACTACCCAAAGTCCATTAAAACAATCATCCGCTAAGACCTACATTGACACATTACACTTGGGTGCAAAAAATCGCACATTGCTCAATTTTCCGCAAAAGTGCAAAAATATCAAAAAAATCCAATATTTGTTTAATTTTTTTAATGCAGATTCAAAGTCTATTTCAATACCTATCCAGTGGTACCTTTTTTGTATTTATACGTGCCATCAAACTGATTTTTGGGGGTAAACATCTGAGGTATACATTTTTGTGAATTTGTCAGCATGAAAGTTAGTAGTTAAAATCGAATTAAAACATGGAAATCTGAAAAAAATATTTTTATTAATAACGAGTATTCCCTTCTATGGCCCGAATGACAGCTTCCATTCGATGAAGCATTGATTTCACCAAAGTTTTCACAAAATATTCAGATATCGCCTCCCGTTCCTCTACGATCGCCTGTTGCAGCTCCTGGAGGCTCGTTGGAGTACATCTCTGGCTCGATCCCTTCTTTTTAACTCGTCCCATATATGTTCGATGGGATTGAGGTCCGGGTTTCGAGCTGGCCACTCCATAACAGGCACATCCATCTCTTGAAGGTACTGGTATACTATACCAGCAATATGCGGGCTCGCATTATCCTGCATGAATAGAAAATTTTCACCAATAAACCCGGCAAAAGGTACGACATACTCCTCGAGTACTTCCTCAATGTACCGTTGAGAAGTCATTCCTCTTGAGCGACGCCAGTATTGGCTCGGGTGATGAATACAAGATCTGTCTTCGCCTCTAGTGGTATGCCTCCCCAGAATATGCACGATCCACCGCATTGCGAGACACGTTCTTGGATGCAACATTGTGCATATCGCTCTCCTTGTCTTCTGTATACTCTTCCGCGTCCATCGGTGCCATATAAACACATCCTGCACTCGTCAGAGAACATGACTCTACTCCATTCTTCTTCTGTCCAATTGAAATGCTCTCGAGCGATCTCACAACGGGCTCGTCGGTGGGATGCGGTCAATTTCGGCCCGTTTGCTGGTCCGTGTGCAGTCAGATTAACTTCTCGAAGTCATCTTCTAACTGTCCACCGACTGACTTCGACTTCACGAACTTCTTGGAACCGCCGTCCCAGTTGAACATCATTCATAGGACGATTCCGCAACGAAGTTGTTACAAGAAAGCGGTCTACACGCTGTGCTGTAGCACGAGGTCGGCCAGATCCTTATCGCCGTCTGAAGCCATCATTTTCCTGATATCTCTGCCACAATCGACGAACGGAGAATCGGCTCAAATTTAGTTGTCGAGCCACTTCACTTTGGTTCTGCCCGGCATCAATTAGTGCAACCACTTGTGCGGCTACCTCTGGTGTGGTATCCATTTCTTTGCTCCGGTTGAAGACGTAATTAATAGAGGACCGTTCATACTAAGCGTCGATATGCGAATGATGACAATTCCGAGCGAGATATTTCATGGTATGCTGTTGTATTGTTCTTGTTGAATTATTTTTAGAATTTACTTCGAAAGCCTGCTGTAAGCATTTGACAAAAAATCACTTTGTTGGCATGGTACAAGTACAAAAAAGGTACCACTGGATAGGTATTGGAATAGACTTTGAATCTGCATTAAAAAAAATTAAACAAACATTGGATTTTTTTGATATTTTTGCACTTTTGTGGAAAATTGAGCAATGTGCGATTTTTTTGCACCCAAGTAAACTCCCAAATCAATCCCTCAATTCAGACCCTACTCAACTTCAAATCAACCCGAAATCGTACTCAATCCCGAATTCAAATCGATTGGAGAACTAAACGTGCGCATGAACTCAACCCAAATCAACTCAATATAACCTACAACTAAACCCTCAACTAGACCCCAAATTAAATACTTAACGGAACTCCTCAGTCAAACCCAACTCAGTCCAAACTCTGTTCAATCGCCACCCGACCTCAACCCAACCCTCAACCCAACTCTAATCTCAACCCCAACTCAATCCCTAACTCAACGTTCAACTCAACCTCAAACTCAACGATCAACTACCGCAACCCTGATTTAACCTCAAAATAAATCATCAACTGAACCTCAAAATAAATCACCAGCTCCACTTTAGCTAGGCACCTTACTCCAACACAACCGAACCCTCAGAAACTAAAATTAAAACAACTAAAGCTATCTTTTAACTCAAATCTCATTTCAACGCACAAATAAATCCCAAAATGAACGACTAAATGAACCCCAACTCAACGCCAACTCAACATTTACAAAACCCCAGCTCGCCCCGAAATAAAGCCATCAACTGAACACCAAACCCGATGCCGACTCAAAAATCAATATAATAAAATATTCAAGCTAACTTCCAACTCAACCCTCAACACAACTCCAAATAAATTCGCTCCAAACTCAAATCAACCCCGATTCAACTACAACTTAATCCCAACTTAACTAGCTGAACTCCTAACCCAATTTTAATTCAACTCCAACACAACCCCAACAAAAACCGCTAGATGAACCAATCTCAAACATAAGCTCAATCGCGCAAACTCAAACCCCTGCTCAATCCTCAAACCAGCATTTATAAAAAATTATAAAATCAACCCTTAAATGAAACCCAACTCAACTGTAAACTCAACCCCTCCAACTCAATTCTCAAACCAGCAATCCTCTTGACGTACAGGTCCAAATGATTTGCTTTTTCCGAAATTTGGGATTCGACCAGACGATAAGTTTTTTGCATACCAGACGATGTCAAAAATGGTAATTTGTTATTTATTTCCACTTCTAAAGTAAATTTGAGGCCGAAACAGTTATTATTAAATTTCAAAAGTACATCATTATTTTATCTTCTAGTACACATAACAACAGGTCATCGACATATTTCCTAACAAATGTAATGTTGAAATTAATAGCATACAGATCAAAACAGTGTCGAGCAAAACGTCCATCAAAATGTTTGGTACAATGGGTGATACAGGTAATCCCAAATTCAATTTTCAGAATTCTCGTGTGTGGTTCTATGGTTGGTCATTTACTAAAGCTAACCTGAGATTAATATTCGTTAACAGTGACACAACATCTACATAGGCTTATGAGCACATATCCTCGTGGGATGTTTCGATCTTTGAGGAAATCAACTAACTCAAAAGAATTTTTGCATTTGTATTTGTCATTGTCAATTGCTACCTTCAATAAATCAGCCAAATATCTGGACGTTTTGAATGTTGGACTATTAATGAATCGACACTTGGGTGCAAAAAATCGCACATTACTCAATTTTCCACAAAAAAAATTTGTTTAATTTTTTTAATGCAGATTCAAAGTCTATTTCAATACCTATCCAGTGGTACCTTTTTTGTACATGTACCATGCCAACAAAGTGATTGTTTGTCATTGTTTGGCTTACAGCAGGTTTTCGAATTAAATTCTAAAAATAATTCAACAAGAACAATACAACAGCATGCCATGAAATATCTCGCTCGGAATTGTCATCATTCGCATATCGACGCTTGGTATGAACGGTCCTCTATTAATTACGTCTTCAACCGGAGCAAAGAAATGGATACCACACCAGAGGTAGCCGCACAAGTGGTTGCACTAATTGATGCGGGGCAGAACCAAAGTGAAGTGGCTCGACAACTAAATTTGAGCCGAATCTCCGTTCGTCGAGTGTGGCAGAGATATCAGGGAAATGGTGGCTTCAGACGGCGATAAGGATCTGGCCGACCTCGTGCTACAGCACAGCGTGATGACCGCTTTCTTGTAACAACTTCGTTGCGAAATCGTCCTATGAATGATGTTCAACTGGGACGACGGTTCCAAGAAGTTCGTGAAGTCGAAGTCAGTCGGTGGACAGTTAGAAGATGACTTCGAGAAGTTAATCTGACTGCACACAGACCAGCAAACGGGCCGAAATTGACCGCATCCCACCGACGAGCCCGTTGTGAGATCGCTCGAGAGCATATGAATTGGACAGAAGAAAAATGGAGTAGAGTGCTGTATTCTAACGAGAGCAGGATGTGTTTATATGGCACCGATGGACGCGGAATAGTGTACAGAAGGGAGAGCGATATGCACAATGTTGCATCCAAGAACGTGTCTCGTATGGCGGTGGATCGTGCATGTTCTGGGGAGGCATATCACTAGAGGCGAAGACAGATCTTGTATTCATCACCCGAGCCAATACTGGCGGTCGGTCAAGAGGAATGACTTCTCAACGGTACATTGAGGAAGTACTAGAGGAGTATGTCGTACCTTTTGCCGGGTTTATTGGTGAACATTTTCTGTTCATTCAGGATAATGCGAGCCCGCATACGGCTGGTGTAGTATACCAGTACCTCCAAACGGTGGATGTGCTTGTTACGGAGTGGCTAGCTTGAAACCCGGACCTCAATCCCATCGAACATATATGGGACGAGTTGAAAAGAAGGGATCGAGCCAGAGATGTTGCTCCAACGAGTCTCCAGGAGCTGTAACAGGCGATCGTAGAGGAATGGGAGGCGATATCTGAATATTTTGTGAAAACTTTGGTGAAATCAATGCTTCATCGAATGGAAGCTGTCATTCGGGCCAGAGGAGAGAATACTCGTTATTAATAAAAATATTTTTTCTGATTTCCATGTTTTAATTCGATTTTTACTACTAATTTTCATGCTGACAAATTCACAAAAACGTATACCTCAGATGTTTATCCCCAAAAATCAGTTTGATGGCACGTATAAATACAAAAAAGGTACCACTGGATAGGTATTGAAATTACTTTGAATCTGCAATAAAAAAAATTAAACAAAAATTGGATTTTTTTGATATTTTTGCACTTTTGTGGAAAATTGAGCAATGTCCAATTTTTTTGTACCCAAATGTAGTTTGGAGGGAAGATTGAGTTGACTGAATTCTCTTATGTATGTAATTTTTCAGACAGAAGTTTCAACCTTTTATATTTTTTTCTTTATTTTCAAGGTATGTTTCAGAAAAGTTGTAAGAGCTCTAATTAACTGCTTTCACATTTATATTCTTGAAATTGGAAATTTTTAAAATTTTTTTCCTCTATGTTTTGAATTCCTGTAAATTTGTTGAATTTTTTTAAATTATGATGCCTATACCTAAAAATTTGCTTTATGCAAAAATTATCCTAAATTCGTCTTCGCAAGTCTAAAACTTCACAGAAACAGTTGAAGAGAAATATGTAAATGCGATAAAGCCAAAATCGCCGAATTACACAGCTAATCTCAAAAGTGTTTTGAGGCCTAACCCAAAAATTTTGTAGAAGGATTCCGTCTTTCAAAATTTAATTTTAAAACAATTCGAACAATGGAAAGGTAATATTCAGCTCCCCAAAACAACATTAAGAATTTCTAGTTTGCATTTTATGATTTACATATGTTTTGTGTTTCTTTCCAGTCACAAATATGGGTTTATTACTAGTAACAACTTACTACTGGTCGTAAAAACTATGAATTTATTTAAACACATTTTACACGCCTTTCACAAGAGTGTGAGGAACCCAATGAAGAGCAGTTTGGAGGAAACCAGATCAGTATTGGTGAATAAACAAACATATTTTAAATTAAACGAAATTTACGCGAACTGTTTGAATTATTCTCAAAAATAATGACCGGCATTAGCCTAGCGAAACTTAAGAGCTGTGTTAAACACACAGATTTGAAAACAATATACAAAATCCCTTTTTAATTAGAGTTTTGCAATTTCTTGATCATTAGCTCACTCCCAAGTCTCTTCGTCGACATGCAAAAGAATCCATTGTCTCGGTTAAGCTAAAAGACATTACTTTCAACATAAAATCGATCAAGTTAATTGAAAAAAAAATGTTGAGACCTCCTCTTTTAAATAAGCGGCGGCGCGATAAACAATCAATTTTAATCTCGATCATATTATATACAAAACACATATAAAATTGAAAATTAAAATTCTCGACACGAATTTTGGCGAAAACAACATGTCAAGTTAAAAAAAATAAAAAAAAATAAAAATTTAAATTAATAATCGGAAAGTATTTTTCTCACCGTTACAAATTGCAACAATTTGGTGTTTTTTTTTTGTTTTTTTTTTCATCCTGATTATCACATAATAATTTTTATTAACATGACACATTTGGCCCCAAAATAATTCTTATGAAAACTCATTTAAATTTTTTTTGTTTTTCTTGTAATATTTAGTTGTGATTTACGCGCGATAATTCAAACAATGGCCAACAAGATGTAATAAAAAAAAAATAAAAATAAAAAACGAAACATGGAAAACGCGGAATTTTTCAATTTAGATGACAATAAAACGTATAATTAGTATAAATATTATAATTATAATATTCTTTAATAAAATGGCCAAGTTTATTTTGAATAAAATACGTGACAATTTTTTATTGGTTTTTTTTTTTTTTTGGTAAACGTAATTTAGCTTTAAGGAGAAATTATTCGTAACACGACATCATGTTTCAGAACACCAACGGTTGTAGATAGGAAATTTTTTGGTAAATATTTAACCTGATTAAAAATTGGTTTTATTATTATTATTATTATTAAATATAAAATATTTAAATATTTATTATATATTAATACATGTTATTAGTTAATAAATTAAGAAAATTAATTTGGGAAAAGTTTATTGTTCGCAGTTAAAAGTTGATCGTTGATTATAATTATTTATTTTTTATTTTTTAAGTTTGTATAATAAAGATTGATGAGAGTCACGCATGTTTTTTGGTCCATTTATAGATAATTAAGTCAACGGAAGACACGAAGACCGTAGTTGTGCAGATTATTAGACAACTTATTAGAGGGATGCCAACTAATGCTCTACTTTCCTTGTTATTTATAAGATTTTGATTTCAACACCTAAATTTTTAGGTTCCAAAATATTATTGTGCTGCTAAATTGCAATATTTTATTAAGATCTGAATTTCTTTCAAATCTGGAAGAAATATTCGACTTTAGTCAACAATCCAACATCAAACTTGTTAGCATTGGATTTTTCATTATTTTAATTTAAATTTCTATAAATTCTTATTTTATATATTTCTAAATTGGAATCGAATCTATGATCAAGTAGGGGCTCACAAAATCATAAAAAATTAAATCATATTTGCAGATATCATTCATTCATTTCGCAACTGTAAACCAAATATATCAAACACATATTGTTACCGTTAACGAATTTATTTATGTCACACAAAAATTATAACAATACTATTTACTAACGATAATTCACAAAATTACTTTAAATAATTTTCACACAATTTTACTGTTCACTTATAATTTTTATTTCGCACTCCACCCCATTTTAAATCATTTTTTAATTACTTTTTAATCTTCTCACTGTCGCTTTCCAAATACTACTAATAATCTTACAAGTTTACACTATCGCGTTCCAAATACTAATAATCCAATTCGATGTTGTTCGCCTTTTTATATACACAAACCAAACTTTTAGAAAGCTCATGACTTTTCCAGTTAGAATAGCGCAGAAACATTTAGAACAATTTTATCACGGAAAATTCCATTTTAGTACAGTTAAACATTGAGCTATTAATTTAATTTATTCTATTACACACTAGGTGTCACCGTCACAATACTATTAAAGTAAAAGCATCAAGCCAGCCGAATGCTAAAAGACTTCAGGTTTTTTGACACACAGTCTACACTAAAAAGATAAAATTTTTCCATCTCTTTTGTGTTATATTCTAAAAAAGTTACCAAAAATAATCCAACCAGCAAAACATTTTGCTTGTTGGATTATTTTTGGTAACTTTTTTAGAATATCAAATCTGTATGACGGTGACACCTAGCGTATGATAGAATAAGTTCAACTAATAGCTCAATGTTTTACTGTACTAAATGAAATTTTCCATGATAAAACAGTTCTAAATGTTTCTACACTATTCTAACTAGAAAAGTTATGAATTTTCGAGAAGTTTGATTTGCGTATATAAAACGGCGAACAAGATCGAATTGGATTATTAGTATTTGTAAAGCGATAGAGTAAAGATTAAAAAAGAATTAAAAAGTGATTTAAAAAGTGTTGTAGTGCGAAATAAAATTTATACGTGTACAGTAACATTGTGTAAAAATTAAATAAAGTGATTTTGGGAATTTTAATTAATAAATTGTGTTGTAATAATTCTTGTGTTAACTAAATAAATTCGTTGCTGAAAAATTTAATTGAATTTTTTTTTATTCACATTTCTGGTGATACGGACCTTTGAAAATGAGGCTGGTCAAGCCGTTCTTTCTGCCGAAATTGAATGATATTGATGTGGTCAATGTGTGGTTTCAACAAGACAGTGCCACATGCCATACAGCCCGTGAAACAATTTAATTACTGCATGAGACATTTCCTAGTCGTGTACTCTCTCGTTTCGATGATCAGAATTGGTCCCCTAGATCGTGTGATTTAACACCATTAGATTTCTTTTTATGTGGTTATTTGAAGTCAAAGGTCTATGTCAACAAGCCCACAACCACCCGTGCATTACAGGAGGAAATTAAATGCTGCAACAATGAAATTCAGCCACAGTAAAGCAGAATGGTCTTGGGAAATTTTGGCAAAAGAGTGCGTATGTGCCAGCAAAGCCGTTGAGGCTATTATATATTACATAAAAACTGTGTTTTGTATTTAATTCAAATCTTGCGTTAATTTTGGGACACCCTTTATTTAGTAGTTTTTTGTAAACCTTATACTTTTTAAGATATTTCCAAAATAAATTTTCTGGACCAAGTGAGTGGCCAATTCCGGTTAGCCGATTTGGATTAAAATTCACTGGTACCTCCCAATTTATCCAAAAAGCTTAAATCTGATCTGACAGACTGACAGACAGACAACATTTCGAAACCCACTTTTTCGGACTCTGGGGACCTCAAAACAGACCAGAAAAAACAAAAAAAATATCATCAGGCAATACTAAAACTATAACGTTATCAGAGTCCAACGACGATGTCGAATTTTGATAAGCCAGCACAACAGAACTTAAACGGAAATATTTATGAACGATAATTAGAAATAGAGCTTCAGATTACAATGATGCCTGGAGCATAGCTATATTTTTAAACGTGGTGTATGAAGAAGCCATTGATATTTATAACACGTTGACGATTAAAGAACAAGAAGAACCTCAGCTAAATATTAGAAGTGTTCAAGAAACATTGTGACCCGAGAAAAAATATTTTATATCGAAGATATTTATTCAACGTCCCTATTCAAATTAGTCACAGATTATGAGTTTGGTGAACAAGACAAATCAATTTTAAGAGACAGAATAGTGATCAGTTTAAACAAAAAGCGGTTGCAAGAAAAATTAATAACTGAAAGTTTTGAAGGGACAAAATGTTCACAAGGTGACAACTACATATGGTACATACGTCATGATCAGTAGAAGAAAATCCTAGTCGAGTACATTACGGTGATAATGGTAGTAGTATAAAATTTATTTGTAAGATGCAATATAAATCATGATAGAAATCAGTGTCCCGCGTTTAATAAACTATGTAATGCTTGCGATATTTGCGGTGAAAAAATCGGTAGAACGGTAGAATTTAGAATTAAAAACACTTCGGTGGAAAATATTAAACTAAATAATGTTATATTGTTGTAGTTAAGTTAAATACGGGGATCTGATTGCAACATTCTTCCATTGAATAGTTTTTCACAATTAAAATCTGGTTCTGATAAATTAACGTATTGCTCTACAAAACAAGTAGCGTATACCGTGGTTATGAAGGGAAACCAAAGAATTAGTAAATTAGGTCTAGTAATAAGAAATGAATTCAATTGAAGAACCAAAAGTGGGTTTTCTTAGGAAATATGGTGATTTGTTTGATGGTACAGGGAAATTCAAAAACAAGAGTTAGTAAATTGGTTATAGTCGACAAAAATGACCAATTTCGGTTCTGTTTAGATCCAAAAGATATGAAAAATAATTAAATCAAAGATCATTTCTGTATATCCACATTTGATGAAATAGTTGGCCAACTAAAGTGGTTTTGGCAGATTGAGTGTTCAAATCAAGTGACATCTGAACTTTTAGTATACCATTCGGTACTTATCCATTTTTGAGACTTCCGTATGGTTTCAATGTGGCAGTAGAAGTATCTCAACGCTATAAACTGCAGTATTGTGTGAACAGTGTTAGGTATTTAGGATACATATTTAGTAATGAGCGATACCACGTTAAAATAAATTATGTACGCGATTTTATTCCGAACGTATCGGATCTCATGGCTCCACTGCGTGAGCTCATACAAAAGGAAATTATTTTTCAGTGGTTTCCGATTCATGATAAAACTAAAGCCCGAAAAATTTACATACATTTGATTCAAGAAAAGAAATTTAATTCAAACAATCGCTTCGTAATTTGGTACGGGAAGTTGTCTGTTGTAATGTGGCAAACCAGTGTGTTTTGCTTCAAAAACCCTAACAGACACAGAGAACTCATACGCACAAGTAGTAAAAATTTTTTAGCGGTGTTGTTTTCATGTAAAAGTTCCACCACTATATTTATGGTAAAACCATTTAATCTAAACAGGTCATTTAAATAGATTTAAATAGAATTCCGTCACCTAGATTAAAATACTTAGATTAAAATTAATATAAGTTTTGCATTTCAAATTCAGCCTTTTACAAAACACAATCATCCTTTTCAAATCAAATTCGCCTTTATTCAAATCATATTCATCTTTATTCAAAACATATTTATCCTTTTTCAAATCAAGTTCGCCTTTGATTTGAAAAAGGATAAATATGTTTTGAATAAAGATGAGTTTGATTTGAATAAAGGCGAATTTGATTTGAAAAAGGATGATTATTTTTCTCCTTTATCCAAATCAGTTCGCCTTTATCCAAATCAAATTCACCTTTATCCAAAATATATTCATCCTTTTCCAAATCAAATTCAACCGTAGACGATATAAAACCAACATAATTTATTTAATTTAATATGGTTTTGCACTCCAAATTCAACCGTTTACAAACCTGGTTCACCAATTTTCAATTCAAATTCATCTTTATTCAAAACATATTCATCCTTTTCCAAATTAAATTCATCTTTATTCAAAAACAATTTATCCTTTTCCAAAGCAAATTCGCCGTTATCCAAATCAAATTCATTATTTTCCAAATCTAATTAAATCTTTTCCAAATCAAATTCATCATTTATGAAAATATCACATTAAAATTAAAAATATCGGATTAAAGTCCTTTGACTTTCTGATAATTCTTATTTAGAATTTTTGAGATTCTTTGTGAAACAAATAAACTTTTACTATAATATGAGAATAAAATTCACATTAAAATTCGGCCTATAATTGATTATAAACTCCTTAGATGTCATCGCAAAATTCACTGTAGAATGGATCCCAAATTGATCTAAATTCAACTTAAAATTCATTCGCGAATTTACCATATAATGTCTTGTTAACTAAAAATTCACCTTTAAATTTTCCTTAAAACTACAGTGCGTTGTAACTTGATCGTGCAACAAAGCCTTAAAGTTCATCCTAAAATTCAAACCAAAATCAATCCAAATGCTCTATCAAATTCATCATAAATTTACTTTAAAATTCTTCCTAATATTATGACAAATTAATTCTGAAATTCATTCAAGGCAACCAATTCAACCTACAAGTCACTATAAAATTAACCCTAAAAGTTTACTTAAAATTCACCCTAAAATATACCCTTTAATTCAACCTACCCAAGAAATCATTCTAAAATTCACTGAAAAACCCTCTCTAAAACTATCGCTGGACTTCACTCTAAAATTCACCCTAAGTGTCAGGAATTAAGAAAGCGAAAAATCTTAGAAGCTTAAATAAGGATTTTATGAAATTTAAGATTTCTGGAGTTTGGAATATTTATTATTGCGGATTTGCGAAGGCAAATATGGAAAATGTGAGTTTAAAGATCTAAATCTTTAAAGTTAGTATAAACTTAGAAATTCGTCAAATTTAAGAATGCTGATATTTAGAAAATTTTTACAACATTTTTGAAATGTAGAATTTTTATTAGGAACTAGACATTTAGAGTGCCAGGTAAGTTTAGGTTCTCTCCCGCTTACCAGTACAAACAATTAAGTTTTTTCTGGTTCATCACTGAATTTCAAAATAATCTCAAAAATATTGGTTCACGAAGAATCACAAAAATTCTAAATAAGTATTATCAGAGAGTCAAAGGACTTCAATTCGATATTTTTAATTTTAATTTGATATTTTCATAAATGATGAATTTGATTTGGAAAAGATTTAATTAGATTTGGAAAATAATGAATTTGTTTTGGATAAAGCTTAATTTGATTTGGATAAAGGCGAATTTGCTTTGGAAAAGCATAAATTGTTTTTGAATAAAGATGAATTTAATTTTGAAAAGGATGAATATGTTTTGAATAAAGATGAATTTGAATTGTAAATTGGTGAACCTGATTTGTAAACGGTTGAATTTGGAGTGCAAAACCTATAAAGTACAATATAAACATGAAATACTACTTATCCTTGGTGCTAGAATTCATTTAGCAGACGCTTTATCGCGTGCTTGTAAAGAAGTAGATGGGGCCATTGATACAGATTTACTCGTATCTCTAAATGAACAATTAACATGTCTGAGGAAAAAAAAAATTGTCTCCAGATGAAACAATGTGTTAGATACTCTCAGATACTTTATATATAATGGATGGCCTCAAAACAAAAACTAAATTCCCAATGTTATCAAAATGCACTACAACATTTAGTTATCACAAAGAAGAAATCTAGAGGAAGAACACTTCTCTATTGGACAAAGTTGAACCGTGATACAGAAAACGTGATTCAAAAGTTGTGAAAAAATTAGAAGTATAGCAATGTGAAAAATGAGCTTCAACAGAGTCCCTTTTAGTAGGTCTAGCGGTTAAAAGTTTCTCAGTGTTGATAGATTATTTGTCTAAATGGATAGAACTTCATGAACTCAAGGGTACAAATTTATTGAATGTGATTGAATAGAAAATATTTTGTTGTCATGGTATTCCATAAACCATGTTACGACCATCATTCGTCTCCACCATGTTGAAAAAGTTGTTGAAAAAGGAAAGTAGAAGCAAATTAATATTTCTCGTTTAACAGGTTCCTTGCCGGTGTACCACCGGTATGCCACGACGCATATTAGCCACGCTAAATATTATTTACAGCGGCCAGGGTACCACTGGTATGCCACTCTTTATAATACTACTAATGGCCAATGTACCACCGCTATACTGGTGGTCCAATATCCGGTGACTGTATTTTTCTACATGGTACACCGTTCGCCACTGGCCCCTTGTTGTATTATTTATTTTGATTTACTGGTAGTACACCGGCAGGGAACCTGTTAAAATTATTCACGCGTTGAAGGGTTGGTTATGCTCTTTTTATGTTTTTAAAATTAAAACTAATATTCCATTCGTTTTGTCAATAAACATATTTTGTGTTGACCCAAAACCATCTATAGTAAAAAGCCATGCAGCTCAATACAAAGAAAAAAAATAGTAGTCGGATGTTTTTTTCGTTTTCTATTTCGTATTCATATTTTCTATTATATAATTTAGTAGGAAAAATTCTTTCAACGAGTCGTGTCAGATGGTAATTAATTTATACAATATTATTATGTATTTTTATTTTTTATTTATCGTTAATGTTTTAATTAAATTTTATGTTGTGAAATCATAAATAATAATTTTTATACTTACAAACATATGTATAATATAAAAATTAAAAAAATAATACAATAAATGGATTCCATGTGCATCGCAGTTGATGAAAAATTTTGGCAAATAAATCCAGTACAGTATAATTTTTGGATTCCAGTTTTAATAAAACGGGTGAGTTATTTGAATTATTAAACGTACTATTTAGTGTTTTTGTAAGATATAAATACAATTTTTTAGTGTAATTAGTGTTTTTGAGGTTAAATATACACCTAGAAATTTACGATCGTTTGTGTATAAAATAAAATTATAGTATGCCGCGGCATTGTTCAGTACCGAAATGTACTTCAAACTATAGTTGTATGACAAATTCATCGCCCGTCCCTACATTTTCATTCCCGCGAAATGAAAATTTAAAATTACAGTGGGTGAAGGCTATACATCGAGAAAATTTTCAGCCTACAAAATATTCTGCAGTTTGTGCAAATCATTTTAAAGCAACTGATTTTTCTATAAAATTGAATAATGTATACAAACGTCCGAGATTACTGAGTGGAATAATCCCATCGGTTTTCTCTGATTTTCCCAAATATTTACGGGTACCAGAAATTCCAATAAGAACAGACCCAGAACTAAGAAGGGAAAAATATTTAGCTAGAGTTGAAGCACAATTTGATGAATTTTTGGCATCAGATCGTATTCGAGACTTCAACGATTTTACTAGTCAAATGAAAAATAAGATAGACAAAACCGGCTATAATTTGTTTGAGAATAGCAACAAAGTTGTATTTTATATAGCGGAAGATTCAAATGAATTCGGATGCATTTTTGCTGTACGAATTTCCATTGATTGTCAACTTGTAGTTAAAGTTTTAATAAATGACACTGAAGTTCCGCCCAAGGCTCTTGATGGCCTTTTGCCTAAAAACTTAGTTTTATCTGGTTGGTCTCAAATAGAAAATATTCTATCTAGATTTCGGAATCGTGAAGAACTCGACCCAAATTTTAATAATAAGGAACATTTAGTTAACAGAGCGATCTTTTATTTAAAACAAATATGGGAAATCAATGATGATTATACAGATAGTGGAAAGCTTGGTATAATTATAAATCAACTAGAATTGCTAATAAGAACACAGCCAAGATATACGTCGGAAACAATGATTATGGCGTTTTTGATATTTGCTCATTCTGCTGCAACATATGAAATTTTGCGAAAATTTTTCTCATTGCCGGATAAAAGACATTTACAAAATATTTCATCACGTTTGCATATATCACCCGACTGTAAAAATTACAATGACGAAAATTATTTAAGTCATGTTTCTAAACCAATACCGGATCGCGAAAGATATGTAGCCCTTCTAATTGATGAAATTTACATCGAACAGGGTCTACAATATAAAGCCAATAATATTGTAGGTACCGCTTGCAATGATTCAAAGGAATGTGCAAAAACTATATTGGCTTTTATGATAAAATCCGTTTTCGGAAAATTTAAGGAAGTTGTTCGACTAATTCCCGTAATAAGACCGACGGGTGAGGACATCTATAATATGACTAAGGAAGTCATAAAATTTGTACAAAAGCTCAATTTTAAAGTTATTGTAATTATTACAGACAATAACAGTATTAACAAAAACATGTTTAGCCTTTTTAATGTGTCGCAAAACTTTATTACAAACCCGGATTTTCCTAACTTAAAGATATTTTTTCAATATGATACTGTTCATTTATTTAAAAACATTCGCAACAATTGGATAAATTTAAAAAATTTAGATAAAACATTTGTCTACCCTGATTTTAATGATTTTCAAATTAAATATGCGCGTTTTTCTCATTTTGAGACTTTATACAAGTCAACTGAGAATGTGCTACTATCTAAACCGTTTAAATTAAGTTTTAAAACTTTATATCCAAACAATTTAGAAAGACAAAATGTATCGTTAGTAGATAACCTATTCCACGAAACAACAATTGCTGCTCTTCAGCAACATGAACATATGTGCGAGACTGCCGGTTTCTGTACCATAATAAGGAAATGGTGGGATATAGTTAACACTAAGGGATTATTTAAAGGAATTCGAAAACGAAATGAATCAGCTAAACCTATTGTATCTACTTCTGATGAAAACGTAAAATTTTTAGAAAAGTTTAAACTGTGGTTAGAGGCATGGGGCTCGAGCGAGAATAATAACGGCACATTGACAAAATCTACCTTCGATGCTCTATTGTTTACAACAACAAGCATTTTAAATTTGATTAAATTGGCCTTAGATGAGTGTGAAATAAATTATGTACTATTAGGAAAATTTCAAACGGACGACTTAGAAGGGAGATTCCGTTTATACAGATCACTGGCGGGTTGTAACTATAAAGTGTCATACACTGAAGTTGTGGAATGCGAAAAAAAAATAAGAGTCCACAATATATTCGCTCACAACACGAAAGACTATAAGAAACTAGTGCAATTACCTAATGAAAATTCATTGTATGACCCAATAAATTTAAACAATTTAAGAGCAATATTAGAAAGTAATTTTTATTTACAAAATGTGACAATTGATGAATCAGCCAACTTATATGCATGTGGATATGCGGCGCATAAAGCAACGCAAAGAATAAAGTGTAAATCATGTCACAAATTATTTCTAAAAGAAAAGGGTAGCAACACTGATTGCAAATATTTTAATAATTTACAAAGAGGTGGATTATCGGTAGCAGCGGACGAAGTGAACTACATAATTTTCCATATGTGTTCTATTTTTCAGGAAATCATGAGGAAAAAAGAATTTCAAAATGTGTTCTTGAAATCTAAAAACCAAAAAGGCATACTGATAAATATGACATTAGCCAGTTTACAAAAAGATAATGCTACAGTCATAGATTTTTATTATAAATGCCATTGTGGACGGTCTAGTTCCGAAATTTACTTTGATATTGCAAAATGTTTCGCAAATATAGTATTAAATAATTATACAAAACATGTCAATGATAAGCAAAAAGCCTCAAAAATACTAATTAATAACAAAAAATTGTCGACACTTATATAATCTTTTACTTTAATTCTATTTGTTTTTTTTAATTTTATGTATCACCTTACGAAAATGAAATTTACCGAGATGATCGACCAAAATTTATCGAGATGATCGACCAAAATTTAACGAGATGATCGACTAAAATTTAACGAGATGATCTACAAAAATTAAATTTACCGAGATGATCGGCGTTGTGGCCCACCGCAACACCACCAACCAGAAGACTGAAATTTAGATTGTTTTTATTTTTATTTATTTACATTATATAGTTTAATTATTATTATTTATATATTATTTATTGAATTTTTAGAAGACTGAAATTTAGATTGTTTTTATTTTTATACAAATATTTATTTATTTACGTTATATAGTTTAATTATTATTATTTATATATTATTTATTGAACTTTAATTCTTATATTTTATTTATTTGTGCAATTATTGAAATCTTAATTGAAAAATACCTATTGTTTTAGTAATATAACTGTGGGTCATCATTCAATCTGGGCATTTTTGACTTTTTAACTATTTTTTTTTTAATAAACAATTCGCTTTTCTTTAATTTCCTGTTTTCCAGATTGAATGATTTAACCTTGTCTATAACCGTTTGATTATAGGCTAAAAATTAATAATAATTATTGAATGGTGACTCCCCGCGCGCGGTGAGGGAGGGGATATGGTTTCGTGGGTCCTATTATTATTATTATTAATATTTTGAAATACCTATGTATATATGACTTTTTCCATAAAAAATATATAAACTTATAATGAAACAAAATTTATTTGTGTCTTGCATAAATTGTGTCATAAAGCTTTTCCTAAAAAATTAATAAAGATCAATTTAAAACTAAATACATATATGGTTTTATTTCAATTCAAAATTTAAAGTCGTCCAGTTAAATTTCAAATGAACACTTTCGTTGCTTTTGCTAACTACTTAATTTATTTTTAAAATGCACTCAAATACGGAACCTATCTAATTTAATAATAAGTATACGAGTGAGTATGTGCATATTTGCAATATTAATTAATTACAAATTTAAGTAAACATATTTGTAAAGGTTTGCCGAATGGAAATAAACAGTCGTACGTAGGATAAATATTACAAGATTATCCTAAATGCTAAATCATTAACGCCATTTTTATTCAACGTAAAAATTCCGAAAACTATACAAAATATTCATGACTACTATTCGTTTTGTATGTGTGAGTGAGAAAATACACTTCATGGCTTTTTACTATAGATGGTTTTGGTTGACCATACATATTAAAAAGAGATTAAAACAAGTTTAGTTCTCCGCATTTGTTACATCGAGTATATGCGTACAGTATAAAGTGAATTCGTGTCTATGTATAAGTCATGTACTGTAAATTTTATTTAACTTCTTTTCTGTATTTGTCACCTGCTGGAATACAACGATGAAAGCATAGAACGGGGAACGGAAACAAAAGATAAAATTAAAGTCAGTCTAGTTTTGAATTTTAGCGGCATCAGTCTAGTTTGGTATTTTAAAAAGGGTCAAGTCTGGAGTTTCAAAGTTTATAGTTCAGATATACAAATTTTGGGATCTGACTCATGAATAAAAATAAAAACATTAAGTATATACGTATTATAAACAGTTTTTGCAATAATCAAGTGATGCTTAAATAAATTAATTTGAATAATTAAACAGAAATAAAAAAAAAGTAATGAAATGTTAAGTTTTGATATAAGCCCAATGAATGGATTGTCTATTCAATGGCATGGGGTAAGACAGTTATAAAGTTTTCTACAATGGAATTTTTGTTTTTTGAATAAATGTGAATTTATAATAATAAATAATAAAAAGTACCGTGTTTTTTATATTTGGTAATTAATAATTCGTTTTGCCAGTGAATGCATATATTCTTCCGTCGTTTCCGACATTTATATGTGGTACTTTATAGTGTGTTCCCTAAGTGAAAAAAAAAATAAATAAAAAAAGAAGTTGTGGTTTCCTTTCGTGCTTATGTGTTAAGCTTTAAGTGAAGTGTTAGAAAAATTGTAGAACCGTTCGTAATAATAACAAAAAAAAATACTTGCTGCAAATTGTTGTGTATTGAGGCAGTATTCCCGCCCGTGGGGACAGTGCAACCATTTTGTGAGGGGGAATCCTGCGACGCCGCTGATTTGGTGTGTGGCCGGACGGGCCGTTAAGGTAAACTTGTTTCAAATATATCAATTTTTGTTCAAATTTACGAGAAATTTTGTTTATCTTCAAACTTGATTAATCGATTTTTTTTTTTGGTCTCCAATTTTCTATTCAAACTTTAATCAAATTTTTATTTCATTTTAAATATTGGATTTTTTGGTTATTCTTATGCTAGTTGAAATCTTTAAACATTATTTCCTTAGGTTTTAGTCAATTTTAAAGAAAAAAAATCTGTTCAATCTAATTCAAATTTCTTTCAAGTTTTGTCGTTGAAAAATAATAAATTATTATCTGTCGGCAGGCAGTCTCATAGGATGAAAAAGACTGACCAACGGTTTGTGATCAGTTAGCAGTCCGAAAGGACGTCCGTATAGATATTGATGAAATTTCGTGCATCCAAAAATAATTGATAATGCTTTCTTCTCGATCTGTGAATATTTGCGCTGGTGTTCCTGACCATTATCGTTTAGGTGAGATATTACAGCCCCTGTTCCGTAGTCTATCGCGTCTGTAGCTAGTACGAGCGGTCAATCGTTGCTGTAGTGAACAAGTTTTGTGGCCTCTACTATTCCTTTCTTGATAGCTTGGAACGACCGTTCTCTTGATTCAATTAAAATCGACATCTTTCCGACGTAACTCGTTTAGTGGAGAAGTACTCGAAAAATTTCGCAGAAACTTGTGGTAAAAGTTTACTTTTCCCAGGAAAGATTCGACTTCTTTCAAATTTTTTAGGCCGGGGCTAATTATCAATAGCAGCTACTCCCTCATGTGATGGTTGTATTCCCTCTTGTGAAATCATATGGCCAAAATAGTTGATCTTAGTCATCAGAAATTGGCATTTCCTAAGGTTGCATTTTAAACCAGCTTCATCCAACCGTTTAAATAGTAGCTCTAAAGTCTTCAGATGCTCCTCTATTGACTATCCTCTAGATAGCTAGCTGTATTTGGAAAAACCACCAAAAATTGATCCATGGAATTTTTAAATAATATAGCGGGTGCGCTAGCTATACCAAAAGGCATCCGTTGAAACTGATAAAGTCCCACTGGTGTCTTTATTACTAACCCTTTGATGCGTCATCGATTGGGATTTGCAGATATGCTTCTGCCAAATCAAATTTTCAAAACAATTTGCCGTTTCGGAGACGATGAAATAACTCTTCAGCCCTAGGAATTGGATATTATTGTATCTTCAATTGCGGATTTACTGTAACTTTAAGTCCCCGCAAAGTCGAACAGACGCATCCGGTTTCGTCACGGCCACTATTGGAGCAGCTCATTGGCTATATTGGACCGCTTTCAAAACACCTATTTTCAGCGCTCGATTTCCTTCTTTCGTGCCACCATTTGAGACAATAGGACGAGCCGACTCTTAAAAAATTTAGGAGTTGCATTCTCTTTCAACACTAACTGGGCTTCGAAATTACTACAATACCCCAGTGTATTTTCGAATATTTGCTTAAAGGAACGACACATACCTGACACTAATTCATTTAAATGCTTTTGGTGGGCTACATCTGGAATGGTTTTTTCCAACTTCAATTGTTTGACATCCAACTTTTCTGAGTGTGTAGTAGTTGGACTCGTAAATCGAACGCATCGACCCAGTCCATTCCGAATATATTTGTTCCTTCCTGACTATTCGTGATCAGTAAAGGCAATTCTCGAATTTGGTTTGAAAATCCATCCGGATACCCAAAATTAGCTTGGGCTCTTGCGACCGCTGGCAATGACTACTCATCTTTTGATAACTTGCTTCAGTTTATTGAAAATCGATGTGATGTCTTAGAACCATGTGAACCACTCAAATCAAATCAAAATAAGTTACCGAAGATTAGGTCACACAATATCGTTTCAAGTGATCAGAAATATTGCAACAGTTCAATAAAGCAATGTTACAGATTACTCGAATGTGACGGATTTCTAAGGCTTGAGCTAAGGAGTTGTGACGATTGTTATACACCACAAACAAAATAAAAATATAAAGGGCTGAAACCTCATCAGGTGATCAGAACTTCGGTTTTGATTAGTTCAACTGTCAAATCAATCCCGAAATGAACCTCTTAAGTCAAACTTCAGCTTAACCTCCAACTCAATTTACAACGCAATCTCTATCTCAATCACAACACAATCCTAAACACAATCACAAAATTAACCCTTAATCAACTTGGAAATCAACCGTTTGCCTAACTCCAAATGAACCCTTCAATAATTCCCCAACCGAACAACTCAAACCCAAATGCGAGCTAACTTAATCCTTATTCTACGTCAACTCAACTTAGCTCGACCCAAATTTCAAGCCTCAGCTCAACTCTACACTTATTTTCCAACTCAATTCAATCTAACCTCCCACTAAACCCTAACCGAAATTCTCTTTCAAATCCAGTCCCACTACCATTGCAAATGCAAAATTCCATTAAACTCCATTAAAAAACGGACTCCATTAAAAAACGGCACCAGACCTCTATTCTCATGTCTGTTAACGAAGCCCTTGTTGGGGTTTCGTTAGAATTGAAACAAACAACAAGCCCAAATATGCCAAAGTCCAGTGGATTAGCTGAAAAACCTGCACATATGTAAGCAAATATTACGTAAATCGGCTGAAAGTGGTATAGAAACGGAAACCATTTTAATGGAATATCGAAATACGCCAGTTGCCAGTACAGGCTATTCTAGAACTAAACTTCCGATTAGTCGAAATTTTTTAGAACAAAAAATAAAAGAAAATGAAAAAATTAAAACGCAAGGTAACATAGGCAACAGACAAAAAACCAAAGATATAAGAAAGTGTAGAACCAGGTTATAATTTTTGTGATATTTAAAAACCGTAAATGAAGTCTTTAATGGGAAACGGACTAGTTCCATAAGCATATAAAAGGACATATCGAATAACAATCCTATTCTGGTAATAATGAGTCCTAAAAACCGTTTGAACCGTATGAACCGTAATTATACTCGAAATATTTCAAATTATAGTACAAGACATGGACGATAGGTGAAAGTTCAAATACACAAAGATTTTATTAGATACTAAAATTGATTGAAAATGTAGAATTATGAAGTTTGGTTTGTATAATTAAAATTAATCTTTAAGACAGCCAACACTTACCTAATGTTTATATGATATAACATTGGCTAAGTTAAAATCATTTATGGTATAACGATTCGAAATGAAAAGCTATAATTCTATCTAAGCTTTCTGTATTTAATAAAAAATTTCTCAACACCAAATCTTGTAAGATTCCAGAAATTCTGAAACTAAATGTCCAAAAAAAAAAAAAAAAAACTCTGAAAAATTTCCTGAAACTCTACAGGCCTAGATGGTTCTGGCAGCAAACAATAACGGAAAAATCTAAAAATGTAAAGTGTTGTGTTGTGAATTAAACCAATTTTTTTTGTTTTGAAGTCTAAAGTGTGTCATAATATTGTCGTCAAGAGTAAGATGAATTTTGCAATTAGCTATTAATCAACGCTATTCGTGAATAGTGTAATGTGTTATTATTTATATCGATAATAACGAAATAGTGCTGAAAAATGACTGGATGGAATTAGCGGTAATCTGGGTACCAGCTTAAAGGAGAAAGGAGTGTCATCATCACTATCTGATGATCATATGTAGTTCAATTTATTTATTTAGTGGTTAGTTCCTGGTGGATGTCTAGCTTTTAAAATTCATGGAGTCTGATCAATTTAGGCTTAGGATTTTTAGGTTCTAAAAAATCAAAATTATGTTTTCTAAACATGTAGAATTTTGCCCTCACTAAACATAAAATTTTGCTCAAATCGATTTTTTAATTCTAATTTAATCTTTAATTTTTCTCTTGCCAGTCCAATTCGAAATATACAAACTCAACTTTAAACTAAAATCAATATTATAGTTATGTTTTTGCTCTAGCCCAAATTACTATTCAAATTCAATTTCTATTCAACATTTTTTTAAATTACGGCTTAAAATTCAAATATTTCGATACTTATACAGATTTCTGTTCAAAATTCTGATACAAATTTAGCAAACCTTTTGATTCAAACTAGAGTTTTAAATTCGACTTTAACTTAGCATTTCTAATAGCACTCAAATAAATTCTCAATACATTTCTTTAATGAACTTGCAACTATAGCTGAAGTTCCATTCCAAATTTCTAATCAAGCACATTTAGACAAATCTAGGTTGGAATGTTTACCAAGTTTAGTCCAAACTTTGTTCAAATATCGTTTTACCCCGTTCTAAATAAAAATATTGTTCGAATAATTAACTAAATTTCTAAAATTCACTCAAAATGTTATTAAGATTTTATTCAGTTACGTTTTAAAATTGATATGCTTGTATTATAAAACAAAATTCTTTCAGATTTTTGCTGGATTCCTGATTTTCTAGTTGAACTAAAAGATTTGTTGAAAACGTGTTTAGAATTTAAGCTCAGTCACATAAAGGGCATTAAATATTTTGCTAAAATTGTTTTTGAAAATGTGTTTCCCAAATGCAAAATAAAGAAGATAATTTCTACTTAAAATTTCACTCAAATTCGTTATATCTAGTTTAGAATTCAAGCTAATTTTCTCAATTTCCTCTCTGTCGAATGCAGTTGACCTATTTAGACTATTATCATTTTGTTCAACTTCGAGAACTGCTTGGAACTAAATTTCTGACCAAAATTCTTTTTTTTCGAATCCGTTTTGATTTTAAACTAAGTTACTAGAGTGAATACCATTCCATTCACATATTAAAACGAAAATTACAATAATCAATTTGTTAAAACTATAAATTTCACTCAAGTTTTCGTTTCAATTTAATTCAATGAGCGTGATCAAAATTAAAATTAACAAACATTCCAGTACAGTTTGGAAGTTTAACTCAATTTCGGATTAAAATGTTCCTCACAGTTGATCTAAATCCAGATGGAATTGTAATCTAATTTTATTCTGGATGCATCCAAGGTTTTATTCGAATCCAAAAAAACAATTTTCTTTTCCAGTCAAATTTTTTGATCCAATTCAAATTGGTTTCAAATTATGTATTTTTCCTTGCTCCACCTAATCTGCTCTCATTTTATTGTTTTCTAATTGAAAATCCACTCAGCAAATCTATTGTAAACTTACAATATATTTCTCTCAAAATTCAAGTTTTAACTCAATTCCTCAATTTTACCAAATATTTTATTTGGTTTGGAATGCCAAAACCATTATTTTAAATTTAAATTCCTAATTCAAATTTCTCTCAAAATTTCCGATACAAATTTCTAAACACAACACAAACTAAATTCTTAGGAAATTTGGTTGGTTGTTTGAGACCAAATCTCGTATTGCAACTCAATTCTAACCTAATTGCAATTAAAATTATGTTTGAATCAATAGTTTAGAACGCCAAATTTATACTCAAATTTTTGCTCAAAACCAAGTAAAAATTTCCTTATCAATTTTTAACCCAAGTAACACTTTAACTCAAAATATTGAAAGGGGTCGTGAAAATTTATGGATTTAAAACCGGAGGTTTTTTTTTTGGATCCACTCAATATTTAGTCATGCTTTGGTTGGAACTTTTATTCAAAGATTGGAATTCAAACTCTATTTATAGCAAAATTCTGCTGAAAACTACTATTAGCTTTTGATTCATATTAAACTCAAGATGTTGTTCAAATCTAGTTTGTAATTCTAATTCAATTTTTAAATTTATTGAGTACTCAAGAATTTATTCAATTACATTTGGGAATTCAAATTCTCATTCAGATTTTTGCTCCATATTCTGGTGTTATATACAATATGTTGAAATTCACAAATGTATGCTGATAAACAATATGTTAACTTTTCTCACGTAAATGGCACTCAATATTTTAATACAATTCATGTTAGAATTCTGAGTTAATTTAAGAAGGTGAGTTAATTATTCTACTTAATTACGTCCAATTTAGAATTGAAGCTAATTTTGTTACGATTTCCCTCTAATTTTGGTTAAATCCATCGTTTTAATTGTAATTCATTCAACATTTCTCTTAAACATATAATAACTTGGAACTTTTCAGATTAAAATTGGTTTTCGTTCGAGCCTATTTTGAATATGAATCGCATTAAAACCGTTGCTCAAGTGATTAATTAAATAGATTATTTAATTTTTTTAATAATGGCACATACAAACACAAAATCTGCTTTCCTAGAAGGACGACGGATCGTCAAATAATGTGCAGTAAACTATTGAGATATGTATTTTAATTGGACGTTTAATTGCGATATGTATTTTAATTAGCGGATTTTTCAACAAAAAATATTTGTTGGCCTAAATTTAAAATTTGGCTTATAAAATATTTTGCTGGATCAAATTTTAAGCTATGATAGTCGAAATACGTTATTCTTGAAGAAAAATTAAAAATATTTGGAGTAAACCATAAAATATGTGGTAAAACCACTAAATACTATTTAGTACTCAGTGGTAAAACGTAAACTAAGTGGAAATATGTAAAAATATGTGATTATGCCAAAATATTTAAAAATATGTGGTAACATACAGGGCTTATTCGCTTTTATTTGTTCTAAAACGAATAACTATCCGACAAATTTTTGGTTTGGATTTCCTAAAAAAAATATTTTTTTACCTAAGAATCCTAAGCCTTACTGATCACTTATATTTAGAGCTTGATTTCATCCATTCAATAATTAAAGGAGGTAGAAAACATAAAATGTTATACACAAACCGTAAGTCAGCTTTATTAATACCTAGGGCAAGAAAAAGAAAAACCCCGACCATACATTGTGGAAACCCTGCGAAATGACAATTTTTTCGACTTGACGGTTCTAGCCACTAAAACATACTGCAAATAATATTGGCATAGACCAAATCAATTGGTTAATCAAATAGCTTCGTTCTGCTAAAGAAAGGTCGGAGTGAAGTTATACGTGACTTACTACTGTGACTTATAAGTGTTCCAATTTTCACTCAACAAATTACAACTGGCCGACTACAATATCAATTTTTTTCAATTTCGACTTAATAAAGAAAAATTGAGTGAAATTTAATATTAAATATTGTATCTTAGTAAGGGGTCGCATCGACATACGTATTTAGGTTAGTAAAAACTGTTCCACTAATACACCCCAAAACCATCTAAGTTTTGAAATATGGCACTTTGACTCATACCGGTCGTATCGATATGGCGGAAGCGGTTTTACATACGTATTTAGATATTAAAAAGCACCCCACTAATGAGCACATTCGGAAATCTCTGAAATATCAAAAATGTCGAATATGGTTTTAATATATTTGCTGAAGGCTGTATATCTAATTTGCGATCGAATGGATAGATTATATTTAAACCAGAATTTCTGAGGTTTTGTTAATATTTCCAGATTTCTGTAAAATTCCTGAAAGTCGATTTGTTAAATTTTTAACCAGGAACGTGATGAAAGGTTAATCTTGATAGTGTAATATAACGTGAAGTGTCGAACCAATTATAATTTAGTTCTTGTTAAAATCCAAGAATTTAATATTTTTCAAGGCATTTGGCCAAAAATCTGTCTTTTTTTTTATTAACATATTGTTCGGTAAATTAGCATTCTGTAAAGAAAACTTTAACTTTAAATGCCGAGCGAATTTGACCTAAGTAGAATCATCATTTTTGACATGTTTGGAAGGAAGAATGATGATGTGGTGAAAGAATTATGAAACTATTGAATTTTCTTACTATACCATGTAAAAGAATCATTTTTTCTTAGAGTTCTCGTACAACCCTTTTTCAGAATTATTTTATGAAGGCTTAAAAAATTTTCGTCGTCAAACATAGAGCATTGATAGAGCTGTTTACAACATGCGTTCTTGAATTCGATTCTAGCCACAGACCAACATTTAATCACACCCATGCATCGACAAGCATAAAAAAAAAACGATTTTGAGTACACAATCGTTCGTTGGCCTGACCAACTGCTACATTCAACAAAACGTTATAAATACTGTTCGAAAGGTACCAGTTGAGACGCGATAAGCTCGATTCCGGCCTCTAAACCATAGATTGTTTTACTTATTTTAAAAGTATTTAGAATTTTAATCTTGACTTCAGACAATTTAGAGGCTTACCAACAAAAAGCAAATAACAAATTCAAACTTTCTAGCTTACAGTTTCCAATTTTAAAAACATTTTTACTCGGCTCTTAAGGTGCGTACATCTGGTGAAAAAATGTACACCACGAAGTTAGCAAAATAGTAAAATTTTTAGTTAAAATTGGTTACCCTGGTGAACTTTTAGTTCTAGTTGGAAGTAATTCAACTCATACAGCTAACTTCGTGGTGTACATTTTTTCACCAGAAAAGTATAGCATGTACGCAGCTTTAATGAAATTTAATTTGTAAAATTCTAAATTTTTCCAAGTCAAGTTCAGTTGGCAAAATTCTACGGTCAATGCAATCGAGGGATCAACAATCGGCCTACAGAACACTCATTTAATTTTTCATAGAGAATTGACCCCTTTCATTACCTACAAGTTGATAACGGAAGCAGCTAGGAATGGCAATGGCACAATTAGCTATTTTGGTTTATATTTTGTGCTTGTGTTATCCATTATATTTTGTGTCCCCAATATACAAATAACAATTAGAATACTTTTATTATTTATATATGGGGTTTAGAAAATGTAATAGTTTTATTGACGAGTGGACCATGTGCTCTATCGGACAAATAAAACTTCGTACCCAGATCTAAAATAAATAATCACAATTAGATAATTATACGAGTATAATAAATAATTATATGATATTGATTACTATATCAAAGCTATGTAGGTTTTTTTAATGGGTACGAATCTTTATTTTCCGGTGGTAGGTATCGTATATTCGCATTTCCAAATTTTCCAATCTTCAAAGTTCGTTTTTTTTCGAGTTGCTTGAAACTGATGATATTTACGTTGAAAAATTTAGTAATATTTCCTTTGTGGTATTCGAATTTCCAAATACAGCGCTTAAGCGTTTGACACGGTACATATTATCCAATCTCTCAACTGTTTTAAATGTCCTCAGTTTTATCAAAGCGATAGTTTTGTTTGGAGCAAGTTGTTTTAAAATAGTCATAAACATACTTATTTTTAAAACCTTATGTTGAGAATAGTGATTTTTGACTGAAAAAACCAAATCTCTGCATTAGACATTAACTTTCTTCCTTCAACTCAATTTATTGACGATAAACACGTCCCCCACAGTGGTAAATAAGCCAAGTACCGCTTTAAGGTAAACTCAACAAATTCTGGGGCATAAAACGGATTTTATTAAAATGAGCTTTTAAGAAGATTGCAAGAGAATTAAATCCAGTTTCAAACTGATGAGGTTATGATTATGAAAAAAATCAATCTTCTCATCAGGCCGCGGCGATTGGACTGATTATACCACAATTTACATTCTATATATACATAATGTACTGTTCGTTATATATTAGCGAATCATACTAATACAGACAAATTCTCTTACAATTTTTTTTCTTCACGATATTCACACAATTCTATTTTTCTGTAAGCTAATTTTACTTTAATTTTGAAAGTTTAATTAATTAATTCGTGTAATTTCTAATATGCAACCGGTCGTTAGACCATTTTAAATGTGTTTTACAAATTAACATGTAGAAGTGTATTTGTATTTACGAACAATCATTAGTATTTACGAACAATCATTCAGTTTTTATCCCATTGGTATTTAATTTTATTTTATGTCGATCAATTTCGAACTGATGAGCTTATGATACGTGTTTATTCTAAGGATCGGTTGCATATTAGAAATTACACAAATTAATTAAATAAAAATTTAAAATTAAAGTGATATTAAACAGGCATAATTAGGCCGGTAGGACAGTATATATATATATTTATTGTTATTTGGCATAAATTTCACTCCGATTAAAGAAAGCTCGCGAAAAATACTATACAAAGAATATTTCAAGATCATATTGAAGGCAAGAAACCTGGGAACGTTTAGTTGGGGATTAGTTTCTTTCCTGGAAAATCATTATTTTCCAGGAGAAAAACAAAAATTTGATGCCAGTCGGAACTATTCCAAGAAATTATGAATTTTTTATGAACCTTAAAATGGAAGATGGAGTCCCAAATGCATGCGACTTTAGCTTAATTTATAGTTTTCATTGTTTCTAAGACGTTAATATATTTGAAATTGGCATTTTGTTTTCTAAGTAGGTTGAACTTCATCAATTTACTCCAAAAATTGTCACTTTTCCGTAAAATCTCTGAAATGAATGCGATTTTAGACCACTAAACCACCGCGGCAAATATTTTCCAACTGTAGAAAGGTTATCCTTTAAGAAGATTAAATCGAAACAAATATTCAACAATTTCCCAGTTTTAATTTTTTAAATGACTACATCAGGATTCATTCTACACTGAACAACAGGAAATGTCAGATTAACTCTAAACGATAAATTGATTACCATACAATTATAAATATAACTTTTTAGTTAAAATTATATCAAAAATTCCATTATACTGCGCGTAAAATATTTGCGTGGTTGACCATCGATACGTCAAAAAACATTAATTTGCTCGATATGTAGATTTTTCGATATTTAGAAAATCGATTAAAAAAAAATACTTAGTTCCACTGCACGATTCCAATTCTAGTTTTCGAAAGATTATCTTTTCTTCACTTCTACAAAAAAAAAATGCGATTTAATCTAAATCGGTTAAAAAATACCAAACATCCATTGTAATTGGACATATTCCTAAACTTTATTAGAATATGCAACGTGTAGCAATAAAATTTAACTTTAATTATAGCAATAAAACCATGTTTCGTAATATTGAGCATCTTCTAAAAAGTATAGCCTAATTCATTTTAAAAAATTATTTATCATATCCTAGTTCCACTCTGGTTCATAAAATTCTCGACATGACTTAAAATGCCGACGCAGACAAATAAACCGACAGACACCACTTCAAAAATCACATATCTTCACATAGGCGACTTCAAAATGTATAAATTCATAATTCAAAGTCAAGTTTGTTGTTGTTGCCAATAAGCTTTGATTGTTGTTGTTCTCAACTGAATTTATCATCGAGTGGCGTTTAGATAAGTGATTGTTATTGAATAATAGGAACAATAGAATTATGCTTGTCAATCTGAAGATACTCAAATACTGCAATAGATCATTAGCGTTTACAATATACGATTATGAATGGCTGATGATTTGCAAAAATGATTTCCAGCTGACTAAAGGAAACATTAAGATAAATTGTATGTAGTTAAGATACCTTCACATCACTTTTATATATTTTTATAAAATAAATCATTAGCTATTATACCATTATGCATATTGCATGCACTTGTATTATACACTCGAGTTATAAGATGGATAATGTGTAATATTTATAATGATTGTAGGATAATTGAGTATGTAGAGTTTACATTAATGCACCAGACGAAAAAATTAGCATAATATTTATAAACATTAAATTGTAAATATTACAGGCAAACCTCGAATAACACAAACATAATACATAATTATTATTTTTTCCATATTAGGAAATTTGGAATGTGTGTAAGAGAGTTCCCTGTAATCTTCTTTACCTATTATAATTTATTTTATTATTAAATTTAATTTATTTCAAAATAATAAAGGAAACAAATTTTTATACGTGTCATGAAAAACATAACAATTTTCTTGTAAAGTGTATCTATAGAAACACCTGAGAATGAACATTTTTTTCTCATTATTATTACAGTTGTTTTTGTTTTGAATTTATTATTATTAATAATAATTATGGTTATACATAATTGTAATACTCGTATATACCATATTCAATTTGGTAAAAAAATTTATTTAAAACAATTTAAAAAAATAAAAATAAATCGATGATGAGGTTGTCAAAATATCAATTTATCAATATTATTTTGTTCGTTTTTTTTTAATTTTTGTGTTCCGCGCGCCGACGGTGAGATTTTTGTTACTTCTGGCGTTATTTTTACACAAGTATCTGATTTCGTATGTGCATACACTTATATATAGCTGGGCTGGTAAGATGATAATGTTGTGTTAATCGAATATGTAAATAAAATTTATATAATGATCATTAATCAAATTGCGAAATAACACTTGTTTTTTTGTTTTGGGTGGTGTTCGTTGGTGGTATGGAAATTAGTGGCGTGTAATTTTAGCGCACAAACGTTTTTACGTACACAAATTCTCAAGACCGCCTATATAATAATTAAAAATGAAAAGTGAGTAGCACATTTGGATAATTAAATTTGAAAACATTTTTGTTCGTCATTAGACTGATGGATTGGGTTCAACGAAGATTATATCTAAATCATTAAGAAAAGTCAAGTCAAAATATCTGGATTAGTTGGTGCTTCTTTTAAAATAGTTGTTCTTAAAAAAAACTAACAAGAACGAAAGAGATCAAGATCTTCTTGGTTAAAAAAAATTAAATCGGTTGCTAAATTCAAACCCTTTGTTGCGCAACTTGTAAATGTTACAAAGCACCTTACAATTTTATAAATTGTCAAATTTACAGTTTCAGATACAATAAATTTTTGAATGGATTTTAAAAATTCATAGTCTTAGATTTTGGTATTTTAATTGTAGAATTTGTGAATTTTACAATTTCGGTTTTTAGAATTTTAGAACTTTAAATATTTTCGAAATTTTGTAAAAGAAAAAAAAAAATTTCAGAACATCAATTGTTATTGTTGCTCTAGATTTAGTTGCTTTTAAATAGTAGAATCTAGGAATTTTGTATATATAGGAATTCCAATCAGAGAAAAGTTAAGTTCCAAATCATAAAATTCCGTGTTTTAAAATTAAATTCTAATATTGAAGTTCAAAAGTGGTGGAATTTATTCTACAATTGGAATTCATACTTACAAAGTTAGATATAAATAAGCACAACTAACACATTTCATAGTACAAATTTATTTAAAATACTCAAGTTTTGATAATTTTGGCGATGTTTAATTATTATTTTATGCTTACTATAAAATGCTACGTTTTTTATATTCCTAGGTGGAAATTCACCCGATTTATTTTTCTCAACCGTAGTTTTGGAAATTACAAGTTCCTTTGATACATTTTCAATTAGTTTATAAACTCTGCAATTTTTCCTCGCAACGATAAGTTTAAGCAACGATAAGTGCCAAGCTCTTCTTTCGTTCTAATTTGAATACTAAAGATTTGCTTTTGTACTTGTCGTCATATAATTTTCTCAAAGTGAAACAAGCATCCTTTAAAAGTTGTGTTGGGAAAAAATTGCTGTGCAGCTAGGCTTATGGCCTATTCAAAATCAGAAATTGTTATTTCCGGATCTAGATGAATATTAAATTTACAACAGAAAGCCAGCAATTTAAAATCAAACTCCTCATATAATATTTTGGATTTTCGTGTCATTAAATGTTGGAGACATAAATGTTGAAACAACGTAGAAAGTTCCGTCGACCATCCAACATTTAAATTCTCCTAATATTTTCAAACTTGACACAGTTTGAATTACAAAGTATTCTCCAGCACATAAATTCTCGGGTAGCACAAAAAGTTCTCCATCCAAATATTTTAAACTTTTCCCGGAATATTGATTACATCTGCCGAGTTTTGTTCCTTTAAAGATGTTTGTTGGTAAAGATACTTTGCAATTTTTTCCACAAACGACCACTCCCTTTCTTATAATTTGGGACGGTGCAAGCATTTTGTGCTAAGGATTTAATATTTTGATTAGTCATAGATATTTGTAGTTGATGTGCCAACGGGCCATGTAGATGGTCCATTGGTTTAACGTGTATTTTGTGAAGGCCATTTTGCAAAATCGTGCTCACCTTGCTTTCACACTTAAATTTTAATATTTTTTCGCGTCTCCAGCTAACGATATTGTCCTTATTACTTCTATGTTTAAAATATCTATAGCTATCTACGAATAATTTTTCTCCGCATGTGTGGAATTTTGGGATGTTGATCATTAGTTTGAGCAATTTTTAATTTTGGAATTGTAAAAATGTAATTTTGCAAATGGAATAATTTTTTTGGAATTCCGAACCCAACCCAAAAAATTTTAGAATTATAAAATTTTTACAAGTTTTTTAAACGACAAAAAATTGTAAAAAATCAACTGTTATTGTTGCTTCTAGATTTAATTGCCTTTATATTGAAGAATTTACGAATTTTGGAATTTAGAATTTTAAATTTTTTACAAATTTTACAAACAAAATATTTCTCAAACATCAAATTGTTATTGTTGCTCTAAATTTAATTGCTCTTAGGTTGAAGAATTTATGAACTTTAGAATTTAGAATTTGAGAATAAAATTTTTTTTAGAAATTTAGTAAACGAGGAAAAAATTGTTAAACATAAATAGTTTTTGGTGCTTCTACATTTAGTTGTTATTTCAATAGTAGAATTATTGAATTTTGTAATAAAGAGTTTTAGAATTTTAAAAATTTTACGAATTTTGTAAAGAAAAATAAATTGTAAGACATCAATTCTTATTGTTGCTTCTTGGTTGGGTTGCTTTTAAATTGTAGAATTTGTGAATTTTGGAATTTAGAATTTTAGAATTTTAAAAATTTTAAAAACAAAACAATTTGTAAAACAAATTCTTTTGGTGTCAAAATTAATGCATCTAGATTAAGTTGCTTTAAAATTATAGAATTTATGAATTTTGGAATAAAAATTTAATTTTTTTTAAAAATTCTACAAATTTTGTTAACGAAAAAAATTGTAAAACTGTTATTGGTTCTAGATTTAGTTGTTTTTAATTGTAGAATTTATGAATTTTGGAATTTAGAATTTTAGAGTTTTCAAATTTTTAGAAATTTTGTATACAAGAAAAATTTGTAAAACATTAATTGTTTTTTGTGCTTTTACATTAAGTTGCTTTTAAATTGTAGAATTTATGAATTTTGTAACAAAAAATTTTAGAATTTTAAAATTTTTTAATTTTGAATTTTGGAACTTAGAATTTTAGAAGTTTTAAAATAATTATTATATTAATTGTTGTTGTTGCTTCTAGATGTAGTTGCTTTTAAATTGTAGAATTTACGAATTTTGGAATTTAGAATTTTAAAATTTTTACAAATTTTATAAACAAAATTTTTTTTTCAAATTTTAATTGCTATTGTTGCTCTAGTATTTATTGCTTTTAAATTGTAGAATTTATAATTCTACATTATAATTTACAATTTTTGGATTTTAAAAATTTTAGAAATTTTGTAAATAATAAAAAATGTTAAAACATAAATTGTTTTTGGTGCTTTTACATTTTGTTGCTTTATATTGTAGAATTTTTGGATTTTGTAACAAAAAATTTGAGAATTTAAAATTATTTAGATTAACAAAAAAAATTGTATAACATCAATTGTTATTATTGCTTCTAGGTTTGGTTGCTTTTAAATTGTAGAATTTGTAAATTTTGGAGTTAATAATTTAAGAATTTTAAAAACAAAAAATGTGTAAACCATTAATTTTTATTGTTGCTTTAGATCTAGTTGCTTTTAAATAGTAGAATTTGTAAATTTTGAAATTAAGAACTTAAAAATTTAAAAAATTTTACAAATTTGATAAACAAAAAAATTTGTAAAACATCAATTGTTCTTGTTGCTTCTGGATTTAGTTGCTTTTAAATTGTAGAATTTACGAATTTTGGAATTCAAATTTTAGAATTTTTTAAAATTTTACACTTTTGTAATCGAGAAAAAATTCTAAAACATCAATTGTTATTGTTGCTTCTAAGTTTGGTTGTTTTTAAATTGAAGAATTTGTAAATTTTGGAATTCAAGAATTTTCGAAGAATTTTAGAATTTTAAAAATTTTACAAATTGTATATACAAAATAATTTGTAATTTAGTTGCTTTTTAATTGTAAAAATTATGAATTTTGGAATTTAGAATTTTAAATTTTTTACAAATTTTAGAAAAAATTGTCAAACAACATACGTAAGCATTGCTTTAAATTTTGTTGCTTTTTAATTGTAGAATTTACGAATTTTGGAATTTAGAATTTTAAAAAATTTAAATATTTTAAAATTTTTACAAATTTTGTTAACAAAGAAAAAAAATTGTAACACATCAATTGTAATTATTGCTTCTAGGTTTGGTTGCTTTTAAATTGTAGAATTTGAAAATTTTGAAATTTAGAATTTTAAAAATTTTACAAATTTAAATGAAAAACGTAACTGAAAAAAATTGTGTAAAATCAAATTATGTCTCTAGATCTAGTTGCTTTTAAATAGTAGAATTTGTAAATTTTGGAATTAAGAACTTAAGAATTTTAAATCTTTTACAAATTTTATAAGCAAAAAAATTTGTAAACCGTCAGTTGTTATTGTTGCTTTTAAATTTATTTGCTTTTAAATTGTAGAATTTATGAATTTTGGAAATTTACAAATTTTGTAAACGACAAAAAATTGTAAAACGTCAATGTTTCTTTAAATTTAGTTGCTTTTAGATTGAAGAATTTATGAACTTTGAAATTTAGAATTTGACAATTAAAATTTTTTTATAAATTTTACAACGAGAAAAAATTGTAAACCTGAAAAATTGTAAAATTGTAATGGTTTTTGGTGTTTCTACATTTAGTTGTTTTCAATTGTAGAATTATTGAATTTTGTAATGAAATTTTTTTGAATTTTTACAAATTTTGTAAATAAAATTTTTTTGTAAAACATCAGTTCTTATTGTTGCTTAGGTTTGGTTGCTTTAAATTGTAGAATTTGTAAATTTTGGAATTATGAATTTTAAAAATTTTAGAAATTTTATGAACAAAAATTTTGGAAATTAGAATATTAAAATTTTACAAATTTTGTAAATGGAAAAAATTGTTAAACGTCAATTAATGCTTCTAGATCTAGTTGCTTTTAAATTGTAGTATTAACGAATTTTGGAACTTAGAATTTTAGAATTTAAAAATTTGTAGAAATTTTGTAAACGAGGAAAAATCGTAAACCATTAATTGTTGTTGTTGCTTCTAGACTTCGTTGCTTTTAAATTGTAGAAATTACGAATTTTGGAATTGAGAATTTTAAAATTTTTGCGAATTTTATAAACAAAAAAATTTGTCAAACATTAATTGTTATTTGAAATGTTAGGTTTTGTCGGTACTTGTCCAAATAATTATTTTTTACGAAGGGAGAAATTATCGAGAAATTTTGCCAGTTTCAGTTTCGATCTGAGTGAGAATAACGAAAAATTTAATTTTTTTACCAGTCAATCTCATCAGGCTATAGCGACTGAAAATGCTAATTACACTTTAGATTACTTTCTATATATAGAAAACAAACGTGTAGTGAAGTATTAGCGAATTATACGCAAACATACATATTAAACTCTTAATAAATTTCAATTTAATTTTATTTAACGTATAAATACGATTTCTGTTTTGAAATGTTAGGTTTTATCGGTACTTGACCAAATAATTATTTTTTACGAAGGGAGAAATTATCGAGAAATTTTACCAGTTACATATTAAACTCTTAATAAATTGAATTTTATTAAGAGTTTAATATGTGTGTTTGCGTATAATTCGCTAATACTTAACTACACGTTTGTTTTTTATATATAGAAAGTAATCTAAAGTGTAATTAGCATTTTCAGTCGCTATAGCCTGATGAGATTGACTAAAAATTAAATTTTTCGTTATTCTCACTCAGATCGAAACTGAAACTGGCAAAATTTCTCGATAATTTCTCCCTTCGTAAAAAATTAATTGTTATTGTTGCTTCTAGACTTAGTTGCTTTTAAATTGTAGAATTTACGAATTTTGGAATTTTAGAATTTAAAAATCTTTAGGAATTTTGTGAACGAAAAAAATTTTGAGGCATCAATGTTTATTATTGCTTTTATTTTGAGTTTTGCAAGCAATTTAATGGTTTAAAAGCCTTCGATCATGATCTAAATATATATTTCTAATTTAATATTTACCAACGGTAGTTTCGGTGTTAGTGACTAATTTATTATCGCCTTCCTCCATTCTTTTTGATGTCTATTTGATCGGTTATAGCTTCACTTATCATATAAGCAGACGTTTGAGCTATTTAATCTAATATTATCTATATTTGCTATAGTGTTATTACTTAAGTTTGCAGATGACGAAGAAATTTTCAATTTTTTTTATTGGTTTTCAAAAGATTCAAGTTTATAGCCCACCGAAATACGGAATCTACCGTTTTGTGTTTTTTGGAAAACTTTCAGCAAATAATGAGGCTTTGCATATACCCGAAGGCATGATTCAATATCTCTGTAAATGCGGTAATTGTAAAGCCAGTTTTTCTTAAAAATAAAAATATCTCAGCACGAGAATATTGGCGTGTTATTTACATCTATTGATAGATATTATGATATTATCAACGTCCGCTTTCAGTAAATATTTTTAAAGAATCAGAAAAATTGACGAGACCGTCCCATTTCAAATATGTAAAATAATTTCGGCTTATTACTACTCCTAAATGAAGCTCAAAAATTTATAATGCTGTCCGTGACAACTGAAATGCGATTCGAGGGTTTTATTAAGAAAAATACGGTTATTTTAGTATTACCCCCCGCCCCTTAAATTACAATTAAAAATTGCATTGAATTAAATAATGCCGACTTGTATTTAAAAGTTTAAAGACTTGAAGATTGTAATTTTATTTAAAAATTTAAAGTTATTTAGAAATTTAAGAATTTAATCTGCTTTTTGAAAAACTTGTGAAGTTCATTAATATAATTTTAAGAATTTAAAAATAATATTAACTTGAAAAGCTTTGACTTTTAAAAATGTCTAGAATGTAACAATTTGTAAAAATTTAAGCACCCAGTTCTCAGTTTTAAAAATTTTAATTGTTTTTTAATACTCTAGGGATACGTTAAACTTCTAAATATTAGATTACAAAATATGAGGAGTATGAACAATTTAATACATTTTCATGAAGACCAGACCAGGAATCTTAAAAATAAAAAACATTTGAAGGATTTTAGATAATTAAAATAAGTTTTAAAAAATATATAGTTTAACACATTTTACGACTTTCACTAATTTTCAATTTTGAAACATAGGAACATTGAATAAGTAAAATGTTATCACTTTTAAAAAATTTACTAATATAACTCTAGAATTTTATGATCAAAAAATTCACAACTTTTACAATAAT
The DNA here is from genome assembly GCA_958295665.1 of Tipula vernalis. Classification (NCBI taxonomy): domain Eukaryota; kingdom Metazoa; phylum Arthropoda; class Insecta; order Diptera; family Tipulidae; genus Tipula; species Tipula vernalis. The sequence continues at coordinate 43,905,107 of OY282560.1, forward strand.
TGTGGAAAGGCTGTCAGTCATTGCCAGTTCAATAAGATCAACAATTCCATTTTGGAGTAATTTGATTAATTTAATAATTAATTTAATAGTTTTGAATAACTCCGTACGCCATATTATATTTAATACGATCAGACTACCATAAATGAATCATTCATTTCCAATGGTTTACAATAAAGTTCCCGAATAAACCAAAAAATAATTGACCATCAAGAATTTTTTAAAATCGGCTCGGATAATATTGTGACCAATTTTATTATATTAAATCTCACTAAGATAAGTTTCACCGTTTAAATGTTGATTTCACTAACATATGAAATTTTCCGATTTTGGAAAACTGGAACAAGATTCTAAAAGAAGACTGCCACCTTTTAATAAATTAATTTCTTTGAAATAATTATCCAATTCAAATCGATTACATAATAATTCTTTTACTTGAAATAAGAGCAGCTTAAGAATAAGCGTAGCTATAACAAGGTTTCTACCTTGAAAATACACTCAAATATAAATTTGTACCGTACATAATATTGAACTCAATTTAAAATTTGCGCATTATAAAATTCCAATTAACCAATTTAATTACTTCCAAACAAGGAGACAAATTCAAGTAATTAAAATATACGAGTACAACTAAATGCAGTCATATACAAAAAGAAAATGGCGAAACTATTTTTCCCTTAACAGACCAGACCATCGTGTATATACGTACATACATACATTTTACGAGAAACATTAGATGATTGCTTAGATTTCAATGCATAACAGGTTCTTCAGTTATGTTACTATATAGAGATGCAGGCATACTTGAGTACATAGCATAATCTAATATTCTTCTTATTAAATGCCGTAATTTTTACTTGGACTTGGCGAAGCTGCACACTTTTAATTGGAAAAAAAAAAATTAAAATGTGTATATGCATTTATAATTGCAGCACGATTGTCTTATAAGTACATATAGACTGCAAAAGAAAAAAAAATCTTCTTCAAAGATGCTACGTACACACACACACATAAAAGTAGAGCAATATAGATCTTGACAATATTTATTAACGATTTGCATTTTATTTTGTACGTCCGAATACAGGTAGCTAGGCAGATATAAATTGGCATAATAGTTTATTGAACTTAATATTTATGTATGGGCGCGCAGGCTAAATGTTAACTGCATCAACAATAGCCACATAAATTGTTAATTAAGCCATTTGCAATAGAAATAATTTTCGTTTTATAAATTCTATAATTATTGATATTGAATTACGAATTATAATCTGTTGAATATTATATAAATTTATAATTTATAATGAATTTAACAAAATAAAATTAAAATTAAAAAAAAAAAAACAGCAAATTAACCTTTGAGGTAAAATTAAATAAATTTTTTTTTTGTGCTGTTTGTATCTTCATACATATTCGTACCTGTTGTTTGTTTATGATAAAATAATAGAAACCAGAAAAATTTCTCATAAAAAAAAAAGTTGTCTTAGTATTAAAAAAAAAAAAAAAAAAAAAAAAAAAAAATCTTAAAGCCATTTTCGTTGTGTAAGGTTGAAGACATTTTCTCCATTTATAAAATTGCAGACGATAAATTGTCCATAGTGTTGATTATATTGTATTATGTGATGAGAATCTGTTGTTTATGGTTTAAATTTTTGTGGTTGTCAATCTTGTTAAATTCAATAATTTAACATTGATTCCAATAAATTTAACATGAAAACGAATGAGTGACGACAGGCTTGATCATCTTGCTTTGTTTTGGTTTCATAACTGAAGCAGCTTGTAAATTTGATTTAAGTTATGCTGGTATGCAAACTTAAAATAAAATGGCAAGTGCCTCATTTGCGTTTATAGGAAAAACTTCACTCATATGTTAAATTGGCATTATCTAGTAGAGAAATGGAAGTATTCAATAGGAAGAAGACTTAAGGAGGAATAGAGCGTTCTCTATTTCGTATCAGAATACCGATTCTTTAAATTATTAAATTTTCCGAAATAAGTCAAAACCTGAAAATTTTTGAATTTCAAAGTTATGTAAATAGTGAATCATACCTTGACTTCTAAAATTTTACGTTAGGTTATTTTTGGTGTTTTAATACAAACTGAAACAGAAGGCCATTATTTTGCTGCTTCTAAAACATGGCTACAGGAAATAGCTTCCAAAAACATAAATGAAAAATAAAATTTTCTCCAATATTGTAGTTCCTCAAAAAAAAAAAAAAAATTAAATAAATCTCCAATTTTTAATTTTTATGTCATATACTCCAAAAATTTATATTTTCGAAATGAAGTTTTAATTTTGAAATATTCTGGAAAAGGGAGATTTCCAATCTAATTAGAAAATTATATTTCCAATTTTCAGCTGGAATTAATAAAAAGATTTTTCCTGAAAATGGAAAACTATTACTTTATTGGAGAGTTACTTCCTGCAGCCCTAATACATATCTCAAAATATTTAATTTTATGAGTACGTCCAAATTCTTAAATTTTAAATCAAAAATGTCATTATTTCAACCGAATAAATCAAAAGTGAAAAATACGAGGAAGCAATTTAGGGCGAGTAAGTAAACGTCGTACTGGGCGCTTTTCAACTCAGTTGTTACGGCAAACGGTTGTGGTTCTGCTTAAAACCTGGAGAGTACAATTCAAAAAGTGTCTAATGACAAGATACATTCGAAGATATTTAATTTTCCCCTTAATTATCGTTAGATACAGAGCGACATACAGAATGAGCTCCCGTTTTCTGAAGAAAAATGAAAGTGTAGCAGCATATACATGAAGCTTTTAAAAATTGTCCCATATAGATCCAAGTACAAGGAACACGTTTGTAGTTAACTGAAGATGAAGACTTTGGTGTGATTTTGAAACATAGACACAGGTGAAAAGCAGTGCCAAATAGTGACAATCCGAACACTACGGAAGAAGAACAGCCACGTTTACATTATGGCAGGTGTTGCATGTGCTAACCATTTGATATATTATTTTAAGAAAACCATATTTATTTCCTAGAGCCTTGACAGATGAAAATCGAGAACAGTAACCGCTCCGGGTTTGCCGCGGTACAGCTTAACTTGTCTTCCTTCGCTTCGAAGCAAACGAATTATTATTGCCTCTTCTACAAGTTGCTGAGGCTTATTAAATTATCAATCATCTATGCTAATAGGGACCTTGCCATTTGGGTACCAGTTGTTACCATTTGTTCTCACAAAAACTCCCCATCACCACCATCTACGGTTATTGGCCATTTCAAGTTAGTCTTGTTATTTAAAATCAATATGACTCAAAGAAATTTTGTATCAAGGCAACTTTACGACATAAGCCGCATTTCTTGATGGTTGATTTGGTGGTCCAGATGAGATTAGGCCTCGTAAAACGACACCAAAATGCGTAAAATAAACAAACAGTTGCCTGTTCATACGCGCATTGTATTCGTCATAACCTTATTTCATTTAATTACTACTAATCACTTAATACAAAATTATTGTTCACTTACATTTTATTGGCTGAACTAATTTTAAGATCACCATTTGTGATCTAAAATGAATGTTGGATCAAATGCTGTTGTTGCTTTACATAGAAAATTTAATCTGATCCGGATTACTATGCGTAAAGAAATGCTATAATACGTAAGGATCCATTTTTGTTTCCGTACTGTTCCGTTTGCGTCTGCCTGGATGTCTATTAGTCATATATCTCGAGAACGGCTTGTCCGAATTCAATTTTTTTGAAGCAAATCTGTTTCTATGTCAAGGCGGAGGAAAACTAAAAAGTTTTCTGAAACCTGTATATCAAGAGCATCGGATACCTACCATATGAACTGACCCAAATCCACTTGTATTAGCACGTGGGTTTCGACCCCACGTTGACCAATTTTCTATTTATTCTGGTTTAATGACTAAGTTGGGCGTTTGAGGTTGAGGTTAAGTGAGACGGTAAGCCGCAGAGAGCGGACCGGGTTGAATTGAGGATTCAGTTTGAGCTAGCATGAGTTTTATTAATGTACGCAGACGTTGTTTTTCGGGGTTAATTTAGATGTTGAGTTTGGGGTTGAGTTATGCGCTGAGTTGGGGGTCGAGCGGTTGAGTTGGTTTAGGGTTCAGTTGAGTTGGGTGAGTGAAGTTGGGTTGGTGTTGAGTTAAGTGAGAGGTTCGGTTGAGTCGATTTGGATTGAGTTTATGAACGCATGTAGTTTTCGATGCGAGTTGATTTTGTGATTGAGTTGGTAGTTGAGTTACCTGAAACTCTGGTTCAGGGTTTAGTTGAGTGTTAAGATTTCGGTCGAGATAAGTTTCAGTTAGGGGCTCAGTCGGGGATTTATTTGCAGTTTGAACTGAAAGTTAGATTGAGTTGAGTTCTTTTAGATATCTAATTTTCGGACCGAGTTGGCCGTTGAGTTTGTTCTTAACTTAATAGTTGAGTTGAAAATTGACTGAAGGTTGGTTTGTTGGTTAACTTAATGATTGAGTTCGGATTGACTTAGAGGTTGAGTTGGAAATTTAATTGAAGGTTCAGTTGAAGATTGGTGTTGAGTAAAGTTTAGTTAACAATTTATTTGAAAATGAGTTGAAGGTTACATCGAGTTTTCTTGAGATTAGTTCACGTAAACACGTAATTTTTCCGATCGAATTTCTGATCAGCTGTATGTGACTGCGCGAATGGATAAATTGGGACGATTACCTTCCATTGGGTGGAATGGGTCGAAGCATTTCTACTATCTCAAGGAGCACCTGTTTTAGTCGATCATATGATATTTCGATTCAGAGTACCAACATACTTCCAACCGTTTTACTTATTCAGATTTATTGCTTAATCGGATCTTTGTGGAAATTCGATATTTTTCCAGATTACTCTAAATTGAAATTTAAATAAAGTTCTGGAGCACAACCAGGTAAAATGGAACTAGGCTATTTTATCACTGATTATGACGAAACGTAATTTATTTAAAGAAGGTAACGGGATTTTAAAATGATTTTTGGTTAAAATTCTGTAATACGGAAAAACGAAATTTGGGAAAAAAAAATTTGCGACCATCCATCTCCTCAAACTGTAAAACAGTCCCAAAACTAGCTTTTACAAAACCCCTGGCTGATATCTAAGACTATTTGGCGGCTGTCACACTGTTCAACATTTTGTTTTTTTTAATTAATTTGCAAGTAATTGGTATAATTAACAAAATTGTGAAACATCCTTAACGAATTCTGTCCATTACGTTATTTAAATAGTTTTAATTGTTAGATAACTTCACTTAAATTGACTAAATTCAACTTAATTTGCATTAATTTGACTTAGCAAGACTTTACTTCGCTAAATTTAACTTAATTTGACATAATTTGAATTAAGTTGACTTAACTTGACTCGACTGAATTTGATAGGATTTTAACATAAAAACTTGGCTAAACTTATCTTAATTTCGCATAACTAGAGTTAACTTCGCTCTGACGTAGTTTGGCTTAACTTCACTTAACTTAACCTAGTTTTTCGCATTTCTTCTACTCCGATTCGTTCGGGCATTTTTGCTATCTTGATATCTCGTATTTGATGTCCGATCATTCCCGAGCCCGGTCCGTTTTTTTGCTATCTACAATATTAGAGGAATTATTCAGCTCAACGAATATTGGAAAAACATTAGATCTGCCGTAATTAAATACATATATAAGAGATTGTCGTAATTACCTTCTTCTTAACGTGTTGGAACTTAGCATTACATTTGGCATTAAAATTACTTTTTCACGTTTTTAATTTTTACGTTACATTTAGTAATTTCTCTTATAATTTGGACAAAAGGGCCCAATCGTAAATAATGTCAAAAACTAACTTTAAAAAAGTACAGAATTATGCCAGCTATAGATCTATTGAACACGTTTCTGGGCGCTTCAGCTGTCTTTAGATAATATTGTAGTACAGTAATACATCAACGAGTAATATACGCTTAGGGCTATTACCAGTCTCTGAGTGGACTCTTTTAGTCTTTCCTTCTATTCTATTTTACAAGCTTTTATTTAACTTTAACCTTTGGTTCAAACATATAGATATAATATAGAAAATATTGTAATATGTTCAAAATGGTTGCCAGCCCGGGAGGTTAGATCACATATTTCACCACACTCTTCTTGACATGGGTATCAAATGAAAGGGTTTGCCATTCAGAATATGTAGATGCAGCATCTCTTCAAGAACAAGTGCTCGAATTTATTTCATATATAAACCAATTTCCAATTAGAATCAAAAAGACGTATTTAGCACTTCTTATATATGCAAAAGTAAAGTGCATTTGCGTAAAATTATATTTCCCCAACAAAATTCCAATCTAAATTAGTTAAGGAAAAAAAAATTGAATTGATTTTCTTGATTTTGATTAAATTGATTACAAGAAAAATACATTTACCTTAAAGTATCGCGCACACAATACATAATACAAGCCGCGATAATCCTACATAATCGCATTATAAAATATTCATTGTTCCACTTCAATTATCAATTTACCATTCATTATTGCATCGCGCGCGCATTACAAAATTTACAACAGGTGGTTCCGAGGAATGGAATGAATTACGACAAGACAATAATACTCGTACGTAAATATTTTCTACACTTTGCCAATCTTGATTATTAGAAAATTCAATTAATTTTTTTTTTCCAGAATCATGTGCTGCATACAGATTACTTTAAAAAAAAAAAAATCAATCAAAATAAATGTTTGTAAAAGCACACGTACGTTAATAAAAATTACGCTCGTAACTATTTACTCTAATCCCTTTATAATCTTAAATATCGTACACACACACACAAAATCCTTTCATATATTTTAATCTTAATACTCAATAGTTTTTAATTAAATTGATACAAAAAAAAAAAAAAATAATAATAAGGAAGCGATATGCGCGCAATAGAAAATCAGTTTATTAATCATTATGGTGCCGCACAAGCATAGCCACGGATTAAAATTTTATGGAGATTAGTACGCCGCGATACATTGTAAACGTGCGCGATCTAGAGAATAAAATAAAGTGGTTAGTAGCCTATTATTATATTACATCTACAGATTTAAATACATTTCCATATTATTGTATTTTATACATTGCTAGAAAAACACAAAATAAATTTACAACTCGTTGTGTCATTAAAACAAAGCAAAAAAATATCTAAGCTTAGATGTACCCCCCCTTTTGGAAGAAAGAACATTCTAAATCGTAAAAAAAAAAAAATTGTTTTTATAACTTTTTAATTCTCGCCATCCGTAATAAAATTTTAATTTAGCGTCTCGTCTTAATGTACGTGACATATTTTTAATATCTTAATTATATTTTATGCCATAAGATCATCTCTCGCATATTTCCGTAGGTGTATATAAAATATTTTTTATTTTATTTCTAAAAATGTTTAGGACTAAGTAGTTTATTATATAAAAGAGTTAAGTGGTTTTCTTGTATTAATATCCATTTTATTATACAGATTTGTAAATATTTGCGAATTTATGCTGCGGTGATTTCATGCCAATTTTAACTGCATTTGTAGTCATTAAAATAGTTGATTGGTTTGGTGGTACTTCTTCCTGTATCATTATTTTATGACAAGTGACATTCAATTTAATTTATTTAATGCACGCAGGAATAAACAAGTCGTTACTTGTTAAAGGAGTTTATTGCCAATTGCCGTTCGTAAAATCACATCTCTCAATATACATACAAAATCCTGCTCTTTGATTTGCTGGACATTTAAAATAATGAATTAGATTGGCTGAGATTGCTAATTCAATTACGGAAAGGAACGGAAAGGAATTAAACGACTTTCTTGGCAGCAACAATTGATTGATTGTTCTCCAAAAAACCTATACTTTAGACTTCGGATCCAATGAAAATGATCGATTAAACTATCCAGTATGTGAAGACTGCCTAATGCACTGTCCTGCGACGTTACCTTTTAAGCAGGATGTATTGATTTTCAAAATACTGCTTGTTTCATTTTACGCTTGCTTCAATGGCGGGATTGAGAAAATTCTTAGGATCCTCATCACAGTTACTTACATCCTTAATAATTGGGGAAAGAATTGCAGTTATCTTTGGTGTTCCCAAAAAATTAAAAAAAACTTAACAAATTGTTTTATTCAACTTGCCTTAATTTATAGCGTTGACCCCGATTCGATCTTAAGTTTGTAGCTACGAGTTTCAAACAGAGTTTACATTTTTCGCTCTTTTAGAGCTCTTTATAAAAATTTTCGCTCTTGTTCCAAATAAAATTTTTTTTTAGTTTGCTTTTACGCTCTTGATGAACACAAAAAAAAAATTGTTTAGCTCTTTCAAAGTGATTTAAATTTCTATTTTTAATTTTGCTCTTAAAACATGTAGCTTAAAAGTTAAAATATCGCTCCCAACCCATTCTGCAGTGCGATTGAAAAAAATACCAATTAGGGAGCGATAATTTTTGTAAGACATGAACTTGGCTATTCCCTAACCGATTTTACAGAAATTTGACATGCGCGATCGGAACGGGATTCTACAATGATTTTTAGAGTGAAGTTCTGGAATATGGCCAATTTGATTCTACAAAGATTTTTAGAACGTGATTCTACAATGATTTTTAGAGTGAGGTTCTGGAATATGGCCATTTCCAACGTTCGTGCATCTGTTCGCTAACAATACAATCAAGCTTTTAAAAGAGGGAATTTTAGAAGGTTTTGAATGTAACCGTTTGCCGTAATAACAAGAGCAAGAGCAATATAATAATGACTTTTTATTCATCAGAGCAGAGCGTATTTATTTTCTCAATATAGCTCAATAATAAAGAGCTAAAATATTATAACACAAACGCAATAGTGGAAGAGCAAGAGCCTTATAATAAGCATAATGCTCCTGTTCTTCAGAGCGATATTTTTTTTTTACTCTTTATAAAGAGTTTTTTACCCGTTAAAGTGAAATCCCGTTTTAAACTCTGGTTTCAAATAATCTTTAGGTGTTTTTGAAATTTCTATCGCGTATTATATGATTCTATGAAATAGAAACAGGATAGGAGGAAAGAAAATTTCGAAAAGTTCGATCAGAGACATGAAAGTTTTCCGATCTGAAATGGAAGAGCCAGTTACTATTTTCACCTTTCTAGTGGTACACAGGGCTAATCATATCACTCGTTAGTTCATTAGTATGCTATAATATTAACTGTAGATAGCTGAGTAGCCCGGCAATTTATTCAATAGATCCTTAGCTAACTAATTAGTTGCCCTTATACAAAATTCTCAGTCTATCCAACCACATGATAACTAAACAACCGAAGTTAGTTTCCGGAAAATTGAAAAAATAATTTTCATACAAAATGTGGGGCTACTAAACAGAAGCTAATTGCGGTAGTCCTTTCTGTAACCACGGCAGGCCAAATATTTTTCCAACATTCATTGAGCTGAATGTGTCCTGTAATATTGTAGATAGGTAAAATCATATTTTTATAGTTGAACGGGGCTTGATGATTGGACTCTCCAGAACTACAAAACTAAAAAAGGGTTAAGTCAAGCTACGTTAAAGTGAAGTTAACTATAGTTAAATCAAATTAGGTCAAGTTAAGTTAAGTTTAGTCAAGTTAAGTTAATTTAATTAATTTTTAGTCCTGTCAAATTCAGTCGATTCAAATTAAGTCAAGTGTAGTTAAATCAAGATAATTCGAATTATGTTAAGTTAAGTCAAGCTCCGTCTTGTTGAGTCAAATTATGTCAAGTCACGTTAAGTCAAGTTAATACCAATTATATGAAGTAATTTCTGTCAAGTTAATTCAAATTAGGTCAAGTTAAGTGAAGTTTTGTCATGTTGAGTCGACCTAAGGCAAGTTAAGCCAAGTCACGTTAAGTCAACTTATTATCAATTATATCAAGTAAAGTAAAATTTAGTCAAATAAAGTTATGTAAAGTTAATTCAAATTATGTTAAGTTTAGTCAAGTTGAGTTAATTCAAGTAATGTTAAGTCCAAACAAATTCAGCCGAGTCAAATTAAGTCCCGTTTAGTTAACTCAAGATAATTTAAATTATGTTATGTTAAGTCAAGTTTCGTCCTGTTGAGTTAAATTAAGTCAAGTCACGTTAAGTCAATTATATCGAGTTAAGTAAAATTTAGTCAACTAAAGTTATGTAAAGTTAAGTTAATTCAAATTATGTCAAGTTAGTTTATAAGTCGAACCAAAGCAAGTTAAGTCAAGTTCCGTTAAGTCAACTTAATATCAATTAGATCAATTCAAGTAAAATTTAGTCAAGTAAAGTTATGTAAAGTCAAGTTAATTCAAATTAAGTTATGTTTAGCCAAGTTAAGTCAATTCAAGTAATTTTAAGTCCTGTCAAATTCAGCCGAGTCAAATTAAGTCCCGTTTAGTTAAGTCATGATAATTCAAATTATGTCAAGTTAACTCAAGTTTAGTCATGTCGAGTAAAGTAATTTAAGTCAGGTAAATTCAAATTTTGGAAAATTAAGTCAAATTTAGTCAAGTAAACTTATGTAAAACTAACCTAATTCAAATTAGGTCAAGTAAAGCAAAATTAAGTAAAGTTAATTTAAGTAGTGTTAAGTTCTGTAAAATTCGGTCGAGTCAAATTAAGTCAAGTAAATTCAAATTATGTCAAATTAAGTTAAGTTACGTGAAGTCAATTTAATTCAAATTAAGTCAAGTTAAGCCATATTACGTTAAGTTTAGTTAAGTTAATAAGGCCATTTAAATAATTTTAGTTCCTGTCAAATTCAGTCGATTCAAACTAAATGAAGTTTAGTTAAGTCAAAATAATTCAAATTATGTCAAGTCAAGTGCAATCATGTTGAGGCAAATATGCTTTGACTTTTGAGTCAATTGGGCCGGTCTGTTTTTAATTTTTTTCAAAAATTTAATTAAGTTTTTTATTTTCTATGTTATTTTTAAAATTTGCGAATTGGTCATGATGTGTGAACCAAATGGTGTTGTGTGGAAAACAATTTGCCTAGAAGTAGCGGGAAATTCGATTATTGTCCTTTAGGTATGGGAGCACTAAGGTCTAAATGAATTAGCAATATTGCAGATAAAACTCGACGGTGGCGATTACATGGCCTCTTTTGGCGCTTTACAGTCGTTTAGATCTATTAAAAGTACTCGTTCAGATGTAACGACACGTGCTGCTGCCAGATTTCTTGAAGTAGTGCTTCAAAATTTGCTAAAAAAACATCGTGTCCAGCACAATAAGATTAGATCGAAATAAAGCGAATGGAGAGTGAAGTGTTTCATCCAAGAAGGGAGGAACAGGAGTTGTGCGGCTTTGATGTAATTTGGGGGTCCGTTTTTTTTTATTTACATGTTTCACCTAATCTTGGACACTGTAAACTCAAGATACAGTGTGTCGTAATTAATTTTTAAATAAATATAAATAAATAAATAAATAATGCAAGTTAAGTCAAGCTAATTCAAGCTATGTCAAGTTAAATCAAATATATTAGTCGTTTTCGATTGACCAAAAAAAATCAAAACTCAGAGCAAAAAAAAAATCAAAACTAAACTCGATCATTTTCTGCTATGTCGAGTTTAGTTTTTTGCACTGAGGGTAAGTTTTTTTTTGGTCAATTGATAGCGAATTTTTCCAAGTAAAGTTATGTTAGATCAATCATGACCCTAATTTTTATCAAGTTAATGTTTTCCAACATTCCAACGGACATTCGAACTTTTCGATGTTGTTCTGATTGAAACAAATTAAAAAATTTACAGAAGTGATGGAATTTACAGAGTTTGGGAAAATAGAGAAAAAGAAACAATTTAAGTTAGTAGTATTTATAGAACTCTGTCAATTAAACAATTTAGAGAATCTACAAAATTTAAAGAATTTAAAAGTTCATAAAATTTATAATGTTTTTAGAACCACCAGATGCAACCGGGAAGAGCAGGTCTGAGGAGTCCTATCACAGCTCTTAAGCTGGAAAGGTGGACTGACACCCTCACTTGTAGTAAAGCAAGACAAGTCTGGCCAAAACTAGACTTGAGGCGTACCAAAACATTAAGCTTTAGTGAATTAAGTACGGCCGTAGGAATACTCACGGGACCCTGCGTTGTTTGGATGTGGAGGAGGAAGGGACTTTGGTTCACTTTCTTTGCCCATGCCTAGCATTAGCACGCAGAAGGCATAAATATTTAGGTAAGTTCAAGATGGACAACTTGTTGGATCTCGAAAACAGTAGCCCAAGTAGCTCTAAATGATTCCAGTAAGGGTGAAAGTGATAAAGTCTGTGCCACTTCAACTAACCTAAACTAACCTTCAGAATTTTTAGGCTTTGTAGAACTCATAAAATTAATAGAATTTATAGGATTTACAGAATTTATTGGATTTATAAAATTTATCAAATTTATAGAAATTATGGAATTTTTGAAATAAGTCAAATTTGAGTTGAACTATTTATAGAACCCAGTGAATCTATAAAATTTCACGAATTGATACAATTGATGGAATTTGGGAAAATTTATACAAATTATAGAATTTATAGAGTTTATAATGCGTACAGGTACCAAACTCAAGCTAACTCTAACTTTATTCTCAATTGAACCAACATTGCTCTCTGCAGCTGAAATGCTCACTTAACCCTAATCTCCCTCAACACAAACCAGCATAAATAAAAAGTTGATCAACGTGAATGAGAACGCAAATTGTAATACCACGAGTTTATAAAAACTGGGATTTGGGTCAATTCATATGGTAGCTACCCGATCGGTTCCAAAAAGCCTTTTAATTTTCCGCTTTGACCATAGAAAACGAGCGAAAAATAATTCCAAATCGGCAAGCCGTTCTCGAGAAATTGTGGGTACACAGAATATTGATGTCGTCTAAGTACCTACACCATGCAGTTGTCACCTGTTAACCCTTTTAGTATCACTTGCGTCAATCTTTATTCCGTAGATTCTAACGCAACCAAAATCAGTTTTTCAACTGGCGTGCGTGACACCTCGCGGCACACACCAAAACATTAAATATGTATTGTGTTTTATAATAAGTATCCAAATAACGGATATGAAATAACACCTCAAAAATTATTTGGAGTTGCAGTGACAGTGACAATAATGATAGACTGAATACATTTATTATTTTATATATGCGTGAGGCATAAAGACCAACCTGAGCAATGTTATATTTAAATTAAGGATAAACCAATATTTTGAAAATTTTCTAATTTGAAGTGTTAGTAGACTGAATCAACATGTTCTGATGCACTATAAAGTAATGTATAATGTCACGTAATATAAAGATCGCCGTTTTTGGGTTAGGACGAATTTATTGCTGTTAAACTTCGGCATTCATTGAAGATCCCTTGTGGCTTCTGTTAGTCAATTACATGATTTGACTGTAAAAATTCAATAATTCCAAGATACGAGTACAGGTTGCAAAATTAAAATTACGTACAAATATTCAGCAAGACCTTAATTGACACATTTGTATCCTCCTGGAAGGACCTGGATGGATTTGAAATAGTAGCTAGAGAACGTTCGAAATGTATCTTTCTCTATGCCACAGCTGGGGCTGATATTTTTGGTTTCAAAGCAGCCGATACAATTTTTATTGTACAATGAAATATTTTTTGTTTGACTTCTCTCATATATTCACGACCAAACTGATATGTTGAAATATGCGGCACGCTTATTGTATAAAATATAATACAAATCAGTACACAAAATAAATTAAATCCATCATTTGCTTTCTGTTGATATTATCTTAATTTATACATTCCGAGCATCAATATCATTATACCCTCATCATTATTACGATGATGATCATTACATTACTATAATATAGTATATCGAGGGAGCGTGCGCATGTGGGTGAAGTCTTAAGTATAAAAATTTTAAAAGAACGATCAGCAATAAAAAACTAAAAAAAAAACAAATTATTATTACAATCATGATCAAGGTAATAATAATAGTAATCGTAATAACAACAATAAAAAAATAGTTGTTATTTTATTACAAATCAATTGAATTATTTATTGTGCTTACTGTACTTGCATAACTCAGTCAGCATCGTAAAATTATCTCTCTCTCTCATGTTTAAAGATTAGTTTTCATTTTTTAACAACACACGAATTGTTAATATTCGTTCGTTAAATATTTTTTATTTATTTATTATAAATCAATCAAAATATGCTAAACACACATTTACACGATGAACCATTATCCTGTCAAATTATTCTAATAACTCATCAATATACATATAAGCAACGGGCCTCTTGTAAACAAATAACGAATGCAAATTAAATTGATACATTTCAAATCAAATATACCGACACATTGATTGATTGATTAGTTCGTTTTTTATGTGTCAGGTGTTGCGATTTTTTTATTTTATTTTATTACATTATTTATTATGATTGATCTCTCCCACATACTATTGGTGGTAGGTCAATAGTGTCGATCATAATGTGGCTAGTTAATCTTACTCTAAGTCTCTAGAAGGAGGAAACTTTAGTTGGTGTTGTTGTTGTTAGTTGTTATAGTGGTACATACGCATACAATCTGATGTTAGTGGAGGAATGAATAAAATTTATTCAATTTTAATGGGATTATATAGGTTAAATTTTTATGTTGTCGGTGTATCGAAAACATGTAGGATGCAATCATTTCTTTTAACGTTTTGTCGATGTTTTTAAATTTTCCCATAAAAATTGTTTGATACTCGCGTATATACGTATGGTATATACGAGTGTATGTAAAGAAAATCTAGAAAAGCGATTAGGGTTTCATGTTGTGAAAGAAATTTAAATATGGAATTAAATGTGTGATCTGATGTATGTACTTGCGACTAAAGCTGGTTTGTACCGTTTGGTTTTGGTGTTTAAAGAAATTTTAATTTCATATTTTAACTTGAGACCATTGTTATAAAATATAAATTATCAACATTCAGTTCAGTTGCAAAATTTTTAAAGTGCTGAGAAGAGCTTGACAATGTCGTCATTATAAGAACAAGATATTTGACAAATTACTAAACTTGAAGGGTGGAAGTTTGAAGCGTGGTTTTGCGGTTCCAAATATTTCAAGATGCAATGCAAAGAGCAACTAAATATTTATTGGAAATTTAGTAAGTTTCTTTTTCAAAAATTTAAAAATTGAGTTCTTCAGACTAAATAGATACCGAATTTTCAAATTTTGTAGGATTTTTTTTTTTCAGTACCCATAAAGAGAATTTTATAGGTAATTCTTTATCTAATAATTTCAGTGTTTTAAAACGTTCTCCTAATTTTCGAAATTGACATTTTCAAAACACAAAAAAAAAATAGAAAATTGGGTACTTCAGATAGTTTTATTTTAAAATTTAAGTTTTAATACAAAAATTTCAGCGTTTCATAATTTCTCGAAATTTAATAAATTTTTTTTAAAATTCTATAAAATTGACTTCGTCGAACAAAAAAATATTTTCAGAATTTTTAAAATTGAAATTTTTTAATTAAATGTTTTCAGAATTTTAAAATTTTTCGAAATTTGAGAAACCTAACTTTTTAAAAAACCAGAATTATAATTTCAGAATTTTGAAATTTTTCACTAGTTTTCCAAAATTTGATAAATTTTGAAGGTTTACGGTTGTGTTGTTTCAAAAATTTAGAAAATTAAGTTCACCGGACTAACCTAATATTTGCAGAATTTTAAAATTAAAAACTGTTCCCTAATTTTATTTTTTGAAATTCGTTATTTCAAAAATTAATAAAATTGGTTGTCAGGTGTCGAGAAACTATAACTAAATGAGTTCATTGGACAAACTTGCAATTTATAGAATTTTCCAATTTAATAATTTCAGATTTTAAAAATTGTTTCCTGCTTTTCGAAACGTTATAAATTTTGAAGAATTTTTATTCCAAAAATCTAGAAAATCAGATTGGCCTCTGGACAGACTTACAGTTTTCAAAAATTTTAAATTAAATTATTAGTTTATTAATTTCAAATTTTTAATTTTTAATACAAAATTGAAAATACATTTTAAAAATGGTTTCCTGCTTTTAGAAATTTAATAAATTTTGAAAGATTCCAAAATCTTAAAAAACTTTTATTTTCTAAATTTAAATTTACATTTTTGTAACACGATCGATTTGCCGCCCTTTTAAAAATGCCTCTTTTATTTAATCAATTCTTGAAAATTTTGGAAAAACACTTGTCTATATACAAAAATTGAAAGTAAAAATTTATTTAATAAATAACAGCGCTATAACAGAGTGAGGTAAGCTAAAGCAGAACCAAATTTAAGGATTTTAAAATTTATTTGTTTTTCGAAATTTAGTCGGACAAACTTAATATTTTCATAATTCTAAAAATAAAATTTTAATTTAATAGTTTAAAAGTTGCCTTTCTTTTCGAAAACTAACAAATTTTGAATGGTTTGTTATTTCAAAAACCTAGAAGATTGCAGGCATCAGACAAACTATATCTCCAGAAATTTAAGTTTAAACTTTTAATTTCATTAATTTTTCCTTAGTTTTCGTAATTTACCAATATTTGTTTAATTTAAAAATTTTAGATTTTAAAATTTTTACTATAATATTTGAAATTTAATAAATTTTAAAGAATCTTTTTGCAAAATCTATGAAATACTTCCGGAGTTTAAAATGTATAATTTTAAAATTATAATTTAATAGTTTCAGGTTTTTATGAATGTATGAAATTAGGTACTTCGGAAGAACTGAATATCTTTAGAAATTTCAATTTTAAAATTTCAGATTTTCACATTTTGAAGGATTTGTGATTTCTTTTCATCGGACAAACTTAATATTTTAAAATTAAACTTTTATGAAATAATTTCAATTTTCGAAATTTAATAAATTTTTAAGGATTTTTTTACTTTAAAAATCCAGAAAATTGTGTTCTTCGTATACACTTAATATTTTCAAAATGTTGAAATTTTAATGTTTAGTTAAACATTTTCAGATTTTTAAAAATTATTTTATTTTAAACATTTAGAAAATTGCTATTAAACGTAATATTTTCAGAATTTGAAAAGGTATTTTAATTGTATAATTTCATATTTGTAGAATTTAGCTTTTTTTCCGAATTTAATAAATTTTTAATAATTTTCTATTTCTAAAATTTAGAAAATTGGTTGAAGAAAATTAATATTATCAGAAATTTGAAACAACATTTTTAACTTATTAATTCAAATTATCAAAATTTTTGCCATTTCTGCGAAATTAATAATATTTGTAGAATTATTGTGTTATGTTGTTATTTCAAAAATCTAGAAAAGGAAGGTTTCGGACAAACAAATATTTTCAGTATTTTAAAATTAACATTTAATCTAATCACATTTTTAAAATTATTCCTTCAATTGTAATTTTATATTTGATATTTTTAAATTTTAGCCTGGTTTTAGGAATTTAATAAATTTCGATGAATTCGCGCTTTTTTAAAAGTTCTAGAAAATTGAACCCTTTTGGTAAAACTTGATATTTGTAGAATTATAAAATTAAATTTGTAACTTAATACATTTTGAGGAATTCGCTATTTTTTTAAGCCGAACTTAATATTTTCATTTCCAAAAATATTTGGTTTTTACGACCGTCGAGATAAATTATATTTGTTATATGAACGGGCTTTGCGGTCATGTTAATATTATTTAAATAAAAGACGTATAATTCATCTTTATGTCCCCGACATGTTTCGGCTATAATACGCCATTTTCAAAAGGGGTGTAGTTTATTTCTACAAAATATATAAAATTTCTTTTATCAGCTAAGGTACTCACACATAAGAAAAAAATTTTATAAATAATTAATCACCATTATTTGTACTTACAGTTGCATTAAAGAAGGAAAACCAAAAAATGAAAATGCGAAAACCCACAAATATTTTGCACATTTCGCCGTTAAACAAAAGTAAATAAAAACACTTAGAATATTAAAAATTTTATCTAAACAAACATTTTTCCGGCCTGTAATTGATCGGTTGTCAAAAACCAACTGATTACCAAACATATATTTGTTTAGTTAAAACATCCGTAGTCGTTTGTTGTGTGTGTGTGTTAGTGTATGTACGCCGTCTTTTTCTGTTACTTGTGTGGTTGAAGTCATCAACCCACGCACAAAAAACGGGCGCAATATGATCAGTATCTTGTTTTATGTTCATTGAATCTTCACTCAAAAATGTGTGAGGCCTCCATAGTTAACCAACGACCAAGAAGATCGGATTTGGCCAAAACTTCCGCAGAATCGAAATCAGGTTTATGTCCCTCTTTGAGTCAATGCTCAACTAGGGCCGTTTTTGGTGATACATATTCATTGGCATTCTCCAAATCACGTTTATAATTTTTTAATCTTTTCTCGAGATACTGTTTTGTTTATCCGACATAGGATAAGTGACAAGTAGAACCATCGGGGGGGGGGGGGTGTTTGAAAATACTTAGCGATAAATTTATTGATCATTTTAACAGGATAATTGAGTAGGGTTTCTACGACCAATCTTCGGTTTTTAGAATGAAAACCGCTGGAACTTAAATTAAACACCCTACTAACAAAATTCATTGCTGTGTTTGATTTATTAGTAAAAGGATGATGACTGTAGAAATTTAGGATCCGGTTTGATGCCACATTTTTCTTGTATCAATCTGTTGAAATTGTACCATTCAAATTGCTAATTAACATAACGTCAAGATATGGAATCTGGTTTTCCGATTCAATATCAACAATGAATTTCAAACGGGGGTGAAAAGAATTTAAAGCATGTAGTGTTGTATTTATCGAACCCTCGGTATAATGGCAAATACGTCATCGACATACTTTAAGAAAATGTTTGGCTTACAATCCAATTTAACGAAAGTTACGTCTAGGTGCCTTCGCGTAATGATATTAGCTATCACCGTAGATAAAGGGTTTCCCATTGGCATACCAAAAATTTGTTGGTACGCAGTCGAAGGAAACACGAAATAGTTACCTTCCTTAAGACAAAAATTAAGCATTTGAAAAAACAAAACTTTTGGTATTGAAGTGTACTTCGAAATTTCGCTCCACTGTTCATCTATTATCTCAATGGCTAAACGATCTGGTATATTAGTGAATAGTAATACGATATCAAAACTTACCATCGTCTAATTGATATCAACAGTTATAAAGGACATCTCTCTCTTTCGTCTGCTCACGTTATACGGATCATTATCAAGTAACCTCTTCAGTATATTAGATAATATCTTCGACAATCCAGACGAGGGAGTATCGATACAAGCGGAAACGGGTCTACAAGGAATGTTAGGTTTATGGATTTTAGGAAGTGCATACAGTTTTGGGTCTGTTGAATTGTGCGTTGAAAGTAGAAACTTTTCTCTCTTTTCAACTAATCCTAATTTAAATAGATGATCAACAAACTAAGATTTTGTATGTATTAACATCTGACAAAAGTTCAGTGATTTCTAGATCATGATCGGATCTCAGCATTACCGCCGTGGCTTTGCCTTTATCACTGGGGACAATTATCAGGTCATTATGCTGTTTAAAGAAAGTAATGTTTTTTTTGTAGATATCGTTAGTTATAAGAACATTCACGATATTTTTATTTTCTTTTTGTTGCGTAAATTTAGCGTTGGAAATAATATTCGCAATTTTTGCTCTAACTTTTAATGACTTCTTCGGAAGTTTTGACCAAATCC
Source organism: Tipula vernalis (assembly GCA_958295665.1). Lineage (NCBI taxonomy): Eukaryota > Metazoa > Arthropoda > Insecta > Diptera > Tipulidae > Tipula > Tipula vernalis. Next base: position 43,924,687 of record OY282560.1, read on the forward strand.
GGTCTTCTTGGTCGTAGGTTAACTATGGAGGTCTTACACATTTTGAGTGAAGATTCAATGAACATAAAACAAGATACTGATCATATTGCGCCCGTTTTTTGTGCGTTGGTTGATGACTCCAACCACACAAGTAACAGAAAAAGACGGCGTACACACACTAACACACACAATAAACACACACACAACAAACGACTAAGGATGTTTTAACTAAACAAATATATGTTTGGTAATCAGTTGGTTTTGACACCCGATCAATTACAGGTCGGAAAAATTTTTGTTTAGATAAAATTTTTAATATTTGAAGTGTAACAAATATAATTAATATTTTCAGAAATTTAGATTTAAAATTTTATTTTAATAATTCCAAATTATTATAATTTCTCAAATTTTTTCGAAATTTAATAAATTTATTGAACTTGCTGTTTCAAAAATCTAGAATTTCCTGTTTGCTAATTTTAAAGAATCTATATTTCAAGAATATTTAAGGTTTGGTTCTTCAGACAAACTTAATATTTTCAGAATTTTTACAGAGAATTTCAATTTAGATTTGTACATTTTTGCCTCTCTTTCGGAATTTAATAAATGTTGAAGAATTCTGTATTTTAAAAATCTAGATAATTGAACTCTTTAGACAAACTTTATATTTTCAGTATTTCAAAATTCTGAAAATATTAAGTTCAAAATTCATTATTTTAAGAAATTTACTGTTCTAGAAAAATTTAGAAATTTGATACTTAGGCCAAACTTAATATTGTCATAAATTTAAAATACAATTTTTAATTTAATAATTACAAATTTTCAAAATTTTTACCATTTCTATACAGTTTAATGCATTTTGTAGAATTTGATATTTTTAAAATTCACTAATTACAAACAATTTAAATTAATAATTGCCGATTTTTCGCAGTTTAATAAATTTTGAAAAATTTGCTATTTGCTAATTGTTTGTTATTTGTCAAATTTAATAAATTTTGCAAAAAAAGTTATTTCAAAAATTTATAAAATCGGGTTCTTCAAGAAATTTTCAGAATTCTTTTAATTTCAGATTTTTAAATTTTAACCTCTCTTTTGGAACTTTTTTTGTTGAGTTTGCTATTTAAAAATCTAGAAAATATAGTACTCCAAAGTCAAACAAATGTTTTCAGAATTTTATAATTAATTTTTAATTTAAATTTTAAATTTTTCGTTGTTCTTAATTTAATAAATTTTGAAGAATGCTAAAATGTATATATAAATGTATATAAATGGATTCTTTGGACAAGTTCATATCTTCAGAATTTTATAATTTGAAGAATGCGCTATTTGAAATCTAGAAAGTTGACACTTAGGACAAACTTAATATTTTCAGAATTTTTAAATTTAATTTTTATATAAGTAATTCTAAATTTCCAAAAAAAGTTCCTTTTGTCCGAAATTAGTGGAATTTATTATTTAAAAAATCTAGAAAATTAGATTTTCGGACAAGCCTAATATTTCCTAATTTCTAAATTTTTAATTGAATAGTTAAAGATTTTTCGAAGTATTTGCTATCCAAAAATCTAAAAAGTTCGGTTCTCCCAGGATGGGTTTAGTTAAATTTTAGTTATTTAGAATTTTGATTTAATAATTTCACGTTTTTAAATGGTTTTTCTGTTTTTCGATCGAACTATGTACATCAACAAATTACTTTTAGGCCGAATTTTTATAATTTGAACCTGAACCTTCAATTTATAATTCGAATGAAAGAAAAATAATTTGAGGTTTAGAATTTTTAGAATTTTAATTGTTCTAGCTAACAGAAATAACATTTCATAACTTAAGTTTTATTTGTTAGAACATTCGGTAACACGATGATTTTGCAGATTATTTCAGAATTTTATATTTTTAATTCGAATTTTTCGAAGAAAACCAATTTTATAATAAAACATTTACAAATCGTCTAAATTTGTAGGACGTAGAAATCGTGGAGATTAAAAAAATTTGCTCGTTTTGGCAAATTTTTAGAATGAATGTCCATAGTTCTGCAAAAATTTCTAAATTGGTAAATTGTGGTTATTTCAATTTTCAGAATTTGAGTTTTTTTGTGAATCTAGTTCTAGAATTGGCAATCCTTTCAGAACTCCGAAAGGTTCTGTTCGAGAAGAATATTTAAGAAATATTTAATTAAACTAATAAACGTAAAAAAAAAACGATAAGCAGTTTCCAAACAAAACAAAAGTCATCCGTTGTCGTAAAATTTAACTCGGAATTTCAGAAACTTTTAAATTTTGAATTATTAAAATCAAATCGAGATATAATTGTAATATTCAGAATATTAAATATTCAAAAATTTCACGAATTCAATTATTTAGGTTGTTGCGCACCTTTTGTGTCGCGCATCATTGATGATGTCTGTTGGATTGCTGATCATGAATGGATTGGTACGTCATTATCTTTAATATTTGGTACTATTTACAATTCTGCTTCATTATTGATTTATGTACATTACCCCGCATTATTATTGATTTTTGTTTCTCCTCATCGGCTAACACCGATTGTGAATTAGTTTTGGCCTTTTGGTTGTATGAGTTGAGAAAGTTAAGGGTATTGTTATCAACTGAGCGGATGATGATTAAATGTTAAATGCTGATTGGTACAATCTATCGTAATACATAATCATTGGTGCAAGTAAATATGAGGTGATTTTGACCATTTACTTTGAAGAGATTATTCGCTTGTTTTAATTTGTGGGCCATGTATTGGTGCCGTTGGATTGCGTGATTGCATCATTGTGAGGGTGAATAATATTCGTATGGGGGAATAATAATAATGATTTCGGGTCATTGAAGAGAAACGTAAGAGAGGGAAAAGATTGACAGCGAAAATAAAGTCAGTCAAGTTTTAATCTCGTTTTAAGATAGGTCGAGTTTTCTGGTTTTTTTTTTGCTCCATGGTGAGCTCTTTATTCTATAATGATGATTCTATAGTTTTTTTTTGTATTGAGCCATTTTATTTTTGTTGTGATTATATAATATCTGGGAATTCGCTTATGTCTGGCGATACCATATAAAAAAACATTGTGTAGTGTTAAGTTTTAAAATCAAATAAAAAAACAATTTAAAATTGGTTTGATTAGTAATAAACGTTAAATAAATTAGACTAAAAAAAAAACAATTTTGCCTTTGTTACAGTAAATAAATAAAAAAATTTTAAATAACTGTGTTTCCATATTTATTGCCTTTGAAACTCGGTTCAAGGTCGTATTTATTTAATGGGAGTGAATATTCTGCTGCTATGTTCATATCTTGTATGAATATATATTTATATGTGCTAATTCTAGTGCTGAGTGTAAAGTGATTATCACTACGTATTTATGTTGATAAGACAAGCCCTTATTAGGGATGTATTATTGACGGTGCATCGTAAAAGGAGTTAAAAGAACAGCAATCCCGTCAGTAGTATTCCCGCCCGTGGGGGCAGGGCAACCATTTTTGAGGGGGTACCTGCGTCGTGGGAGCAACTCACCGCAACCAACAAAAGGAGAGGGTCGTCCCGGTGACTCTAGAGGTATTGTGTTTATTTCTCATTGAAAAAAAAAAGAAAAGAAAAAGTAAAACCAAAACACGTTAATTTTGGCATTAATTTTTTTATGCGAATCGGCCTTGGCTGATTGTCGCGTGCTTTCTCTGGTTTTTTTCTGTTTTCTCATTTTATTATATTGTTCCATTATATAACGTTTTTTTCAGCCTTACTAATTCTGAAATTACGTTGTCCATCGGTGTCAGTTAATGACTTGTAATTATTTTAGACAGTGCAATCGTGTCGGAACATTTTCTTTTTTTTTCTCTTGCTCATATCCTCAGCCTCAATTGACATTCTTTTCTTTGTCGAGTTTTTTTTTCTCTGTTATTAATTACGAATGGTCATTAATATGAGTGAGTAGAGTGAGGCGAGTGGGTTTTGATGGATTTTCGTTGTAGGGTTTTCTTGTGCTGAGTCGGTCCTACCGTACTCTTCAGGTTGTGCCGTTCGTTCTCCCATAACAAGTTGTGGTGGGAGGTGGCACGACACATGTGCTAGGCGTTTATTAGGGGTGGCGGTATTCGCCGCGTCGAGTCGTCGAGTTGTCTGTCACGAAGGCGTCCTTCCGTTTTACCCAAGGCATCGGTGACCCCCGCGACTGGAAAGACAATTCCGGTAGGCGGGCCGATGATAAGGAGGCCTTGAGGAACGCAGCAGAGCTGTCATTCCGAACGCCTGCACCCGGTTTATAATTTCTTTAGCTGCTGGAGATGTGGCAGTCGTCGGTCAAGTTTTCTAGTTTTTTTGAGTTTTTAAATATGCGGTTATTCAAGCATAGTAGTCATGTCTGGAAACTCCCACGCCAACCCTGAGTTTTAGCAGGCTAATTATACCGCCCCCCCCCCTAGTCAAATTTAAAACGATCTGCAAATTGACATAATGTTTTCGGAATTTGAATATTTTTCGATTTCTGAAGTTTTAAATTTTGAGAAATGAAATGAATTGGTTCAGAATTTGGCAGAAAATGTACGTGGATTTTGATTTAAATTTGAAAATGTCGATTCTATTTAAATAAAACAGGCTTCGGAGCGATTCCAAAAATTAAAATTTGATTTGTCTCAACTTTTATTCTCACGATAATTTCTAACAGCAAATTGAATTAAGTCATTTGTTTATTTGATTTTGATTAATAACTCTTAGTGTTGAGGCGCACAATACAGATTAGTACTTCAGTTATATGTACAAACCAATTAATCTACCTCAAATTTGTATCTACACAAATTCAAGCAAATATCAATCTTTTTTCCACTTAACCGAAAATTAATTGCACTCATTTAATAACAAAAAGTGTAATTACACATAAGGTAAATACACCATTATATATGCAGTAAACAAAAGCATACAACATCTTAATTTTAATATTCAATTTTTCACTGTCGAAAAAGCAACATTCTTGTATGAAGATTGCGCAACAACAACAATAAAATCGCCGTATAACGCTGTAACGAACTCGGGTGAAGATTGAAACCAATTATACATTCACAAGAAGGAATCACACACAAAAATTATTAATTTTTGTATATACCTATATGTATGTATATACGTAAACAGCTTAAGGCTAAATGTTTGTACGAGCTACGAAAAAAATAAATAAATTATTTTAATTTATCTTAGGAAGACGATATAGAAGATGCGCGTATTTTTATGAATATATTACAAAAGTATTTATCGTGGCTTCATAATACACATATACGCTCGTAAGAATATGTCCCCAGAGATAATAGATTTATGGTCAATGCATCTTATTGAATTATTGATGAATCGATTATAATCGCCGTTTGCAAGATTCATTTTAACTCCTGTTTGTTTGTAAATCGTATATAAGAAGATATAATTTATGATCAAGAAAGTTACTTACCATGAATATCATCAACACAAATGCTTAAATCTTCGCGAAAAGTTGTTAAATGCGATGCGCATTGGCATTCACATTTATCAAAATTATACGGATTCGATTGCATGGATGACATGTCTGCGGATAAAAACAAAATCCAAAATAATTATCTAACTGTACACTTATATTATCTAATAATTATTGTACTGTTATACATAACTAAATCAACTTACCAATTTCTTTAATTTCATTTTTGTATACATCTGCTGTTCCGCTGGACAACCCGATACACATGTCTGTGTCACATTTTGGGGTATCTAGAAAGAATTTTTGTAAATTTTTTAGTATTAAAGTTGATTAAAATCTTGTTAATTAAAAAAAATATTTAAGACTTGCGCATGAAGAAATTCGTATATACAAGACACGGCTAAGATAATCTCGACAGGTGTAATTGTTTATAAATCACAAAACGGTAAGAACTTCCCGAAGCGTGGAATATTCTTTGCGCATATATCTGAATTTTATGTAAGATTTGTGTTTTGATTTGTATTTTACAATTTTTTGTTAACAGATGTTTGTGTGGGGTCAGGTTTTTGATTAATTTTATGGTTTAATGTTGTTGTTAATTCATTGAATTTTTATAGTTTTAATGATGATGATGTTGTTGTATAAATTAAACCGTTTTTGAAACAGAAGACGGGAAACCATATTTGGTGAATAATTTATGCCCACCATCGTAATACAATTTTATGGTGGTAGTTGTGTTATCTTTTTCAAGACGTAACACATCATTTAAAATGTAAATAACTTTACGTTTTACAAGAGATTTTTTTTCTAATATAAATTTTCTTCTGTTAATTATAAATTCTCGATATTCTGTGATATAACCTCAAGCAACTGTTACCCGAAGAACAACTCAGAAAATTTCTTTCAACAAATCTCGGACTTTAGGACATGAAGAGGAGGCATGGAAAGTGTTTTGGAAACAAGAATTCAGAACAAAAGTAATGCAAGTTGATTTTGTCAATAATTTAGGTTCCACAAACGACTAATTATTCACGCATCCGTTGTGTGGGAATTAAAGAATCATAAATTAGCTCTGACAAAATTTGCCAATTCTTTGTCTTCGAAATGAATATTTATTTGTAAAACCTAACTTAGTCAAATAAGTATCCTGGAGAGGTGACTTATTTTGCACCTCTTTCCTACAAAAAAATCTGAAGAAATTTGTCTACTGTAGTGTGATACACAAATATTGAAAATTTGTTTTTAGGTTTAAAGTGAAATAAGTCATCTCGACAGGATATTTATTCGAATAAGTTAGGTTCCACAAAAAAGTAAGCGTTTCAAAAACGGCCTAAGTTCCATTTATGCTATTGAAAGTTACAAACGATATCGAATCAAAGACGAATTATGTTTCATTGAAATTAATGAAAACATTCAAGAGTATTTCTTGTTCATGAGTCCAAATTGAATTGTTCGAATATTTCTTTAAACATATTTCACTCGAACAAAAATGTTTGCCATATTCAGTAGTTTTCGTAAATATTCCACTTAAGACGTTCCACATATTACAAATTATTTTGTCTTAGATGGACAGCAAATGCTTGACTGAAGGCAAACTTTGTTTTAACTTATGTTCTACTAATTATAAAGTTTACAAGACAAATTAAACGTAAATTACGTTCCACAAAGGTAGTAAGATAGGTAATTGTCGATGATTATTTAGTTAGATGACTTAAACAAACGGCTTAAGTTGAATTAAGTTCCACTTAAAATTACTTATGCTCCACCGAATTAAATGAAAAGTCAAAAATTTAATTTTGCATTCAAGGATGAAACTACATCCAATCACCTGAATTACCTTAAATTCTGAATAAATAAACAATTAATGTCATTATTCGACTACGGGACCTCCAAGTGATATAGAAGGCGTTCTACTCGCTGTCATACTGAAAGCAAATACACGTCAATAAAATCAGTTAATTCTAGAGTTCCTCAAAATCATCTAGGAGATTTAAAATTAAGATGCCAATCGGGCGCGGATTTCTTCTCACTCAGTTTCTTACAAATATATTCCACTTAAGAGTACTTAAGATAAATTATTTTAGTACTTAAGATAAATTATTCAACCACTGTCATTTAATTCCATCTGGAAGCATTTTCTCACCGTTTGTGGTATGTGTTTACGCTAATGTTAAGCTCTACGCTAATTACATTCCGATCAATTCAATTGATAAATTATATGCGATTCAAGGAAATTCACATTAATTCTGCTTGCTTAAGATACATAATATTTTCTACAATATAAACCGTAAACTACTTGTCCCGCAGTACACAATTATAAATTATAATAAAAATTAAGATCCCCAAGACGGAAGCTCAAGACTACAGCTTTTCCTAAATAATAATATATAATTTAGCTTAATTTAACATTTTCCGCAAAATAATATTTTTATGTCATATAATCCGTTCAAATTATCTTAAGTGAATGTGGAACCTATTTTTGATGAAATGCGTATTTGACCATTTATGATCTACTCTCGATAAATTATGAATTAATAGAGAATTTTAAATTACCAAAAGACTATATTCACCAAACTCTAGATAAAAGGCAACCTAAGCAAATCAAAGAGAAGCTACTATTTGCCTAACCAAAACGATGGTCCTATCAAGAACCTAGGTAATCTAGCTTTGTAAAACAATCTTGCTTTTCACAGTTTAATTTTCAAAAACGTGACCTCGTTTAAGTTATCTTAAATGAATGTGGAACTTAATTTATTTATAGATTTAAACTCTTATTTATAACACCATTACAAATTTACTTTATAAATTGAGATAGGCCATATTTTAAGTAGGGCAAAATGCATCTGTCAAGACGATTATTACGGCCCACACTGGACAAGTTATGCTACTTTTAAAAACTCAATATACATACGTAAGCAGTCTGATTTATTTGCCCAATGATACACTGCACCCAATCTTTTTTTGTTCCACTCTGATAAATTGTTAACTATCGAGGAATATGATTTGCTACTTTTGGTAATTTATATTGGTAAAAATGCAAATAATAATATAAAAAATTAAAAAATAGGTTTCTGTTACAACTAAAGTTTTTTGTATTACCTGAAAAATACTGATCGTGTTATTCAATAATTTAATTTTTAAGCCATGTAATAGAACATAAGGCTTAAGTTAACATAGAGTTAAAGTAATTTACACTTCTAATAATCAATTCAAACAATATCCAATCAGGGCTAGAAGTATTGCGTCCAAGATAAATTACGTCCCACATTTGAAAAATACCTTCTCACACTAGGAAAATTGCATTTTTAATTACATTACTTGTATCGAGTACGGAAACGAGTTACTTGAATTTCCAGTCATTGTTAACTAAGAAAAAAATTATATTTAATAGTTTTACCCTGCTTAAGTAAATAAATACTTTTTGGAATATAAACCACTAAAAATAAATTTTGGTAATTACATACCGATTTTCCGAAATACAAAATTAGATTCCATTAAGACTCAGCCAGTATAGCTTACCCTGAATAATAATAACGAATTCAGCTCAACCTTAAATATTTTTACTAAATTTTCAACATTAAAAATTGTGGGACTTAATTAATTTAGGAAGTTATACGCAAAGTTTACCTCAAACGCTCTATGACAAATTGCGTTTTGCAGAAGACAAATGTTGCTGTGCTAACCAACTTAAGAAATATTATGTTCCACTCAACCTAACTTTTATTCCAATACAATATAAATTCAAGAACAAATGGTGAACTATTCAACAAAATGTATGTTGCCCTTAAAAGCAAAATTATCTCTCTTCTAAGATTAAATTTTCTTCTCTTACCAAAGGCGATTTACCACTTCACTGTTCTGTAGTGCGTTGACGGTGAAATAGGCTCCAATTACTTGTGAGTAACTTACCCTGAACCGTAAAATGATAAGTTTAGTTTGTCCCACTAAAATCAAATAATTGATAAAAGTAAATTGTGATCCATAAAACAAAGACGTGACTAGCGCGAAAATGTAACATGCGAGAAAGAAAACTAAGCTATTAAATTAAGTTCATAACTTTGCGGAAACCGTTTACATACTTTCAATTTTCAAATAACCACTTTCGATAATCGTAACATTTAATTTATAAAAAAAAAAAATGAACAAATATGTAGACCAAGTTATAAAATGTAATTAAGAAATTTGTAGGTTTTTAAAATTAAATCAACATTAAGTCGATTACTTTCATCACGAAATCGCGTCTCAATGGTTAATAAATAACTTTGGAAAACATTATAAAAAAAAAAACAGAAAGTCACTTACCAGTCACATAAAATATATCACCCCGATGATTACGCGTTATATTACCAATAAGACTGGGATCGGCGGCCGCAATACGTTTTAATGGTATTTGTTGTAAATCAGATAATGTCTCGACCGACGATGTTGGTGATAATTCAATGGCTTCTGTTAATAAAATTAATCGTTCGGCTGTTGAATTTGTTGTAGTTGTCGATGCATCGGATCGTGAAGGTGAAGGGGCACAATTACACCAACACAATATTGATGTTAATAAGTAGATAATAATAAATTTTATCAATATTATCTTCATGTTTTGATTGTTGTTGTTGTTGTTTGTTATTTAATAATTTTTGTTGTAGTTTTTTTCAATAATTATCAATTATTTTTATTTTTTTAATTTTATTTGGATTCTTCTTCCTTTGAAGAAAAAATTTGTTGAAACATTCTTCGTCGTTGGTTTTTTATTATTATTATTTTTTATTAGCTGAGTTCATTTAAATTATTGATATACGTATGTAGTTTCCAAGTATGATATCTGCAAATATATAAAAATGTAAAACATAAATATAAATTAAAAATTTAATTATTAATTTGATGAGTGGTGCACCGTATGTAACAAGTGAAAGGTATTATGAGTTGTTCAAAATTATTTTTTTGGCCGATTACAATCGTTTGCAAATTTGATGTATAAACAATTTTGATGATTTTGAGACGATCGAATAATGTTTTCTTGAGTGTGAAATGCTGGGTTGTGTGTTGCGCTGCGTAATTTGGTGTACGTTAATGTTTGATTTTCGATTTAGACTCTTGGGGTCATCTAAATAACTATTTTCTCGAAGCACTAAGAGATATTAGTGTTTGCTAGTTGAAAAAACCGTTTGTAAAGAAATTTTCTTAAATTCTACTCAATTTAAAATTTCACTCAAAACTGTTTTTGGGGTCATCTAAATAAATATTGTAAAAGAAACATTTCTGTAATTTGAATAAAACTATTGAAATTGAACTTTTTTTAAATTCCACTCATATTAAAATTTCACTCAAAACTGTTTTTGCCTTATATCACTCAAAATTGTTTTTTGTATGTTAGAATATTATGCATAACAATAAATCGAAATTTGACTCAAAAATCAAAAATGTGCTTCCTGTTTTAAAATTTCACTCAAATTAGTTCATAATTTTTTATCAATTTTTTTGACAGAAACAACTAAAGTTGAGAGATTTAAAACGTTAAGCTACAGAAACTTAGTCGTTCCATTTGAGGTCAAGCCTGGGATGAATGCCAAAATCCAATGCAAAATATGGTAGAAGCAAAGCGTGACACAGAAAACATGACTTTGTAATCCGAAACGATATTGCAAGTAACGTAAAATTCTTCGGGAACGAGGTGCTAGCAAAAAATTATTAATGAAACAAATTACTCAGATTACTGAGTAATTATTCACTGAATATTTACATATTTGACGTAATAAATATTTACACATTATTCACTCATTATTATCTTATTATTCACTCATTAATCACTCGACGTTCACTAATTTTTCACTGAATATTCATTCATGACTTATTACTCATCATTCGTGTTTCAGTGAACAATCAGTGAATAATGAGAGAATACTGTGTGAATAATGAGTGAATAATGAGTAAATTCATCGTTCATCAGTGAATAAAGAGTGAACAATTCTAATAAGTCTAGTGAGGACATAGTGAATGAATAATGATTGAATAAAGTGTAAATATGTATAAATATATGAATTCAATAATTTGTGAATGTTGAATATTTTACAATGAATGCGATGCTTAAACACAAAAATCTTGAAAGTATCTAATAGTCTCCAAAGCCTCGAAAATCTCGTATTATGTCTATATATGTACAAGTAACAGAATGCTCATAACAAAAAAATTAATTAGATAATCTCGAAATAATCTGAAAAATTCTCCTGATGTCACACAACTTAATGTTATACCAAAACCTAGGCGAAGCAAATCTCAAAAAATTTCGAATTACTTGTGGTAATGTGACATCAAGCAAACCTAACGCTAAGATAGCTAGGAATCGCTTATAATCTTCAAGTTTCAAGTTTCGAATATTTCAGAGAAGAGCTTTGAGTTTCTTGGCGTTGACATTTTCAAAATGTTTTTCATTACAAATAAAAGACATTGTGGTGTCAGAAGTCCACCCTGGAATATTGTAAACAATTTTTGAATATAATTTGATGATATAACTGATTCAATTTTTGGTTCAATTTAGATTTTCTATTGTTTTCAAATTCATCTAATTTAATTAAATATCGCCAAACATTAATTGAAATTGTTTACCGAGTTATATATCCACAGCTTCTATTTGGGTGTCAAATCGTCTCGGTAACGTTTAAAATCTTTATATAGAATTAAAATATCTTTAATTGGAAATCAAAATTGAACTCGATTTTTGTTAACTGTCGAGATTCACCGTATCAGGTAGCTACCCCCCTTCTGTGTTTCATCCGGTACATATAAATATCGTTCGTATAATCACAACAGGTGATCGAAATTTAAATTGTATGTTCACAATTTTCAAAAATTATTGTGATAATTGTTCAAAATGACGCTCATGTTTTAAAATCGGTCAATTCGGTCTTTCAAAAACAACCCTAAGTTTTAAAATATAATTTTGCCCATAGTAAAGTTAAAATTCATCAAAAATCTACGATCATCATATGTACTCATAAAAATGCATACTGAACAAGAAGATCACGGAAGTAAAGTGGAGAAATCTCGTCCATAACAAAACAATCAATATTATGAAATTACAAATATAATGCAACAATTATTTCTGGTATGTTGATTTATTATAAATTGACTTGGATCGCATTTCTAATTTAAATGTATATCGTCCAGTTGATATTGTAAGAGATACATTACATTATGAATTTGTAATTTTATTGCAATTATTATTGACATCAATGTCGTAATTCAACATGTTTTATTTAAACAGCATATGGGTACACAGTCGTATAATCATAATCATCTCGATATAAACTTATTACTCGTACAATGTTGTGATAAATTAAGATAATCAAAAAAAAAAAAAAACTTGAAACGTGTTTTTCATGTCTAGAATACTAGAACTCATGAATACAAAATTATCTTAACGATGTGATCTTTCTATAATACATGAGTACAGAATTTTTTTTTCCTGTTTTGATTGATTCGATTTTGATTGTCAAACGAGCGATTTTTTTTTTTTTTTAGTGCGCCGATCAACACAACATAATACTTTAATCATTATGTGAGATGCTGCGGAATAATAACGAATAAATATGAATTTAATCCGATTTGCTTTTTTTTTGTTTGTATAAATTTTTAGTTAAATCGAAAATTTATCGCGTTTTAATTACTTTGCCTTTTTCGAGATCGTGGAACCATGTTAAAATATTTCAAAGGTGTTCGGTTTAGCATTAAGTAGGATAATTATTGTTAATAATATTTTTGGTAATTTTACACCTTTTGTTTTTTATTTACAGTGCTATTGTAATAAAGATTAGCCTTATAATTTTTTTGTTGTTCTTCGGATGCTGCGGATTTAATCGGATGGATTTTTTTGTGTTAAAATTAAAACTAAATATTATTGGAAAATTTTATGTTTGCCTTATTAGTTTGTGTTTTATTGATAACAAAACAAATTTAACAGTTGATTTAGTCAATCTTCTCTTAATAACAGAGGTATTAAAAGAGAAATTAAAATAACAAACATACTACAGTTAGATTAATCCAGCTTAGCCACAAGATTTAAATATTTTCATAAATTTGCAATAAACCGATAATATTGAAAAACTTTATCGAAATTGACATGAAAAACAGCTCAAAGAAAAAATTCAAATGAATTAACTGAAACTATAGGAAAAACTTTAGTTTTGGTGAGAAGAGTCTATTAATCCAAGAACTTGTTTCTTGATTCAAGAAAGTGTTCTTGGTTTAAGAAAGTGTTCTTGGTTTAAGAAAGTGTTTCTTGATTCAAGATACTTGATTTTTGGCTTATGAAGAATAATAAACATTACCTACTATTTTACTAAAACAGACTACTGACAAAGTAGCAAGTTATTAAAAATTCGAAAAATTTAACAAATTGGTCGAATTTTAAAGGAAATTGCTGAAACTTTATTAAATAAACTGAATTATGTTAACTGAACTAGAATTCAACATTTAAAAATTGGAAAGTCGACAAGTCTAAGCCAACACACGAGTTGAATGAAAAGTCGATATATTGGGGAACATTGCTTTATTTAATATAAACCTAGCTCAAAAATCTTTAGAATTCAAACTTCAGTCATAAATGATGCAAATTTAAAAAGTTTTATCGAAATGTTCAAAAACTGCGCTGACTTCACCAATTGGTTTTAACTCAGATGGAATTGAATTCTTTTTGTAACCCCAAGTATCATTTTCCTGCGACCGTTGTGGTCGACTTGGATAGTATTAATGTTTTTACAATTTTATCCATTGGAAAATATTTCAAATTTCACAAATTTTTAGATTCGCTGCACTCAAAGCTTTTTGCTAATTAATATGTTTGTCTAAATATAAATTTAGGTAAACCTCATCATCATTCATAAAAGCATTGAAAGTTCTCAAAATTCAACAAAATTTCAGAGAGGATATATACTCGTAGTATGTATGCAAATGAAGTTCGTTTTTTGGGTGGTGTAACAATTATTCGTGAATCAACAGAATTTGAGATATCCATTAATTTACTACTTCAATACAATATACAATAATTCACTTCATAAATTTCAAATTGTACCACAATATATCTTGAATATGATCATTATTTATTTAAACACTAAATCGCACATAATTTCTTTTTAGCTTCTTACTGACGACATTTATATTATATAAAATATTATTTTTATTGATTTTTATCTAATTTAAAAATAAAACAGCCAATATACCAGCCACCACGTTGATTTTTTTTTTTTGTACTGCGGTCTGTCGTTTTATTAAATTGTCCACCTACGGTATTTTTGTTTATGTGTTGTATTTATCTCTTATATAAAATTTATATTTTATGCACAAGAATGATATTTGTTAAACTAAAGCCGAGTCAAGTACACGCGATATATTTTGTATAAATGTCCGTAAAAGGGAAATTAAAGACAATTAATCCATATCCATAGTGTTTTTGACAACAAACATACGTTGGATTTTCCGAATTTATTCGATTTTTTCTGGAAAATTTGAAATTTTTTGTGGATATCTTGGATAAGTATTGCATACGCAAAACGTTGAAATATAGTTGATTCATGTTCAGTTCAAAGTACAACGTGCAAATTTCGATCGCTAGTCGTCATTCTCTTTAACTGAAAATATGTGGTAATTAAAAATAATGGCGAGGTCATGTATGATGAGGTGTGAATTTGCATTACAGATACGTCACCGATGCGTTTCAAAATTCTTACTATAACCGTAACATTCTTACTGTGAAGTTTTTCTGTATTGTAGGTATTACAACCTACTATTTCGTATTGTGTCCAATTTATTCCGGCATGAAATTTCGAATTTTGACATCTTAAACTCAACCTCTTACATGAATTATCAAATTCTAAAATCATAAAGTCAAACGCTGTAAATATTAATGGAATTCTGTCATGAGATATTGAGCTATTTGATATATCATCTCAAGAATTCAGAATTCGATGTATCATCCCAAAATACGAGATGTTCTGCAAGAATTCGTTACACGGTACCAAAATTCGATAAATTGTGTTGAATTCTGGAATGATACATTCAATTCTAATATATCGAATTCTGAAGTCATGAGGTTATATATAAAATTCTGATAAGACGTTTCGAATTCTGACAAGAAATGTCGAATTTTAACCGAATACGTCGAAAAGTTAAAATATCGAGGTGACATATAATATTTGACTTGTTAAAACCAAAAATTAAAATTCTTATATGATAAATTCAAATTCTGAGACGACATATCAAATTATTCCTTGATATCATAATATATCGAATTTTGACATCTGATATGGAATTTCTGACATGACGTATCGAATTCTGCCATAATTTATCGGATTCTGGCATGAGGACATATCGAATTTTGGCATCAAAATTTCAAATTCTGACATGACATATCGAATTTTGACATAAAACGTCGAATTCTGATATGATATGTCGATTTCGAACATAATTTCTTTTATTCAGGTATGGTGTAACGACACGATATATCGAATTCTGACAAGATACATCAAATTCTGGCTTGCCGTATCAATTTCCGGCATGGTCATATTGATATTTGAAATTCAAATTCTGGCAGGACATCTCAAATTTAGATATGATATATCAAATTCTGACATGAGATATCAAATTCTGACATTGTAAGTTCAAATTCGGATGCAGGCATCCGGTCGAATCTGGTTTTCGGACCTGTCCTATTGTAAAATTCTGTCATACAAATTCAAATTCTGGAATACGTATCGAATTTGGACACAATATATCGAATTTTGACATCAATAACTCAAATTCTGATGTCACAAAATTAATTTCTGCCACGACTTATCGAATTCTGATATGTTTAACCGAATATTGGTATGATTATCAAATTCCGGCATGATATTTCGAATTTTGATATCCAAAACTCAAGCTCTTACATGAATTATCGTATTCTTATATCATAAAGTCAAACGTTCAAGATATTAATGGAATTCTGTCATGAGATATTTAGTTATTTGATATATCATCTCAAGAATTCATAATTTGATGTATCATCCCAAAATACGTGATCTTTACAATTGTGTTGAATTCTGGAATGATACATCCAATACTAATATATCGAATTCTGAAGTCATGAGTTGATATATACAATTCTGATAAGACCTTTCGAATTCTGACAAAACATGAAGTATTTTAACCGAATACGTCGAATAGGTCGAAAAGTTAAAATGTCAAGGTGACATATAAAATTTGACTTGTTAAAACCAAAAATTAAAATTCTGATATGATAAATTCAAATTCTGACACGACATATCAAATGCTGGCTTGATATCATGATATATCGAATTTTGTCAACTCATATGGAATTTCTGAATTCTGATATTATTTAACGTCAAAGGTAAGTTCAAACTCGGATCCAGGAATCCGGTCGAATCCGGCTTTCAGGCCGGTCCTGTTGTAGAATTCTGTCATACAAATTCATATTCTGGCATACGTATCGAATTCGGACACAATATATCGAATTTTGACATCAATAACTCAAATTCTGATGTCACAAAATTAATTTTTGCCACGACTTATTGAATTCTGATATATTTTACCGAATACTGGTATGACTATCAAATTCCGGCATGATATTTCGAATTTTGACATCCAAAACTCAACATGAATTATCGAATTCTAATATGATAAAGTCAAACGTTGAAGATATTAATGGAACCTGTCATGAGATATCGAGTTATTTGATATATCATCTCAAGAATTCAGAATTCGAAGTGTCATCCCAAAATACGAGATGTTATGCCAGAATTCGTTATACGGTATCAAAATTCAATAAATTGTTTTGAATTCTGGGATGATACATCCAATTCTAATATATCGAATTCTGAAGTCATGAGGTTATATATTAAATTCTGATAAGAATATTAACCGAATATGTGGAAAGTTAAAATATTATTCATCGAGGTAACATATAAAATTTGACTTGTTAAAACCAAAAATTAAAATTCTCATATCATAAATTCAATTTCTGACTTGAAGCTGCGTACATGCTATACTTTCTGGTGAAAAAATGTACACCACGAAGTTAGCTGTATAAGTTGAATTATTTCCAACTAGAATAAAAAGTTCACCAGGGTTACCAATTTTAACTAAAAATTTTAATATTTTGCTAATTTCGTAGTGGACACTTTTTCACCAGAATTGGATCATGTACGCACCTTCAATGTCAACTTCTGACACGAAAATTCTGATATCATAAATTCAATTTCTGACACGCCATATCAAATTCTGACTTGATATCATGATATGTATATAGAATTTTGTCATCTGATATGGAATTTCTGAATGCTGATATGAATTAACGTCGAAGGTAAGTTCAAATTCGCATCCAGAAATCTGATCGAATCCGATTTTCAGGCCGGTCCGGTTGTAGAATTCTATCATATAAATTCAAATTTTGGAATACGTATCGAATTCAGTCACAATATATCGAATTTTGACATCAATATCTCAAATTCTGATGTCACAAAACTAATTTCTGCCACGACTTATCGAATTCTGATATGTTTTACCGAATATTGGTATAATTATCAAATTCCGGCATGATATTTCGAATTTTGACATCCAAAACTCAAGCTCTTACATGAATTATCGAATTCTGAAGTCATGAGGTGATTTATCAAATTCTGATAAGACCTATCGAATTTTTGACAAGACATGTCGAATTTTAAGTGAGAAAGAGAGTTTGGTATATCATCTCAATAACAAATTTTCATAAGACCATTCGAATTCTGACAAGACATGTGGAATTTTGAACGAATACGTCGAAAAGTTAAAATATCGAGGTGACATTTAAAATTTGACTTGTTAAACCGAAAAATTAAAATTCTGATATCATAAATTCAAATTCTGACACGACATATCAAATTCTGGCTTTATATCATGATATATCGAATTTTGTCATCTGATATGGAATTTTTGAATGCTGATACGAATTAACGTCAAAGGTAAGTTCAAATTCGCATCCAGGAATCCGGTCGAATCCGGTTTTCAGGCCGGTCTTGTTGTAGAATTCTATCATACAAATGATATTTCGAATTTTGACATCCAAAACTCAAGCTATTATACGAGTTATCGAATTCTGAAGTCATGAGATGATATATCAAATTCTGATGAGACCTATCGAATTCTGACAAGACATGTCGAATTTTGACTGAATTCGTCGAATATGTCGAAAAGTTAAAATATCGAGGTGACATAAGAAATTTGACATGTTAAAACCAAAAATTAAAATTCTTAAATGATAAATTCAAATTCTGACACGACATATCAAATTATGGCTGATATCATGATATATCGAATTTTGACATCTGATATTGAATTTGTGACATGGCGTATCGAATTCTGACATGAAGTAACGAATTCTACCATAATTTATCGGATTCTGGCATGATAGACGTATCGAATTTTGTTATGATTTATTGAATCCTAATATGAAGTATCAATTTTTGGCATAAAAAATTAAAATTCTGACGTGGCGTATCGAATTTTGACATAACACATCGAATTCTGATATGATATGTCGATTTCGACATGATATATCGAATTCTGACAAGATACATCCAATTCTGGCATGACGTATAAATTTCCGGCATGGCCATATTGATATCTGAAATTCAAATACTGGCAGGATTTCTCAAATTCAGATTTGATATAACGAATTCTGACATGAGATATCGAATTCTGACATTGTAAGTTCAAGTTCGGAACCAGGAATCCGGTCGAATTCGGTTTTCGGACCTGTCCTATGATAGAATTATATCATAAAAATTTAAATTCTGGAATATTTCAAGACACGATATATCAAATTTTTACATCTATAACTCAAATTATGATGTCACAAAATTAATTTCTGCTATGACTATCTATCATACTAGACTGTTATCATAAAGTCAAACGCTGAAGATATTAATCGCATTCTGTCATGAGATATCGAGTTATTTGATATATCATCTCAAGAATTCAGAATTCGATGTATCATCCCAAAATACGAGATGTTCTGCCAGAATTCGTTATACCGTACCAAAATTCATTAAATTGTTGAATTCTGGAATGATACATTCAATTCTAATATATCGAATTCTGAAGTCTTGAGTTGATATATCAAATTCTGATAAGACATTTCGAATTCTCACATGCCATGTCGAATTTTATCCGAATACGTCGAATACGTCGAAAAGTCATCATGAATTACCGAATTCTTGCATAATTAAATGGATTCTAGCATGATATCTCGAATATGTGACATGTCGATTTCTGACATGAACACATATCGAATTTTGTTATGATTTATTGAATAATAATATGAAGTATCAATTTTTGGCATAAAAAATTCAAATTCTGACGTGACATTTCGAATTTTGACTTAACACATCGAATTCTGATATGATATATCGATTTCGAACATAATTTCATTTCAAATTCTGGTTTGACGTATCAATTTCAGGCATGGTAATATTGATATCTGAAATTCAAATTCTGGCGGTACATCTCGAATTCAGATATGATATATCGAATTCTGATATCACAATTTCAAACTTTAATATTTCATATCGAATTCTGGCATGATACATCGAATTCTGATATGATGTACCGAACTCTAACATCAAAAATTCCGAATTCAGATAAAATATTTCGAGTTCTGGTATCACAAATTCAAATTCTGATAAGACAGAGATGAAGCATCGACTTTTGGCATCACAAATTCAAATTCTTGCTGTGGAAACCTACATACGATGTAGAATTTTTACATCATAAATACAAATTTTGATATTGCAGATCTAATTCTGATATTATTTGATGGATCAAAAATTTAAATTTTGACATGACTTACATGACAAAGTCGGGCGTGATATTTCGAATTTTTACACAAAAATTCTAATTTCAGGGAAAGGCTGGAAATGCTTGCCATTGCTTTGTCAGTAAATCACTTCAAGCGTTATCTCTATGGAAATAAATTTGCAATAGTAACGAATCATAAACGATTAATTTGATTGTTTGATGCACGTTTGATGCGATAAAAAAAACGGTTACACGAGTTTGATTACGTTATAGTGCACAAAATAGGATCTCAAAACCATAATATCAGATAGTACTGAAAATATTAAATGTAAAGTAGTAAATCGATCACAAGCACTTAAAACCAACGATAGCAACAAAATATAACATTAAAGAATTTAATCTAATATCTGTGATCCACAGTAAGTCGATTGAAAATATAATAAATTTTAACGATATACAGAATAAATCAGAATCATTATTAGAAGAAAGGCAAAATTGGATTATCTTCCTGAAGCAAGCACTTGTAGAAAATTGGATAATTATACCAATAAAATAGGCTTATCAAATACGCAGACAAATTTGATCCTCTCAGGTTTCATGACTCATTTTAAGTACAAACTACATACGGTATATAACTGATGAGCAAAAAATAAATCGAATAATCAAAGATTTTCATAAATCACCTCTTTGCAATCATCATTGCTTCTTTAGAACTTACAATTGTATCAAATGTTATTTTAAATTTTCATACACAACAAAATAAAGGCAACACCTTAACTTTGTGAGTAAAACTTTTCCCTAAAGTTCACAAAATTCTGGTGAATTCAAATTTTTGTTAATCGTAAGTAACTGTCAGCTTCGTCCTTCAGGACTTTTTCTTAGAGGAGGCAACCTTCGAAATATATTAATGCTTGATCCTTTGGAATATTCGGGTAAAGCATCAAAAGATATTAAATTTTCATTTCTAGTCAGTTTAACTTTGCTGAGGTTTTCCATTAACTCGATCGAATTGTTGGCATCAAAACCTGCAGGGGGTGGAATTTTTCTTAATTTGCGCAAAAGCTATTTTATGATTTTTGAAATGGGTGTATTAATACATGATGCTATTGGTCTCATTTTATTCCCTGGTTTATGCGTCTTAGGTATCATCCATATAGATTTCCTTTCATCAGATTTTTGATTGTTGTTTTTTAATTAACCTCGCTGTCTGATCTTATTACATTCCGGACATCAATTGGTGCTGTTTTTATTCTCGATTCTATGTCTGTCACAATATCTATTATTGGCAACTTGCCTCCCGAAAAAGCTTAATTTAACCCATTATTAAGAAACCGATTTTGTTCCTTAGTTAATGGCTTCGATGACAAATTTTGTACGAAGTTTCCGATTTGTTTAATTGCGACGTATGGACTTTCAATCGGTTTATTTTCCATTTTTAAGTTTTGGAATTTTTGGTGTAATGTTTTGTTTTTAATTTTAAATTTATGATCCAAAATTTCTCCCGTTTTGTGTAGAAACACTATTAAGCACTCATGTTCCAAATTATTAAAACGAAATGGTTGGCTGAACGTATGATACTAAACAATCATCCGTTCAGTATAAGCAATTTAAGATTATTAAAGGAATACAGTGATAACCGAAAATTAGATAAGACCAACAAAGCGTGCTTATGAACTCGGACATGGGCCAAGTATCGTCGACTTTATTTAAATTATGTAAAACCAGAGACAGCTGATTGTGTTTGAAGTTTATTTGTTTACAAAAAAACGTTTTAGTACGACAATGATCATTTAAATATGTTATCTCGCTGAACACAAAAGAGAGATAACATAATTTTAACTCGGTTTTTAACTCCGTCAAGTTGTTATTTTCTTGACGAGCTCAATGGACAAATCTGGTGAATCAACCTTTAGTGATCGCGACATTAATTTGCAAATCTAAAATAAAAAAATCAGAATCAGAAATAGTTTTACCATGTTTCGTATTAAAAATCTTTAATTATGATGGATTTGTTTGAAAATTTCATTAGAAACGACAGTTAGTAAGAATCGGACTACTGTACGATTTTTGTCCCAGCCCATACGGCCATCTAAAAAAAAAACAATTTTTCAACCGTCTTTGGAATATTTTTGTCGATGTAATTTTTTATAAAAGTACAAACTTCATTTGCGCTTTTCTGAGCTCCACCTTCGGAGTACGAATAAAACATAACTTTGCCCATGGTAAGATTACGAACACAAAGTTCGAAAGCACGTAATCTATGACAATTCCCAATACTTTTTGATTTTTTAGATCTTTGATTTCTTTGAGTTTATCGAAATATTATTTAGCTCTTCGCCTATGTACGAATTATTCCGCTACTGCCGCACATAACGATTAATGTTTAATATAAGGTTTATGTTGTATGTATTGCAGTCTATAGTCGAAAAGATCACTTTGATTGTCAATGTGTCTTTTTTACAAATAGTACCGAAAAACCGTAGTAAATTATATCTGTTTAGAACTGTTGTTACTGTGTGCAATAGAAATATCAGTTTATTATTTTAGAGTACAGTAGAAAGAAAACCGGTATTTCTAAACAATCAGTAAATGTAATCAAAGTTCATGTCAATCCAATAAATATTCGAAATATACTAAGGAGCCAATGAAGCTAACTACAGCTTCATCTCATTCATTTCAGAAAATATTCCTTGACGTATAGTATGTCTTGATAATCTCACATAGAGATAACAAATTTAGCGATTCAAGGTATCAAAATTTGCCATAGCTAGAACATTCGTTGAAGAATTTATTTGTGTATTTGGTATCCCCGATGAAGTTTTAACAGACCAGGGGGTCAATTCTCGTTCCATGAAAAGTATAACGATAAGTATTTACAGTGAGAAATACATATTTCCGATTCATATGTTCCTTGAGAAGGAAAAAATGACGTCAAAATCTTTTCATAAGAATAAAGATTTCTCACCGACCATTTTGACGGTGAGAACATCATAAATATACCCTGTTAAAGTTAGCCGAAAGTTTCCAGCCGCAGGTGAAAAGTCGATCATACAGATTATGTTATTGACATTCCAGCCGAAATTAAATCAGCCTCTAGAGTGTTACGTCTGGAGATGGATTGCATTGATGTGACTTGTCAATAGCTATCGCAGGGAAAAAAATTCAGTTCAAGTTTCCCGTAAGAAATCTCGGAAAATGCAAAAAAGTTTTGATGCAGGAAAAAATTCAGTTCAAGTTTCCCGTGGGAAATCTCGGAAAATTCGATTTTCCAAAAATTATTAAAAAAAGTTGTATAAAATCAGCCTTTAGAGTGTTATTTCTGGAGATGAATTGCATTGATGTGACTTTTCAATAGCTATTGCCGGAAAAAAATTCAGTTCAAGTTTCAAGTGGGAAATCTCGGAAAATCCAAAAAAGCTTCCAGCCGAAAGTAAGAAATGGATAAATAAAATCAGTTTTTAGAGTGTTATGTCTGGAGATAGATTGCATCAATGTGACTTATCAATAGCTAGCGCAGGAAAAAATTCAGTTCAAGTTTCCCGTGGGAATTCTCGGAAAATTCAATTTTCCAAAAGTTATTAAAAAAATTTGTATAAAAACAGCCTCTAGAGTGTTATGTTTGGAGATAGATTGCATTGATGTGACTTATCAATAGCTAGCGCAGAGAAAAATTTGAGTTCAAGTTTCCCGTGGGAAATCTCGGAAAATTCGATTTTTCAAAAATTATTAGAAAATTTCTATAAGATCAGCCTTTAGAGTGTTATGTTTGGAGATAGATTGCATTGATGTGATTTGTCAATAGCTATCGCAGGAAAAAAATTCAGTTAAAGTTTCCCGTGGGAAATCTCGGAAAATTCGATTTTCCAAAACTTAAAATCCCGAGATTTCCCACGAACAACTTGAACTGAATTTTTTTCCTGCAATAGCTTTTGAACAAATCACATCAATGCAATCCATCTCCAGAGGCTGATTTTATTCAAATTTTCTAATAATTTTTGGAAAATCGAATTTTCCGAGATCTCTCACGGGAAACTTGAACTGAATTTTTTTCCTGCGATAGCTATTGACAAATCACATCAATGCACTCCATCTCCAGACATAACACTCTAGAGGCTGATTTTATTTATCCATTTCTTACTTTCAGCTGGAAACTTGTTTGGATTTTCCGAGATTTCCCACGGGAAACTTGAACAGAATTTTTTAATTCGATAGCTATTGACAAATTACATAAAACGATTTAACTTCAGATATACACTCTAGAGGCTGATTTTATTCCAATTTCGTGGATTCTTCTGATTTTGCGATATTTTCTACGAATAGGTTAAGAAAAGTTTTACACGTAGAACTATTTATAAATTTTTTTATTTAAATTTATGTATCCTATTTACTTTCGGCTGATTACTACTAATTTTTTTGTTTTTGGCTGGAATGTTAATATCATAATCTGCATTATCGACTTTTAACTTTCGGCTGGAAACTCTCGGCTGGGATTAGACAATCTGCATTACAATTTTTTTTTTTACTTTCACCTGGACTTACATAATCTGCATTATCGACTTTTCACTTTCGGCTGGCAACTTTCGGCTAACTTTAACAGTATATAAATATTGAAATAAAATTCTATAAAAATTAAATTTGTATTTTTAGCATTAAATGTGCATTGAAACTATAATATGATTCACTTTAAACTTAACTAATAAGTAAATCACATTAAGCACTATTGCGTTTATTTAAGAAAAGCCTCTAAATAATTAATTTAGGTAAGTTTTAAAAATAGTTTCGTCGTTTTTATAATTTATTTTATATTTTGACAGCCAATGACGAAAACTGATTTACCAAATCTACTTTATCATTTATTTAGCTAATATTTAAACCAATTCCTCTATCACCTAGCGAATATCTATATGAAACTCGATAAAATGTCTGTTTACAGTGTGTAGCTTACAATTTAAATTACTTATTCAGCATTTTGTTTACGATTCTTTTTCAATTGGACATCGAGAATCGCTTATTGTCGTTGTGTGAAATGTTATAAATGAAAAAGACTTGATGGAAACAAAATGGAAACATTTTTTTTCATTAGGCTTTTTCATAGAACCAGAATTGACCCCCAGGGGTCTAATTTAAAGAGTTCACTTTTTAAAGAAATATGTTAGCTTCTCAGAGTACAACGGCGTATGATCATTATTGACTAATTAAAAGCCTCAAGACCTAAAAAAATTTGGCCGTCTGCTCTCTTTTACTAGTCTAGTTGAATATTAACAAATGTGGAACTTATTATGAGTTTTCTCAATAATTCGAATGCTTCTATTTATTAAATGAGAGTTGTTTGTGAAACTCCTAAAAAAATTTTATTTCCTTATTACATTAAACCGTTATAGCCAAATCGATATTATGTCCGCAATAAAAATAAATAAATTATCCATATCTAATTAAATTGTCTCTCCTTGTTAATATTTTAACAACGAACGAATATAAAATTAAAATTTATGATTTTAAATTTCAATGTACAAATTGTAATTTCGAAACAAAATAATTTTTGGCCCAAATAATTAGCTTATCATCGTAAGTACAAAAAAAAAAATAAAACCATCCGTCCGCACAGTACATTGTTACGAGAAATAATTTATCTCCAAATTGATCATAAAATATTATGATCGTTATTTATTCTGCGCTTATCAGCACAGAATATCATCGCGGACCACAAAATTTATCGCGGAATTTTCAAATTGAATTTTTCACATATAATGGGTGCACGATTTGGAAATTTTTGGTTAATTTTTATTTTTCGAAATCAATCATTTTTATGTTTTTGCCATTTTTTTTCATAATTTTATCGGTTTGTTGTAAATATGATTTGTGATAAAAATCAAAAAATAAACGTAAATTAATGTAAATGTCGCCTGTAGGACAACAAAAAAAAAATTTTTTTTTTTGTGGTCTATCTGCCGATCTGATCTGCACATCTTTTGCATATTTATCGTCAAAAAGATCATTATTGATAATAACAATTAAGTTTTTTGGGGTTTTTGGTATTTTTTTTTTTTTTTTTTTTGATTGAACAATTTTATTATAAATCTTGTTAAGGTTTGAAATATGGGATCGAACTGGCGTATTTAAAATGAGGAGTGGATTTTTTATCACTTTATTAGTTCAGAGAACTTTAAATGCTGTTGGTGAATCCGCAAGAAACATTTTATGTTTTTTTTTGTTTCGTTTTAATGATCCAATTATGTTTATGGTTTTTAATTAATTTTTATTTAGATCGATCATATCTGAAGCCAAATTTATTAGCTTATTGATTCAAACTGGCTTTTTCGACAAAAAATTACTTGTAATTATGCATACTTATCATTATTGGTGGTAATTTTTGTATTTTTTTTTGCTTTTTATCGATTTGCTGTTATATTGGGACCGACAATTTGATAATTTTTTACTGCCAGCTTGCGGAGTTTTCTTACATTGTTTTGATGGAGGAAACGGCAAATTATTATAAAAACATGTTCAGAAGCACATAAAATAGCATCGAAATCAATCAATCTAGTCAATATTCTTCTTTTAAATATCGACACATTATCCATAATTCATTGTTAAACATTGTAAATCGTATAATCGATCATTAAATATCTATCAGCATAAAATGAGATAATTTGAAAACAAACCGATCTCCTTTCACACAAATCAATATTTTTCTTCATTCTTTCTTGGTGATGATTGGTATTTTAACCGCGAAACATTAACTAAAAATCACTTAAAAACTCTTTAGAATAATATGTTGTTGCAAACTAGAAAGAGTAAACCATATTTTAGGTAATTTCGCCGTTATTACTCCGCGTTTCTTTAATTTGATGTTAGCAATAACATTATAGAAACGTTTAACATTTAATTGAATTTTAAATTAAGTTTACCAATAAGTAAAAAAAATTTTATATCCCGTCTTCGTTTTACTGTATACCGCGCGTTTACTGCTGTAATAAAGACAAAAAAAAATAAAAAAATTGTATGGAACATAATTTCAGAAGCTGTACCATAAATTGTGTATAAACTTTTTATTTCTTTGGTAAAATAAACGTAAA
Source organism: Tipula vernalis (assembly GCA_958295665.1). Lineage (NCBI taxonomy): Eukaryota > Metazoa > Arthropoda > Insecta > Diptera > Tipulidae > Tipula > Tipula vernalis. The sequence goes on from OY282560.1 coordinate 43,951,981, forward strand.
GTTCAACGGGTTACAAATAACTTTAATTAGAATTTTGCATATCGGAACTCATTCATATATTTTTTAGGCTTTCAATCGGTTTACTAAAGTGAGTTATGAAATTCCACAATAAAATGATTTAATCTTGTCAATAGTAATTATTCCTGTGTAACATTAATGCTGGTGGCATGTTCATGCAGTGGCTTTAATAGCAATATAGTAGAGCATACAGTTTAGGTATTCTTTGCACGATATGTGCAACTGCACCAACATTGACATTGACCCTTCACAATCTATTATTCAACTTGTTTATGTAAAGTTACTATTCCTTTGAAGAAAAAGCTATTAAAACTATATTGAAATAATACCCAATTGTGACAAATTTCTTTTTGCCACCTCTGTAAATCGAACCCGCAACCCCCCGTGCGAGAGCGACAGTTAACTTCTTGGGGAATCTAATCAAAGCACGAGTTGTCAAAGTTTATTCACTAATTGTTCACAGTTCCTCCTATAAGTTACGCCTGAGCGTTTTATTCGAAGGTGGCAAAACGGATAAAACGTCTAAGCATTGTAAAGGAAATTTTCAAATTTAAAATTTAAACGAAAAATTACCGTGATCACCGGGAAGTAGATCCAATCAAAATTAAACATGACAATATTTCTGGTTACTTCGAATTATCATATACGATTTGAATATGAATTATATTTTGAAATATGACTACAGAAATGGTTTCAAAAGTTGTTGTTTGTTGCGTGCAAACTTGGTCAATGGTGAGCAAATTACACTACAAATCGTACAGGAAAAAGCATTAGCCGCCGAATCAACAATTGATCAAGAAAAATCAACAGCAAGTAAAATTCGTAGGCAAACAACAAGGCAATCAGTTAACACCATCCCGAAGTCAACCTTCACGATCACAGCAGCCCCAAGGTCCACAGCAAACCACGATCGACATTCACACCAATATATAACAACGCACAACGTAACGGTCAGTCATTCAAATTTAAAATTGGTGGATTTTCAACATAATTCCATCGAAATTTTGGGTACGATAGATGTCGATGTTGCGATATAATAGCAAAATTATATTATCCCTGCCGTTACAAATCACTTCGGGGATCAAAACAAATGTTTTTGGTTGCGATTGGTTTCCGGCTTTGAGAATAACATTTCAAGGGGTGTTCAACAATATAAGAATTTATTTTCAACTGAGCTTGGTACATATCGGGGAAAACCAATTTCTGGTTCCAATTCATCTGTCTGCCAGGAGTATTCCTCTCGCTATTCGTCGACTTGTTTAGAACTTGTTTGCTATTAGAACCTATTGATTACAGCGACTGGGCGACACCTATCGTTCTAGTGAAAAAATCGGATGGATCAATTCGTATTTGGCGACTACAAATCAACAGTTAATAAAGCATTAAGCCCACATTGTTTCCAAATTCCGTCGACAAAGGACTTATTGGCAACTTTACCACCGGGAAAATATTTTTCAAAGCTTAATTTAGCTTAAGCGCACCAGCAGTTGTCAGTGGATGATACTTCGGCATTGATTCAAACAATCATCACTCAAAAATTTATCGAACAACTGTTCAAAAGAATCGAAGGCGTTCTTCCTTATTTTGATGATATCATCGTAATTGGACAGACCTACACCAAGTTTTCGATTGAGACATGATAAATGTAAATTTTTTGTCTTCTCAGTAAATTTCCTCGGTTTTCGCATCGATTTCAATGGAATTCGCCCTACAGAGGAAAAAATAACAGCTATCACCAACACTCCGGCACCTCAAGACAAAAAGCAAATGCAAGCTTTTTTAGTACTTCTTAATTTTTATCATGTTTTTTTTAGCAGGAAAAGCTACCGTTGCTAAGCCGCTGCATCGTCTTCTGGAGAAAGATTCAAAGTGGAATTGGAATAGCACCCATCAAAGGTCATTTGAGGAACTAAAGAATCTTCTCTCCAACGACAGTCTCTTAGTACATTACAATGAGTTACTACCCCTACTCCTCAGCTGTGACGTATCTCCATATGGAATTGGGGTCATACTCGCACATCGAATGGAAGGTAGTGCGGAGTACAGAGCGAAATTACGCCACGATCGACAAGGAGGCTTTTGCGATTATTGCTGGTATAAAGAAATTTCATAATTGCATCTATGGCCGCAAAGTAACAATTATTACTGATCAACCATTACTGGGTCTCTTTAATCCGAAAAAATCAACACCATCAATCCTGTCACCAAGGATGCTACGTTAGAGTATTTTTCTCAATGGATATAACTTTGATCTTCAATATCGTCCGGGAAACAAACATCAAAATTCTGATGCGTTGAGCAGACTACCAAACCCAACCGCAATAGCAACCGCCGAAGAAGAAGAAGTTCTAATGTTCGAAATAACTCTAGATCCTCCATTGACCGCTGCCGATATTGTAAGGCTAACAGCGAAAGATAAAACTTTGACACAAGTTTTAAGTTGGGCAATGAGAGGTTGGCCTGATGGAAAAATCGTGATGAAGGCATTGGCACGTAGCTATTTCTGGTGGCCAAATTAGATTCTGACATCGAATCAACCGCGTTAAAAGCTATTCGCAGTGTCTTCTTAACGCACGGACTACCTGATATGATAGTCTCCGATAATGGAACTGCTTTTACATCGGACGCATTTAAGGTATTTTGCAAGAACAATTAAAATTTCTCTTATATACTTACAGCTCCGTTTCATCCTTCGTGAAATGGACAAGCGGAGCGTATGGTTCGTACAACAAAGGAATTCTTAAAGGAAACCGTTGGAGGCCATCGCCTACGTTTGGCACGGTTTCTATTACACCAATACACAACAACACCATCGCAAACCACTGGTAAGTCATCCTCTCAATTACTGTTTAACCGGAAAATCGTAACGTACTTCGATAAACTACATCCCGATGCTATTCCAATTCGTTCAACCGAGGGAAAACCAACCAGTAAATCAACTAAGTCGTTTAAAATCATCGACACCAAACGACGACAAAATATGTTTGATGTTATGAATGTTCAAATTCATATGTAATAAGCTAAATGTATGCTCATCAACTTTAAACGCGAGGTTTGACGATATTTTGACGCATATTTGATAGTCTTCAACAAGAAAATGCCAATTTAAAATCAATAATTGTGCAATTAGAATCAAAAATCGATGACCTTGAGCAATGTACAAAATATAAATCAGTCGATATTATTGGATTACCGGTGCTACCTACCAACAGTGAAATATTAAATGCAACCTTGCAGTTATTTACATCTGGTTTAAATGTATAGCTGTGAACAAAGCTGATATTGAGTTTGTTTTTCAACTTAAATCGAGTGATGTTAATAAATCTGGTAAAGTAATTGTTGAATTTACTAACAGTTCCGTCCGTAACAGTGTATGACTAAGTATTATTTATTCAAATGGGCAAATGAAATTAAAAAGCGTAAACATTATAAATATTTGTGGTTGTGCAAATGGTAAACTTATGTTAAGAAAAGTTGAAGGAGATAGAGTCAAGATCATCAATAACTTATCTAACCTTGAAGATTTATGATGATTTTTTTTGTAGTTTTTATGACTCAATCTAATCGGGGTTTTATGGTTCTTGATGATCTGACTTGTTCTAGTTTTACTTTTAATTGCGTTCTTTCTAATTGTAAAAATAACAGTGCTATGGCTTCTGAATTGTTGGTGATGCATCAAAACATCCGTAGTATGCGGCAGAATTTTGACACACTCAGCCTTTGCCAAATTTAATTTTTTTGTCCGAATTTTGGATATCTGGGGGCCTATTCTCGAATTCCACATTCATTTTTCACATATGGACATCTGTCAAAGTTCACACAAAAACGTTCGAAAATTGTAATTCATATATAAAACACATGCGGCATGGACATTTTCCTATATGGGGAATTTTTTTCCACCTGCTTATACTCATTCGGAAATATTCCCTTTCAATTCTTAACGTTCTTAAATCTAAAAATTTATCAATTCTTGGTGATTTTAATATTGACATTTTATCTAATTCATGATGGCAAGTCATGGACTCAAATCTGTGATCAACAGTCCTACAAGAATTTTTGGTGACTCTAAAACTCATTATATGTTTTATAGATCATCCAATGCTGACCTTGTTTCTATTCATAATCCAAATGAGGATTTTTCAGTTTTTCTTTCTAGATTGTCCTATTTTGTTTCTTATTGTACCAATTCAGCTTCCTGAGGATGGATTAACTCTTCATTGGTACGCCGTGTAAATAAAAAAAATAAGCTTGGTAGAAGAGTGAATAACCAACCGTTGAATACCAGCTAACGGATATATTACAATAAATACTCTAGGAATGTGATACGTGACATCAAAATAGCTAAGGCCGAGCATTACCTGACGAAATTTTATCAGAAGTCTGGTAATATTAAACAACAATGGGCCTTAGTAAATGAAGTATTAAATTCAAAAATTAAATCTAATTATTTTAATGCAATTTTAGATAATTCCAATGTCACATCAACTTCATCATATGATATTGCTAATAGCTTTAACTCTTATTTCACGAGTGCTGTTAGTTAATTCAACTCGCTTTATCTTGCTGTTATCTCTAAGGTATTCGAAAAACCTATTAAATCTCGCATGATTGATTTTTTCGATAGTAACATTTTTTTTAATGACCCGCAATTTAGTTTCCGCTCTTGGTTTGGGTACTGAAGATGCTTTATTAACATTTTTTAACTTTCTTAATGATGGCCTATTTGTGGATATTACGAAAGCATTCGATATGGTCAGTCATAAATTGCTGTATTTGCTTGTTTTAGAGGGTTTATGTTATCAACATACAACGTATTTGGTTTAATGGTGTTCTAAGTCGCCCTGAAATTTTATCAGCACGAGTACCTCAAGGGTCAGTCCTCGGGCCAATCCTATTTATTATTTATACTAACTATATTTTTTCACAATCATTTTAGAGTAAGGTGATGTCTTTTGGTGAACGCCAGTTCGCTTATAATACCGATAGTTGAATGGGCTCTAATATAGTATTCTTGAGTAACATCGAACTATCAAATATATACTAGAGATTGCTCAACGAATCACGAATTAAGTCTCCATGCTACACTCCTCCCATTGCAATTTCCTTATATTCAAAATTTGCTTATATTTAAAATAGTTTTTACCGTTTACTGGTATACAAAAAATAATCGGTAAATGACAAACTGTAAGTCGAACAAATTTATTATAGAGACTAACTGGTTTAGCTCAAGTAATAGTTGAAGAAATTGTTTTCTGTCATGGTTAGGTATTTTTGTAGGAAGAAAGTTTCAACATTTTCTTGTTTTTTTCAGATTAGTATTAGCTCCCTTTAACAAATCAGACCATCCTTTTTCCAGTCAAATTTAATCTGTTGCCAATCTTATTCAACCTTTTGCAAATCAAATTCAACGTTTCCTAATTAAAACTTGATTTGTGGAAGGCAGAGTCCAAAACGTATATTACGAATAAATCAACCCAGCAAACACTAAAATCGTTATCATTTGATGTCGAAAGCTTTGATTTCGAACGAGTTTAGCAAATTTTCTTATATCTAAATATCTGTCAGAACCTAAAGCCATTTTAATTTCTGTGGAGTATGACATTCATCTTTAGCAACCGAGAAGAAATTGTTGGACTTGGCTTAAGAAAATATTTAATACCAACAGGGAAGATTTCTTCTCTCTTCAAAAACTAGACCACCCCAATTTGCAAAATGTCTTGTCCCGCAATTCGAATACTTGATAAATCTCGTGCGGGAACTGCGGATAACTAGTTACGCTACTGCATGCAAGTAATAATATAAAATTTGAGAAAATATTGTTGTTTGTGTCTCTTCGATCAAACTTCTTTTGTGATTAAGAGTTCAAAACAATTTTTGTATTTCAACAATAACGTTGATTAATGACAGTGGAAGAGTCAGTTTTAAAAGACTCTCACAATTTTTTAATTTATATGATTTTAATACGTTCCGAAGATTGTAAGAGAATTCAATCCAGTTTCGAACTGATGAGTTTATGATTATGAAAAAATCAATCTTCTCATCAGGCCCCGGCAACTGGTCTGATTATACCAAAATTTACGTTCTATATATACAGAATGTGCTGTGCGTTATGTACTAGCGAATCATACTAATACAGATAAATTCTCTTACAAATTTTTCTTCTTCACGACATTCACACAGCTCTATTTCTGTGTACGCTAATTTTACTTTTATTAATTTTTTGTTGAAATGTTAATTAATTCATGTAATTTCTAATATGCTACCGGCGATTAGACTATTTTAAATGTGTTTTTATTAACACGAGAAGTATATTAGTATTTACGAACAATCGTATTCTCACAATATCTAAAGAAAACATTTTGAAGAATCGAATCATCATGAATTGATTGAAACAATATTGGTCAGGGGGAAATAATACGGGACGTTAACCTATCTATTTGTGTACATAGTGAACACTACCTATAAAATTCTTCAATACTCTTAAAAAATGAGCAGATTACAGGTCATGATGCAATACAATTTAAAGCGCTAGGTAGCTCATCCCTAAGAAACTACAATCAAGAAACTTCCAACAACCTGAAAATATCGAATATGGTATTCTCGATAAATTACTAATTCTGTAACAAAAGGCAACTGAACCCATTGCAAATTTATGGAATATCGAGAAATACAAGTAAAATCCGAGAAGTTAGTTTAATCTTAGAATTCTAGAATCATTTCGAAATTCACAAAAAAACTCTAATATTCCAGAAAAAATCCGATAAACTTCGGATAAATTCGGAAAAATTGAGAAATCATTAACTATCTGGAATAATCTGAAGAATCTATGCAGCCTTCGTAAAACCTCGAAGAATCTCGAAACTATGGCAATGATGGTATAATTTTGAATACTATTGATGTGAAATTATTACGCTACTGAACGCTATTTAAATCTGGAAACCTACATAAAATCAAAAAATTTGAATATCGAGAATCGCTTCTCCATAAGATAATCTAACTGATTACAATATTTACCCGTAATACAACTCCAAGCTATACCTGAATAATAATGGGAATCTCGAATAATATCGAAGTCCAATATTTCACTAGTAGCACCTTCTTAAAGTTAGCCGGAATATATAAAATGTCGGTAAAGCAAATAGTGTCTTGGCTATGTCAGCCGAAAGATACCTACCAGTCGACATATTTCAGCCGAAAATTTTTTTAAATAAAATATTTTGACGAAACATATTTTAAACAACCTAGAAACTGGTATTTGCATAAAGTGATATTACAAGTGTTTGTCACTGTTTACCATGGGAATTATACTTTAAGTTTCATCAGAAAAGCTAAGTATAAAATGTAAAAATTTGTATAAATTCAACCTTTAAAAAGTGTCATGTCTGTAAAGTATGTCAATTAGTGTATGTTACACCAACAATTATCCCTAGAAAAATTATCAGGGCAAGTTTCATGTCTGGGGAGCTCGGGAAAATTCGTTTGAATAAAAAGCGCATATAAAATTAAAAAAATTGAGCTCCCCACATGAAACTTGCCCTGATAATTTTTCTAGGGGTAATTGTTGGTAAGACACACTAATTGAAATACTTTCCATAGACATGACACTTTAAAGGTTGAATTTATACAAATTTTTTACATTTTTTATTTAGCTTTTCTGATGAAACTTGGAGCTAAGCAACTTGATGTACAACAATATCGAAATATGGTACATAACACTTCTCGTTTGTTGTGCCTAACAGACCAATATATAAATTATAAACATGTAAACACCTCGAAAAATCACATAAAATTTTGAAAATTCTGATATGTCTGTAAGTCGGTGATACAGTACGATGCATCAGACAATTCGAGAAACTCTTCATAATTAAGACAATCATATGCAATTTGCAATATTAAATGCAATCAAAACCACCAAAATCCGGAAATCGTCTGGCTGGTTCGATTATGTTATATACGAGTTTCGAGAATTTTTTTTTTTGATTATGTAAGCGATTTTACCTTCTCGTGATGTTTACATAATCATGCCTCTTCGTAACTGCGACTTTGCGAATTGTGACTTCTCGAAACTCGGCAACTCAAATTCGAAGACGAGAGATGCATAATCCACCCAAATCAATTTATAAATAAGTTTCGTTTATTGCATGCGTAAGAATTTAAGTCAGGAACCGCCATTGAATACATACATATATTAATTAGGAGAAGGAGAAAACTGGTGGACATATTATTGAAATTCATACCGTTATTGCTCCCACCAAGGCAGCTTATACCGAAAGCAACTCATACCAAGACCGAGGTTTTGTCACCCTCAGATGTACAGTGATAATGTTACAAAAAATTTGATTTTATTTATAATTAACAAAGTAAAATACATTACTCCTCAAAGCCATTCAGCATTGGATCGCTTTAGATAGGATGATGTGCCCAATTTTTATCCAATAGCAATGGAACACAGAAATCCCAATTTTTATCCAATAGCAATGGAACACGCAAAACTTAAAGTGAGTGTTTCATCAAATCCAAATGGACTCTGAAGAAAAAACATGGTTGAGATATAGAAATTCTTCGGGAAGTTCTCAAACGACTAAGTTAAGTTCTAATAACCTAAAAGTAAAACTCGACAAATGCGAGAAAATTTAAAAAGAGATACAGAATTTCTTGGTCATGTAATCACACAAGAGGGAGTAAAAATAAATCCCGACAAAATACACAAAACTCTCGAGTATCCGCTACCGACTACTCTAAACCATAAATTAAGAAATTTCTGAGGTTATCAAGGTATACTACCGTCGCTTGACAAAAACTTTAAAATTATGTCAGCGTAACCGATCCAGGGTAGGTATATAGAATCATTTAAAACTTTAAGAAAAATTATCTACTGATCAGATCTCACCATTTAGAATTAAATGATTTTGCGAAACGTCTACCATTACAAATACTATCAGCTAACAATTTCAGCCCTAACATATTCTAGTGAAAGTAAAATTTTTTAACAATAATGGTTGATTGGATGATTTTTGCTAGTCAAAGCGAAATTATTCGACCTTTTTGTGTGCTGTCTTAGTTCTCAAATTCCGAATCCGATGACTTTAAGTCTTTAGTAAATAAAGAAATATCTTCAGAAGTATTTCGTCGAAATATCGGTTGATTTTGGTCAGATCGGTTGGATAATCTAGTATCAATGATATTTTGTTTTGTTAATCGCAGTTTCATGATTATAACAACCGACCGTCCGCGTGCACTTCAATTTTTGCTTGACTAACCTGCCGAAGTATACACACTTTAAAAAATATTGCATTACATATAGGTCCAGTGGAAGGTGGTATTACAAAATAATACAAAGCTTGCATTAAAAAAGATTTAATGAAATTTGCATTAATTTGTAATATAGCAATTACAGTAAATTTTAGTGCAACATTCCATTAGAATGTAAAGCAAGTTGTAGAAGAACTGTCAATCAACTGCATTAGAATTTATCAAATACTGCATTAATAAAATATTTTAGAAATATTAAATTTTAAAGTAAGTTGCATTGAAAGTTGCATAAGTTTAGCCCATTTTTCCTGGGTTTGGTAATTTGGCCTTTGTTTTTGGTGGCTTGAGGGTCGAAATGTCAGTTTACTTTAAAAAATCAAACATTGGCCTAAGGTAATAAATTATAAATTAATAATAATAGACATTTTCGAATTCAGAAAACCCAATTATTTTATTTGTCATTTAGTCGGTTTGCTTTAGCGAATTTTATATCAGTAAAGCAAAACACGTGCATAAAATTCATGCAGTTGGGTATAATTTTTTAATTTGAGCAGGTTGCTTTAAAATGTTTAATAGTTTTATTAAAAATATTTTTTAATGCCAATACTGCTTTAGAAATCTTCATTATTGCGTTAAAATTCATTTTAATGCAATCATTACTTTACAATTTAATAATAACTTGCATTACATGAGTCATAATGCAAGGCTTGCATTAAAAATTAAAGCTATTTTTTTAACTGTGTAACCATGGATTAAAAGGTGTTTTTTTATTAGGGCGCTTTCGTTCCGACCTTGAAAGCTTTTAACGTTTGTTCTCTGTTTAAAGCATTCAATAAAGGAAATTAGGGTATTTTTGCTTTGGAAAATTAGGTTTCTAGATTTCCTACGTATTCTAATTTTTAAAAATCACAAAAAATTTTTTAAATTTCGAAATTTCCTAATCTAATTTTGCAAAATTTCCCTAAATTTCCATAAATTTATATCGAATGCTGGTTTTTAGTGAAACTGCGGGACGAATTCCAATTTTTTTTTTTAGCAACGGGACTAATACTACCGAAAACAAAAAAAAAAGAACCTACACCAAAAATATAGTTTGGTGGCCGAGGTGGAAACTATAATTCATGTTTCAAATTCGGAAATCAAGGTGACATTAAAGTAATTTAGCTTTTACTACAATTTTGCCTATTAAATTAATTTTTTTTAGTTATAAGCAAAGTAAATATTGTAGTTTAAATATAGTACAATATTCTGTTTTATTTCAGATCAGCTGACGTGATGCTCCATTGAACGGAGGTAAGTTATTTCTTTTTGTTCATTTCATTTAAATTTATTTTATAAAGTAAATACATGGCATTGTTAAAATATTAAATCTCGCTTTTTACGCTTTACTTAATGAATAAAATAGCCCTATGTAATAAATTACACGTATTTAAATGTAGAAAACTGTGTAAATTACACAGTGTAATTTACTCTCCCAACTGTGAGCTCAGCATATCATCAGAAATGCTGGTCCAACTAACATTGTAAACATTTAGTCCCCGGAAAATGCTCCTTTGAAATACTAGTTGAGCAACTACAACATTTCGCAAACATAATTGTAATTAAATTTATTTTTGATTCATTTTAAAGACGTCAATTCTTTTAATTGTCTATTATTGGAATTTTTTTTTTAAATCGTTGATGCTTTAACAACCAAACGAAATATGATGTATATAGCTTAAATGCTATACTATATATGCGCCACCCAATAGAATATCATCAAGATTAGAGTTAAAGTAATTAATAATCGTTTTTCAGTAAGCGATTAATTCAGCCTACCTCTTTCCAACATAATGATCTCATCACGCAGAACATTTCAATCTAAATATTGTAAGGTTCATAACCCTCAATCGCATTAAACACAATACCAAACAACAACAACACAAAAGTTTTATGATTGATGCACATCAAATTAATGTCAGATCTAAATGCTTCTAAATTATTTTGTAAATTTCACTTTAATTGGAAACCCAAACAAAAAATTAATTCGAATTAGCTCCAGATAGATATGTACATATGTATATATGGGAGGCTGCTTCTTCTTTTCGTTACGTTTACACTGTATATTCTGTTTTGTACGGGTCTTTATAATTTATTTTTAATTCTTTTAAGATTGGTTGAGTGTCTTGTCTCGTCTTTCTTGCGCTATATACACTTTTATATAATTATTTATTTATTGTTTATAAATATTTAATAATTATTTCATCTTAACTGTATGCCGACCATATACAAATCAAATTAAACCAAATATAATTTAATTACCGTTTAACGAAAGATGTAAATATACAACATAATATTATATAAGAGGAGGTGCTTCTATATATGCGGGCTCTATGCATGCGACTAGACAATATCATCAATTTTATTAGTACAAATCTGCTCATATCACAACAATACACAAATCTACTGTACAACGATAAAATTTTGAATAAATTTTATTCTAATATTGAAATCTAATTTCTTTGGTGTATAAGAGACGCGAAATCGCGGAAGATATTCATGTACATATAAAATTGGTTTACCGTTTGTTCTTGTGATTTATATACGGTATATGTTGTAATCAGTGGAACTATAAATAATTTTTTTTGTTGTTGCAATTTTTTCAAATAACAAAAACTAGAGATTTGTTATTTATTGTATTTTACAAATAATGTTCACCGCATAATTGTAATACTGTGTTACAAATAATTTCGCAGTAATAATAATTCGTAACTGCTTACAAATAATCTGATTACGTTTATATAGAAATAGATTTTTGTTGGTTGATAGGATGATAATGATCGCGAGCATATTTAGAATTAACTTTCGACCTCAATATTGGTTATGTAAATTGTGTGAAGAAAATTGTACTTAAGTTGCTCCGTTACTCTTAATTGGGTATAAACAATTGTTGTTAAGATTATAATCTTCTTTTGCCGATTAGTTTGCCTGACATAAACTATAAATGCTACATATTAGCCCAAGGTATTCTTAGAATTTCTAAACAAAAAATTAAAATATTCTCATACATGATTCTAAATTTCAGCACTCTATACCTAAACCATATTTCATGAAATGACCACAACGCTATACAAAGATGATTAATCACATTTGATTCAATCGCACATATATATACACACAATTAAATTTGGCTAATATTCAACTATAAATCAATCAAAATGAATCTTAAAAGGTATTGGACCGCATACCTAACTTTATATAACTTAAACTATTATGTACTTTACCGCTACAACCACAATAAAAAAAATAAAAAACTAACAAATTTACATTTACCTTTGGCCTCATCGTGCTCTATCTGCAACGCGCAATCAACCAAATTAACAAAAAAAAAAAAAAACACGAGATCATTTTTGGTTTTGACACAATCTGTATATACGTTGTATAAGATCTATAAACTTCTTCATTATTAAAAATTTCACACATTTCATAAAAAAATTTAGCCACACAAAAAAAAAAACATCAAACAACATCATTAGTATAGTATACAACATATACAATGCGAAATAGTGCTCGGTTATGTAAACCTAATATACATTTCCAATAGTTTTATGATTAGCTGATTATTGTTGTTACCCTCTTACTCGTAGGTAATAATTAAACGGAACTAATTTTTTACAAAATCGTCTTATAATTAATGGTTTTTGGTTGGGTGCTATGTATACACAAAATGAAGACGATTCGTAAGAAAAAACATTTTTTTTTTGCTACATTTTGACAACAACAACAAATCGAATTAAATTACATTTTAATGATGCACGAGACGGTCCTCTTCAAAATTTGCTCGTATCTCGTTAAAAATCATAATTTATAGTGGATATTTTTGGAAAAAAGTGAATCGTTGTTATGTTTTGGGTAAATTGGATCAATTTTTAATTAAAAATTTTTGCCTAATAAATTTATGAATTTTATGACTCGATTTAACGTATCAAAAAAATATTTAACGAATTTATTAAGATATTTTGAGGTTATTTGAGAGGAAGAGAGAGCTTAAGATAATTGTTGTATTATTATTTATTTATATAGTAAGTACTGTAAGCCAAATTATATATCGACAATTTAATTGAGCAGTTAACAATTTTATTTATTGTGATTGTGTACAGATAATGATAACGCGCAGTTTTGTTATAACGTTTGCCGAAATGTGTTTATCGTTTAAGATAACTTATGATAATTTCACCATATGTATTAACATTTAATTCGCGGCGATTAAGATACGTGTGAAAATTTGTTTCAATTTGTTTGTTGAAAATAATAATTGGATCATTTGCTTATCGTGCTGCTCCGATAATTTGGTTGACGCAGGCGGCCCCTGTTGTGAAAGGTTGTTTTCATTTTATCGACGTTAAGAAAATTTCTTGAATAGGAATATGTATTTGTTCGTTTATCATCAATATCAATTATAAACGGCACTTTGTTCGACTTGTGATACGAGGAAAATGTTAAGCCCTCTCCAGAAATTCTTAGAAGATTTGCGAATTTTGATTTTTAACATGATACGAACAATTTTGAAGAGGATCGTCCATAATGTAGCAAGAAAAAATTCTTACGAATGGTCTTCATTTTGCTTACATAGCATCCAAAAACCTGTAATTACAAGATGATTTTGTAAAAACTAGTTCTGTTTAATTATTACCTAGGAGGGCAACAGAAGTTTTCTAAAAATTTGCAATATTATGCCAATTGCTAATCGGCTAACTGGCGGTGAATTACTTCAATTTTTATTTATAAAGTTAATAGAAATCAAATTGTATCTAACAGTTTTCAAGGTTACAAAAGTGACAGCCTTGAAGATTCAGGATTCGAGAACTATAAATAATCCTTTAGTCAAGAAGTGCTGTTCGCAGAAAACTGGCGGGCCTAATTTATAATTTGGTCAGAAGCTAGCGGGTATATAGGCATTGATCTAAATTGTAAAACTCAAAAGGTTTTAAATTTGAAGAATGACCTAAATCCATGTGCTAAACATATCTTGAAGAAGCCTACCCTCTCAACCTTCCAGTAGGGTGCGCATCACGTGAGCTGTTCTGGTCTTGTCATTAGGCAGCTGCGTGATGGGTACAATTGTGTAAGGGGTAACCTGTGCACAATTCGCAAGTGTACGTACTGCCTCCTCGTGGCAACCACTGGTAACTAAGGCCACTTGGCACATTTTAGGCCATTTGGCACAGGCCAAAGTACGGCGCTAAAGGAGAAAACCTTGACAAAAAACCCTAATCTAAGGTGGAACAGCATATGCCGAAAGATGAATGGCTGATAGGTTAATCAGCCCAAAATATGCGGACTCTGGATACCAGGCACCCTCCAGTTTTATTTTTAGCCTTCCTGTAGTAAAGCTGGGTGACCTACAGGTGATTTGCAATTCCCAGCAACTCGTAAGAGTAAAATCAAACGGAATACGGGGCAGGAGTAGGAATATACGGGAATGGCACAACCCTCTCGAGGTCCTTGAGCTCCAATGCTACCGTCTTTCTAGCGGAACTACATGCTGTAGTAAACATCTAGGAGGGAGAGCAATATGCCCAGATAGTATGTATCACGTACCGGGAGGCAGTATTGTCAGGTTCATTAAGAACCTGAATATTGACTGGACGGATAATTAAGCAGGGGCCAGCACAATAGATCTTTTAGGTCGCAGTGCGAAGTGGCTGATCGCCCGCATGGCCCCCCCAATAATAATAATAATAATAATACCCTCTCAAATTTGCATTAAACTCGCACAAATGTTTTTGGTTGAATTTGATTCTGACCTTTTGAGTTCATTGGTAGCTCCAAAATCAGTTAGTGATATTAAATTAAGCGAGTTAACCAAAACATTAACCGACCATTTTTCGCACGCCCTTTCGATATTAGGGCTTCGAGAAATTAAGGAAGATAGCAGGTGACTGTAAATCCGAAACTGGGCTAAGAGCTCGCAACTAAGATCTAACATCTCGGAATCTATTTAATATTCAGATTGCACCACTTCATTAGTTCCAATTCTTAAATATATAGGAGGAATCTTACAATATTTTGACGACATTGTTATTTGTTCGAACAACAAGGCGAATATTGACTCATTGTGAGTCCGACAAATCGATGCTAAAACAACTGCCATAAGAAACCATAAAAGATGCACTAGAACCAATAAACGTCACTAAGCCAGTAAGATTTTATTAATTTTACAAAAGAAAATTTTAATTTATAAGCAACATGTCCGGCAATGGAAATACCTAGAGAATTAATTCAATTTGATGATTATGGTGTTCATTTTTATTTTTGAACTATCCAACTTATTTTTTCGCTAGTTAAACACGTTGCCTTTTAAATTAAACATTTCTCCTTTTAAATTGATCAAGTTACATTTTAAATTAACTACGTGTTTAACGTTACGTTTTAATTTGCCCAAATTAACGCTCTTTATTAATCACGTTGCCTTTTTAGGTTACACAACTTAGGACAAACCTTTTAAATTAACCTATATCTTTCAACTCACGAACAGACTCATTTTCAATATAGATGAATTTATGGCGAATTATTTATTTGAAAAAAGGGTTTAAACGGTATTAACTAAAATTAAAAGAAAAATTTGGTAGCACTGAAACGAAACTTGATATATTCTCTAAGGACGGTCTTGAGAATAAAAACGATTTCTCTCTGAAGAATTGCCGCATACACCGGATTTTTGTAAGGTAATCTTCTATTTTATTTTTTACGGTGAACCTAAGCGGTTTCAAACTAATCGTTAATTGGATTTGTTTCCACATTCACAAGTGTAAGATTTGTTTCAATCATTCGTAATGAAATGTTTTCCTAGTTCATATTCGTTCATCTACTTTTTTAAATAATCGTGTTAGAAGACTCATTCAATTTTAATCTACATTTAACGAGAGATTCAAAAACGCTTAGGAATTGCAGATAGAATTGAAATTCCTCTGTAGCATGTAATGTCGTTTCTTTTAACCGATTTAAGAATAGGTCGAATAAAGGAGTGCTGCCAAACTTCTGGGAGTAAACTATTCATTTGAACCTAATTAAACAAATGAAGTAATTTAATCAGGGAATCTGTGCATTTAGTATTGAAACTATCTAAACATTTTAGTACTTCAGAGGAAGTAAACTGAATCATAATGGCTAGCTGAGGACTCATTTTCAAACTGAAGAAGTGTTACAGGACACCTCAAAAATACTTTGGAAAACCTAGCAAAGGCCTCACATAATTCCTGAGATTCAAAATTCTAAGCATTAAAAGTCATGACGCGTAGACAAACATTTTATGCTCAATTTAAGAGGCCTTTGCAGCTTTTGAATTACGATTAGCAAATTTGTGTAATATTCGGAATAGAACCACGGTTCGGCGAAACTGGAACTAACAGAAATCTTCGGAATAACTCAAAGCCATTAAATACAATTTTAAAAAAATTCCGCGACATCATCTGAAATCTACAAATCTAAAATCTTGAGATCAACAACAGAAATATATTCAATATCTATAAAATAAAATTTAATTAAAACTTGAGTATGGTATAAATATATATATTTGAATGCCCAAAGTATATCCTGTACTTCTTGGCTGGTTTGAGTGTTGATGGATTTAGATGTTATAGATAGTTTGCAGTTGAAGAGAAATTCACAACATTTTTAACCATGTATTTAATTGCTACTGCAATTTAGTACCGTTTATACAATTGGCTATTAAGGCTTAATGGCCTATTTTACAAAGTTTTGTTAAATCACAAACACAAAATCAATTCTTTATTATTTCACATGTTGAGCTTGGACTTGTCTAGTGGGCTCTCCTGGAAAGAACAAAATATATACAGCTGCTAAGTTTTCTCGGATACGATTTAAATTCAAAAGTTTTCTTCCCAATTTTATTAAAAATGTCTAAAGGCTTTAATAAACTTCTAGCTTCTGTTATTCGAATTCAAGCGTTGTGAGGTATTCCAAAATATGACAATATTTGAATGCATCGTTCAAGATTCTTGCAAGTTTATACATACATTTTTAAATTTAATCTTGCATTACAAAATCCCGCATGACAAAACTTCGTGTTTAACAATTTCCTGTAGGTTTATGAAATCGAAAGTTTTTGTACTGTAAGATTTTGTAATATAAAATTAAGCTTGAACAATTTGAATTCTCCCAATATTTTTAACCTAGAGATTTGAAACCAAAATAGTTAGTCTGGATTACTATTTTTTAACTTAGGCTGAAATGATATGTGCCGTAGGTGCCAAACAAACGGTTTTTTTTCCAATATTTTAGTAGCTTCGACATTCATAAATTAAGGTCGTAACATGTTAACAACGTATCAAGAAGAAATATATAAGCCTGAGACCACCGCTGTGAAATACTACTTAGCAGAGAAAGAGAGAGAGAGAGAGAGAGAGAGAGAGAGAGAGAGAGAGAGAGAGAGAGAGAGAGAGAGAGAGAGAGAGAGAGAGAGAGAGAGAGAGAGAGAGAGAGAAAGAGAGAGAGAGGGAGATAGAGAATTCAAATAACTGGAAATTGGATGAGGTTAAGGCCTTAGCTCACCCTTCATCCAATCGCAATAAAATATAGCAATGGATAATGTCGGCCCCAAGAGCTGGTCAAC
This sequence comes from Tipula vernalis, assembly GCA_958295665.1. NCBI lineage: Eukaryota > Metazoa > Arthropoda > Insecta > Diptera > Tipulidae > Tipula > Tipula vernalis. The sequence continues at coordinate 43,969,865 of OY282560.1, forward strand.
TCCGAGCTATTGCCAGCTGAATACACCCTGATTATTCATGAATCTGGTGAGGGATTTCTGATTCATGATTCAACGACAGCGACAAGAACTGTTAAATAAAGATAGAAAATTGCAATCTGGCGTCTTATCTTTCACAAATTAGACATTCAAATGTGTGACCATTCAAAATACCTAGAAATTCAAAATTTGATAGAATAAAAAAGTCGAAACGAGCCAAACATTATAAAAGAAGATCCCAAGAATAATCAAACCAGCTCAATCTCATCTTTTCGGAGTACCAGAGAAAGCATTGAGAATCCAACAAACTGCAAAAAGTGTAAACTCGTTTGTAATTTTTGGACTTGATTTTTTAACAAAATGAGAAGTAAATGAAAGTGTCGCCCAACCGACAAAATTCGAACGGTATTAGATAATTCTGGTCATTCACGACTCACTGAGCGGGGAGATCTAATAATAAAAAGTCAAAAATGATAAATTCAACCTTTAACTTAAAATTTTCCATTTCCCGACGAAACGGAAGAACAGTGACCCGACACAAATTGATGCCTAATTTTTCATTTTCTTTTCAAGGAAATGTGACCCAAACAAAAAACGAAATTTCATTTAACGATTACTTTGAGTCTCCTTAGGTCCACCATAAAAATAAAAGGAAATTTAACCCTATGAAAATTTACGCAAAATCGACATTTGGAATTGTATCTAGAGATTGTGTTCGAGAGCCCAGTTTTTAAACCAAACCGTTTATCAATAATTTTTTTTTTTACTTTTACACGAAAGAATTTTAATTTATACTTTACAAGTTAATTTGAAAGGTTAGTTAAACTAAAAGGTAATGTGGTTAATAAAACGCGGAAAATTGGTCAAATTAAAATGGAATGTTAAACATGTTATAAAAAAATAGAAAACTAAGTTAGTTAATTTAAAAGGTCACGTGATTAACTAATTAAAAAAGAAGTTGGTTTAAACAAAATTGAAAATTTGGATCTTAATTTTTAAATTGGACAAATTCTCGATGCACTGCCATTGACAGATATGTTACTTGCTCTTGATTCTTACTAGATGAGCTATATGAGAATAAACAATTTTATAAACCAACCCTAAGCGTTCTAAAAGCTTTCTAGAGAGCTTTATAGCTTTAAAAACTTTTATTTGAAAAAGTTGAGACTGAGGAATTTCTCGATTCCTTTCAATTGAATTCGATTTATCATGAAACGTATACCGCAATTAGGGCATCCATACTTGAGTTTCAAAGTACTCGGATGGTCGAATACTTTTTATTTTAACTCCCGTGTTATTGGAGTATCTGGATGTTAAAAAAAGTACATACTAAAAAGCAATTTTAATAGTAGATTATGTTAGATTAACCAATTCAATCGCTACACTATCTTAGCAGGTCAATTTATACCACTTTCACTTTTATTTATAATGTCCCCCGCGCTCACATTTTTGTAAGATCAAATTTCCTACAGGGTGGGCCTAAAAAGATTTAAATGAATCGTTTTAAATTTTGTGTGGCGGAATAAATTCATATTTATCGGCGGAGTTAAATTCATTTGGAAGATTAATAACAATTTGTAACTTTTAATTATTAAATACTGACTAATCCAACCTACTAAACTAAATCCGCGCGAAATTTAAAAAAAAAATTGGTTGTCTCGAAGTTAATTTGTGGGTAGAATCTGGGTGCGCGGAGTTATTTTGGGGAATGCTAAATGAGAATTTCGCATTTATTAAAATAAGCAAATAAACGCCAACCATTTTTGGTCGCGATATTTGACGTCATTTTAAAATATGAAACTGGAGAATGTACAGGAAAAAGAAAGGAGTATTAACTCATTACGTTACGTCATTTAGATAATTGCTAGTGTCGATGGTAAATAAAACATATAATACAAGTTTTAGACAAGGGCCTTGCGGCAACCGAAAAAATGTTTATTAATTCGTATCGCTTGATGCTCCATTTTAAATTCCTCCTCTATATCAGTTTAAATTAAGTCCGCACCTGAAACTTTTGATTTGAAGTGAGGACTGCATGTTTTTACTACTACTTGGAGTACTTTTTCAACCTCTAAATTGTTGTTAAAAATTAGGAGTAAAGATTTACTTTTGTACAACTTTTCAAAAAAAAAATTGGGTTGGGATATACTATCGGGGATCGGGGCTCGTCAGCTTATTAACATACAGATTTTATTTTTTCATATTGATATCATTTTATAGAGAGCCTTGCAATTGCAACAAATTCTTATGGTTCTGCTACAAGTTTTCCTCAGTTAGAGCTGAATAGCCCTAACAGTTGGCTTACGTTGAGACTCCGGTCTAAACGACGACTAAAACATGTTTAGAAATTTTTAACATCTGAAATTTTCGAGAACAAAAGGTTAATTACCATAATTTTTGGCTGGGCGAACTAGGAAAAGTAGTACGATCTATGTACAAATAATGATGAAGGTTAAACAATTTAGTGCTATTACGGAACATTTAAGTTAGACACACACGATCTATCTAACAAAATTTTTATGTATAAACATAAACACATTATACGGTTCATATGTCTATAATTAACTAAATAAATCTCCTATATATGACATGCTGCACACATATACAAGTTTTATAAAGCAATTTGCAAAAAATAATTTTCATAAACCGTGTATGCAAGCGATTTAATTTTCTCATTTCAAGATTTCAGTTTTCCTCATACAGCGCGCGAATTGAATACCCATAAGATCGTGCAAGGAGACGTGCTGTTTCATCTACATCTGTGTTTTTAAGATTTATGTGTATAAAATGTAGTTTTATTCACTGTCCAATTCCAATTAAATTTATAGACATTTTTTTTATTTTTTTTATATAAATTACAGTTGTATAGATTGTAACAGTATATCATCGTCGTTTCATTTTATTGTAAAGTGATAATTATATGCATTCTATAAACAACCACATTTTCTTGACCTCTACCACTCAACTATAAAATATATAAATGTCAACATTTGTTATATGATCGATAAAGCGATCAAAAATAATAATCGCTATGAGAACAAAATTGAATTGTTAATGTACGCCAGATTTGGATGAGACTGAAAATCAACCACTTTATCGTATATTAAATATGATGAGAATGTTTTAATCTTTAATGCGATATTGATATGACAACATTACCTTAAATGGGAAAAATTGATTTGTTGTAAGATTAAATGGACATAAACCAGGAAGAAATATGGAAATGCGATTAACCTATATAAAATATATACAACTAGCTATATATTGGACATGGTACATTTATTATATAAATCCCCGCATTTCTTTGTTCGGTTCGTATTTTATTAGAAGGAAATAAAATAAAATTCTATTAATTTTAAATAAATTATTGTAGAGAATCACGGTATACGAGTATATAAATAAACAACAACAACAAGCAAAAAATTATCATAAAATTCTATATACTTTGCAATAAATAAATGATCGTTGATAAATAAATCCTTATATGACAACTTGAAGTTCAGCAACAACAACAAACATTTTTTTACGTTATTTTTGTTTTTCTTCTTAAACTAACGTCTAACTATACGCGAAACGTTTAACATTTGTACTGTACGAGAATCTTGTTTATAGAGTAAGAGTTTTGTTGTTGTGGTTGCTGTTGCTGTTATCCAGTGCAACAAGTGTCGATGCCTTTACGTAGAATTACTTTATTGATATTTAATCCTTCCATTTTGATTCGTATATTTGACGTTTATGTATTTATAAAATAATCTTATTAGCTTGACGCCATTCGAATATTAGTTAGTTAGGATAGCACAAGAAAGAAAAAAATAAATAAATAAATCAAACCTACAGCACAATGTATATTATTTATAAACGTATCGCGATAGTTTCATTTTGATTGATTTGGTTTAAAACGAGATCATGACTATGAATTTTGATTTGTTGTGCTAAGCCATTCTTTTACGTATTTGGTAGCAAGTACTGATAGCAAGAATTTTACAGATAAATAACAAACAAAAAAATATTGTTTGTGTGCGGTTGGTGAACTATTATATTATCTTGTGTTGAAAATGGCAAATTTACCATTTCAGTATTGTCATACATCGACAGTTTGTGTGAGTTCAAAAGGTCATATATTTACTGTATGTATTTGTATTTCTTCAGATTTTAAATATCAAATTTATTTAGACTTTATTCGAGTTAATCATTCACTAAGGTAAAGGTTGTTAGAATTCGCTCTCTAGAACAATATATATAGACTAACTTACATTAATCAGACATAGACATAAAATATAATCTAAAAATTTTGTGAAAAATGTTCCAATGCCAAGTTAGTAAGGTGTAAGTGGATCGATTCGATTACATTGTTTTGGAACTCTATTTAAAACGTGACTTGATTTATTTTTAGTAAATCAAAAACCATTTTTATTTTACCGAAAGAATCGAATTGACCGAAATTGACCATAAACTTTTTCCTGTAATTTTTCTTTTCATTTTGGTTGGTATCAAAATTACTGCAAATTACCTCACCAATACAAACAATTTAAAATCAACCTAGAATGTTTTCGTTGGCACTTTACTCAGACAACTGAATTTACTATAAAGTTTCAAACTTCATTTCATCATTTTTCATCATATACAATTCTTACACTTATTCAAAAAATTACAAAATTTTTGTAAAAAAATTACAAAATTTTATAAATTCCGTAAATTTTTTGAATTCTATAAAACCTATAAATTCTATTAGTACTAAATTTTATAAATTTTTTAAACTCTATCAATTCTATAAATTTTTTAAATTTTATTAATTAGACAAATTCTGAAAATTCTATAAATTGTTCGAATTTAAAATTTTTGCTTATTTTACAAATTCCATAAATCCTTAAATTTTATAAACCCTATAAATTTTGTCAATTCTATAAATTCTGCAAATTCCAAATATTACTTATTCTAAAAATTCCATAATTTGTATAAAATTTATAAATTCTAAAGCCTATAAAGTGTAAAATTTATAAATTCTATATTCGAGGAATCCAATAAGTTCAAAAAGTTTTCTTAATCAGAATTTTTCCGAATTTTTAAAATTTATAGGATTTAAAAGATTTGTAGGATTTATAGAATTTGCAGAATTTATAATATTTATAGAAGTTAGGAAATTTTTAGAATAAATAAAATTTGAAATTTGTGGAAATTATAGAATTCCTAGAATTTGTGGAATTGATATATATAATTTATAAATTTTCTAAGTTTATAGAATTAATCGAATTTACAGAATATTTAGGATTTAAAGAATATAAAATATCTAGGGAATTATCTTTTTTATTGAATTGATAAAATTTGTATGTTTTAAAGAATTTATAGAAATTATAGAAATTTATCGAACTTCGAAATCTTTTAAAGAATTTATAGTATTAAAGGATTTATGGAATTTAGATATTTAACGAAATTATTTAATTTTTAGAATAAGTAAAAATTTGGATTTTGTAGAATTGATAGAATTTAAGAAACTTATAGAATTGATAAAACTAATAAAAATTATAGAGTTACCGAATTTAAAGAAGTTATAGGAGTTATTGAATTTATAGGATTTGTAGTATTAATATAATTAGTAGAATTGACGGAATTTATAAATTTATAAAATTTATGGAATTTATAGAATTGGTTGAGTTTATAGAATTTAAAAATTGTGTAGCACTAAACAGATTTAAAAAATTCATAAAATTTAAGGAATTTAAAATGACAAAATTAACAAAATTTAAGAAATTTAAAGCATTTATAGAATTTAACGAACTTACATAGAATAGGATTCATAGAATTCATAAAAAAAAAAAAATTCATTTAATTTAAAACAATTACAGAAATTATGGAATTTACAGAATTTATAGAAATATGGAATTTTTAGAATAAACAAAATTTTGAATTTATAAAATTTATTGAAGTTCCAGAATTATTCGAAATAAAAGAATTTAACAAATTCATAGAATTGAGAGAATTTATAAAACGTATTTTATAAAATTTATGCGATTTATAAAAATTTGATTTTTTAGGATAAGACCAATTTGAGATTTATAGAATTTATAAAATTATAGATTTAGTGCAATTAATTTAAAAAGTTTATAGGATTGATAGAATTGAAATAATTTATGAAATTTATCTAATTTACAAAATTGGATTTATGGAATTTATGGGATTTAAATAATTTAAAAAATTTAGGGAATTTGTGGAATTTTTTGAATTTACAATAAAAGAATTTAGAGAATTTTTAGATTCTGGAACTAATAGTAAAATAATTATAAATGTATAATAATTTATTAAAATTTGTAGAATTGAAGGAATTTATAAAATTTATAGAATTAATCGAATTCAATAGGAATTTTAGGATTTATATGAGTAGTAGAATTTACCGAATTTATAAAATTTATAAAAATTATGGAATTAATAGAATTTTTAGAAATTATGCTATTTCAAAATTTAGAATTTGTAAAATTTGTAAAATTTTTAGATTTTTTGGAACTAATGGAATTAAAATATTTATAGAATTGCTGAACTTTATACCAAATTTATAGAATTAACCAGATTTGAAAAATTTATACAATTTAAGGAATTTAGAAAATTTGTAGAATTTATCGAAAATATGAAACTTTTAGGATAATTAAAATTTGTATAATTTGGGGAGTTTATTATAGAATTTGAAAGATTTTATAATCAATAGAATGTTTGGATATAAAATGAATAGAATGAATTGATATAATTTAAGAAATTTACAGCATTTATAGAATTTACCGAATTTACAGGATTCATAGAATTCATAAAATTAAACGAATTTATTTAATTTAAAACATTTACAGAAATTTTGGAATACTTTAGAATAAACAAAATTTGGAATATGTAAAATTTGTAGAAGTTTTAGAATATGAAGAAATAATAGAATTTAACAAATTCATAGAACTGAGAGAATGTATTTAAGGAATTTAGAAAATTTGTAGAATTTATTGAAAATATGAAACTTTTATTGTAATTAAAATTTGTATAATTAAAGGAGTTTATTATATAATTTGAAAGATTGACAAAATTGATGAAATTTAAGAAATTTACAGCATTTATAGAATTTACCGAATTTACAGGATTCATAGAATTCATACAATTAAAAGAATTTATTTAATTTAAAACATTTACAGAAATGATGAAATTTAGAGAATTTATAGAAGTTATGGAATTTTTGGAATAAACACAATTTAGAAGTTTTAGAATTTGAGGAAATAATAGAATTTAACAAATTCAAAGAACCGAGAGAATGTATTAAATGTATAGCATAAAATTTATGGAATTTATAGAAGTAATTGATTTTTTAGAATAAGACCAATTTGAGGTTTGTAGGATTTATAAAATTTTAGATTTTATCGAATTAATTTAAAAAGTTTATAGCATTGATAAAATTTAAATAATTTACAAAATTTATCGAATTTACACAACAGGATATTCGGAATTTATAGGATTTAAATAATTTAAAAAATTTAGGAAATTTAGAGAATTTTTTAGAAATTATTTCTAGAATTTTTAGAATTTCTGGAATTAATAGTAAAAGAATTTAATAATAACAATTGTATAATAATTTGTTAAAATTTATAAAATATGTAAAATTTATGTGAGTAATTATATTTAAAGAATTTTTAGCAACTATGGCATTTCTAGAATAAGTAAATTTAGAATTTGTAAAATTTATACTATTTTCAAATTTTTTGGAATTAATAGAAATAAACAAATTTACAGAATTGATGAAATTTATAACAAATTTATAGAATTTGTTAAATTTGTAAAATTTACAAAATTTATAGAACTAACCGGAATTAAAAAATTTACATAATTTAGAAAATTTATAGAATTTATTGAAAATATGAGGCTTTTAGGATAATTAAAATTTGTATTGGCTAATTTATTGTAGAATTTAAGAGGTAATACAATTAATAGAATGCTAAAACTAATAAAATTTTAAAAATGTACAGAATTGATTGAATTTGCCGAATTTATAAAAATTTTAAAATTTATCAGTACTTAGAGCTTCTCAATGCAAAAAATGCCAAGGTTTCAATCACACGCAAGAATATTGCAGACGGGAGCCAAGATGCGTAAAATGTGCTGGAAAACACAACGCGAAAGAGTGTACAGAAAGTAGAAACATCCCTGCAAGATGTATAAACTGTAAAGGGCATCATCCTGCAAATTATAGAGGCTGTGAAGTAGCCAAAGAACTTCAAAGACTAAGAAACAAAACGCATCAGTTTCCTCAAAACCCTAGGGTTACCAGAGAAGAGAAACCAACTAAAACCCAAGCGGAGCCAAAACCACCAGGTATTGGTACAGAGCGGAAAAGTTACTCACAAATTGTACAGCAATCATCTAATGCTACGAATGATAATCCCCTTGAAAGGATTTGTCGAAGCATAGAAGCCATAAATATAAGGCTAGCAAAGCAAGAACGTGGTCTAGAAGCTTTATATAAGCGTCTAGATATGCATCAAACCTTGAACGAGGCAACAGCCCTCATATACTAAAATGAGCAGATCACTAAGAATTGTCACCTGGAACGCGAACGGACTAGCGCAACATGTTCCAGAGCTAGAAATTTTTCTAAATTTAGAAAAAATAGATATCTGCCTTATATCGGAGAGCCATTTGACAAAAACATCATTTATTAAAATACGTGATTATGAATGTTACCATGCTGTTCACCCAGGAGGAAAACCCAGAGGAGGATCAACAGTAATAGTGAAAAAGAGTCTCAAACACTATGAAGAACCTAGTATAGAAGAGGAAAGTATGCAAGTTAAAACCATAAAAGTTGAAACTAACAATAATAATGAATACAGTATTTCCTCTATCTACTGCCCTCCACGCTATAATCTAAACAAAGAAGATTATAATAGACTCTTTAGATCACTAGGATCCAATTTTATTATTGGTGGTGACTTTAATGCAAAAAACACCTATTGGGGATCAAAACTTACAACCCATAAAGGAAAAGAGCTATTCGAAGCCGGACGAATAAATAACTGCGAGTTCCACTCTGGAGGTAAACCGACATACTGGCCTGCTGATATAAATAAAATACCAGATCTCATTGATTTTTATGTAACGAAAGGGATCTTCGAGGATTACATGTACATCGAAAACAGCGAAGGGATATATTCCGATCATACACCTGTTATCATGACACTCAGCACAATGATAATTAATAAGGATAACCTGCCTAAATTAACAAATAATAGAACTCACTGGGACCTATTCCAAGAACTAATTGAAATGCAAACAAATCTACGAGTGCCGATTAAGACACCGGTACAGTTGGAAGACGAACTAGAGGTATTTAACAGTACTATTCAACAAGCAGCATGGGAAAGTTCTCCTGCTAGTCACACCGAATCCCGTAGGAATCAAAATTATCCTATTGAGGTCAGGGAGTTAGTTAGAGAGAAACGGAAGGCAAGAAAAACCTGGCAAAGGACACGCGCCCCGGAAAACAAAAAAATCCTCAATTTTCTATGTAATAAACTAAAACAACTTATAAAAGAGATTAAGAATGAAACTATCAACAAGTACTTAAATGGTCTCACCGAACATAAAGATACTGATTACTCTCTTTGGAAAGCAACAAAGGGATTAAAAAGAACTAAAATGCATGTGCCACCTATTAAAAATGGGGAAGGAACCTGGGCCAAAAGTGACAAGCAAAAAGCTATTTTATTTGCAGCTCACTTGGAAGACACCTTTCAACCGCTACCTAGGCAAACAGCAGATGAAAACATAATAACAATTAGCAAAATTGATGAATATAATATTCGATGTGTAACATTACAGGAATTAAAAAATGAGATCAAGTGTAATTTGAACGCAAAAAAAGCTCCAGGATATGATTTAATTACTGGACAAGTCGTAAAAGCCATTCCCGAGAAGGGACTACGAAAATTGGTTCAAATCATCAATGCTGTCTTCAGACTAAAATATGTCCCACGGCAATGGAAGGTTGCTGAAGTAATTATGATCCCCAAACCAGGCAAACCAGCGAACGATAAAAAGTCGTACAGACCGATTTCACTACTTCCTGTAATTTCAAAACTATTTGAAAAATTACTGCTCAAGAGACTCAAGCCAATAATAGAAGAGAGAAATTTGATTCCACCACACCAATTTGGATTTAGAGAAAGTCACTCTACGATAGAACAAGTTCACAGAATAACGGATATAATCGAAGACTCACTTGAGAATAAGAAGATATGCTCCAGCATCTTCTTAGATGTAGCACAAGCTTTCGACAAAGTTTGGCACCAAGGACTTGAATTTAAATTGCATCGAGATCTACCTAAGCAATTCTATCAAATTCTTAAATCTTATATCGCAGACCGACATTTCCGTGTAAAATATAACCAAGAGTACTCTGAACTAAAGAGAATATCAGCAGGCATACCACAGGGTAGCGTACTGGGTCCTATATTGTACATCCTGTACACCAGAGATATGCCAAATACAGAAGGTGCCACCATAGCAACATTTGCAGACGATACAGCTATTCTGGCGACTGGAAAGTGTATATCAGAAGCAACGACCAAACTTCAAAAAGCAACCGACACAATGAGTAGTTGGACAAAGAAATGGCGCATTAGCCTAAACGAAGCAAAGTCGGTTCACGTAAACTTCACGAACCAGAAAGCTAACTGGATTCCAGTGAAACTTAATTCAAGGCCGGTTCCAAATGCAAATACAGCCAAATACCTCGGCATGACTCTCGATTGCAAGCTTAGATGGAAAGAGCATGTTAAAAAGAAAAAAGAAGAATTGAACATTAAATATAGGAAAATGTATTGGCTAATAGGTAGAAACTCTAAGCTTACAATACATAACAAATAGCTATTATATCAGCAAATACTTAAACCAATATGGACCTACGGTATTCAACTTTGGGGTTGTACCAAGAAGACAAATGTTCAAATGATTCAATGTTTTCAAAACAAAGTGCTGCGTGGCATTGTAAACGCACCATGGTACATTAGAAATGATAACCTCCATAGGGACTTAAACATGGAATATGTAAGTGAAGAAATACAAAATCATGCGAAGAAACACATTCAGCGGATATCTCGGCACCAAAATGCAGACATACGAAGTTTGTTGGATACCACCAATGCAGTATGAAGACTTCAAAGGCAGAAACCTTTGGAATTGGGCAGTTGTATTTAATTCGGATAGAGAAAAATAATTACTATGTAAATTCAAACGGGAGTAACCATTGGGCTACTGCCCGTCAAATGTGAATCTTCATTTAAGAAAGATAAATTACTAAATGATTTGTAAATCAGTTGTAATATTAAATAAAGGGGAAAAAAAAAAAAAAAAAAAAAAAAAGTACTTAGAGCTTAAATTTAGCGAGTTTAGAGGATTCATAGAAATAAAAATCTAATAAAATTAATAAAATCTAAAGTATTTATTCAATTTTAAAATTTACAGAAATTATGGAACTTAAAAAATTTATAGAAATTATGGGATTTATAGAATAAGTAAAACTTGGAATTTGTAGAATTTATAGAATTTTTATGATTTTTGGAATTATTAGAACTCAATTTATCGAATTTATTGAATTTACATAATTTGTATATTTAAAGAATTAAGTGGATTTAGAGACTTGAAAGTATTTATTGAACTTATAACATTTATAGAAAAAATATGGATTTTACTGAATTTATAGAATATAACGAATTTTTAGAATAAGTAAAATTTGGAATTTTTAGAATTTATAGAAGTTTGAGAATTATATTATAGAATTTATAAAATTTATAGCATTTATCGAATTTATGGAATTCATAAAAATCATAGAAATTATGGAATTTATAGAATTTTAAATTTTGTGGGATTAATTTAAAAAGTTTATAGGATTATAAAATTACCGAACATTTATAAAATCTATCAAATTTACAAAATAAAATATAAAGAATTTAAAAAATTTGGATAATTTATCGAATTTATTTAATTTTAAATCAAAGAATTTCGAGAATTAATTTTTAGAAATTTTCGAATTTGTGGAAATAATAGAATTTACAAAATTTATAGAAATTATTGGATTTACAGAATCTATAGGATTTGCAGAATTTGTATATCTCAATTTGTAATCGAGTTTAAACAATTTACGGATTTTATCAAATTTATGGAATTTATAGAATTTCTAGAAAATACGATATTTGAATAATAAGTAAAATTTAGAATTTGTAGAATTTATACAATTTTTGGAATTAATAGAAATAAAAAAATTATAGAATTTATAAAACTTATAGAATTTGTTGAGTTTATAGAATTTATAATATATATGGAATTCAGGAATTCAGAATATTTATAGAATTTGTTGAAATTATGAAACATTTAGGATAAGTAAAATTTGTAAAATGTGGGGTATTAATTATAGAATTTGAAAGATTATATGATTAATAGGACGACCAAATTATTAAAATTTAAGGCATTTATTGAATTTATAACATTTTATAGAATTTAGCGAATTTACGAGATTCATAGAATTCAGAATCTTTCAAAAATTTATTAAATTTAAAACGTTTAGTAACATACAATTTAAATTTTAGAGAAATTACGAAATTTTTAGAATATGTAAAATTTAGAATTTGAAGAATTTATAGAATGTTTAGAATTTGTAGAATTATTAGAATTTTAAAAATGTATAGAATTAATAAATATAAGAAAATTATAGAATTTTTAATATTTTCAAAATTTGTTGAATTTATAAAACTTATAGGATTTATAGAATTTAGTCGATTTATTGATTTGAAAGATTTACTCAATTTATAACATTTGCGATTTGTAGATTTTATAGTAAGATTTAGTGAAATTAATTTAAAAAGTTTATAAGATTGAGAGAATTTACAAAATTGGATTTAAAGAATTTATGGGATTTTAAGTTTTAAAAAAATGTATGGAACTTATCGAATTTATTTGACAGTCACAGAATTTAGAGAATTTATAGAAATCATTTCTAGAATTTTTAGGATTTGTGGAATTCAAATAATTTATAGAATTTATAGAAATTATAGTGTATTTGTAGAAACTCAAGGAGTTGAAACAGTTTACAGAATTAATTAAATCTACATAATTTAAAGAATTTCTATAATTTTCTATAAATTTGTAGACTTCCCTGACTTTATAAAATTTATGGAAAGGGTGGGATTTTAAAATTTGTAGAATTTATACAATTTTTAGGATCCCTGCGTTAGGGTTAATTCTGTAGCTCCGGCGGTAGCCAATAAAACCCCTTTAACTGACTTAACCATTTTTTAGGGTTACCATACCTTAGTATATAGGTATGGTACGTACAATAGATCAGAAGAATTTTTTTAAATTTTCGTCCATTGTAAACTTCAAGAACACAATGCATTTATAGAAATACTTAATTGAAATTCTAGCAAGCAAACAGGTTTCAGAATATGCCCAGAGATATAATTTTGTGGTGTGCTTGCTGAAAACTACATCTAAGATATTACTTGTTAGGTCTCAGAGCCAGGCAATTTCTGATGAAATAATCAATTCTAAGGATTGAATAGTTTATGCAAAAGTTGCGACCTTTGAAATAGCCAAATTTACCAGTTTCATTTACAACCAACCGCAATATTCGCATATCGATTATTACTCAACCTTCTACCGGATGCGAGGGAATTTCGAATCGTTCCGTTTTGGTTATACTGGAGACTGGCAGACAGACATCACTGTAATCATTTAGGTATTCAAAAATCATAATTAAGCTTTTCCGAGTATAGTTTGGTACAGCTTTAAGCAATATTTTTGTATTAATTTTAGTTGTAGTCTCACATAAACCTAGCCTAGGTAAAGGAGCTTAGTAAAGGAATTTGCTCTAAAGTGACCTTGATTACTCAACATAAGTTTTAGTAACCAATTAGAAATTCATAAATCACGCTTAATCGAACACCAGACTATACCCTTATAGAAATAACTCTATAATTGAAATGTTAAAACAATTTTAAAACAACCACAACACTTCCATCTGTTTAATACACCATAACAATAATAATAGTTAATTAAATTAAACCACAAATTAATGTCATGTACATAAAAATAAAACAACAACAAAAACAAAAAAAAAACGAAACAACCAAATACCACAAATATTTTAAATGGAACCTTGTGAGATTCCTTTCAACAACACTACACGCAAACCAAAAAAAAAGCAACAACCGACTGTGGTATAATTTATTACAACGCCAAACCATTGAGAACACAGTAGTGCATTCAACCATAAAACAATTTAATTTAGAGTAATAAAAAAAAACAAAAACAATAAAAATTGTTAAGTTCTTTAATCCACAAAAAAAAATAAAAATAAAAATAAAAAACATCATAAATAAATCGTGAGAAACACAAATAAAAAGGTAACCCAGTGTTGAATATATGTACGTACATCAGCTTGAAGATGCAGGGGAAACAAAAAAATCAAATGGCACGCGTCTTTTTATTACCTCAGCCTACTTACCGCTTTGCTCTCTTATATTGTATTACTTTTGGTTGAGTTTTGTATTCTGTTTGTTCATATATTTATCTTTTGGTGTTTGTTTGTGTAGTTGTTGTTGTTGTTGTTGTTGTCAGTTAAGTAGTTTTTTTTCGATGATGATTACCATCCACAAAAAATGAAAAAAAAACATAAAATGTTGTGAAAACACAGGCTTTACCTACATGAATTTGTGCGATAACGATCTTGTTGAATTAAATTGTGGAAACCAGGTTTTTTTGCTGGAATTATGGTGGAACTTTTCGTACTTCCGAATAGGTATATGTTTATCCGTATACACCCATCACCATAGAAATTTATGATTTAAAATTTAAACTGACGTATTTGAAAAGATATGATTTGTCTGAAGAACGCCACTATTTCAGAATATGAAATCGATCATTGGGCATCTTTTTGACGAATTATCTCAAAAACGTAAATTTTTGAGTTATGTCATACATGCATATAAAAAAACCATGACTCCGATTACGAGGGATAGAATATAGTAAACCTTCTAAAAAAAAATCAGTTTTTTTTTATTTGAGTGTACTGGGTGACCCATTTTAAAAAAACCACTGAAATAACTCCCAGGCGAAGACCTAAATAAAACAAAGTGTGTACAAAAGTTAACCTTGAGGTCAAATTTCAAGGTCATTTCTAGGTCAAGTCGGGTTTTTAATGGAAACACCTTTATTTTTGACTCTGGATTCTAAAAGAGTGTAAAATTCTACGTTCAGCCAGCCAGTATCATCTTTTAGAATCCAGAGTCTAAAATAGGTGTTTGTTTAAACGATTCTTGTCTATTGAGCGATAGTTTGTGGTGGATCAACGATTAAAGACTGAACCACACCAAGCAGTGGCAGAAGAGGATTACACCTTCCTTATTTAATAAAATCATATGGCAAGATAACACGTCCAAACCACTTCAAATGTATCACCGTTAGGAAAAATTGTTCAAAAATCAAATTGAGGAAGAAATTTGAACATTACTAAGAACTTAGTTTATTGTTCAAACTGTTTTAAAACCTCAGAATTATTCTATAAATATTATCAGTTTCGAAATTTGAATATGAATGTGTATTTTCCGTCTTATACAGTTATTTTCTTATACTGCCGGAAATTGTTGTATGTTAGACTCTTACATTATACATGCAGCTAAGAATATGATAATCAAACATGTTATGTTGGGAATTTAATATGAATGAACACAGTAAGTTCTACTTTAGTCTATGTAGATACGAGACGATAAATTTGCATGCTGTGCGATTTCTATAAATTATTATAAAAAAGGAAGAGAAATATGTCTTGTACTGATTTGCTTCGTATCAGTATGTCACATTTTGTACAAAAACTATTTTTTAAACTACCTAAGAAGCATATAAAAATATACAAGCATATATATAGTTATAAATAATATAAAATAATAAATTCTATTAACGGTTTGATATAAGAAAATATTCTTTCCAGATTTATAATTTGCATCTCGACTTATATATAATAATGCGACGACAAACTAGTTTTTATCACTTTGATGTCATAAATAAAACTATTAACGGTTTGTCTCTTCCTGTTATTACGTCTTAAATATATGTATGTATTATGTATATGGGCATAAATACACAAAGATCAATAGTTGATATTAATGTTTGTATAGCAGAACTTATCCCTCAATAAATTCTTGTTTAATTAACTCAAGCAGAACCGAATTTATTACGGCGAGATAATTAATGGTCAACGCGAGCTAATGAATTTCAACGAATATATGGTCGTAACACATTTTTTATGTATATGTATTTCTAAATATTCCGTATCCGTCTCACTTTTAATGACTATTTTAAAAAAATAACATTTACAACATAAAAGGGAACATAAAATTAAAAGTTATGATTTTTTATGTACTTCAGTTTCTTTTTGGTTTTATTTTATTTATACATATCTTATAAATTTGATTTAATTATTGGATTATTTATTATTGACTTGTATACATGTACTTACATACATATGTACATCCATACATACATTCGCTAAAGAGTCGACACAGAACTTGTTCTTATTGTATAAAGAAGATTGGTGTACATATACTTTAGTCGCTTACAACATAATTCCCGTGGGTTTAGATAATACATTATAATCTTTAGCGATTTGATTATTATTTATTTTATATCATGAGGATCAGTGCACAAAGAATATAAAACGACTATGTTTTGTTTTATATTCCCTAAGCTGTACGTACGTACCTTAAGCACATGCGACGAGTCTTTTTTAAGGTAAATTAATATTAACGTATATTAGAAGAAAAGATAAGATTAAAAGAAAATTTTAATGCAGGTGCTTTGTATTAACCATATATATATATATATGTATGCGTAGAACTAACAAAAACCGGATAATCTGTTATTCCATCCATTTTAATTATTTTTCATATGTTTGCCTGTACGCATGTCTCACCTCTTCAAACAAGCAGTCAATATATTTTCTCCTGAAGTAAGATCAACTCCAACTTTTCATGTTTGTTCCGGCCATGAACCTTGTGATAGATCTTAGAGGTAAAATTTGTTAATTCTTCTGATTGTGCGCTTTGGGAATTTAAAGTTTATTGGTTTATTGGTAGCTGCAATATTGTTCCACACATTTACAGTATCCTGAATCTAAGACGATGTTAAAATTATCAACAAATACATAATCTCAAATTCAAGAGAAATTTTCTTATGTAAGCTGTGGGACTTGCAACCAGTAGCTGAGGTAAAAATTCAATTTATATTGGCCAATTTAGCCGCAGGAAGTCAGGATTAAATGGTGAAATCAGATGAAATCTAGAAGCGTAGTTAACGTTTTTTTTAGTAAGGATTTTTTCTTTAGTCAAAATATTCTGAGATACCCAGATTTTCGGACTCTCAAACATAAGATGAAGAGAAAGTAAATTCCAATTAAGGTGTTCTTAAGACTTAAACAAAACTAACAGTTTAGGTTAAAAAAATAAAGACAAACGAGTTGGAGAAGAAAATCCTTGCAATCATACGGCAACTTTGATTGAATTAAACATCCAAAAACGTTATTTCAGAAATTCCGTCCGGTTCCGACCGGGTTCTTACCCAACAATCAAATTTAAAAATACGTCAATAGCATTACAGAACAAATCTAACTGCGTTAGCCTCATGGTCCGCAGCTAATAAAAAATAACACAAAGAGCAATGAAACTTAAGTTTAGCTCGTTTGAGTACAGCTCAGATTAAAATCTTTATTTTGGGTTAAAAAACATATCTAGGTCAAAGTGTCAAAAACAAAGAGACCAACTTAGCTATTTACAGCGAACTTTACTTGTTTTTTGTAACCAAAATATCAAAAGACCCTAATAAATTTTAATGAAAAATTTTAGTTCCAATTTTAATAAAAGAGGAAATCCTGGAAAGGAAAATTTAATTTTAAAATATTCTGGAAAATGGAGATCCCCAATATTTTTTAAATATTCTAGAAAACGGCGATTTAAATTCTAATTTCAAAACTACAAGCCCAATTTCCAGAATATTTTTAAATTAGAATGAAAATCTCCATTTACCAGAATATTTTAAAATTAAATATTCCTTTTCCAGAATTTTTTTGGAAAGGTAATTCTATAAAATATTCTCAAAAACGGGGATTTCCAATCAAATTGTAAAATTAAATTTCTTTTGCAAGAAATGAAAGGAAGATTACATTTTGAAATTAAGATTTTCATTCTAATTTTAGAATATTTTGAAAACTGCCCATGAGTTATATTCTAATTCTAAAATTAAATCTCCATTTATCGGAACATTGTAACATTAAATTTTTTCTTGAAAAATAAACTCTGGAAAAGGAAGATTTAATTTTGAAATATTCTAAAAAATGGGGGTTCATTCCAATTCCAAAATTAATCTCCATTTTTCAGAATTTCTTGAAAGGGTATTTTAATTTTAAAATAACCCGGATAATAGAGATTTCAATTTAAAATTAAATTATAAATTCCTGTTCCTCTGAATATTTTAAAATTAATTAAAATTTTAATTTTAAATTTTTCTGAAAAATGGGGATTTAGTTATAAAATTAAAATGTAAATTCTCATTTTCCTGAACACTTTAAAATAAGAATGAGTATCTCCAGTTTCCAGAATATTTTAAAATTTAATCTACATTTTCCAGAATTTTTGGAATTGGAAAATTTAATTTTAAAATATTCTGGAAAATGGAGATTCCCAATTTTTTTAACTAGTAGCCCAATTTCCATGTTTCTAAATTAGAACGAATATCTCCATTTAGCAGAATATTTTAAAATTAAATATTCGTTTTCCAGAATTTTTTGGAAAGGTAATTCTATAAGATTTTCTCAAAAACGGGGCCATTCGAAATTTTAAAATTAATTTTCTTTTCAAGAAATGAAAGTAAGATTACATTTTGAAATCTTCTGAAAAATTGAGATTTCCATTCTAATTATTAAACATTCTGGAAAATGGGGGTTCATTCTAGTTCCAAAATTAAATCTCCATTTTTCAGAATATTTCAAAATTAAATCTTTCTTTGCCAGAATTTCTTGAAAGGGAAAATTAATTTTAAAATAACCCGGATAATAGAGATTTCAATTTAAAATTAAATTATAAATCCCTGTTCCCCTGAATATTTTAAAATTAATTAAAATTTTAATTTTAAATTTTTCTGGCAAATGGGGATTTAGTTATAAAATTAAAATGTAAATTCTCATTTTCCTGAACACTTTAAAATAAGAATGAAAATCTCCAGTTTCCTGAAAATTTTAAAATTACATCTGCAATTCCAAGAAATTCTTAAGCAGGGAATTCTGAAAAAGGAAGATTTAATTTTTAAATTTGAACAGAAATGGGGGTAACAGTAAATGGAGGAACAGAAACCCCCATTTTCCAGAATATTTGAAAATTTAATCTACATTTTCCAGAATTTTTGGAATTGGAAAATTTAATTTAAAAATGTTATAGAAAATGGGGATTTATTTTTAAAATTAGGATTTGAATCCTAATTTTTTTGAATAATTTAAAATTAGATCTTTCATTTCTGGAAATTCGGGAAAAGGAAGATTTAATTTTTAAATTTTCTGAAAAATGGGGATTTAATTTTAAAACTAGAATTTTACCAGAATACTTTAAAATTAAATCTACATTTTCCAGAATAATCAAAACTTAATTTCATGTTCAAGAAATTCTGGGAAATGAAAGTTTAACTTTGAGGTTCTCTGGAAAACTGGAGATTTCCTTCTAATTTTAAAATATTTTGGGAAATAGGGATTCCTAATCGAATTTTAAAATTAATTATTTTTATTGAAATATTCTGAAAAATAGAGATTCCCGTTCTATTTTTTGAATATTCTGGAAATTGTCGGTTTACATTCTAATTTAATGAATTAAATCACCATTTTCTGGAATATTTTAAAATTAAATTTTCCTTTTCCAGATTTCATTTTAAAATTTGAATGGAAACCCACATTTTCTAGAATATTTTAAAATTAGATGAGAAATTGCGTTTTTGAGTTTGTTTCATTTTCAAGATATTCTTGAAAAGGAAGATTTAATTTTAAAGTATTTTAGAAAAAAAGGTTAGTATTCTAATTTTAAAATTAAATCTCCATTTTACAGAATATTTTCAAATTTCTGTTTCCGGTTCTAGAAAATCTGGGAAAGTAGATTTAATTTTAAATTTTTTTAGAAAATAGAGATTCCCATTCTAATTTTATAACAATTTTGAAAATGGGGATTTTCGTTCAAATTTTAAAATAAAATCTCCATTTCCCAGAATATTTTAAAATTAAATCTTCCTGTCGTAGAATTTCTTGGAATCGAAATTTAATTTTAAAATATCCCGGAATAAGGAGATTTCAATTAAAATTTGAACGGAAATCCCCATTTTTCAAAATATTTTAAAATTAGAATGGGAATCCCTTTTTCCCAGAATTTTTTAAAATTAAATCTTTCTTTTCCGGAAATTCTGGCACAGGAAGGTTTAATATTAAAATATTCTCAAAAATGTTGATTTACATGATCTTTGAATGATTTAAAATTAAATCTTTATTTTTCAAAATTTCTGGAGAAATAAATTTTGGAAAACGAAGATTTAATTTTTAAATTTGAACACAAATCCACATTTTCCAGAATAATTGTAAATTAAATCTTCTTTTTCCAGAATTTTTGGGGAAAAGGAGATTTAATTTGAAAATTTCCTGGGAAATGGAGATTCCCTTTCAAATTTTCAAATATTCTGGACGATGGAGGTTTAGCTCTCAATTTGAAAAACAAGATTTAATTTTGAAATATTCTGGAAAATAGGATTTATATTCTAAGTTTTATATTAAAACTACGTTTTCCAGAACATTTTAAAATTAGACTGAAAATTTCCTTTTTTCAGAATGTTTTAAATTAAACCTTCCTTTTCCAGAATTTCTTGAAATTGAAATTTAATTTTAAAATATCCTACAAAATGAAGATTTTATTTTAAAATTGGAGTATAATTCGCAATTTTCCAGAATATTTTACATATAATTAAATCTTTTATTTCCGAAAATTCTGGTAAAGGGAGAATTAATTTTAAAATATCCTGGAAAATTGTGGTTTACATTTTAATTTTATTTTTTCTAATGATAACCCACATTTTCCACATTATTTTAAAATTAAATCTCCATTTCCAGCAATCCTTGATAAGGAAATTTGATTTTGAAATATTTAAAAAAATTGAGGTTCTCAATTCAGAGTGGTCAAGTTTATATGGGACTTTAATTGCCATGTGCCCCTAGCAACATTATAAGTTATTAAAAATGCCGAAATATCGTTGAACGTGAAAATTAAAAGTCGTTTTGAGTGAAATTTCAGTTAACACTCGAACATAACCCAAAAGCTTTATCCGCTGCAATACGAAATGAGATCCTATTACTTTATAAGATCAAATTTCCATTAAAATATGAGAAGTTCAGGATCAAAGTACTATCGAGCTAACAAACGGATTAAATTACAGAGATCTTTTTAATTTGCGATACTGACAGAAAATTACCATTTGTGAGTGATCGACGACACAAGAAAATATTAAATTTAAATTTAAAGATGTACTATGTTTGCAATTGGATTTACGATACATATACCTCAAGGTTATGCCTCCTGCCTTCAGATTTGAAAATTTAATGTTTGCAGTAAATTGTTCTCCAGTCATTTTTAAAGAAAATAATTTGCGATATTAGCGGGAAACCGTCTTCTGAAATAATTAACTAAATTATCATCGGGCAATGTTCAGACCAAAGTCGAAACCATACGCTTGAAATATGAGTATAAATTTGTCCCTTCATATGACCAATACGTTCGTATCGCAATGTAACTGATGTAGCCGCATTACAAAAATCCAAGTTTGGCAGTTCGTATGGTTTGAGATCTTTAGGCAGTCTCGATAAGTACTGCACTCCTGTGATACTCCTGTGAGTGACCATGTTTGTAATATTATCAATTATTGTAAACACAACATGTTATTCATCTTCTCTGTTCAAGTAACCGAGTAACAGTTGTGGGGCTCCTATTCATTCTGATATTGAGAGCAATTATATTGCCCTAGTTTTAGCAAAAGGTTACAACGTTTCATGTTCATTAAGGCCACATTTTACATTTGCTATTTAGAATATAATCCCTTGGTTATTCCAACCAATACTTATTATTATTTTTAGATTCTAAAATCAGAATTATATAAATTAAAATTCTGTAATTTCATTAAAGATCGACCTAACTCAATTTAGCATGAACATATTTTGCCATTTGGCCCCAATTATTTCAATTTCGTAAAAACTTAGCTGTAAAATTTTCAAAATTTAAATGTTTTATTAATTCGTCTAGAAACAGCAGTTGAAATCGTTAATTTGGGTAGGTTAAAATATTTGAAACTGAAGATGACGTCTGAAGAAGAAGTTATTGGATGTGCCTTAGGAAAAAAATTACCATCACCTAAAATTGGTGTGCATCGGCTTGGTCGAAGCCGTTTTGACTACTTAGTTAGATTAGAAGAACCACCTAACATACGCTCGAAAATCTCTGGGATTTTCACAATTTCGGAAAATTGTTTGAGTGATAGTAAAAACCGTCCATATTGAAATATCAGTAGTTTGGCTCGTTTTGATCGAGTCGGGATAAATATTTCCGATCGTGTGCATTAGTGAGATGGTTCTTCTAATCTAAAAATAATTTTAAGGTATACTGGTATTCATCTAGAACCTCCGAAATGGCATGAACTGCCAAACAGAACCTTCTGCTGGATTAATATTGTACTTTTAAATAATCTTTAGAAGTGAATCATTTTGTAAAATATATTCTTAAAATATCCTATTTCGTGCCATCTTCTGTTTGTATATAAATTCGTTTAGTCAAATTTATTAGGGAGATTATTTATAAGGGCTCTTAGAAAAAGTACCCAGCTAACCCACTTCACCACTAATTGGTTTTATACTCGTAGCAAAGAAATACAAATAATTTATTAAATGGAACAACATACCGATGGATTGAAAGTTTATTATGTTTACAAAGTTACACAAAGTGGCTACAATTTGCCGCAAAATCCCTTCGCAAATACTTTTGTACAAAAAGCCGTTAAAATGATCATGAATACAGTAAAATACCTGGGGTCAAGCAGAACCCATAACATATTACAATCGTAATAATAATTTTATTGTTAAAATGACTTACCATTTACTTTGTAAATTTTATTTATCGGTTTCCGCAGCATACATTATTAAAGGAATTCTGGAAATAAAAATAAAATAAAAAATTTACACTTCGGCGTCAAGATATTGTAAAATAATAGAGTGTGTGTGTGTGTGTCTTGCATCTTAAAGCAATTTTGATCCTCTGGCTAAAATATAAGCGCGATCGAATTTCTATATCTGTATCTGTGCATATAACACTTTTCTATAAATTATTTCGTTGATAATGACACGACCAGTTAGTTTATTATATCTTCAAACCAAAAACAACAAAAAAAACGTTAAAACTATGTACAAGTCGATAGATCGCAACATAATTTTTTTTTAAACACGTTTATAACAGTTAAACACTTTGGTGGCTAAATAAAGAACGTTATAGTATAAAGCAAAAAGATCATCTATAATAATGACCAACCCCTCTTCTCCGTTAATCATTATGATCATCATGCATCATCATCATTATTATTATTAAAACTATGTTATTACGACTACTACTGCTATGTACTATGTATTATAGTAATAAAAATCGAAGACAACAGAGATCGTTATAAAAAAAAAATTATTAAAATGTACCGGAAGATTAGAATTTTGTATTGTTGTTGTTGTTACACTGTTGTGTGCTGCATTTCTTAATTTGATCTTGATTTTCTTGTAAAACAGGATCAAGGTTTTGAATTTCTTATATAATACAATATAAAAGCTAACCGATCGAAACATTAAATTTATATTCGTTATTGACTGCAATGTTGTGGTCTTAACAATTTCAGAATTATATTTATACATGCAAAGTGGAGTGTGTGGGTATTCCATACCTGAATTTAGAATATTGTGAAAAATGTTGTGCTAATGGTTTTAGCGATTAGATTGAATATAATCTTATATTGATGTGGGTGTTTATACAAAGTTTTTGCGTGTTGTTAGTGTTACACAATATATTTTGTTTGCTTATTACATTATTTAGGCCAGCCCACTCATTTACAAAAAAACATCTACTCTATAATTACAAGACTAATCTCTTAAATATACAGAGATTAGAATATTGATCACGCGGTGGTCGCACAGTAATCAAAACATTTTACATTAAACTCATCGTTAAAATTGTTTTAATCGTTTAGCCATTACTATGTACGTATTTAAAAATGTAATGAGTTAAGATTAATTGCTAGTATGCCGATAGGGTGGAAATAGAATTGTAAATTTTATTTAATTCATAATAAAAATGATCGATTGAATATTTTTATTGGATTTAAAATTGTTAGAGATGCCGCAGCTTAGGAAGCATAAAATTGATATCCGATTGTGTGAAAATGTTTACATGCATAGTAATCGGATTAGCTGGAGTGATAAACGTTTTTATTAACCAGAATTAGGGTATAAATGCCAATTAGAATTAAGATTAGCAGCCTAATATTACGGCAAATACAGTATTTAAAATTTTATTGAAATCTATTCAAATCGGCAAGTAACATCTAACTACGTCCATACCAAAATATTTTTTAAGTACTGTTTTATTAAAATATGTCGGAGAAGTAGCTCCTCTAACGAATCAACAATTAGAAAAAATTATCTAAGTTCTTGCTATTCAAATGTGCTATTGAAAATAAGAGAAATAGTGAAGTTGTAGTAAAAGTCGGAAAAGGAAATCTTATTATCTTAACTCACAATAATTTCAGAACGTATTTCAAAATCTCTATTTTTCACTGTAAGCAATTCCACTGAAGGAATAATTTCTAATAATATAAATAAATTTTTACTCAAACTCCTTCTCATTCATTCTTACTGAAAAGGAATATCCGTATTTTGTTAAATTATTATATCGACTGAACCAGCCTGTCACTTCTTGTTCTATAAAAAAAAGCAATGAAAAAAGTCTTTTCATTTACTTTTAGTCAACGGTTTTAGGTTTCGAAATAACTTGACAAATTGCTTTGATTTTTTCATTGTAAATTTCTGGAATTCCCAAATAGTCTTTAGCAGTCCTAATTTTGATGTTTTAATAATTTCCTGTATTTCTTTAATTCTAAATTCAAAGACCTTATTTTTATCCCTGTTCTAAAAAATATGTTTTGTTAGAATGTCATATTGAAGACAAATAGTTCTTCGTGTAAAAAATTAAAATTCTTTAAATGTTTTTAGAATAGCGCTTTACAAAACTAGGGCTTGTATTTCAAAATTCTATATTTTAATTTGGCGAGATTTTAGCACTCTTTAAAAACTATTTCAGTTTCGAAATTTCAGCACTTGATATTGTCGAAGGCAATATTTCAGAATTCGATATTTTAATGTCGAGATAATTTTTTTATTCGATGTTTTGGCTAATTCGATATTTTATTTGGCAAGATTTCATTTTATTCAATATTTTGACATTCGAAAGTTTAATTTTACGAGATTTGAGCTTTCTTTTAAACTCTTTCGGTTTCGAAATTTCCGAATTCCATATTTTCGGCGACAACACCTATTTCAAAATTCGATATTTTGTCTAATTCGATATTTATTTTGGTGAGGTTTCATTATATTTAATATTATGAATTTGCGAGATTTTAGCAGGTCAATTTCCAGATGATTTAAAAATAGCTGTTGTGATCCCGATTTTTAAGAAGGGTGATGAATTACAACCAAATAATTACAGGCCGATTTCGCTTCTAAGCACTTTCTCCAAGATTTTTGAGAAACTAGTTAAGCATCGGTTAATTTGTTATTTGGATAAGATTAAATTTTTAAATAAAAATCAATTTGGGTTTACTGCCGGTAAATCAACTGAAGCAGCTCTTTTGCACTGCTTGAGTGAGATTTATAAACATATTAATGATACTCGGAGACCCATAGCTTTTTTTGTCGATATCGCAAAAGCGTTTGACACTGTTGACCATGGAATGCTTTTATTGAAGTTAGCTAAAATTGGTATTAGAGGTAACATTTTTGATTGGTTTGCAAGTTATATTGAAAATCGTCGTCAGGTGGTAAAAATAGGTGAGGCAACTAGCTGCGAAGGTTTAATAAGTTGTGGCGTTCCTCAAGGATCAGTTCTGGGGCCTTTATTATTTTAAATCTACTTTAATTCGATCTTCGGTATTGATCTATTAGGACACGCCACAGCCTTTGCTGATGATCTGGCTTTGAGCTATGGTACGAATAGCGATGTCGACACTAAATTAATGCTTGAAAACGACTTAATCAAACTAAGTAAATGGTTTTATCATCATCGGCTCGCTATAAGCGTTAAATCAAAAGTTATGCTATTTGGGAAGAATATCACTAATTCTTCGGTATACCATTTAAAATACCATGTCCATCCCTGTGATACAATCATTTGCTCGTCTCAGTGTTTTGCACTTGAATTTGTTAACGAGTTTAGATATTTGGGTTTAACAGTGGATGCTCAACTAAATTGGAAGTCTCATCTCAATGTCACTAGGAAAAACGTACTTGGTGCTATACATAAATTCTATAATCTTAAGAAATTATGCCCAAACAGTACTCTGCGGAAACTATATCACGCCATAGTTGAATCAATAATAATGTATGGAATATCCAGTTGGGGTGGCACTTATTTTAGTATAACATTGAAGGTCTATATATTGCCCAGAAAAGGATTGTTAAATTAATATACCACCTTCCTCAAACAACACCATCAATTCCTATGTTTCGACAACTAAATTTGCTACCACTTAGATATCTTTACATATACAAAGTCTTGAAAATGTTTTTTATCCGTAGTAACAGTTTTCACAATCGGATTACACAGGTGTATAATACAAGAAATCCAAATTACTATAATGCTGATTTCCGTTGCAATTGTGAGAAGTTTAGAAGATTTTATCTTTATATGGCACCGTATTTTTTTCATATTTTACCTAAAGATATAAAAATTCTAACGATTGGACGTAAACATAAATTTGAGAGGGACGTTCGAAATTGGCTGCTCAACATAGAAAATGTTGAAAGATTTTTCTGAAATTAACATTATATAGCTTCGGGTAATTTCACCAATTAAAGCTGTTATCGTAAACATTAAACAATTGTAAATTTAAAGGCAACTAAGTGTAATTATTATTTTTTCCATATATACATATATAAATAAGAAAACTATTGTGTAATATATATTTAACTCAATGTGTCCAAAGATTTTATAGAATAGCATGTTTAAATTGTTTATTTGCTCCACCACAGATTTTCATCTAAACGGAGCTTTACTTTGTTCAACTATAATATGTTAATTAGTTTATAATTCGTTTGTATTATTATTAAGTTATAAGTTGAAATAAATAAATAAATAAATAAATAAAATAAATATAAACTCTTTCAAGACAATTTTTATATTCGATATTATGAAGGTGTGATTTTAGCATTTTTTAAAACCTTCTTCGGTTTCGAAATTTCAGCACGGGTTGGTCATGAAACCTCGACGATCGTTATATCGAAATCAAAATGTCGAAATCAAAATCTCGAATTTACAAAATATTGAATTTCAAAATATCGAAATTTCAAAATGTCGATTTCAAAATCTCGAAAAATACCTCGAATCTCGAATAATAAAAATAATTTTGTAAATATTATTTGCGGCCGCCGCAAATAATATTTACAAAATTATTTTTATTATTCGAGATTCGGGAATACAAATCACCTAAATTTATTGTTTAATAAACGAGCGTTTTATTGTGGTCAAACATGATTGTGAATGATCCAAACTAAATGATTTCATATAAATGAAAAAATTACATTTGCATTTGTACCGGCAAATGAAGTTTCCAGTTATTTCTCATCGTTTTATTCGAGTGTTAAAGATAAGGATGTCAAACGTTTAGCTTGTTGGTTCAAAGAAATATATATAAGTGGTAAAGGATCAAAAGGTAAACCACACTATGAACCTAAATTCTGGTCGGTTGCCGATGCTGTTGCTAACAATTTCCCCCGTACTCAAAATTCGGTTGAGGCATGGCATCGGCGCTTAAAAACAGTAGTAGGAACGAAAAATGCTGGTGTTTACAAAATAATTAACGATCTTTCAAAAGAATTAATAATATCTAAAAATAATATAGAGCGAATGAAAATAGGTGAAATGAAGCCATTAAATAAGAAAAATTTGATAAAATATAAAAGAATTAAAAGAATTTTGAAAAAAAGGCAAAATATTGATAATTTGGATTTTTTAAAAAGGTTCGCTCAGAACATATGTATATAAATTTTTTTATTTGTTAATAAAATTTGAATTGAGCACTATTAAATCGAATTAAAAAAAATTAAATGCATTTTTACCATTCCCTTATTTACCATATCTTTTTAATTTTCGAAATTTTCGCATTCGAGATTTTCAAAACAAAATATTTTGAAATTCGATATTCTAAAATTCGAGTTAATTTTTTCTTTCGATATTTTGTTCATTCGATATTTCGTTTGGCGAGGTTTTAAGACTATCCCTTTCAGCACTTGATATTGTCGAAGGCAATATTTCAGAATTCGATATTTTAATGTCGAGATAATTTTTTATTCGATATTTTGGCTAATTCGATATTTTATTTGGCAAGATTTCATTTTATTCAATATTTTGACATTCGAAAGTTTAATTTTACGAGATTTGAGCTTTCTTTTAAACTCTTTCGGTTTCGAAATTTCCGAATTCCATATTTTCGGCGACAACACCTATTTCAAAATTCGATATTTTGTCTAATTCGATATTTATTTTGGTGAGGTTTCATTATATTTAATATTATGAATTTGCGAGATTTTAGCACGTTATATAAACTCTTTCAAGACAATTTTTATATTCGATATTATGAAGGTGTGATTTTAGCATTTTTAAAACCTTCTTCGGTTTCGACATTTCAACACTCGATATTTTCGAAGAAAATACTTCAAAATTCGATGTTTTAAGTTCGAGACAAGATTTCATGTTATCCGATATTTTAATATTCGATATTTTGATTTGGCGAGATTCTAGCACTTTAAACTCTTTCAGTTGCGGCATTTCAGTGCTCGATGTTGTCTGAGACAATATTTCAGAATTCGATATTTTAATTTCGTGATAAATTTTTTAATCGATATTTCGATATTTTGTTTGGCAAGATTTCATTTTATTCAATATTTTGACATCCGAAATTTTAATTTTACGAAATCTGAGCTTTCTTTTAAACTCTTTTGGTTTCGAAATTTCAGAATTCGATATTTTCGACAACAACAAATATTTCAAAATTCGATATTTAGTTAGGCATTTGCGAAGAAAATATTTGAAAATTCGATATTATGAAGGTGTGATTCGATGATCGATATTATGAAGATGTGATTCAAAATTCGATGTTTTAAATTCGAGACATTTTTTTATTCGATATTTTGTCGAAATCGATATTTTGTCGAATTCAATATTTTGTCGAAATCGATATTTTGTTTTACGAGATTTCTTCCAGCACTCTTAACAGTTTCAGTTTCCAAATTTCAGCACTTGATATTGTAGGAGACAATATTTCAGTATTCGATATTTTAATTTCGAGATAATTTTATTATTCAATACTTTGACATTCGATATTTTGATTTTACGAGATTTTAGCTTTCTTTTAAACTATTTCAGTATCGAAAGATTTCGGTATTTTCGACGACAAAATTTCAAAATTTAATATTTGAAATTCATGACAATTTTTTTATCTTAAGATAAGATTTCAGCATTCTTGAAAAGGGGATAGTGCTAAAAGCTCGCAAAATCAAAATATCGAATAAACAAATTTCAAAATCCCTAATTTTAGAATACATTTTTTTATCACGAAACACAAAGAATTCGAATTAACCATTTTTTTAATTTAAGTAAATAACTGAGTTAGTTAAGAAAATATTTTTTTGGGATCACTACATTTGTCCGAAAAAATCCAGAAATTCCCAGAAAGAAAAATCGAGCAAAATAGTTCATTTAATGTTAATTAAAAAAAAAAAAATAAAAAAATTTAAGCATTTACGTAACTTGAAACATTTGTTGTACCTCTGTCAGTAGAACGGATGCGAATGATACAATTCCTTTGATTTGTGTCTGCACAGTTGACGAATCATTTACCAATTTAACAAAAATTCGCGATCTGCTCCAATACAATCGTCGATTCTATACTCACCCAACGAATTAAGCCAATCAAAACGCAACTTGGAACATGTGTGGTATATCTGTCGAAGCGTGTCTGCAAGGTTGTCGGTCCGATTTTCAGGATTAAGATCTCTTGCACTTAAACAATTGTGTTCCTGGATTTTCATTTTTCGGATTTTTTCTGAATTTTATGTATCCGATTTTATTTTGTGTTTTTTTTATCGGGAGTCAGGTATACATACGTAAGCAGTTATGATTTACATAGAATCACATAAAAATGTATAACATTATTTAATAAATAACCCAACAATTGAAAATTGTAACCTCGAATCTCGAATAATTAACCTAATTTTTTAAAATTATTTGGGACGCCGTAAACAATTTTACAAAATCATATTATTTATTAGCGATACGAGATAATTCGGCATTTTGATTTCGGGATTTTAAAATTTCGATATTTCGAAAGATTTTGAAATTGGAGATTTTTATTTCGTGATTGTGATTTCGATAACTATACCCAATCATTTAAAAACTTCTTCCGTTTCGACATTTCAACACTTGTTTTATTCGGAGAAAATATTTCAAAATTCTATGTTTTAAATTTAGATATATTTTACGATATTTTGTCTAATTCGGTATTTTGATTTTGCGAGACTTAAGCACTCTTCAGAAATCCTTACAGTTCCGAAATTTCGGCATTCAATATTATTGAGCACAATATTGAAAATTCGGTATTTTAAATTTGAGACCATTTTTTTATTCGATATTTTTCTAATTCGATGTTTTGTTGTTTGTGAGATTTTAGCACTATTTTTAAACTATTTCAGTTTCGAGATTGCAGCATTTGATATTTTCGACAACAATATTTCAAAATTTGATATTTTGGACTTGAATAATTGCTTTGTTTTTTTATGATTTTGCGCGATTTTATCACTTTTTAAAAACTCTTTCTGTTTCGAGATTTCAGCGTTAGGTATTTTCGAAGAAAATATTGCAAAATTCGATATTTGAAATTCAAGACAATTTTTTCATTCGATATTTTAGCATTCTTTAAAAACGTCTCCGGTTCCGACATTTCAATACTCGATATTTTCGAAGTAAATACTTCAAAATTCGAAATTTTAAAATCGATACAATTTTATATTCGATATTTTGTCTAATTCAATACTTTATTTGATTTAGATTTTAAATCATTTAAAGTGATACATTTCAGAATTATAATAATCTTTCGGCATTCAAGATGATTCGAGATGGTGATTTCGATATATCGTCTGTCGACATATTACACCCAACCCGTCCCAAAACTCATTTAACAAGTATTGCGTAAGTTTTGTTTTTAAAATTTTTTGTCCTGATATTTTGAGCATTCGAGACTTTTTTTTCGAGGGTTTGTCCCATCGAGGCTTAGTTTTTTGAAATTTTATTTGGGAGATTGCGTTTGAAGGCAATTTCATATGAAGGCAGCTTTGTTTGTAAAAGTAAAGAACTAGTTAGCTCGGCTAAAATAGTTTTTACATGAACCAATCAACTTTGCTTATGGTTTCTTTTCTCAATTAGAGGGGATATCTGGATGCACCCATGGTATCTCAAGAACGATTTGACCAATTTAATTATTTTGTTTTTGCCAATCTAGTTCTCTGGTCAAGCAGAGAATTGAAAAGCTTTTGTAACCTATACGTCAAAAAAATCGGGTATCGGCCATACGAATTAACCCAAAACCACTGGGTGATATTATCACGTTGACCAATTTTTTATATGTATGTATATACTAGATTGAGAATTGACTTGGGTGGTGAGATCGGGAATGTGTTAAAAATCCCTCAAATTTCTTTTCGACAGTTGCATTTATATTTTAAAGAAACCATTTAAAAGTTAGGAAGAGATTAGATAATCACCGCCTTTCAATTATTGTAGTGTCTTGCTGCTCTGCTTCTCGGTTCAAATACTTCTGCAAAAAAAAAGAAGTACCGAATAAATACGAAGAAATACACCTACGTAAATGTCTGTGAATATCCCCCAATTGAAAAATAAAACGTAATTAGGTACCTTTGGTTCAAAATTAGTACAGTTGTGGTAAGATGATGCACAAACGGTCTTGTTTACCAATCAAAAAATCATCTGACAAATATTAGAAGATAAATCTGGGTCTCCCATAAGGTCGAAATGATATTATTGTTAAACACTAAAAAAATTTTGATTGAAAACGGCCGATCAAATTGATTCTATTCGACACGCGCATGAATATGACCGCTTATGTCACCCAATAATTAATTTTCTAACATCAAAATGCCATTTGAAAATATCATCTTGATGATTTAATTATAAATTAACACACAGTTTGACGTGCATATCAAGAGCTCAAAGGGTGTTTTTGGCTTATCCACTCTTGACTTCCTTAGCCACAAGATAACACATAATGGTATTCTGCCGTCTGAAGAATGAATTAATGCCATTAGGGATTTTCCAGCCCCTACTTCAATCAAAAGTGTATAGCGATTTGTCGGCATGGTAAATTACTACCACCGATTCATACCAAAACTCTCTCAAACACTCGCACCAATTCACAGCCACTTGGCAGCATTACTAAAAAAGCTCAAGACATCTAAGAATTTCATTTGGTCTGACGAATGTCAACAAGCATTCACGTCACTAAAAGCGGAATTGGTCCAGATAACCTGGCACATCCACTTAGTCAGTCTTGTATATCCTGCCAACGTGCTAAAGTTCAACGACACACAAAATCACCCCATGGACGGAAATACCAATCATACTACTTGGTATCCGAGCAACAGTGAAGGAAGATATTAAGTGCTCACCGGCTGAAATAGTTTACGGTCAAACCATCAAACTACCCGATGAATTCTTTGTCGAAATGAAATCCTCCTTCACCACTCCCAACTACCGATACAATCATTGACCATCCGCGAGAAACCATGCGCAACCTCATACCCAAAATACCACGTCATCCAAACAAGATGACGTATTTGTTCCAAAATCGCTCAGCAACTGCGATTTTGTTTTCATAAGAACAGACAAGCTTTCCACGGGATTTACTCCTCCCTATGAAGGGCCGTTATACGCAGACACAAACATTTCATCGTATCGATTAATGGAAAAAATATCAACGTTTCAATCGATCGATTCAAACCACCTTACGGAATACATAGTTCGGCTGAGCAAACATCAAGCCATCGGGTTAACAAAATCGTTCGTATAGCTTCCACTCCAACAATCATTCCCTAGGGAAGGGGAAAATCACTCGCGAGGAAGTCCTGTAGAAATTCACTCACAATTCAATTCAATTATTCAATTATTTATTACTCGTTCATCGCTACAATTCGCGCATTCATATTCACATGCATTCACATGAACGCACCTTGTTCAACCACCAACGCAACACACTGCATTCCTTAAAAATATACGGCTGTCAAAATCTCGCGTACAGTATAAATACACTCTCGTTTTGCAACTGGTGAAAAACACACATCGTTTAAAATTCGTTCAACAAATTGAAATAAAGAAAAAAAACCAAATCTTTTCAGTGAAAGTGATCATCGCAATTTTTTTTGATTAAAAATATACAACATAAAAACTCGCATTTTTCGCGTTATTATGCAGCCGTCAGGGCATAAAAACTCTTCGTGTTGTTATTTTGTTTATCAAACATTTCCCGGCTTGTACCACGTCGATTTCTCGGTGTCGAATTATTACAATTGTAAAATACCCCAAAGTCATGATGGAAACATCTGAAAATGGTTTTATATTATCGAACATATCATGTCGCACAACTTCTGTTACGAGTAGGTGTGAATGCGACGTTGCTTCTCCGTTGTAAAGCAGAATTAATCAACGCAAGGCTAAATTTGGAGCTGACGTGCGGTACTTTTCATCTTCGGGGTTATTTATCTGTAAATCTTAATAAAATTGAAACCAATTCACATCGAATGACTAATCCACCCATGGGCAATTCGTTTAATGACATGGTGAAACCGGTTTTGTCTGATGCGTTAAAAACAACGCGCGGTACATATAGTTATGTAGTATTATTGGTGCAACTTTATTTCTGAATTTCCAGAGAGTGGCTTTTCTACATTGACGGTTTCTTATAATTAATACACTCAGCATGGTGTCACTTAGAAGTTTCCGAGAATGAAAAAGGACAACAATAGGTATTTTATAAGTTTGTATTCCAATGTTGCCCAATTTTTTAAAAGTATGGAAAATCAATAAAACAATTTTGATTTATCCACTTGACACTCTGTGTTTTAGCAAAGTTTGACTAAATTCGATCAGTTTTAGAACCCCATGTAGAGTGTGATAGTAGTAGCAAATTTTTTTTTGTGTATTTCAAAAAAATCATCGAAAATATATCAACGCAGGCGAATAAGCACTGCAGCAATTGCTTTATGACTGCACTAGAACATTTAGATTTTGAACGTAGAATTGCGGGTATTTTAAAAATACCACAGTTGAGTGTATTTTAGAAAGCTGTCATTTTAACTTTGAACGTCAACATTTTCCGTTTATTTTAGCAGTATTAAATTTCAAATTCTGCATTAGAAACCATTTTGAAATTATAGAGAACCGTGGCAAAGTAATAAATATGCTAGACTCATTAACAGTTTCCTAGATGGGTTTAGGTGCGCCTATCATAAATCTTAATACTCGTTCGTATCACAAACAATCAATGGCATGTTCTAATGCTATTAATTTATAAAAGAAAAAAATCCTCGCATGATTAATTAAGTTAAACAAAAAAAAAAAAATTCCATCTTCCATTTTTCATCCATTTTTATATGCAGACTTATCTTAAACTTAAAAAAGAAAAATTCTGCATTTTTTTATTTTACTTTTTTTTACTCACCAACTTGATCTAAAAACTGCTATTAATTTATAGCAAATGTTTCATTAAAAATCCGTGGGTGCATTAAGAATATTAAAAAAAATTCTTATGTTCATGATGTAGATTAGGAGTTTGATATAATTTACAAGAGAGGTATAGTTGAATGACACTTATATTATACGAGATGTAGAAAATTGGCTACTTGCTTTATACAAAGTACCAACGCCTCTTTAGATATTAATAAACGCGTTTTATTAAATTTAATATACAATCGCATAACAATAATTCGAGTGACTTGCTAAATTTTAATACACAGTAATAATAATAAATTCTAATTACTCGCAACCAAAAATGATTGATGAAAATTTAGCTACCAGCTACAAAATAATTTTGTTACATTTATATCAAAAGAACTTGATTGTTTAATTAAAGCGAAGTCTTCGTGTGGCGGCACAAAATAAAAAAATAAATTCTCTAAATCAAGATTAACGCTGTATACTTAATTCGGTAGCTGAGTTGTTCAGGTGCCGCTAGCGGCTGAACACATAAATTATATAACTAATTACAGGTGATTAGAAAATTTTATATAGTGTGGGTGGTCGACTGGTTAGTTGATCGATAAGCTTGGTAAATTTATTATCTTCAATCATTCATGCAAATGGTGTCATACAAAATTTTATCTTCTTTTTTATAAATTGCAGCGCATATACATCATGCTGTGTACGCGAATCTTCCGATAACGTGATAATAACAATATTTTATATACTTTTATAAAATTAATGACAGGCGGATTAAAATTACAAAAAAAAAAAAAAAAATCGCAAAGGGGAGTCAAACTGCATAAAAATTTAATACTATATAAAAAAAAAAAGTTCAAACACATATAACTTTTCACCTTCTGCATAACACTTGTTTGCGGATTTTCATAACAATGAACCTTCTTTTCCCGCTTTTTCTAATCAAATCTAACAAACCCATTTCAGGTATGCACATTAAATCGAAACAACACAAAAAAAATTAATTAAATTTTATATTTCCGGGATGCACAAATTTGCGCGCAAAACGTCTCCACCTTAAAAATAAATAATTTAACAAAGATCTTGATTTCAGTATATTGGCGAATAATTACTTAATTATAATATATTGCTTAAGGCACATTGAATCACGACTTTATGTTTTAGCCGCAGCTAATTTACGAACTTCTGTTTTATCAGCGCAAAATAATATTTTTATACATTCCTCTTGTTAGCTCGTCTTAACAAAAAAAAAAATTAAATAATTTGTTTTCCATTTAAGAAATTGTTTTAATAAAATAAATAAATGATTTATTTTGAAATTGTGGTAATGTTGCAGAAAATTTATTACACATTTGGTCTGGAAACGTGATTTTTAATTTAAATTAACGATTTTTGTTATTTGATTCAAGGCTTGATAGATACGAATAGTTTTAAATATTTAGAAACTTTACGTTTTATACTGCTATCAAAAGATCAAAAGACTGCAATGTTCGAAAACACGAGTAAGCGACGAACCTGAATTTTCTTTTATTCCCATCTAGTGGCCGATATCGTTTTTCAAAATATTTTTGGTTAATCCGTTTGTTGGGATTGGCGCTAAGGACGCTTTGGTTCAAGGAATTATTTATTTGGAAAAATTACAGGAATAAAATTTATTTGGGGTCAATTTGTTATAGTGAGCATAGTCTGTGGCAAAATATTTAAGACGCACTGGGAGAGATTTTATTAACATTTCTCAAGGATCACATGTAACGACAATTTCATGTCAACAATTTATTTATTTAATAAATGGCATTAGCGCAAATCACAACACACGGATGATATTAAAAATGTCGTTTTCATTTATATGATTTTATTTCCGGCACTCAATATTATTGAGAACCAGTAATTAAAGTGTTTATAGTCTAAAATAAGTCCAACACATAAACATCTGTTTAATCACAGACAGTGCCCATACTAGAACTGATTGATCTCATACGAATTTATTTCTAGTACTTAATATTCCTCGATAAGGTTAAGATCTCTCTTTGGACTTACCTAAAATATGTATCACAGATACTGAACATCACTCTGATTTAATGCCCTGAAATTTAGATGAAACACAAACGGTTCTAGAGGACCGGTAATTAAAATCTGTACCAACTAAAATGGCTCAACACATATTTGAATATGTTTAAATATGTTATCACGGATAGTGAACGTTTTGTTAACTTGATTTCATTAGATTTCATTTCCGACACTCAATACCTACCCTGAGAACCACTAAACCCAATAAACACGAAAATAAAATTTTTGCTTGTTTATCTCACCATCAACTCTTTGAGCGAATCATAACTAACCAGCAATCACCCTCATTGTTCTCATCTCTTTCTCTTCATCTAATTTTTAAATATTCAGTAATAATCCTCACCAACTTTTAGTCCTCATTTGCATTTATATATATATATATCTATCTATCTATATATATATATGTATATATATATATATATATATATATATATATATATATATATATATATATATATATATATATATATATATATATATATATATATATATATATATATATATATATATGAGGCCTCTAGAATCAAACCTAACTTTATCCAAAAATATAATTTTAGGGGATTCATGAATAACTGTTTTGGCCTTTATTTTGTGCGTTCTAGTTTCACAAACTAATATCCCTATCAAAAATCATAAACTTTTGCATGAATTACAACATTTTAAGCTTTTAAATTTTGGATAATGTTACTTTTGTACCCAATGTTTGGATAATGTGACTTTCGACTCCAAACACTTAGGGTATTGTTAGTTTTGACTTTAAATTTAAATAGTTCTCGTTTATACTGGCGTTGAAATACCTGGCGTTGTGAGTATATAATAACAAGAAAACACAATTTAAATTGTTAATAAACTTTGTTATTAAAAATAAAACAGAAAAAAATAAAAAAACGTTAAAACAGCCAGCGGTAAAATAAAATAATATTATCAGTCCTACTGTCTCATTATTAATTAAATTTAATTGTAAAGCTTCATTATTAATACAAATAGAAATTTTAATCAAATTTCTATATTAATAGATTTGTTGCCTCCTCCACTATTTCATAGATAGTATTTTCTTCGAGATCACTCGTGTTAGAACCATTCATAACGTTAACATAAAACTGCAGATCTCGATTATCTTGCCAATTTTTACCAAATTGCTTGGTGAAAAGTTTTTCAACGTCTATCTGGTTCTAAATCCTCGGATTTTTTTTCTCAAACTTAAATAAATTCTTAGAAACATTTTGATCATTATTATACGTAATCTCCCCACGGACAACGATTTTATTGTTTTTTTTTTTTTTTTTAAAATGATCCGTTTGCATTTTGTATTCTGAAAATGCCAAGATTGAACTGATTTTATGGTGGTCTTCATAGCATGTTTAAAGTTGAATATGTCGCTGGTCCGCCCTACAAGTTTAACAGTAGCATAATTGTTCTTTCGTTGATATCACCTCCAACTTCTTAATTTCCTTTTCGATGGAACCGAACACCCTGTCCGGTGGAATATATCTGTGAACTGTTACAGGATATACTATTTGGATCCTGTTTTATATGGTCTGGAGCTTTTGTTGCTAACTAATAGCTACACATAGCTACGAACGTTGAATTTTTATTTTGAGCAGCACATCCATCTGATATGATTCATACCCTATCATAATTTGTCAAATCAATTGCGCATATTGCATCAAACTTGAAATGATTTTTGGTCCAACAGTAAGATGTTACTGAGTCACGGTTTATTTTTTGACTTACTATGGCCTCTAACAACTGTGAAATTTTGGACATGAATCTGGCGACTGTATTAAGTAGGTTGATCAGGCAGCTTAGGGATCGGTACATTTATTTCACAATCAAATGATAAAATGAGTAGCTTTTCGTCAATATCTTGCAATTTTGAGAAGAAAGCTTTCGCGCGAAGTATATGAACATGCTTTTCTATCATAATTTAATTTTTCTTCTGGCCATTCTTTTCCACTTTCAATTTTTCATCCAAGCTTAAACATACCGAGCAAACATCTGTAGATTGTAATTTGTGTTGAAAAACATTCTAAAATATGATTCCTTAACAGCAATATTATCATGTTCCAATAAGTACATTTTCCACAACTTTTTTACATTAAGCTTAGAAGCAAGAAACCGTCGAGAAACTTTGCCTCTACAATAATGGGCCTCGAGACATTTAAGTTTATTTATAAAGTTTATCACACATTTTTTTTTGGAGCAAATGCGCTTTTCTGTTATAAAGCCATCAAGATGAAATTTTTTGGTGAGGTTATTAACTCTGAATCTCGAAACTCCCAAAATAGAAAAAAAACTTTTTAAATACACTGGAATTTTCTCTTTTTTGTAATTTCTTCTTTCTTGTCGTCCTTAACTGTGTGTTGTATGTGCTTTGGTCTCCAAACCCTTTTTGGACTGATTAATGTGTTGAAATTTCAACATGTTTTAATATGAAGTGCTTTTGATATGTCCTGAAGCTTTTAATATCGTTCATTGTGAGTGATCTACAGCAAAGCTTCCCCGCTGAATGCTTGCATTTGGGATATTCAGGCATATCGGTAGCCATGTATTTGGAACAAAAAAAAAATGTTTCCTTAGGTTGGTTATGAGTTTAATTTCGTAATAATATTAAAGACCACACATTATTATATCGCCGAAGTTCTTTTTTGATTTTTTAACATCAATAGGTGACTCCATATAAATTGTTGTAACGGTTGGCACGAAAAAATGGTGAGCAACTTGAACGATGTATTCATTAACTGAAAATAACATTAAACAAAAACACTGGGCCGGATTCTTTGTTCTTTTTCTTGTTTTTCCAGAACCTAACACTGGAGAGGCAAACTCCTCCATATTTTAGCATTTACGTTATTTTTTAAATTGTTAGTAAAGAAAATTTTGTTAATTAATAATAATAAATCCACGACACAGAAGTAGATCACTAATGAACTATTATAGTCTGAATGATTTTAACCTGTTGCTCTTGTGATTATCAAAAAGTCGTTAATTTTATTGTTTTACACTTTTTTTCTCGGTGTGCATGCGCAATGCAGAAATTAATAATTAAAATATACTTTGCAGTATTGCAGACATTTAAACAATTCCTGATTCAAACATACTCTTCAGTGTTTTTCTTAATGTATTACTCCAAATAATGTTAGTAAAAAAACTAACATTATCCTCTGGATAATGTTAGTTTTGACAATAACCGTCAATTTTAAAGCCCATTTTAGGCGGGATATAGCGAGTTTTGACTAAATCTACGTCCGTATTCGCATTCAACGCAATAAAACAAATAATATGGTATTGCTAACTTCATATATATATATATATATATATATATATATATATATATATATATATATATATATGTATATATATATATATATATATATATATATATATATATATATATATATATATATATATATATATATGTATATATATATATATATATATATATATATATATATATATATATATATATATATATATATATATATATATATATATATGTATATATATATATATATATTATATATATATATATATATATATATTATATATATATATATATATTATATATATATATATATATATATATATATATATATATATATATATATATATATATGTATATATATATATATATATATATATGTATGTATATATATATATATATATATATATATATATATATATATATATATATATATATATATATATATATATATATATATATATATATATATATATATATATATATATATATATATATATATATATATATATATATATATATGTATATATATATATATATATATATATATATATATATATATATATATATATATATATATGTATATATATATATATATATATATATATATATATATATATATATATATATATATATATATATATATATATATATATATAATATCTATGTATATATATGACACTTCCATATACAAAAACTTTTATTCGCTGTTTAAATGGGGAAAAAGCAATTAGGATTATGCATGCAAGCGGGAAAATTATATGAGAGGAAGTTGTTTTACCGATATTCAAGAGTTTTTATTTCGTTTAAATGATTTTCCCAACCGCATGATGAGTAAATCAAAAGTTTAGATTCGAGCCATCTAATTGGTTCTAAATGAACAACTTTCCAACCAAAAGGGGCTGAAAAAAATATCCAAATTCCATAACTGCAAAAACTGCAAAACTTCAAATTTCGAAAATCTGGTGCAGTGACTACAATACAATTTTTCCGTAGGCTAAGTACCGTAGCCAAGTTTTAATATGGCGCCATTTTTTTTGAAAACTCGACTCTCGGTTCCAAATCCGTTACACACTGAGACAAAAGCGGCAGGTTGTGAGACACAATCATTAAACGTAGAACTAAATATATCTATCCTTTAATTAAAGTTGGAGAGTATATTTTGCTTAATCGGAAGTGCAGCGTTAGTTTAATTCAAATCAAGTTGCTATACGGTACATTCAAATCAAATTGTACCAATTATTGATTTTACCAAGAATACGATGAAATCGGTGGTGATAGTTTGATCGTACGTAAATTCGTCGTACATGGACATTTTGGTCGTTTCATTCAAATCAAATTGTTTTGTCCAACTAACGGCCGTTTACCAATTATCGAAATATCTAAAACGAGAGAAATTTTTATTTTTCCATTTTTTTCGCTTTCACCGGGGTGATTATCATAAGAACAACTATTATAAAGAAGTCGTCGGAGTGTGTGTTACGGATTTTATCCCATTAACGATCGTTCATCCTCTGTCGAGAAATACCATAGATTACTTCGGTCTAAAAATAGCAAAGTATTGAAATCCAAAACCACTTTTCTCGACGTTTTGAAATTACCTGAGTCTAAAATACCAAAAAAAAAAAAAAAAAAAATGTCCGGCCGTCTGTCTGGATGTCTGTTGGTCTGTACCTATGGTATCTCGAGAAGGGCTTGTTCGATTTAAAATGTTTTTTTGCCAATCTGTTTCTATGGTCAAAGCCGAGATTTGAAAAGCTTTTGGAACCTGTGCGTTAAGAGAGTCGGGTACCTGCCATACGAATTGACCCAAAATTCCTGGTTATAGAAATTTTTACCAAATTTTATGTATGCTGGTTTGAATATTGAGTTGGGTATTGAGTTTGGTGTCAATTTGCGGGTTGAGTTGAAGTTGAGTTGGACTTAAGTTGGGGTTGGATTAAGATATAGTGAGCAGTTGACCAAATTTTTTTATATGCTTAAGACCGAAGTTCTGATCACCTTATGAGGTTTCAGCACTTTCATTTTTATTAAATTATGAACGCAATAACACTTCAGAACATCGAACTTAGTCGCAAAATGAGGGTGTGAAGTTGTTTCCAAAAATCCTATTTTCATTTATGTATTAGTTTCACACTGTTAAATTGAATTCCAATTTGAAAACATCTAGATTCCTATTGAAATATTATTTCTGGAAGAGAATGTTACTTAGGGTCGACGGATATGAAATTTAGTCATATAATTTATTAACTAAATAAATTACCCTTAATATTTATGCCAAAATTGCGATTTGAAGATTTAAATTTGGAAGAAATTTATTTCTGCGGAAAGGGAATACATCTTCAACTTGATGGATGGAGAATATATTTAGATGTCACGTGAACTATCAGAAACTTAGCCCAAATCTGTGACAAAGCGTGTTTTGCCTTTATCAGTTTCAGTCAAAACGCAAATTAAAATTCGAAGATTAAATCCTTCATAGCTTGATTGTTGGGGATTTAATCGGCTATTTCGTGAACTATCACAACTTGAGTCCAAATCTCTGAGAATGGCCGTTAATGGCCTTTCATCAATTTGATGCAAAATCGCAATTTGAACTTAAAAATTCGAACCACATTTATTTCTCTAGTTAGGGCATACCTTCGTATCTTGATGGATGGGGAATTTAATCGGCTATTTCGTGAACTATCACAAATTGAGTCCAAATCTCTGAGAATGGCCGTTCTTTATTTTTCATTGAACATCATTCAAATGACAGAGGTAACATAAAACAAATAAGAGAAATAAGCTCAGAAGAGAACGATCGAGAGAATGTATTAAAATGGTTATTATCTTCTTATATACTCACACACATGACGTAATTGTTTTGGCTTTTTATTAACCAACGTGAATGAACATAGTCGGTTACAACAACAATAACAT
Source organism: Tipula vernalis (assembly GCA_958295665.1). Classification (NCBI taxonomy): domain Eukaryota; kingdom Metazoa; phylum Arthropoda; class Insecta; order Diptera; family Tipulidae; genus Tipula; species Tipula vernalis. The sequence goes on from OY282560.1 coordinate 44,013,275, forward strand.
CAAAAATTTGAACATATTTTGCCCGATTCACTTATTGTTGATACTTACACCATTATGAGAAAATAAATAAATTGGTTCCGGTTCAGTAATCGAAAATATTGGCTTGTAAGTATCCTCCAGGGCTTTTGCATTCAAATAGCCCCACAGGAAAAAATCAAGGGGTGTTATATCGCAAGATCTAGACGGGCAATTATTGATCCCTCCTTAAAAAATTATTCGATTACCAAAGCGTTCGCTCAAGAGATCAATTCATGTGGCATCGTCCTACTGAAACGACACATATTCTGGAATACCTTCCAATTTGTCGAACAAAAAATTCCTAATCATATTCCGATATCGAGGTTCATTTCACGCATCGGTAAATCGTGTACCTCTCCATTTTTAATAACCGGAATGTTTCTATACATTTATCAGTCTAAAACAAAAAATGAAAATGGCGGCAAATTTAAAACCCAACCTCAAATTGGAACACCCTTTACAAAATTCTCTTTACTCAATCCGAATTTTGCGACCAAAATCTATGTCCAGAGTGTTGTGAGTGTTTTTAGATTGTATGAGAATAGAGAAGAGGTAGAGTAAGACGATTTTTTTCATTTTTGGTCTCGTTTTTTCCGAGTTCTAGCGCTACAAACATTTTTAATTTTTATGTGTAAATAGCTCTTTGAGACGCTTATAAAGGTTTTTACCCAATAACGACCGTTCAGCCATTATCAACAACTATATTTAGGTTTTTCTTTTCTTCACTTTAATGGCGGTGATTTTCAATAATAAACATCTAAAATAATTTTTATAAAGAATTCTTCAAGCTGTGACTAACAGTTTTTTGTTCCATTACAATCTTTCTATTCGTTATGGTTGCAGGGTGAATAAAAATCGTCTAAAATCAGCCTCATTTTTGAAACGTTATCAGCTATCGAAGGTCAGTTCACCAGAATCATTCATATATTTTATGGATCTGTAGGAAGAAACTTGATCATTTCTTAAACTTTTATGACGAAATTCAGCATGTACAACGGAAATGGGAATCTAAAATGAGTTTTGCATGCAGTTCTGGAAAATAACCAATTATGAAAGAACTTGATCGTTTCTAAGCCGATTATGATAAAGTTCGGTATGCAAATGATGAAAATGGGATTCTAATATGAGTTTTATAGATGAAGTTCTAGAATATGGCAAATTAGGAAGGAACTTGACCGTTTTTCAGCCTTTTATGATGAAATTCAGCATATACGGCAGAAATGTGATTCCAAAATTATTTTTACGTAAAGTTCTGGAAAATGGTTAATTTGAAAGGAAATTAACAGTTTTTTAACCGATTATGATAAAATTGACGATGAATGATTGAAATGGGACTCTAAAACGAGTTGTAGTAGAAGTTCTGGAATATGGCCAGTTAGAAAGGATTTGGCTGCTTCTTAACCGATTATGAAGAAATTTGGCATGCACGATTGAAATGGGATTCTAAAATGAGCTTTAGTTGAAGTTCTAAAATAAGGTCAATTAGAAAGGTACTTGATTGTTTCTTTACCGATTTCATGTCGTGTTTATCTAATTTCATCATAATCGGTTAAGAAATAACCGAGTTTCTACATAATTGGCCATATTCCAGAACTTTTCTTAAATATTATTGTATATTACAGTCCTATTTTCATGGTCAAAATCGGATTTCATCATAATCTATATTGCATAACTTAAAACTCATCTTAGAATCACATTTTCGTCGTTCATACTGAATTTCTTCATAATCGGTTTAGAAAAGGTTAAGTTTCTTCCTAAATGGGCATATTCCAAACTCATTTAAAAATTCCATTTCCGTCGTGCATGCTGAATTTCATCATAATAGATCGAGAAATGATCCAGTTCCTTCCTAACTGGTCATTTTCCAGAACTGTATGCAAAACCCATTTTAGTATCCCATTTCAGCCGTGTATGCTGAATTTCATCATAGTAGGTTAAGAAATGGTCAGGTTCATTCCTAATTGGCCTTATTCCAGAACTTCATCTAAAACTGGTTTTTGAATCGCATTTTCGTCACACATTCTGAATTTCAACATAATCGGTTAAGAGACGGTTAAGTTCATTCCTAAATGGCCATATTCCAGAACTTCATCTAAGACTCATTTAAAAATCCCGTTTCCATCATGCATCCTTAATTTCATCTTAATCGCTTAATTAATAAATGAAAAAAATTAATTTGACTGAATTTGACTAGCAAATGCTATTGATTGATAAACTTCTATACGGGATGCTTAAACTTTCTACATTCGGATCTAAGGAAAAAACAGAAATCTGAGACAGGCCAATTCCCATTTAGACATTTAGACTCTTAGACCGATGTTTTACTGTAATATATTATTCCTATGCTAGGTAAAGGATTGTGGCACCTCAATTACCTCAAGAATCGGAAACAAGATTCTGAAAACTTAAAATAACAGGACAATTGCCTTAAAATTAGCTTAACTGAAATGGATTAAAATCCAACAAAACTTAGGAAGTTCGGTGCCTAAATGGGTGCAAAAGAGATGTTATAAAATTCAAAACTTTGAATACCTTTTACTTGCTTGGCAGTTTTCTATGCAAAATATACTTTATGGGATTATTTTTCATAAACTATCACATCTCTGTTTGTAGCTTTAAAACGGTGGAAATGAATTAAAATACTTCATCAATAAAATGATTTTTAATAGTAGTGTTTCTCAGTGTTTACTTACTTTTGAAACCAACCGTGTTTATTTTAGGATTTCTCAAACGGGATCAGGGATCGTCAGATTGACCGGAAAATCTCGGGATTTCCCGGTTCTCAATTTCTTTAGTGTTACTATTTGGCTAAAATCCGCAGAGGAAATTAGGGATTCTCAAATGGAATTCTGGGATCTTGTTTTCTGTGTGAAGCAGGTGAAAGGGTAGTCCCGGGATTAGTCAAGTAAAAGGTATTCAAAGTTTTGAATTTTATAACGTCTCTTTTGCACCTATTTAGGCACCGAACTTCCTAAGATTGGTTGGATTTTAATCCATTTCAGTTAAGGTAATTGTCCTGTTATTTGAAGTTTTCTGAATCTCCTTTCCGATTCTTGAGATAATTGAGGTGGTGAATTATTGTTTATTGAGTAATTCTCTTATAGTGAAACCTAATTTGTTGGTAACCGTAACTTTCCAGCACTTGGTTTTCATTTTTTAAATTATACAGTGAAATTCACTTGTAACGCCATCGGATATAACGACATTTTCCTTATAGTATCGAACATTTGAACTGATTTGTTATGTTACTCGTATAGGGTATCCAATTTCTGTCCAAAATATGAATACCGGTATTTCAGTCAAGCCTTTCTTGCAATCTTATCGATAAAGATTTCCCTTCGCGCTTATGGGTTTCACTATCAACATCACTTTCTCAACATCTGGAGCTGGGATTGAAGAAAGCCGCTGTATAATATGGACAGTTATATTAACTATTTCTTTTCTAGTTAGTCGATTAAAATTGACGTCCGAACCAAAAATGCTTTGGACTTGCTTACATTGATGCAAATATTGCAAAACTACTGGACTAAAGAGGTTTTCATTCGGTCAGCTAATGGTCCTTCTCCCAAAGGTTAAACCATGAATGCCAGGATAGCGTCAACAGAGAGAAGAGTGAGATTCCTCTTACACAACACTTCTACTGCCAGTATGACTGGTAAAATCATAGTTAGAAAGGGTTAATTCTATACTTTAGAAACGCCCGTTTCGGTAAAGCTGATAGTTGATTTGACTTCGATCGGAGCTTTTAAGATGCAATTTCTTAATTTATAAAACTGCTCCATCATAAAAAGTAAGCTATTCCATCTTGTTTTTGGTTCTAAGATTACAGATAGTTCTTTGCCGAATTCAGTTTAACGTAAGATTTTAGACTAATATTTTTGGCCGGTGATCGTCGAAACAACTTTCCAATCTTTCTAATTTTATTTATTAATGGAGCAAAATTATTGGAACGTCCTTTTTGTTGTTTTTCATTCGGTTTGGTTTTTGTAGAGTTAAACATCAATCATACGAATGAGCTATACGGTTAGATTGTTCCAACACTCACAAAATAAAATTTAATATATTGCGTTACTCTTCCTGAAAATTTGACTTTATACGATTCCTATAAGAATCCTGACTTTAATTACAAGTCAATGAATATTGGGCTAATAATCAATAAAAATGTAAATCCCGAAATAACGGTATTGATCGCTCAATACCGGTACTGAAAAATGGTCTGGTATACCGGTATTGGATGCCCTAGGTACTCGTATTACTTAGATCCGTATGTTACGACATTCGGTTATAACAGCGGATTTTCAATCCGTAAACGATTAAAGATCAGCTTACCACCCCTCTTGATAAAAATATTCCAAACTGTTTAAAACTTAAATCTGCAATCGACTTTCTTGGCCGAAGTTTACAATTTTTGATAAAATGTTTTCCGATTTCATCATTTACTGCAAAATCGCCTCCATTCCAGGATATCAACGTGTGAGATGTTGGACTGAAATTAGACGTCAGCGTACTCTTTTCTTCCCTAGAAGAGGCACGGTAATTTATCACGGAATAAACGACCAACAAAAGTTCTGATGCAGATTTTCTGGTTATGGATTGAGGCGTACCGTACATTGCCGATTAGAGGGCCAGGTCATTTAGTGTATCACTGATTCCTGTTCCTAGATTACCTAAACAAATTTTTTTTTTACACATCTGTGGTACTATACGGAAATTATTTATTATAGGTAAAAGCAATGCTAAAAACCAAAAAAAATTCTTTCAATGTACCCAGGTACACTGATCAGCACTATACATTACTGTTGTAACTATTAAATGTCCAGCAAATTATTTTACCAATTTTCGTGCGACGTTTGACGTATTTTTAGCCGCTTAAGAATGTCCCGATTCTTTCTTTCGACCTTTTCAGTTTGCTGTGCCCAGTATGGTATCGTGTTGTCGTTACAAAACCATTTAAATTTCGACCTTGTTAACCATTTTCCATTATCAGCAGTCATTGATATCGGAAATCCAAATTTTTTTGGCCACCATACTTTAGTATGCCAGAGACTTTTGTGAGTAACAAAATATTTCCATAGAAGCAAAACTCGGTGTGGCAAACTTTATAATTGCTTAACTGATACTAAATATTGTTAAATATTCCCCGCTTAACTTTTAAAATTTCTGAATCAAGTGATGACTGCATTTGTAACTCTTTAATTGGTATGGCTTTCGGTTTGGCGTATTTAACCTCTTGTCGAACATTATCGTTCCCATAATTTATACGGGAATTTACTAACACACAATCGCGACAAGCGATCTGCAATATCGTTCTTTCCTGGACGATAAATCACTTTACTCTTATACGACCGTAAACAAAGTATCCAATGCTCAATTCTAACACACGGTTTTGATTTCGGCACAAAAATGGTGTCAAGAGGTTTGTTATATGTGGCCAATTCAAACTCCTTCATTCCATAAAAGTGTATAATAAAATATTGCTCGGCCCATACCAACAGCAGCATCGCTTTTAACAATCTGATAAATATTTGTTTCCGTATGCAATTATTTGGGGTAGTTCATTTTGGTTGAGTTGAATTAGCACCGAACCAAGTCTTACTGGACTAGCGTCAATGACTTGCGTTCGATGATTTAGACTATAGTAACTTAATGTTTTATCCTTTGACAAAGCATCTTTAATCCTTGCAAAAGTTTCGGTTTGCTCTTAAGGTTAGAAAACTTTGCATTTCTTCAGTTGATTTTGGTGCTCGGAAAGATTTTAAACCTTGCGATTTTTGTAATGGCTTTACTCCGTCTGGTGACACAATGTATCGCAGGAACTTAGTTGAACAGGACACTAACATTTTCTCCAAGATTTTTTGAAATAGTTCGGGAGGACAAGATCTCGAAAGAGCCCTAATTGCTAAAAGCAGCAAGCTTTTTTTCCCGGGTTATAGTCGTCTCGTTGCCACATGTAATATTGAATAAAAGCCTTGTCGCTATATAAATAGAACATTATTTTTTAATGGCGGTTTTGTTGTTGTTAATATCTTAAATTGGTTCTGCTTTATGATTTTATCACAGAAAATGGCCAAAGGTTGGGCTGTATACAATAAAATCACAACCGAATTAATTATACGAATAAATTGATAAAACTGATATACGTTGGAACCTTTTACTGTTGAATTCTGAAAATTTCTTTGGAACATTGTCGCACGGTTCAATTATTAATGTGGCAAACACGGCATTTTGTCTTTCGGTGTTTTGTCCAGACACAAATTTTCTGCCAAAATATTTGTCACAATTTGATTAGAAATAATTTAATAGATTTTCGATACATTAATAACGTGTAGAGTTCATTAAAACTATTAACTTTATTCTACGAGTATCTTATTTGAATATCAAGTGTTAATACGGAATTAATTTTATTTCATCTCAAAACTATTCAAAATTATAGTTTTAAAATGTATTTAGGTCATCAAAGTTTAAGTGTTTAGATGAGAAAAAAAAAATCCAAAACCGATTAAAACCGCAATATAGATTTGTCATCATCGTATGCGTACTAATTTATTCCAGAATTAAATCGATTTTATGGTACATCACACCTAAATTTGTTGACGTCTAATTAAATAAATCAATTTTATTGTTTTGCGCAATACCGCCCGATATAAATTAACCACCTTTCTCCAGTTATTAATTTATGGGACAATAATAATTTTTTTGGCGCTCTGTATGTAGGTGTTACGATGATAAATGTATGTGTATCGGAATGTAACAAGAAAAAAAAAACTCCTCATAACCTCGCAGTTAAATCTTGTTAATAATAATAAATTACAAATCCTTTAATAACGATCGAACTGATTCGAATTTTATCTAAATTTTATTAACTATATAACCAGCCAGGTAATAAATATTTAAAATACAAGTAAAATATAATTTTATATAATAATTTTATATTTTATTACACTTAATTTAATGAACTTGAAGAAATATGAAATAATTGGTATTGATCTGCTTTTAACTAAGTGCAGCTCGCGCGAACAGTTTCTTATGTTAATTAATCTATTATACATAGTCTTCATAAAAATCATCTTTCTTCTGAATATATCAGCTATTATACTACTTAATTATCAGCCAAAAACAATTTCAATTTAATTAACAAAATTACTTGTAATTAGTTGCAACAACATAGTTGAGGATTTTTTATTTTTATTTTTTATAAATAGATTTTGCTTAAATATGTATAAATTGCCAACAAGCCGTAAATACAATTATTGTGAATTATAATTTAAGGTGACGAATCGCATAATGATATTAATTTATTAATTTTCTTAATTTATTACTTAAGTTTTTTTTTTTTTTTTTTTGTGTTCATATACCTTTGATAATCGTCTGCATCGATTATTAGATGCAGGCGCAGTAAATTTGATTTTAATTGAAAGACGTTTTTGTTGCAGTATATTTAATGAAATATTTTGGGTGGTATAGTCAATCGAGTTGTAAAAAAAGTTAATTACAAAAAATTGTTTAAGTTTTATTGAGATGATAAAAAGTCTTTTATACTTACAGTATGCTTGTGCTATTCCTGCGATCGCTCTTTGGTGTTTCATGAATTGTTGGCGTGTTACTTTTTAGGTTTGATTGCTGAAATGAATTAAAACATAAAAATAAAACTATTAATCATCTTAATTACATGTGCTAGGTTTATGATTCGATCCATCGAATGGGTATCTAAGATTTTTATTTTTAGATTTAATGACGATCGTGTAAATTACTGAATTTTATATATTACATGTAACGTTTTATAGATAATTCAATTTAATTTTAATGTTTCCACAGTTGTGTTTACATGTGTGTATATACATTAGGTAGGAATCTAATGTGTGGGAAAAATAATTATGTTGTCGCAATTTAAATAAAATAGGTTATTCAATCGTATTCTGCAAAAAGGCGGAAATGTAAATAACGTGATAAGCGGTCTAAATTGATTACCCCACATTCAAATATTATCAATATGAGCTGCTCTCGGTAATATAAACAAGAAAAGTGCTATGCAGTTGAGGAAATGCCTAATATAATTCACTGTTATCGTGGAGATCAACTAGTCGAAAGAATATTAATATGCATTGCCAATACTTACTACAAGGGCACTGGCTGACCGTCGAGATTTGGTGAAACTTAAAAGCATGCTTCCACAAAATTTAAACAAACTTAAACCGCATCCATAGTTTGATTGTACCACAAACTGTTGGCGATGATATCACATAAGGCGGCGGATGCCGGTGTAAGACCTCGATCCTTTCCTGTGATTTACGTAAGACTGTCAATGAGGGTTGCTTTGGTAATACTAACATAATCATGTGGTTGCATCAAAAAAGTTACGATTATTAAGAAAATTGTAAGTGATCAACATGACCGAACATGAGATGAAGCTGCCCAGATGACATCAAAAATATTGAGTCTGAAAACTTAAATCATCTAATATAAACTGAACGAATTGCTCCATGCATATATCGAGAGCATTTTCAGAAGCAGTCGCGATTGACCTACATAAACGAGATTCATGATAATTTTGCAAGAAATCCTCAGATTATAAGAAACTGATTCCTAACTAAATCTGCCACTATAGCCTCACATTTTGCCAAAGAACGAAATGTGAACTAATTAATTAGCTACCCTTATCTTCAACTTCTGCAATAGCTCGAACTTAGAAATTAATGAGGTTAATTATAGCATCGACTAAAGCTAATAAGGATCAGTATCACCATCTAAAATATTTAATTTTAGCTGACCTACACCACGACATACCAACATCAAGAGACATGTTAATTGGAGCAAATTTTTTTGAGGGGAGTTTACCCCTGATCAGGTTTTCAGGAGCGATTTCATCTCCTAATAACTTTTAAATCTAGTTTTCCAAATCCTACCCCTCAAAAAATCTGTTCCAATTAACAGATCTCTTGAAGTTGGTATGTCGTAGTCTAGGTCAATTAAAATTAACTATTATAGATAGTGATACTAATTCTTAGGAACTGTGGCTGAAGTTGAAGATGAGGGTGGCTAATTATAATTCGACAACTAAAAACTTCATAAAATGACATCACGATGTGTAGATGAACGGTGAGGTTAGAAAAGCTGAGACTTTCAGGAACGTCATCAGATCAGCATTACAATAGGACTTTTGATACCAATTCTAATAAGACGAAGCCCTCTTGAAATAGCCTTCTCAGCCGGCATTTAAAAAATATTTAGGTAATTCAAAATGTATACGAAATGGATTAAAACTACCAAAAATTTAATACCATTGACTTGTTCGGGGCTACCTAATCTCGTTTAGCTAAGGGTAATTAGTTAATCTACAATAAATCTAACTGCATCGACAGACTAAGGTGCATCGACGGACTAACTGCATAAATCATAAGTTAAATATTTAAATCATTAATTAAATTGTCAAATTTGTTTTTTTTTGACTTGTCAATGATAAACTTAATAAAAGGAGATACATTTCAATATATTAAGGGATTAAATAAAAGGTAATCCTGAACTTGACACACTACAGCTAATCCCGAAAAGTTCACTAATCGCGCTTATCTTAAACTTCATCGAATTGAGACGAGTTTTATAAGCTCTAATCGTTCCTAAAATTATGTTCCAAGGCTAAGGGATTAACCGTTAAATGATAAATGCTCTGTATGCCAAGGTATAAACATTGATTGAAAGAAATATCATAAGCATGTAAAAGTATCTACCTTAAAAATGACCTATGAGGCATGTTCAAATGATGGACGTTTCTTGTGAGGATATTGTAAATGTCTTGATTCTGAACACGCCGCTCTAAGTGTTCGCTTTTATGGAAATACATGTATTCTAATTTTGCGACGCTGTTCGCTCCGTCAATGTGTTTGGGGTATGAACCTTAAACCTTACATATTAAACCTTACATCTGAAACCTTAAGCCTGAAACTTTAAACCTTAAACCTGAAACATTAAACTTTAAACCTGAAAAATTAAACCTTAAAACATAAACCTTAAACTTTAAACCTTAAATCTTAAACCTTAAATTTTAAACTTAAAACCTTAAACCTTATACATAAAACCTTAAAATTTTAACATTAAATCTTAAACAATAAACCTTAAACTTTAACCTTTAAACCTTAAACTTTTAACTTTAAACTTTAAACTGTAATCCTTAAACCTTAAACTTTAAACCTTAAACCTAAAAATGTTTACATTACACCTTTAACATAAAACTTTAAAGCTTAAACGTTAAACCTAAAACTTTAAACCTAACTTAAACCGTAAACCTTAAACCGTGAACCTTAAACCGTAAAACTTAAACTTTAACCATTAAACCATAAACTTTAAACCTTAAACATTAAACCTTAAAATTTTAACCTTACACCTTAAATATTAAACCTTTAGCCTTTAACCCTTAACCTTAAACCTGAAAAATTAAACCTTAAATTATAAACCTTGAACTTTACATTTTTAACCTTGAAGCTTAAGCCTTGAACTTTAAGCTTTTGAACCATACATTTAAACTTTAAACCTTAAAAAATTAAACATTAAACCTTAAATTTTAAACCTTAAAATTTAAACTTTAAATCTTCAACCATAAACCGTGCAAATTAAATCTTAAACCTTAAATTTTAAATTTTAAACCTTTAATCTGAAACCTTAAACTTTTAAGCTTAAACTTTAAACGTTTAAATTTTAAACTATAAACCTTTAATTTTAAACTGTAAATTATAAACCTTGAACTTTACATTTTTAACCTTGAAGCTTAAGCCTTGAACTTTAAGCTTTTGAACCATAAATTTTAAACTTTAAACCTAAAAAATTAAACATTAAACCTTAAATCTTAAACCTTAAAATTTAAACTTTAAATCTTCAACCATAAACCGTGCAAATTGAATCTTAAACCTTAAATTTTAAATTTTAAACCTTTAATCTGAAACCTTAAACTTTTAAGCTTAAACTTTAAACGTTTAAATTTTAAACTATAAACCTTTAATTTTAAACTGTAAATCTTAAACCTTAAACCTGAAATATTAAGCCTTAAATTTAAGCTTTAAACTTTAAATCTAGAACCTTAAAAATTAAACCTAGAACAGTAAACCTTAAACCTTAATATTTAAACCTTAAATCTTAAACCTCAAACCTGAAAAATTAAACCTTACACCATAAATTTTAAACTTTAGGCCTAAAAAATTAAACCTTAAATTTTAAACCTTAAAATTTAAACTTTAAACTTTAAATTTTCAACCTTAAACCTTAAACCTTAAACCGGGCAAATTAAATCTTAAACCTTATACTTTAAGCCTTAAACTTTAATCGCTAAACCTTAAAATTTAAACTTTAAACCTTTAATTTTAAACTTTAAATCTTAAACCTTAAACTTGAAAAATTATACCTTATATTTTCAACTTTAAACTTTAAATCATGAACCTTAAAAATAAAACCTAAAAAATTAAACCTTAAACCTTAAATTTTAAACCTTAAACCTTAATATTTAAGCCTTAAATCTTAAACCTTAAAGCTGAAAAATTTAACCTTAACCATTAAATTTTAAACTTTAAAATTTAAACTTTAAATCTTCAACCTTAAACTTTAAACCTTAAACCGTGCAAACTAAATCTTGAACCTTAAATTTTAAATCTTAAACCTTTAAAAACTTATACTTTAAGCCTTAAACTTTAAACGTTAAACTATAAATTTTAAACTTTAAACCTTTAATTTTAAACTTTAAATCTTAAACCTTAAACCTGAAAAATTAAACATTAAACCTTAAATTTTAAACTCTAAACTTTAAATCTTTAACCTTAAAAATTAAACCTAAAGAATTGAACTTTAAATCTTAAATATTAAACCTTAAACCTTAATATTTAAACTTTAAATCTTAAACCTTAATTAATACTTAAACTTTAAACCTTAAACCTATAATCTTATACCTCAAACTTTAAACGTTAAACCTTAAATCTTAAACCTAAAAAATTGAACCTTATACCTTAAATTTTAATCTTTACACCTTAAATTTTAAATTTTAATCCTTTACGAAATCAAGTAATTTTGGAAGATGCAAAATGGAGAACCAAAGCCAATATATGATTAAAAATATAAGAATTATCGGCTGATACTGAGAGGTCGTTGGAAAATTTCCAAGTTTTACTCCGTAGCATTGATTCAGAAAGTAAGAAATTTCAAAATTTAACCATTTGAAATAATTATGACCTGTCATTTATTGATTTTGTTGAATCAAAATTTCAGAAATAGGGGTAATTTTAAATATTTTCCAATTTAACAAAATTTCAGAAGTGTTGACAATTTCAAGATTTATGTTCGCTCTATATCTAAATGATTAAAATATTTTATTAGTACAAATTTTGCTGTACTGAACTGAACAGTTGAAATAAGTTTCGGCAAATTATTTTAATTAACCGCTCAATGTTTGAATTTGACATGTAGAATTGGTCAAAATTGTTTTCATTTAACGCTCAAATTACAAATTAATGAAAACTAAAAGCAATAGCAAAACCTTAAACTTTGACGGTTTAATATCATGATCGTCAAAACAGCTCTATATCAAACTAATCGTAAAATGTTGTTTTCGCCCATTAGAATTCAAGTTCAGTGGTATTGAACTTGTCTCAAATTGAAACTTGATTTTGCTAGTAGTTGGATTACTTCGTGAAAGTATTGACACCACTCATCAAATCATCCATAAATACGTACCTATTTAAGGATGATTTCATCGATTCAGGTATTTGATTTCGTTTTCATCTATAATAGCTTTTAAAACTCTAAGAATGATGAAGGTGACCTATATACCATACGTAATTTGGTTTAGTTCGTAGAACTCAATGGGTCTGTAGCGCAGCTTGTTGTTCAGTTGGATGCTCTTTATATCCCCTTTATAGTGTGATAGAAATAATGAAAATTTGGAACTTTTGGTCGTTAGTTTAATATCACGGTACCTTTCGGTTATCTTACAAAAGAATCTTTTGCAGAATTCTGGTTCGAATTGTTCAATGACGGATTAGTTTTCGGGGGCCGCAAATATTTGCAATGAATAATTTGCCTCGGTTGTATATCATGTGTTATCTGTGTTAGTGCGAAAACCCGCCAATATCCATCCTTATATTTTTTTAGAATAAGTCAGTTTCACAACGTGGTAAAATTTTAGATTACCATAACAAAAATGAAGGCGAATTGTGTAGTGCTCTTTTATTAGCAAAACTCTTGAATCAAGTATCATTGGCTGTTCGTCAATAATATTAGCCACCAAACAAATGGAAAACTGTTGTTGCTGATCGTGTATAATAAAATAATCAACCTATACAAGGCAGCGAATGATGGCCATCTGAATTATGAAGGAAATGCTGCATTATTTTTAAATTGAATTTAGATAAACTCGATTAGGTATTTTCAGGTTCACACACTTCGGCTATACTCAAAAGATTCACTAAACCAGGTTATATTAAGCTGCAATGTGTCAAGAGTAACTTGACTTGCAAAATTGTTTTCAGAAATTCTAGAATTTTTTAAAATTTTTTAATGATCAGCTTTAAATTTTAGGCTATTTACATTGTTGATTTTCAGTGTTCCAATAATTTTTGGAAAATCGAAGGAACAAAGTTTTCCACGTAAGACTATTTACAAAAGTTTTTCTTGCAATCCATGTACCCTGTTTACTTTCTTCTGAAAATCACTAAATTTTTGTTTTCGGCTTGTTTGTACAATGTAATCTGCATTTTCGACTTTTTAGTTTCTGCTAGAAACTTTCGGCTAACTTTAACAGGGTCTGATACTGGACATTTAGATGAGGTTTTAAATATGAAATCAAGCTCTATTTTCTAGACTCCAGATTATCCTCCAAACTCATAGTGGGGTAGAAAGTTTCAAAATTTCTTGAGTAATTTCCACACTCAGAATTTAGATTTTTGAATTAAATAATTTTAAATTTTAAATTTTTTAAATTATTGAATGTTTAATGAAAATTTAGAATTACTTAATTTAATTAGTTGATTAGTAAGCAGTAATGCAATAATTGCATTAGTTAATTAAATTTCAGAATTTTTCTGACATTTTCAATTTTCTAAATTTTGAATTTCTACCTAAAATTTTTGTATCTGCAAAAATACATCAATATCTAAATTCTCTAGAATCTGTAGAATTTATTAGAGAATTTCTAAAATTTGACAAATTTTGACTTTTACAAAGTGCAGTAAGGAAACGATCAGTTTTGTGGCCTTCGTTGTACAAGTTCAAATTCTAAAATTTGGTGAATTTCTGAAACTTGATAAAATATTTATTATAAACCTGCAAAATCCATCCGCCCTTTCCCAATTTTGTAATTATCGTTCCCTTATAGATTTAGCCAAGCGCTTGGAGCTGACATGACTTTCCTGATATCTAAACAAATAACCCAAATATTCTAACCAAAATGTTACTGACCTTCTGCCACAAATTAAGATATAATTATGCTCTAAACTGAATAAAATTCAAAATTACCCATTTCACCTCTGTAATTACCTACGCTAACACCTCCTTCATATTATATAAATGATAAATTCTAATTTGATACAAAACTAATTTTTTGAATATACTTCTTTGATTTGATAGCTCAATTACATGAACAGCCAAACAAAACAGCACCAACAACTACAACAAAAAAAATTGTTGTTTATCGTCCCCCCCGAGGCCAACTCTAAATTATACGCTTCAATTATTAATTTATCTTTGCCTTTATTGTGTATTGAGAATATTATTCTATTCCACTCCACCATTATAATTTTACGTGTACAATTCAATTTGTTATACAAAATTTAACCGACCGACGACTGTTGGTCAAAAAATTGACATTTTGCTGAGTTTTTTTTTTTTTTTTTTTTTTTGCGGACACAGATCAAAAGGTTAAATTGCTGGAAGACAAGACATTGATCTTGTGAATTTATTTCGTTGGTGGATTATTGAGATAGGAAAGATCATAAGGTGTAAATGATGAAAGGTAAAACGAATTAAATTATAAACACGATATTATGTGTGCGGTTTTTGCTAAACATAAATTTTTTATTTTTATTTTTTAAAATAATAGAAATTTGTGGGCAATGAAAGGTTTAAATATGTATTGTGGTTACCACAAGAACCACACATTTTCAATTTATAAACATTTAGATATGTGATTATATGTAATTGGAAATTTATTTATTTATATATATATCAACGTGATGCTTATTTATAGGGTAGCCGAAGAAGATTTTAATTTTATCCATTTATGCTATAGATACAAAAAAAAAAATTACGTATGGGAATTTTATTTTCCCGTCTGTTGAGTTACGAAACATGCAAATTATAAACAAATCACGAACTAATCGCAGTTAGTTAAAATAAAAAATAAAAAAAATTGGGGCTGTGTTTAATCAAAATATCAGTTTGCAATTCATCAATCAAACTATATATGGCAGCAGGTATACATTATTTAATCGAAATTAATTATTATTAACGAAGCTATTCTTCAAATCAATGTTTTTTTTTTTACTCGTATATAGGGACGGAATTCGCATGACTCTAAACTTTACAAAATAAAGCACACATGTTTGTGTGTGTATGTTTGTATAATTTAAAAGTTGCTTGACCGTGCAAGCGGTATACCGCATTTATAACATACGGCATGATGTATGCTTTATACACATACAGACACATACATAAATAAAATTATGAATTTATAATAATCATAATCATCTAGATACGGTTTGTAATTATATCTCGATGAATAAAATAAACATTTGGTTTTTATGTTTATGGTGTTTGTTTTCTAAAAACCACTGTGTTCTAATAATGAATCATGTACGTATGTGCGCGAGTTATAATTTATGATTTGTAAAAATAAAAACAAAAAAAAAATTAATAATATTGAACACTTGATACCCTCTAGGGTCTAGCATATATATTATATGAAGATGAAATAACGAAAACTAGTAATGCATTGTAGGTACATTACAATAATTAAAAATTAAAATTTTAATTTTAATTATAGAATAGAATAAGCAACAACAGATGTTTGGTTTAGTTTAAATTGAACGAAGCAATGCGACTTCTGGTTCATTGTTTTAAATTAATCAAGCTGAAAGCAATTATTAGCTTTAATTGGCATTGATTGAAGCTTCACCATTGATCGTCTAATTTTAAGACTCAGATTCGTTGAGTTTTACTAGCTTGTTATTTCTTTCCTATTTCCAGCTATTGAAAACTATACCATAAGTTATTAATCCCTTGACATAGGATTCTTTGACCCTTAACCCGTGGCTCATCTCGGTAGCGGAAAGGGTTTGTAACACATCTGCTGCCTTTCTCGTAGACTAGAATACTATTTTCATTGGCTCAGTAAATGAAAATTTAATTTTTTTTTTGAATTTTTTAAATTGAAAATAGGAGTATGGTACAATCGGTCAAGAAGCAAAAGATTTTAACGAAAAACAAAGCAATAATTTTGGAATTATATCGAAAAAACTAAATCCGATTTTTCTTTTCGTTTTTCAGTGGGTAAAGTGCTTTACATAACAAAAATTATTGATATTGGTTTTCTTCATCACAGTTTATTGGAAAATATCACTTTTGAGATCAAATTGTTAGGATTTCTGGTCTATCCGCAGTTCGATAGGATTTTAAAAAAATATATTAAGGGTTGAAACCTCATGGGGTAGTCAGAACTTCAGTCTTGATTAACTCAACTCGCACATTAATCCCGAAATGAAGCTCTTAAGTTAATCTTCAACTCAGCCATCAATACAATATATAAATCAACCGCAGTCTTAATCGCAACATAATTCTAACCGCAATCACTAAATTAACCTCCAACCAAACCGTCAAATCAGTCATCAAATCAACCCCAAATACACTTTCAAATTAACCCTTAACCTAACTCCAAATCAACTCTTAAATAATTCCCCAACCGAACCACTCACTTAACCCCAATGCAGGCTAACTAAGCTCTAAATCAACTTCAATTCAACTTACCTAGAACCCAATTTCCATCGCACAAGTCAAATTTTATCATAATCGGTTAAGAAATAGCCAAGTTCTATCTTACTTTGCCATATTCCAGAACTATATCCAAAAATCACTTTAGAATCCCACTTCCATGGCAGATATTAAATTTCACTCAAATCCGTTAAGAAATAGCCAAGTTCCGGCCTAATTAGCCATATTCAAGAAATTAATTTAAAAATCATTTTAGAATCCATCAAATTTTATCATAATCGGTTAAGGAACAGCCAAGTTGGTTCATCACTGACCAGATTCCAGAACTTTGTCTAAAAACCATTTTAGAATTCCATTTCCAATGAACATGTCAAATTTCAACTTAATCAATTAAGGAATAGCCAAATTCGATCCTACTTGGCCATATTCCAGTACTTCGTCTAAAAACCATTTGAATATCCCATTTCCATTGGAAATGCTGGATTTCATCAAAATCGGATAAGATATAGTAGAATCCCAACTCAACTCCAACTCAATTTCAACTCAACCCGCAAATTTGACCCCTAACCTTAACCTTTAACTCAATTCCAAACTCAATATCCAACTCAATATTCAAACCAGCATATTATAAAAAATTGGTAAATATTTCTATAACCATGTACCCGACCCTCTTGACGCACAGGTTCCAAAAGCTTTTCAAATCTCGGCCTTGGTCATAGAATCAGATTGGCAAAACAAAATTCAAAATCGAATAAGATATTCTCGAGATACCATGGGTACAGACATCCAGATATCCAGACAAGACGAGAAAAGTGGTTTTGGACCAACCAAATTTTTGATCATTTTTGACAGGATTTCAATATATTGGTCTTTTTAGAACGAAGTAAAACACTTTTGTTCACGCATTGCAACACATTTTTAAACTTAAGTACGTATCCCTTCAAATCAGAGCTATATATATACCATTCAGTGAATGGGTATTAACGGGAATCATTCATCATCATCGAATCAATATCATCTTGTAAGTTTTTGTGGTATAATTTAATTAATTTTATATCTTTAGAACCCACCTAGTTTATAAGTAATTTTTGGATAATAAGTTCAATACACATATTATCGTGATCCGTGATAGAGTAGTATAAAGGTTTGAATTTCGCAAATTGAACTTTCAACTTTCAAAATTCTTTGAATGCTCTTCGGAACTTATTGAGATCGTGTTTAGTGCCAAGTTTATTATATACTCATATACTCGTATTTGAAGTATTACGCATACGGTTCTATGAATAGTGCATATACTTGTCAGTCAAAATGTCAGAGTCAGACGGTGAATCTTTAAAAGGACAAAGAAGTGCTTTCAAAGGGCAACCAA
This sequence comes from Tipula vernalis, assembly GCA_958295665.1. Classification (NCBI taxonomy): domain Eukaryota; kingdom Metazoa; phylum Arthropoda; class Insecta; order Diptera; family Tipulidae; genus Tipula; species Tipula vernalis. The sequence goes on from OY282560.1 coordinate 44,031,618, forward strand.
CCCAATTTCGAAACAAATTGTCATCTATCGAAGCTATTGGGTCAATTGAATTTAACATTCGAAGACTTCAAATAACATACGATAAATATCATCAGGTCCAATTGAAGCTCGAAATGCTAGATGAATCTGCTTCAACTGATCGTGTACCCTTCGAAGAAGTCTACGAATACGTAGAAAGTACATTATTAGACAAACTTCTCAATTTAAAGCGCCTCGAAAGAATACCGAAAGAACAAATAGTGTATCAGTAAATAGTACTCAAATTGAGCAAGCTATTTCTTCGATGTCTATTAAGCTCCCAGAACTCAAGCTACCGACGTTCAGTGGTTAGCTTTTAGGGATGTCTTTTTAGATCTCATTCATGAGAAAACTAATATAGAAAATACTGTAAAATTTGTTTACTTAAAATCGCATATTCGCTCCGGCAAGGCATTTAGTTAAATTGAAAGTCTTCCAGTCACGGCTGACAACTATGAAATGGCCTGGAAAACACTATGCGACAGGTACGATAATGCTATCATTCAACAGACTCATATGAGAGAAATATACAACATCAAATCTCCTCTTGAAAATTCGTCTAATTCTTTGCAAGCTTTCATTGATCATTCAGTAAACAATTATATTGCTTTAAAATCTTTACATGTACAAGTAGATGCTTGGGATTTAATGTTAATGCACCATTTAACGGAAAAATTAGACAACTCTTCGAAAATTCACATTTAAAAATTTAGATTCTAACAAAATATTAGACTTGGAGACATTTATAACCCTTCTTCGAAATCGTGTTCGAGTGCTAGATGCGATTAAAAGTACCGCTTTATCAGTGAAATATACAAATGATACGAAAAGATATAAATATTCTAAAAAGAAATCAACGTCGCTAGTATCACATACTCCTCATTGTGTTTATTGTAAAAGATCACATTTGATTGTCCAGACTTTACTGATTCCAAGATTACACCACAAATGCAATTTCAGTTCATTCGGAATCATAGATTATATATAAACTGTTTGATTGGTAATCATACCATTGTAGCAACCCACCTTGCAATTTCTGTTCGCAAAAACATAATTCGCTTCTTCATTTGGCAAAACTTCCTATTTCAACGGTACTAAGCAAATTTCAAATAATTTTTTTACTAGCTTAAGCAACCCAGCAACGGAGCCTCTAATCCAAGACGATACATTGTCAAATAGGCTGTAACTAAGTGGTATTTCGTCGTGCAAATCAGATCATTATAAAACCAATCGACCATCTTATTCGGTAGAGGTCAATCAAATTTTGATAGGAACAGTCTTAATAAAAGTTTCGTCGGATTCTAATACACAATTATTGTGAAGAGCAATGTTGGACAGTGGTTCTCATTTAAATTTTGTTACGGAACACATTGTCAATCTATTGAAATTCAAAAGACAGCCAACAAATAAAATAATCTCAGGTATCGGTGGCAAAGAGACTAAAATAAAAACTAAGGTTTCATTACTTATATCCTCTCGAGTGTCGACTTTTCGGCTATATTAAAATTTCATGTAATTCCGAGAATAACGAATTATTTACCAACACGTCCTGTAAATATTGATTTAAATTTAATGCCTGCTAAAATAAAATTAGCAGACCCATATTTTAATGTACCAAATGAAATCGATATTATGATTGGTGCAGAAATTTATAATGAATTATTCACGGATAGAACATCTATTACTATTTTTAAAAATCTACCTCCCTTTATTTTGAGTGTTTTGGGTATGTAGTTAGTGGTAAGGTTTTGTGTAACAATGCCATGCAAGAACAACAATCCACAGCGTTATGTACCTTCGAAGTTCTTCATAACGACATCAAGAGGTTTTGGGAGTTAGACACCATTTCACTTAACCAACAATCATTCATTAGAGGAAAAGTACTATGAACCGCATTATATTCATAATTTCAATCGTCTTTCTTCGGGCCGTTATTCAGTATCTCTTCCTCTGAATGATAATATAAATCAGCTTGGCCTTTCAAACTTTTCTTCACTTCTGCAATTTTATGCTATAGAAAGAAAATTGACACGTCAACCTGATATTTACCGACAATACAAAGAATTCACGGCTGAGTACTTGTCCTTGGGCCATATGGAACTTGTTCTAAACCAAAACATTATCAATATTTTTTTTAGCAAAGCATTTTACTTTCCTCACCATTTATTTATAAAGGGTAGTAGTACCACTACTAAGTTAAGGGTCGTTTTTAATGGATCTTCGAACTCCTCGTCCAACTTATCATTAAACGATTGTTTACAGAAGTGTCCTACTATCCAACAAGATTTGTTGTCTATTATTCTAAGGTTTAGGAAACACATCGTTGCTTTTACGGCTGACATAGCCAAAATGTATAGGCAAATTTTAGTTGATAAAAATAATCAGGATTTACAGCGGATCTGGTGGAGAAGTGATCTCTCAGAAAGTGTCAGCTGCTATAAATTAAAAACAGTCACTTATGGAACTAAGAGCGCTTCTTATCTCGCAACTCGTACGTTATACAACAATTGGCGTTAGATGAAAATATCTCATTCCCTGCAGCATCAAAAATTTTAATTTCTAATTTTTATGTTGACGACTGTCTAACGGGCTCTGATTCACTTGAAGATGCAGTGAGAATTAAATCAGAGTTAAGGCAATTATTAGAAAAGGGCGGTTTCCATTTATGTAAATTTTCCTCGAATATATATGTTATTTCGTCATGCTCTGAATCTTCGCCAAATGTTTCTCTAGTACTTGGTCTATCATGGGATACTTTAGGAGATGACTTCGAAATAAATTTCTCCAAATTCTCTTTGAAAACTCCTTGTACTAAGAGAAATTTATTGTCAGAGATATGTCAATTGTTCGATCCATTAGGGCTGTGCTCTCCCATGATTTTAGTTGCTAAAATAATAATGCAGGATGTTTGTACGCTTGGTAATATAGACTGGGATGACCAAATTCCACAACAAATTAGTGTTCAATGGATCGAATTCAAAACGCAATTGATTAATTTAAATAAAATCACGGTTCCTCGATGTATTTTAGCACCAAAAGCTAGCTTAATACAAATTCATTTTTTCTCAGACGCGTCTGAAAAGGGTTTTGGTTGTGTAATTTATCTTAGAGTCACAGACCAGAATAATAGAAATTATGTCAAACTTGTTTGTTCAAAATCTAGGGTGGCTCCATTGGGAAGACAGACTATTCCTCGTCTCGAGCTCTGTGGAGCACTGCTGCTCGCTCAAACATTAAGCAAAGTACTTGAGAGCCTTAAATTGCAGTACAATAAAATATATCTTTGGTCAGACTCAGAGATTACTCTCCTTCGTATTAAATCAGAGCCATCGAAATATGCCACGCTTGTAGCCAACCGAATCAATGAAATCCAGGAATTGTCTCCATTCCTCTACCTCTATTGTCTCCTTCATCCACATCCACCATTAAGTTATGGTGGTCAGGTCCTTCGTTTCTTTTATGAGACCCATCTAAATGGCCAAAAAATTCTAACTTAAAAATTAGTTCAGATTTATTGTGTTTAGATCTTCGTCAAACCGTGCCAAGTACAGTGTGTAATTCTTCGTCGCCTTGGGATTAATTTGTTCGATATTCTTCGTTTACAAAGCTTCTTCGCGTAACAGCCCACATTCTTCGATCCATTAATAATTCTAAAGTTAAAGATGGACTTAAGATAACCAATGAGCTAAGTTCAACTGAGTTAAAAACGTCGTTACACTGCCTGATAAAAATAGTTCAGCTAACCGAATATTCTAATGAGATTCAATATATGAAAAAACATTCTACTGTGCCGAACACTAGCAATTTAAAGGTATTATCACCATTTTTATATGAAACAGGAATTCTTCGTGTTGGTGGTCGACTTAATAATTCAAGCCTTAACTATAATAGTAAGCATCCAATTGTGTTACCATCCAAGCATGTATTCACGAAACTCCTAATTCAATTTGAGCATAAACGTTTACTTCATTGTGGGTCACAAACGTTATTATAAATAAACCAAAACTGTCTCACCAATTAATGACCGATTTACCTATCGACCGCATTAATCAGTTTAGACCATTTTCCATCGTGGGAATAGATTTTTGCGGACCGTTTTACGCTAGGCCCAATGTAAGATCGAAAACTAAAAATAAAATGTATGTTTGTCTCTTTATTTGGTTCGTATTCAAAGCCATCCATTTGGAAATTGTCATGGATTTGTCGTCAGAATCCTTCGTAGGTTCATTTCCCGACGAGGCTACTGCATAAAAATATATTCGGACAATGCGACAAATTTTATTGGTGGTAGATCTGAATTGAAGGAGCTTAGAAATTTGTTCTTGTCAGAAAAACTTCAAGGTGACACAAAGATGTTTTGTGCTAATAATCAGATTGAATGGTTGACAATTCCCCCACGATCTCCATATTATGGTGGATTATGGGAATCCGCGATTAAAAATGCTAAATGGCATATGAAACGTTTAATTGGAACACGCTCTCTAACCTTCGAAGAATATCACATTTCACTATGCTAAGTTGAAGCTTGCCTTAATTCAAGGCCTTTAACTGCAATTTCGAATGATCCAAACGATTATTCAACTCTTTCTACAGGGCACTTCCTGATTGGTTCGCCTTTGTTGGCGTTGCTAGAACCATCATTATTAAACCTAAATCTAAATAGATTGTCACAATTCCAGCTGATCCAGAAGATGTTTCAGGAGTTCTGGAAACGCTGGCATATTGAATATTTAAATGGCCTTCAAAATAGATACAAATGGCAAAAATCATCGACTTATAATTACAAAATTGGCACGTTAGTCCTCCTGCTTGAAGAAAACATTCCTCCTAAAAATTGGATTTTATGCAGAATAATTGAAACACATTCAGGCTCTGACGGTCGGGTTCGAGTAGTCACATGTCAAACATCTAGATCTATAGTTAAGCGATCGATTACGAAAATTAGCGTATTACCAATTGACTCCGAATCTGAAAATTAAAATTTGCCAGTCATGCACATATATTTGTTATTTGAAAGTTCGACTTATTGATGATATAATAATCTTTAAGATAATCTAATTTTCTATTAACCAATTTATAATTATTGTAACAGGATTACGAATATTTCTTATAATTAATCATAACTTGTATTGTATAAAATTAAATTTAGTATTTATTTTTAGAATTTGAAATAGTTATTTCAAGGGCGCGGATAACTTTATTGGTAAGAATTTCAAAATATTATTTCCCCAACACTTTTCAACGTCATTTTTCTATAACTCTTTATTTTGCTTGTTACAGTGAATATATCGGCCTTACACTACACAAATATCATTTTAACTTCAATCTCGATATTGGCTGGACCCCTGGTTCTACATAAATATTATTTTAACCCCAATCTCGATATTTAACCTTTCTAGAATTTTTTGAGTTTTCGTAAGTGCTTTCCTTCTAAAATTGTTGTATTTGTTGAATTTGAAATATTTTAGATTTTATTATTTTCCAAGGAAATCAAAAAGGTAGATTTAATTCATTTTGAAAAATAGCCAGCCATTCGAAATAAATTTTACTTATGTCAAAATTGAAATTTGTGCTTGCTCGTAATGCCTCTGAAGGTGGTTCACGGTTGGGAAGATAGTCGTATAACTGCTATGGGAATTTTTCAATTCCTTTATTTGGTTGCCTCAAAAAGAACTCGTTCATTCGTAATCGAAGTAATAAGACACATTTATTTCCATAAACCGAAATGTTTATGCGTCTTAGACAGGTTTCCTCTAAAAAGCATATACTTGATTCTTTCAAAGGGTATAAACTCGTGTATTGGTGTATAAGTGGGTGAACTACACGTATTGGGTCCATTTTAGTTGATACAGATTATAATTAATAGTTACTGGATAAACTTTGCATAATGTTCACTATCCGAGAAAATTTTATTTCAGACTTTCTGCATGTTGTTATGTATGTGCGTTATAGGCGCATGTATGTTGGCCTTATTTTAATTCATAGAGATTTTAATAATGAGGGCGAAGTTCATGTTAAAAAAAAAATAACAAAAAATTACACTGTTAAATTAGCTATTTTTCCAACTGGAATTTAAATTATATGAAAATTTGAATTTTTTGTACCACCAAACAGGTTCTTTTCATCAGGAAACATGTTAACCAAGGACATCTCTGTGATCGGAGATACAACAATTTTAAAAACCATCAACATTTTTAAAAATTCGAAATTCTGTGAAGTATAGTATAGTTCATCACAACTGGATCAGATCGGCCACGTAGACTGGCATAATTCCAAGTTATCCGAAAATATGGGCAAGACCCAGTGAACAACTCCTGATGAAAAGAACCTGTTTGGTGGTACGAAATATGTAGAATTACAAAAAATTTAATTGTCATATAATTTAAATTCCAATTGGAAAAATAGCTAATTTAACAGTGTATTTTTTTTTTTTTTAGCATAAACTTCACACTCATTTCTAATAAAAGTTCTTTTGAATCGTGTATGCTCAATCTATATTTCTATGGAATTATATGGGATAAATATTTTAAGGCAATCCTTATACAGCGATTGGCGCTAATCGCTAAAGATGCTAACGTCATATTTTATTTTATTATTGTCCTATTCTGCTGTGATGTCGACTATCTGTGACAAAAAATTTTAAAGCATTCGCCTGTTATGATTAGGCTTACAAGCGCTTATCGATAAGGTCCGTTTTAGTTGTTACAGGTTTCAATCAGTGTTGTGCGTTTATGCCTATTTTGAGAATGTCATCTTCGGCAAATATCGAATGATAAAAAGGGATGAATGACACCACTATTTTGATCATAAATTGTACTGTAAGTAAATATTTAATCAAATTTAGCTGGAAATTAAACTACTTCCCTTATTCAACAATTTTTATGCAATGATATACACAAATATACTCGAAAGCAGTGTTTAGCGAAAAGCGCACTACCCAAATACCTAGAGGAAATGGTTTGGTGTAGTCTGTGTTAGATTAAACTAGACTTTGAACTGAGTAATTGGGTGCAATATTAATGCTTAGTTGCGAAGCAAATAGGGTATTAAACATGGTAAGTTACGTCTACCTCCACATGTGCTACCACTTCATAGTAGCCTCACGTGTGTTCCTCTTTTAGTATTTGCAGAGCAGTAAGTTCGTCATTCTTACTCTTCATCCATCTCAGCATATCCAAGGTACCATATCAATAAATAGATATGAGTAGAAAATGTTCTCGCACCCTGGATATACTGAATTCGTGATATACTGAATTCGTTCCCCCTCAATAATATTTCTAATAAAAACGAAATGTTTCCTGGGTTTGTGAGAAACGCTTAGTGCAATCATATAAATGTATAGCAAAATGCATTACCGTAATGGTAGAAAATGGTCACAAATTAAAGAAAGGGACTGAACATCATAGTCATGAACTTAGTGCAGTAACCGTAAACGTAGCAAATGTATTGAGCCAACTTAAAAAGTGCATGACAAATTGTGCAGGATGCAGTTTCTCAGAATAATTTTAAAGTATCAAGAAAGTCAAATTGGAAACGAAAATTACTGCACTCCAGAATGACACTATTCAGCAGCTGAAAATTATTCAAATATTGGAAAGTTGAATTGACTTCATTGAACGAGATTAGAAAAGCGCAGATATAATTATAAGTAATGTACCAAGTGATGAAAAATCCAGCATCGTAACACTCCTGCAACAGATCTGGTGGAACATAATATTAAAAATATCTTTAGAGTGAAACATAATACATGTTGCCAAGGTACAACAGTTTCCCCAATTGGGGTTAGGTTTGGCAGTAACATAAAAAATTATTCATGGGTAAATTTATTAAACACGGTTGGATCGCGCTGTAAGATTTGGGTTATTAATTCACCAAATTTCGTGTATATCAGTGACAGCCTTACTGCACCAAGCCAAACAGTTACAAAGAGAACAAAAATTAAGTAAAGTGGTAACAAAATCTGGCCGTGTGTTTGTTTTTCGTCCATCTGCAACTGATCCAGTATTGATAAACAACGCGAATCAACTGGATTGTACAATTGTAGTATGGTCGAATGCAACAACACTTTAGGTGTATTATTATAAAATATTAGGAGTATTCGGCAGAATTTTGATACTCTTGTTCCCGATAAGCTATATTTGGTACTATGATATGTTAACATATTAATTTCATGCTAACTGCAACGATGGTTACAGGTCTGGTGGTGTAGGTGTTCTAATAAGTGATAACATCACAAACTTCGCTGTGGCTTCCTATTCTCTAAATATAGCTGACTGCATGTTGGTTTCAATTGATTTTCATTAAATTAAGTTTAAATTTCTGTGCATTTATAGATTTCACACTGCTGTAATTATTGTACATCATAAATGATCGTAACCTTTTTGTATTGTGAAACAAAATTCACCAACTCGTCTCACTGAACAAAGCCGTACATGTATCGATCATGTTTTTGGGAGATTAATCGTCCCAGCAATTGACTTTCTTGTTTGGGCAGAAAGTTTGGGCAATATTTTTAAATTTAACACTACCAGAACTTGAAATTTGCAGGGAAAATAAAGCTGAACCCAAAATATGTTTAGATACAAATATACTGCAAGCTTCCTTATCTCAAAAGCATTGGTGAAATATTGATAGTTACGAAAATTCGTCAGATGTCTTTGATTAATTTTTACAAACGCTTAAAGAACACATCACGTTCAGGAACTTTATTGACAGATCATTTTCAAGTGGCAAATTCCTTAAATTAATATTTTGTAAATGTTGTGAAAAATAAACGCAAACCATCCCAGAACCGAATGTTTTGTGTAACAACTTATATGATGGAGGTGGTTTAATCAGTATTTTTTCCATTTTTCCAATCACAGAAGAAGAACTAGGGCCTATCACAGTTACATAAAAAAATAAAACATCGGCCGGAATAGATAATAAAAAAGTTATTGTTGTTGACGATGAACATCCAGTTCTAACAAAAAATCCAGTTTTAACAAAAAATTTTAATTGGAGCCTATGTACCGGTAACATCCCCCAAGCTATAAAGATAGCATCTGTTGTTCCTTTCTTTAAAAAAGGAGTCAAACATGATCCATTTAACTACCGTCCAATATCAATTCTTCTATATTTTTCCAAAATTTTCGAAAATCTGATCAAAATTCGTCTGAACAATTATTTAACTAAAATAAATTATTTAAATGAACGACAATATGGCTTTACTTGTATCAAAAGCACGGAGGACGCTTTTCTTATATTCCAATACAATTTATTCCAGCCTTATATATATATAGCCAAAGCTTTCGATTGCGTTGATCATTCAATACCATTGCTAAAATTGGAACAAGATTAGAAGTGCCTCGTAAAACTGGTTTAAATCTTATTTGAAAGAAAGAATGCGGGAGTCCCACAAGAGTCAGTTTTAGATCCTTCTTTGTTTTTAATTTACATAAATTCGTTGTTTTCGCCAAAAATTAAATGGATTTCCTCTAGCTTTTGCCGACGACATGGCACTAGTTTATTGTTTCGACAGATATGTGGAGCTATTTACTAAAATGAACGATGACATGAGACTGCTTAGAAACTGGTACAATTTGCACAAGCTAATATTGAGATCCAAAATGAAGTATATGATATTTACAGTAGGTACATTGCATACACCAGAATTATATATCAATTATCCAGGTTCGCTGAATAGTATAACGTCGAACCTCAAACAATTGAAAAAGTAACCGAATTCAAATACCTGAGAATTTTTCTGGACACACATTTCAATTGGAAACCTAATATTAATCAGTTGTGCAAAATCGAGATCGTTTTCGATATGTACTTAACATTTACTATTTTGTAATGGTCGAGTCTAAAATTAAATATGGCATTAAATGGGGCAGAATATATTTTGAAAATCTCAGATCACTTTTTATTTACCTAAAAAATTGCGTTCGATTACTTCATCGTAAGTCACGATTAAGACAGTACGGTATATTTTTATATATCAGAGTTATAAGCCCCGAAAAAATTGTCTTGCCGTTCAAAAACATTTTAAAGAACATTTAAAAGGATCGTATACTTATATTTTACCAAAAATTCTCAATGGCATGCCTGAGCAAATTTCGTTATCAAACGACTATAAAGAATTTTTAAGAGCTACTAAATTTTGGTTGCTGGGTCTTGAGTATCAAAATGCCAAAGCACTCATTAGGGGAATATGATGAGTGAGGGGTTTTTCCGCACTATTCAATAAATATAATTTTTATTTTTTAGTTTTTTTGGTTTATTACTTAATATTAATTTAATTTATATTTTATATTAAAGTATTCCTTATTGTTAGTTATGTAAACGACTGTAAAGGTACCTGCTAGTAAAAAATTACTGCCGATAGGGTTTTAATTAGCACAGGGAATAATTTATTCAACTTATTGGATTATATAAAGTAGGTTTTACCATCAACAAACGCTATGAGATAGCTAGTGAAACAAGAGAGGAAAAAAAAATCCACTTCCAAAGAAGCCAACAAATTTAAATTGTGTTAAATATCAATTTCACCAAAGAGAAGGATGCAAATTTGATGAACAATGCGTCATTAGTAACGACACTGTGGTTTATTAGGTTTTTAAGCTGCACTAAATATTAGATACTGGATGGTACTTTCAAAATATGTAGTACATCTACTTTTAAACATTTACATACCATACACACCAATGTACTCGTAAATGACTTCAAGGCTTTTCCTTTGGCAGTCGCTCTTTACTCAGCGAATAGTGAGTAGATTTACAAAATTGGTTTTCTAAATACTTACCGATTATGCAATCCAAAATAATATTATTTTAGAGATAAAATGATCCATCACAGATTTCGAAAAGGCTGCAATAAACAGTTTGAGGAACAATTTTCTTGACATTCAAACTCCAAGCCATGGGATTCACTATGAAATTTGGTCAAAACGAAGAGTTCTTTTCAAAAATGCGAGCTTTATTGGCTTCACTTCACCATCGCAAATAAAATTATATTTCGATAAACTATTCGAAATTTTAGATGATGATGATCAAACAGAGCCAAAATGGTTTGGTGAAAATTATATTTATGAGAACAATCAGTCACCTTGATTTAAATAACATTGGTGTGTTGAACCATAACGAAACTAAAAGTGCATCGTCGACAAATATTGACGATAAAACAAACAATGACAGTGTATCGATATCAGATGACAATAAAATAAACAGTGATGTAGGTCAGTGTTTAGTGCAAACGGGAATAGACCGGTATATTACTGTCCGATCAAAACGAAGAAGAATCCCTAGATCAGCGGCCAGTGCAAGCGCGAATAAATTCACTAAGCTAGCTAGCATTGAATTAACGCATAGTAATAGGTATGCTTGCTTGGTTGTTGACGAGCCGCCGCCCGAAAAAACTTCAAAAGCTGCGAAGCTGCCACTAATCTATTTGAGGGAAGAATTAAATAGGGAGATATAAAAGAAACAAAAATTCAACCGCTCAATATTGATGCTTACAGAGTGTTAATTAAACATTTTGACCAAGTTGGTAAACATTCACATATCAACTAAAGAACCAAAAAGGATTGGTTGTGGTGTTAAAAGGAATAGAGAGTTACGTGAATGCAAACGAAATTCAAGCTGCTCTCGCTGAAAAAGGTTTCCAGTGCAAAACTATTACCAATATTTTTAATCGGAAGAAGGTTCCTCAGCCATTGTTTCGGCTGGAATTGGAACCAAACAATAGAAAGGTTAAAGGCAACCATGCCATATTTGACCTAAAATATCTACTGCACAGAAGGGATATCATCGAGGAACCCAGGAAAATAAATGGGCCGGTACAGTGCGTTAAGTGCCAAGAATATGGGCACACTAGAGCCTATTGCACTTTAAACGATGTTTGTGTTATTTATGGTGAACCCCATAATTCAAAGGTTTGCAATAAACCAAAAAATGAAGCATCAGTGAGAAAATGCAGCAACTGTGATGGAAATCACATAGCTAATTATAGAGGGTGTTTAATTTATCTAGAATTGAAAAGGAGAATCAATCCATAACAACGATCAGAGCAGCGAATCCTTAATCTTCATTCTTCAGTAAGAAAAGAAGCACGGCTAGAAATTGTAAACAGAAACGCTCGAAATGGAAATCAGTACGCAATTATAAACGGTAGCGTGCACCAAGTGGTTTCATACGCAAGTGTTCTTAAAGGTACCGCTCCTAAAGTGCAAGCAAGTGACGAGGAAAACATCACAGCAGCTTTAAACAAGTTGACTAATATGATGCAAAGTTTCATGGCGATGATGGAGAGAACCATGGATCTAATGATGCAGAATATGAGCACGCTGATGCAGATAGTCGTAAAAAGCCAAAAATGACCATCATCAAAATAGCCATATGGAAGGCAAACGGCCTAGCATAACATAAAGCGGAGGTACATGCATTCCTCACTGAGCACAATATTGACATAATGTTAATATCAGAAATACGCTTCGCCAATAAAAGCTATTCCAAAATTAATGGGTACTCTATTTATGACACCAAGCACCCAGATGGTAAAGCACATGGGGGCACTGCTGTATTGATTAAGCGAAGATTAAAACACTACGAACTTACGAAGCATGAGAAAGATCATATACAATCAACGAGCATCTGCCTGCAGGAGTGGTCTGGAAACTGTGTCATATCGGCAGTGTACTGTCGTCCAAAACATGCTATAAAAAAACTCCAGTTCTTGAATTATTTCAGCCAGCTGGGTAATAAATTTCTTGCGGGGGTTGATTACAATGCTAAATATGCTCGTTGGGGTTCCAGATTAACATCGCCGAAAGGCAAACAACTCTATGATGCTATAGAGGAACAGTCCCTGGATTATTTATCTGCCGGTCACCCAACTTACCAAGGATAGAAAAAAAATTCCTGATTTAATTGACCTTTGTGTTACTAAGGGCATTCCAGGTACATATGCTAAGGCCACCGATTGCTATGATCTGTCTTCTGATCACTCAGTGAGTACCGATGTCTTAAGAAACGAAATACCGAACCTTCTTACAAACAAGCAAACTAATTGGGATCAATATAGGAGGCTAGTCGAACAAAATTGTATACTTAATATTCCTCTGATCACACCAGCTGATATTGATGCGGCGGCAGAAAATCTAAAACATGTCATGACATTATCCGCTGAAAGGGCTACACCCTTAACCCTATTAAAACTTGTATAATCAGTTCTGAAAAAGTTAATAAACTTTCACGTAATATACAGGAACTAATCCACGAAAAGCGATAAATTCGTCCTCAATGGCAGCAAACAAAATCACCGTTATTGAAATGGAAATTGAATCGAGCTATTAAGGCCCTAAGATTTGCTTTGCGGAAAGAAGGAAACCAGCGCATAAAGAACTATTTAAGTGATCTCTTGGCAACTGAGAGGACAGATTATTCTTTGTGGAAGGCAACTACAAATTTAAAAAAGCCAACAAATTCGAATCCACCGATTAGACTGCCAACTGGAAATTGGGCAAGAAGTGATGAAAAAAAGCCAATGCTTTTGCTGCTCATCTAATAACAGTATTTGTCCTACACGAAGAAGATAATTATTTCGTGCCACCCCAGCAAATGGACGAAAGTTTATCCCACAAACCTTTAAAGTATAATTGGAAGAAAGTTAAGAGTACAATAAAACTTGCATAAGCCCGAAAAAGGCACCAGGACATGATCTCATTACTGGAAAAATGATAAGGGAATTGCCAGATAAAGGCATAAAACTAGTTCTATTCCTCAAAAATGGAAGATATCTTTGATCACAATGATACATAAGCCAGGGAAAAATGAAACGCAAGTCTCATTATATCGTCCAATAAGCATGCTGCTCACAATCTCAAAGCTATTTGAAAAAATGTTACTATCGAAGTTTAAACTAGTATTAGAAGAACGGCACACTATTCCAGACCATCAGTTTGGATTCCGAAACCAACATGGTACTATAGAGCAAGTACACAGAACTGTAAATGCAACCAAAATCACCTTCGAGGAAAAGAAATATTGTTCTGCTGCCTTTTTGGATATCGCCCAAGCTTTTGATAAAGTTTGGCACGATGGACTAATTTACAAAATTAAAGAGCTTCTACCGAAAAAATTTCACTCAGTTTTGGGAAACTATCTTCTTCAAAGGCAATACATGGTCAAACAAAACAGCGCAACTACCTGCTTAAATGATATTAATGCAGGTGTCCCTCAAGGCAGCGTTCTAAGACCAATATTATACTTGTTGTACACAGCTAATATACCTGTAACCAACAAAGTATTAATATCAACATTTGCCGATGACACGGCCATCCTGGTGTCTTATACTAATCCTGAAATTGCCTCAAAGGAACTACAGAATCATTTAAACAAGGTCGCGGACTGGCTAAAGGCATGACGAATAAAAGTGAACGAAAACAAATCAACTCACGTCACATTCACGCACCTGCCCACCAGTGAAATTAAACGATAAAAATATTCCCAATCAAATAAAAATTACATTTTCCAAAATGTATTGGCTGATGGGAAGAAAATCTCAGTTCTCGTTAGCCAATAAAATTTTGCTGTACAAAGTGATAATTAAACCCATATGAACATATGGTATTCAGTTATGGGGAGCCACCAGTGCTTCAAACAGAGAACTCCTGAAACGAACCCAAGCGGAAATACTTCGCAGTATTACCAATGCTCCTTGGTACATTCGAAATAGTAATTTACATCATGCATGACCTTGGGATTAAAATCATTAAAGAAACAATTAAAGAATTCAGTTCGAAATATTACTCAAAACTAGAAGCACATCCCAACGAATTGGCCAGGGAGATACTAAAACAGCCGCGATTTAGACGTCTGAGAAGAACAGAGTCACTCGAACTGATTTTTACCTGTTTTTTACAGCACTTTATTTCACCTGAAAAAATTTAGTGTCGCACGGCCAAATAACAAAGATTGGACAAAATCTCGAAAATGAAACATCTCGAAAGACATAATATCGAAAAAAATCTACGACCCATTAAATGGTTTTGACATTTTGTAAAATGTTTGCTTTTTATGAGTTGTAAATAATATTGGAGCATAAAAACAATGTCTTAAGATATGTTAGGTTTACGATATACATAAATTTGTATTGCTTCTTGCGTACATGAGAACAGTAGATTTGAAAGAACCCCCATTAAATTAAAAATAAGGAAATTTTGGGGAATTGTGTACCTAGCTAACTTATTCAGAAGAAGATTTAGTTGTTAGGTTCCTTTAGCTATCTATTAAAATATTTCTGTTGTAAAGTTTTCTTTCTCCTTAATGCAACCACGATTAGATTAGGAGGTATCCTTGGCCAATTTTTAGTTAGACTGATATAAGGTTTTCATAGCTGTGTTTTGTTCTTTGTGAGGGTTCTTCGTCAGTTCATATAAGACTGATGTATGGCGAATTATTATGAGTTGGATAAGGAGTTGTTGTCCCAAAAAATTTTAGCAATTCGAGATTTTTTGTTTTCGAGGATTTCAGGGTTAAATTAGAAATTCCTCGATGCGAATACCAATTTGGATTACATTCAGCATTTTCTCTATGCCCGTTCTTTGTTTACCAGATTTTTTCGCGTCACTAAATCAAAAACTAAACCCAAAATAATACGACAACAAATCAATATTCCCACACAGCAAATTCTTCTTAGCGTACCAAATTTGCACTTTAGCCTAATTAACCTTGTAGACAAAATATTCCAACCGCAACCATGCGGCAACAAATCAAATCAAATTGTGATTTTCACTATTAATTCACCCAATTTCATTTTAAATTGTAATTAACTGATTTATCTCAAAAAGTACCTGTAGTTTATGGATGGTATTTGTTCTCACCAAATTTTATTGTAAAGCATGCGATTTTGTGTTTACCCGCGTATATATACATATATATTTAAATTAATAGTTAATTATAGAAAACAAACACTTAAAGTGTAGAAATTTGTGAAACGTACAAAATTAATTAGGTACCTACAAAACGCGCGCGCAAATTGATTATCCGTGACGTATATAGAAATGGTGAATGTTTAAAAAAATAAGAGATGGTATTGTTTGATAGTTGTGGAAAGATGCCATAATAATATTATTATTTGGTTGTCAATAGAAAAATTTCAAGGGTGTCACTCATCTTTGTACAGTTAAGTGTGGCATACCAATTTAAAGTTTATTCACATCGATAAATCACATTTCAAAATATACGTACATATACAAATTCACGCTTTTACATTTTTTGTTGTAAGATTTAGGCCGAAAAAATTTTGAATATTTATGTATATTGTATAACAAAAGCGTTATTTGTTTACCAACATGATAAATATTATCGCAGTTTACATAAAAGCTAGCGGGTTTTATTATCACAATGGTCAAGATCTTATAACATGACAGTATTGATTAGAATTTTATGTTAAACCCGATTTGTTTCATTCTCTAAATGTCTACCGTCTCTTCGTCTAATAAAACAGATCGTAAATAATCAATCGTTGCGGGAGGTTTATCTGTCTTACATCTTCGTAGTGTATATATAGGGACTATGTGTGCACATTATCGCCATTAAAATAATTTATTTGTAAATTTATCGATTTTTTTACACAAACTGAATAAGTTGGAATTAGATTAAAACTAAAATGTATGCGCGTATTATTGTAGTTTATGCAAATTAATTTGATTTGTGTAATAAAATATATTGGTGTGGTGACCACACATGTTGGAGGATGAAGAGAGTCATGCTTACTGGCTGGCCTAAAACGAAAGATCGTTTTTGTAAAGAAAATCCAGTTTTGAATTTCTACCAGTGTTATCGTTAAAAGTTGTATTATGACACAAACACTTTAGTTTTATTGATATTTGTGAAACTAAATTAAATAATTCTCATATCTTAAAATAAAAGCTTTACGCAGTTCGATATTTTAAAGCTCCAAAAGTGCTTAAAGCTTTATATTTTCGAGGCAGAAACGCCGCGACAAATGTACTCTTGATTAAATCAATATTTAAAAAAAAAACATTTTCAAGATATGTAGTCAAATGTCCAACCACCGCTTTTTGATTAACATATTGAAATAAAGTCACTTACCATCATTCCATTTCACTTTGGAATTAATATAATTAGTGGCGGACATATTTTTTTGTACCATACGAATATTTAACAACAAAAAATGCTCTTATTAATCAAACTTGACGAAAATTCGGTTTGTTTCGAAGGTTTCAAAACTCAAAACAAGAAGTGTTTACCACTTTACTGAAACTTTTTCAACTTTTTCAAAAACACAAAATTTCAAAGTGCTCATTCTCAAGAACTACTTAACTGATTTTAATGGTTTATGTCTCATATGAAAAAGAAATTAGAATCTTTATTTATAAAATCGTATCATTTTTATTTGTTATTCAATTTAGTTGAAGAAAAAATGCTCTTTCTGGAAAGCCATGTTTGGTGACCTTTGACACACGGGGTCACCATTTTTTTCTGAAAGTTTATTTACCTTAAAATTAGACAACAAAATAAAATAAAGGTTCTATTCCGTTTATAAAATATAATTTTTTGAAAATATCTGGGTCTGAAGTTCTTGTGTCGTATTATACGGCAAGTAGAGCAAAAAAGTTACAGAAAGAAAAGGTATGATGTCAACCTCCACCAAAAGATCTAAAACTCATAAATAATTCAGGAATGAAAAGCAAAAAGAAGATTCCAAATAACGTTTTATGAAGTGAAACATTTGAGTGATTTTCTTTGTTTTTTTGTTTAACACATTCAGATACAGATATATTCTTAAAATCATATTTTATAAATAAAATATAACAAATTTCGTCTATTTTGTTTGATTTTAAGCTAAATAAGCTTACAGCAAAAAATATAAAAAGTGGTGACCCCTTGTGCCAATGGTCACCAAACATGACATTTCTAAAAAAAACACACTTTTATTTTGACACAAATTTAATATAAAATAAAATAGATACCATTTAATAAATTAAGAGTCTATTCGCTTTCATATAAGACATCAACCATTAAAATCGGTTAAGCAGTTTTTGAGAACGAGCACTTTGAAAATTTGAGTTTTTAAGAATAATGAAAAAATTCAAAAAGCGGCAAACGGCACTGTTTTCTTCGTTTTCATAAGAAATCGCTATATAGCAATATTGCTAACGTTAAACCGTAATTAACGGAAGTATTTACGGGTTTTAATCCGAATTATAACTGATTTAATAAATAAAACTAGAACCTTATAGTTGTAACCGGAATGATAATTGTTTTCGTTCCATTTCGCATTTTTTGCACTCCTGCAATGACGATGCATCTAAAATGATCAATATCCATAACATGCCATTTAGAAAGGTATCTGATGGAAAAAGAGGCAAGGCGCCTATATATAATGGCCATAGTTATGTTAGTTTCTTACTCCAAATAAATATGTGCAACCCGAAAATACAAAATTCTACCGATATTTTAGATACATAGAGAATGCCCAAGCAAGAATTAGTGAATCTTCTAAAAATTACTTCATATATACCAGCGACTTAGGTATCATTGATCACAATTTTTATAGTTGACTAGAAATAGTAGCTAAATGTATTAACAACGTGTACAATAAAGTTTTATTCCTAACCGGTTTCAATCTGGTTTATCCTAGAACTAACCCGGAACCTTGGAATTGAATCCAAAACTGTAAGGATACAAATATCCAATAACCGCTACAGAAACCGTGTTTCAATTTCACTTCCAAAACCCGTTTCCAAAATTACATAAGATACATATACACAGATTCAACCAATATCCACCCGAATATTGTTTCTTGTAGTGACGGAACTCAAAGCGCATCCATTTACTTTTCGTTTAGGAGAAACTAATTACCATTCCCCTACTCTGCTGACCTTAACTCGTTGGTTTAATCGTTGTAATTCTAATGTTTTATGAGGATTTGACAACAAGTAAAGCTAACTACAAAAGATAACGATGAAATTATTGATTTACCCTTTCTCAAAAACGATTTCACCCGTCTGATTCTATGATCAAAGCGGAGAAATAAATGGCTCTTGGAACTTGTACGGCAAGAAAATCAAGTAGCTGCCGCTATCATATGAATTTACCCAAAAACAAAGTGCGTAATACCAAGTGGTTCTCGATCCACATTTATCTATACTTTATATAATGAGGGTTATATATCTAATGTAGGTTTAACCCTTGTCGAACAATCGAATTTTTATCTTCGTCTTTACAACCCTTTACTTACCCGGGTAAGTATGTTCGATTTCTTGATCATTTCTATTTCCTGGTTTTGTACAACCCTTTTATTTATGATAACTGAATATTTCGGCACGACATTCATCAACAAAAATAACGGGAAAATTAAAAATATGAGTGAAATAGATAATAAAAAACAACGACTCAGATATTGATATTGTGGCGGAAGTGTTGGCAGAAGAACCCATGTAGCAATCGAACCCTTGGGAATATAAGGCAAGGGATTGAACAGTTTGGAATGAAATTTCACCAACACATCGCAGGCCCATTCAAGCATTTAAACTATTTATACGTGAAGACATTTGTGACATCATCATTCGCGAGACCAATCGTAGAGGAGCTCAAAGTTATCAAACATGGAACCACAAAAATCCAAATAATATTCGGGTATGGAAGCCAATAAGTGTCTCTGAATTTGATGGAAATCTCGGCATTATAATATTTTCCGGTATCGAGATCTAGTTCTCATCCCCTTTATCGCGCTACGATGGATGCTCAGCGACATATCAGATTTGATAATGGGAATACCCGTGCGCAACGGATACTTGCTGACAAAGCCGCTGCTATTTTAGATATATGGCTTATATTGAATCGAAATCTTCGAGAGTGTTTTGTAGCTGGAGCAAACATTACGGTTAATGAAAAACTGTTTCCATATCGAGGTGGTACATGTTTCACACAGTAAATTCCTTCAAAACCGGCCACATATGGTATTAAAGTATGGTAGGCGTGCAACGCCACTACCTCGTATCCAATGGAAGGGACAAATCTACACTGGAATGGCCGTAAACTCACAAAGAGAAAGTAACCGAGGAAAACGTGTTGTTAAAGATTTATACTGTACTCATTTTTGTAGAAGTGGTCGAATTATTACGTGTGACAATTTTTGTACCAGAAAAAATTTAGCTTCTAGTGTGATGCATGACCACAATTTATCAATTCTAGGAATAGTAAATAAAAAACGGCGATTCGTACCAGTGGAATTCCTAGTTGTAAAAGGCAAACCCTATTTTCGGATTTTCGAACAATATCACAATATTATAAAAAATAAAATAAATCTGTGGTGGTTTTATCCACTATGCATTATGATAAAGTGAAACAAGGATCGGCCAATAAACCAACAATTACCCTGTATTATAACTAAACTAAGGGCGGCGTGGATAATATGGACAAAATGTTGGCAAATATTTATGCAAAAGGGGGACGGATCTCTGGTCACTGGCATTTTTTTATAACATTTTGGAAGTGGCGGCCTTAGCAGCACATACAGTATATGTATATAGAAAATATTCCGTTCTTGAAAAAAAAAAAAAAAATTCCAGTCACCGGTGTAAATTTTTGCAACAATTATGTGAGCAGTTAACCCGCAAATAATGCGCCATTTTACTACCAAAAACGGTATCGAAAGTATTTTGGGCCTTACTGTGGAAATTGAAGAAATAGCTGTACAAAGCACAACTATCGCAGAAAAACGTGATTCAAGCGGTAGAATTATACACAAAGGAAACTGCCACCTCTGTTCTAAGAGACGATCGACCCGGAAAGATTGTGCAAATTGCACAAAAAAAAACCGTCTGCACGCATCGTACATTGACTGTAGGAACTTGCTTGCGATGTAACACAAACACCGGGAATTAATTTTTATTTAAGTTTTTATTATATGTTAAGTATAATGAACTAAATAATATGAAAATTTCTAATTTATTAATTTTAATTTTCATTTAGTGTTAAGATTTTGTTACATACTCGGGTACCGGGTACACTCCCCCCCCCCGACTGTAGCGCCCTTTCTTGTAAAGCGGAGATTCAAACAACTAGAAAATAATAAATTCTCCATTTTCCAAATGTAAAATTTCAAAATATATTAAAATTGACAAGCATTGCTCAGAATATCAAAAAATTTATTCAAATTTCAAAATTTTTCCTATTTGCTTTCTAAAATTAGCTACAGATTGGAACTTTTCTAAAAGTTGATAAAAATTTCCTTATTTGAGGTTTGTTACAAAATTCCAGATTTTAAGAAAAAAATTGATGTCTCAAATGTCAAAGTCATTATAAAATTAAATTAATGACATTTCAATTGAAATCTCAGTATTAATTGTAATAAAAATTTGTCAAGTTTTAAATTTTAATTTTTCTTGTAGTTTAGTTAAATTTTCTATTTTAAGAGTTATTTAAAAGCATTTCAGACAAAACTTAAAAAAATTTCAGATTTTAACAACAAGCTGAAAAACTTAAATTTCAGGATCATCATGGTACTAAATTTTCTAAGTAGAATTGAACTAAAACAAATCACGGAATTTTATATAATTTTAAGTCCTTAATATGGATATACAAATAATTTTGAGGTTGAAACAAATTTTGGTGATTAAAAATTCGAATTGTCAAAATGTTGCCAAAATTAGAGAATTAGAACATAATATTCATTAAAATTACAGATTTTTTAAAGATTCAGAATTACAACAAATTCCATTATTCATATTTCAAATCATTTTTAGAATTCATGAAATTTCGACTTTTTATATCCGCAGAATTAAAATTTTCAAACATTCTATAAATCAAGATGAAGACTATTTTAAAACCTTAGACAGGAAATCAGAATGCTTTACTAATTAGACATTTACTAAATTGAAGATATTTTTTATTTTTTCAGAAATTTTGAAAATCACGTGCTACATCCAAAAATATATTTCACAATATTCCAAAATTTTGGGTACAAAAAAATTTCGAAAATCATCCAAAGTTAGAGAATAAGAAAGCCATTCGCTAAGAAATATGTAGTTTCGCAATGCTTCAGAATTGCAAGAATCACACTACAAATATTTCAGAATTTATAAAAATTTGAGATATTTTCAAAGTTGCTTAGAATTTCACAAGACATATTCTCAAATTCTGATTTTAATTTATTTGAAGTTAATATTTTTTGAAAATAGTAAGCGAATTCACTTCAGCTTTGAGCTGACGTGAAAATGATTATTTCAGAATTTCATAAAATTATAAAACAAAATTTGCTTCAGAAATAAATATTTATCCATTTTCAGAATTTTAGAGAAACTTAAAGAGTTTAGAGAATCTTAAATGATTAAAACTTCTGATGCTTAAATACTGATCATTATGCTTAAATTTCTTAATTAGTTTGAACTAAAAAAATTTTTGGTACCTGATTCAAAATTTGAAAACTAAACGAATTTTGAGGTTAAGGTTATGTCAAAAATTAAAAAAATCGGAATTAGTTAAATCAACAAAAATTAGAGAATTAGGTAGCAATTGTTAATATTTCAGAGTTTCATAAAGCTTCGAAATTGCAACAAAATCTATAATACAAATATCTGATTGCAAAAAAATTTCAAAGTTTGTCTAGAATTTTAAGAAATATATTTTAAATTTCAGAATTTTGTAATATGTTTACTGTTATATCTTACCAATCTTCATAACACAAATTTTCGAAACAATGAAATTTAAAATATTGAGTTTCATAATTTTAAAGAAAATTGATAAAATTTTAATTGCTAAATTTAAAAATTAGAATAATTTAGGGTTTGAAACAAATTTTAAGAAATAAATATTCCGAATTTAACAGCAGATACAATTTTAGCAAAATTTGAGAAAATTTGAAAGTTGTACGTAGTTACAATAAGAAATTAGTTTTTAATTTCAGATTTTGATAAAACGTTAAAACAAAATTTGATTTAGATATTTACCAAACTTTAACGAATTATAGAGAAACTTGAAAGATAAAGCCTTACTATAGGATTTTATAAAACTTCTTCAGAATTTCAGAAAACTTCTTCACAGAATATTATTTTCATATCAAAATTTGTATAAATCTCAATTTGAATAAAAGCTTAGTTTTAAAATTTTATAACTTTTAAAATAAGTGTTTAGAAATTTTGTAAAGATAATGTCAAATATGCTAATCTTTCTAATTTTAAAGTTGAACAAAAAAAGAAATTCAGAATTTAACAAAATTTTAGGTAGAACATTTTAAAATTAAACAATTTTGAGGCTTGAAACCAGTGTCTAGACTGAGAGAATCACAACTAGTTTCTAAAAGCTGCAGAATTGCCACAAATCCTATTAGGTACACATATTTCAGATTTGATAAAAAATTAAAAATTTAGATTTTCAAGAAAATTTATTTCAGATTTTGATAAAATTTTGTAACGAATTTTTACTTCAGATTTTAAAATTAAGGCAAATTTTCAGGCTGCTCCAAATGCTAAACTTTCTCTTGTTTCTTTTTCAGAATATTTTTAAAGAATTTATCCATAAATAAACGTGCATATTTTTATAAACTATTTTAGCAAAGATTCAAACCAGTTTTTTTAGCCAAGAGTCCTTGTAATCTAATATTCGAACACCTGATGATTATAGTAGGCCCCAATAACCATGCTTCTCTCCGCGGCTGCGGCTGCTGCGGGTACCTAGTTACGCCACTGATTATAGACAATGATTTTCTAATAATAATTAAGCAGATCGATTTCGGATAGCTACTTCCTTGGCCACAACCCAACGACTAAAATGGATAAACACCATTACAAATCTTACAGCGATATAAAAAATTTTGTTTTGTAGGACTTATTTTACCTTCATTATTGCAATACAGCTCCAACTCAGATGTCACTAAAGATTTAAGTTGGAAGGTTAAGATTTAATTTACCAATTCGTTTTGTTAACTGTTACACGTCAAATAGACAAAATGTTTTTTCCATAATATAAGTTTTTTAAATATAGGAAAGTTTTGAAATATTATTTTGATTCATTTTGTTCCTCATAGATGGAAGCACCCTTGGCCATTATAGAAATTCTAACTTTTATAGAAATTTGAACGTTTTTAAAAAATTGGTGCTTTTAATATTTACTCACAAAACCGCTTAACTTTGGCCCTCTGCCCCCGAAAGGATGACAAGAAAGTATGTATCACCCTTTTGTTTTCATATTGTAGTTGATCGCAGTTAACGAAAATTTAATGGAGATTTTTATTTTGGAGATTTTTATTTTTTGAAAAATCGCAGTCCTAGGGACTCAAGTTGCATATTAAGAAGATATGCACGGTTTTATCCAGTAAATCAAGATGGCTTTTCCAAATTTTCCAAATTTTGGTTTTCCTTCTACTTTACTTTGAATTTTGCTGGAATTTGTCTAAATTAAGCAATAAAGTGTACCGACTAGGCAACGAAGTGTCCTCTAGTCTTGTTATGCCAAAGCAGAAAGAGAAAAGCAAAAGAAAAAAGTTAAACTAAAAAACATCGAGTTATATAGGTTTTCTATAACGGTGGTAAACGCAACAAACATTAGTGGCAGAATTATTGATGATGACCTAATCAACATTCAATAACGACTTTATAGTATGTTCAATCTTAATTTTTACTATAAAAAATCTCGAATTACACATATGTATACTGAACGAATTAAGTGACAAATCCGGGAATGACACCTTACATAATTAAGAAGTAATCCATAAATCAAAATTCGACGTGTGCTATAGCACAAACCAACTTTTTTTTTTTTGTTGTTTTAAATGTTCGGCTTATTTCAAAGCATAGCTAATACTACTTCATATTTAACGCAGCATGGTATTTACAAACAAATCACAATAACATAAAATCATCGCGCAAACATGTAATGTACATACAGTAACACGTATATTGTCATCATATGGTCTATTGATTTCTAAGTAATTTAAAATTTCTTTATATTGATTAACAAATATCTAATGTTCATACGAAGCGCGGCGGCGACTCGCGATATATCAATATCACACATACAATTAAAACCTGTTAGTTTTGTTCAAATTTCTAATTTAAACTAATCATTTATCTTTTAATTTAACAACATGTTTTTTTTTTTTTTTTAATATGTTTGTTTAACAAACATGATTTTATTATTCTTTTGAGTTATGTGTGTAGATAAAATATGATGATAGTTTGACAACATTTTTTATTTTTATAATTACAAATATTGTTTTGTTATAAATAAACAAGTAGAAAAATTTTCTCTTTTAATTAGAAAATATTAGAATTAGCGTGATGCACGATCTTTAATTTAGCTAGTTTTATAAATATTTCTAGAAATAAGTCAAAGGTTGGGATAAAATTCTTAACAAATTTACAAAAAAAACTTCTGAATCTCGCTTGACTTACAATCAACCCTTTCAACCTTTAAATGTTATGTGTATTATTTAGTTTTCATGTTTTTAGTATTAATTAAACTACAAATTAATCATGAGTCCGTTAAAAATTATTAAATATTTTAGTTTACGGTTTTACCTATGTATAAATACATAAATTATTTATGTATGTATGAATGTATAACAGCAAAAATTCGGCAATTAAAAATAATTTTTATTTATTTAATGTAATACACATTTGTATATCTACACCTAATTCGCGCCAGATTTACGCCGTTATAAACCCATCTTAATTTTTTTTTTTGGTTTTGTTTTTAATATGATCATTCAACTCGCACTTCATCTTCTCCATAGACAAAAAAATAACCCATCTGTTACGATACATAAAGCACCACAGGAATAATCATTCATCTTGAAGATGATTCAGCATATTTTACGATTTTTACTTTATTCAAACAAAATTAAGACGAGTTTATCTATGCTTACGTATTTTGTCGATCAGTCTGATATCATCTCTATATGGTTAACACTTTCAAAAATATTATGTGTGTGTGTTTGTGTATGATGATTTGGGTCGGAAGGTAATCGTAGTTCTAATTAAACAAATTGGAAAGATTGATAACAGATCATCAATTTGGTGTTGAGATTGGTGATCATCGATGACCTAACCATTCGATATTCTTGATATAATATACGAGATTTAAAATTTGTTTGATCTATTTCAATTATATACATGAAATTAAGTTCAATTATTTCACCCATGGTGAATGTCTGGCATTATGGGAATTTTTCTAATTTCGTTCAAATATTTTAACACAAAGATGAGAACTATAATGAACAATAAACAAACGAATTGAAAAAAATTAAATCAAATAAATTGAAATTTATTCAAAGTTATTTTCACTTTTATCGAACAACTTAATTAAGTCCAATCCAATATCTTAACGAAAATATTTTGAAGGAAGCATTTTAATAAAATATTGTTTACTGGAAAGGAACAATAAAAAAAATATAAAATTTGTCAACCACAGTGGCACAGTGGTTCTATATATTGGAAGTTACACTTACTTGGGACGTTATTCTAATTTTATAACAATATTTCAAAATTGTTAGATTTTTAAAAATTACTTAAATAGAACATTGTTTGTACCTGTTTGCAATGCTTCCTAGCGGAAGCAGTGGAGTAATAAAATCTGAACTTCGTAAACAACATGTTTTGGCCTATTCTTAAAGAAATGTTTATTTTGAGAATCTAGCCGCCCGCTCACTACATTATCGCGCTAACTTAGAATTATTAATAATATTGGCTGGTTTAAATTACAACTTTGTCCTACAAATTCCCTTTCTTTTTCTTAATAGTGTGTGCTCTTTGTTTATTCTCTTGGACATTTAAAAAATTATCCCGGTATTGGGGCTCACATAAAAAAGTAAATGCCTGAATATCAAAACAAAATAAAAATTGAGATGTATGTTGATTTCGTGGTTTACTATACAAAATTGTCCTTTGTGCCAAACTATCAACCAAACATGTTGTGATATGTGTTTCTTTGTAATAACGGGGCTTTCGATTCCACCAAAAATGTTCGATTCTATGTATATCGGCCAAACCGGAATAACATTGACAAGCGGGTTTTAAGAACTTACACCTTGCGCGATAAAAAAATTGATAATCAAACTACAGAATTTGGTTTAGTCTAAAATATCACTGTTTCCGCTCCTAAAATGTCACTATTTCACTGTGGCTCTTATTTACTAGCGTTGCGCTACTAATCACACATTCATGCGCATATTTTCCAGCACGTCAAGAACACCAAGTTACATTTCTACCTGGATCTCGAACTCAGTGTTCGTTTAGGCATGGTTTTGGTTTAAGGGTGAGGTAAACTCACTAATAATTGATGTAGATAATTTAGGAATTATTACCACATTGTATAATAAAAATTATTTTACTTTTTAAGTTCACAACGTTCTGGAGAAAATCGAATTTGACTAAATTAATTTGATGAGGAACTATTATTAGTATTATTGGAACAAATATAGTGCAATATTTTTCAACATGCTTTTGTGAAGTACCGTTATAAACTCAAAAATAAATCCCAGCTTAGATCATTTTTGTTCCTAAAAGAAATTTGATGATGAAATATTCGATAACTTCTTCTTTTAATGGAAATACATAATTAACCTCTTCCTAAACCATCATCCGGAGCTAACGCAAATGATATTCTCTCGTCTTTGTCATTAAATAGTTGCAGGTAATTCTTCCAGAAGATGTTGTTTGGGAAGTTTTTCTGTTCTGTGAAGTAAGGTCACAGGTATTTGGAGGGTAAAAATTAATTTTGACCGGGCTCATTTTTAAATTTTCTCAACGTAGGCTTGTGAGGCGTCCATGAGTTTGAGTTGTTCAGCAGTAAGAATGATTCAGAATTATATGAAATCGGATTGACGGAAATTTTAATTATCATTGGTTCTTTAGTTTTCATTATTTATTAGATAAAATCTTCGTTTTATTGTTTGGTGTTAGAACGGTCATAAAACTTGTAGATTACATTGCAAAAAATATTTCTTGAGATTATCCGGTAAATAATAATTAGGAAAAACGTGCTTAATATTTATTGATGTTTGTTAGAGTTTTTTTTTTATAAGCAGTCGGTGTGAACTTTTTAATCAACATTTGTATGGCCATAAACTCGTGATGATTACAGACCAAAAGCCTCTGGTAATGACAGTTCAAGGACTACAGAGATGAGCCAGTAGCCTGATGGCGCATACACGTAAACTTAGGTCTAATATAACCTGAGATTGTACAGCCCTGATTGTTCGGGCTCGGCAATCTGTAAGATTTTTACAATTTGGAAAAATTCTGTGAGTGAAATTCTTTGAGTGACAATTTCTTACCATAGATTTTGATAACTCGGCTCTTATATGTTATTGAATTCGTATTTGAAAATGAGTATATGGTACATTTCTTAACGAATTGTTGTTATGCTCATTGGGGGTCAAATTTTTGGTCCTGTAAACCATTTTGGTTAAGTTGTGCTGGTAAAACTGATTACATTTTTTTTCGAGTTGAGAATAATTCAAATCATTTAGCTAACTTACACATACAAGTACCATGACTTAAATAACTAACCCTTTCATGCGCGAAATCGAAATTCTCCGAGGTTTTCACAATTAGGAAATTTATTCGCGTGACATTTTTAATGAGTAAAAATTTTGGAATTTTACAATTTTTGGAATTCGGCTTGTACGGGTCGGGTCGCATTGAGATAATTAACATGGGTTTTGAATATGCGTTTGCCTAAGAAAAATTATCCTTTTCATGCACGGAATCGGAAATCTTTGAGGTTTTTACAAATTTGTAAATCGGTTTAATGACATCTAACGGCCAAAGATTCTTTATCTTTTGATCGCGTCAAGATGTTGAAAATGCGCACTTGGACATTTTTACAATTAGAGAATATTTTGGGTTTTTAATCTCAGCTCGTACTCTATAAGTGGAAATCGGATTTGAGAAATGAAAAAAATCCGGATAAAATCTGTGAGTTAAAATTTCTTTAACACATTGATATGACAAATATGTTATTGAATATGTTTATTTGAGAACAAAAAAAAAATTATTTGAGTGAAATTTTTTGAGTAAAGTTTGTTCGACTTTTGAATTTTTGTAACTCGGCTCGTACGGGTCACATTGAGACATTTAATAAGGTTTTGAATATCTAGTTACCTTAGAAAAATAATCCTTTTCATATGATGATTCGGGTAAAAATTCTCTGGCTTTTTTCTTTAGATTTTCTTATTCGGTTCGAACCATAACGATTTTTACAATTTAGAGTTTTTTTTTTTGAGTGACATTTTTTGAGTAAAATATATTTGAATTTTAAATTTTTGTACCTAGGCTCATATGCAGGTCTCATCAAGATGATTAATATGGGTTTGGATATATGCCTAAAAAATAAACCTTTTGAAGCGTGAAATGGGAAATTTGTAAGATCCTGACAATTCATGAAAATTGTTTTAGTGAAATTCTTTAAGTACCAATTCTTTGTCTTTACATTTATTTATCTCGTAAACAGTTTAAGTTCAGAATAAAAATGGTTTCACTAAAAAAAATCCAAGAGGTACTTTACGAAGCCTTTTCGAAAATCTCGAATTCCTTCATTATGTTTTAGAAAATAGTCCAGTTCAATTCTAATTGGACCATAGTACAGACCTCAATCCCAACTCTAGCTGGACATATTCCTGATTTTTATATTGAGTTTCTTAAATCGTTTAATTCTTCTTTAATTTTAACAAGTTTCGAGCCCCGTTCATAAAAGAAAGTCGTTTGTGTTGACTACACCTCCATTATTTCACGTGGCTTTGCTGATGAACAGCAGGAAAATTGATAAAAAAAAGTGCTGCTACGTTAAAATCCCAAAGCTAGTACGCACGTTAAACTCGTTCCATCCGTGTATAATATTTACGGAGAACTGAATAAAATTGAAACAAACCGTCGTCCGCTAATGTTGTCAAAATCCTATTCAATGATCCGTCTTTATCCGATTGGACACAAAATAGTGAAAACCAGTCTTACGACGTAGATGAATGTAACGTGACGACGACAAATAAAACTTAGCTGTAAATTTGATGGTTTACCTTGTAAAGTAATTAAGCTCGAAATGAAGCTGACCAACATTTAATGGTGTTCGAATAATGTGTCGCGCATAAATACAAAATAGCGTTTCGTTTTACGTCATCCAAATTTTATGGAGGAAATACTAAAATTTGAAAATATTCGTGATAATTTTCAAAAAGTGGATTTATTTAATGTGCTCATCCGATGAATGAATTACGCCTCTGAACGATATGGAATTCCGATTGATAAGTGTCGCATACATTTCGAAACATTTTTGCGGTTAATACGATTTTATCATTTCAAAGCGGTTGCGGTAATATCAATATTTGGGGATGGATCAGAAGGTCGAAGTGAAATATTTTCACTACCCCAGGGAATAAGTCCTCTATTTTAAAGAGAAAGAACTTCGAAAAAATATCGAATAAGTATAGGTAAAGGTTGCTTGAGAAGTACATTGTAAGAAAAGATTTCCGATTAATAGTAACGTATTGGTGTACTTCAAAAGTGATCATAGCCGATTGATTTTCCTAATGAAATAAGTATAATGAAACATCCTAATATCATGACGTGGCCAACAGTATGAAACTGTGAAAAT
The DNA here is from genome assembly GCA_958295665.1 of Tipula vernalis. Classification (NCBI taxonomy): domain Eukaryota; kingdom Metazoa; phylum Arthropoda; class Insecta; order Diptera; family Tipulidae; genus Tipula; species Tipula vernalis. Next base: position 44,062,235 of record OY282560.1, read on the forward strand.
TTATATACACAGTATGGTCCAGGCATAATAAATAACGAAAAGTACATCACTCTTATTTCGGAAAAATGAAAATAGAAAGACAAAATCGAGGCCAATATAAATATATGAGAGGTCAACTCATTACGACTTGTTTTGTAAAAATAACAACTATTTGAGGCGGAAAACAAACCATGCAAATGAGTACTTTAAATCCTGCCTTCTTTCTGTCATTGAAAAAATTAAATAATCGGTTACCTAAAATGGTAGATAACCTGCTTTCGCCCGAACCTAACCAAAACAAGTTGATTGATTACCAAGATATTGAGGTAGGTGCTCTCTGATATCAAAATACTTTTGCGCAATTCTGAAATTCGTAAAACACGTTCCTCTTATATTAAATATTACTTTGCATTAAAACTTTTATCGAAATGGAAGGGTAGAACTCATTTTCAGTCGAGTGATTAGTATGCAGGTCAACTAATTCTCGAAATTGTAGTCGGTTAGTTAAACTCCAATTTGATCATTTGTAGAAATTGCAAGATAATGTCACTTCATCAGAGAACCACCTTCGAAAATAAAGAACGCATCGAAACTATACCTAAGTTTTCACCAAGTTCATCGTTTGAACAAACAATTAAATCTTTGAGTTTGATTTAGGATACGAAGAACGATATTTCGCGAATAGGATATATGGTACTCATAAGGAAGGCGAGTTTGTGTCCATCGCGCATACTAGATTCAATAATTGCAAATGATTAGTGATGATCCATTACCCCAAGTCCATTAACAATTTTTACCTAGAATCCTACTGGACCTGGGGTCCGACGTATGTCTGGAGCAATTGTTTTACGTGACATTTCTCGAAAAACGTCAACATGATCGCTCGCTTATGTACACAACGTGTAAATAATTGTTGATAGTAGCACGCCTCACAGAGCATTTGGCGAATATATCACACCAAATTAAAACAAAAAAGAGAGCGAGAAACAGAGATGGCAACCAACAGAGTCTGGGTCTGTTTTTCGTAACCGGAGTCGACTATAGCGCTTCTTTTTTTACAACAAAAAAAAGATGCCGCAATACCAAAACGGAAACCTAGGTCGTAATTTTCGTGTGTTTTAGTACCAATTTACTCTTACGTGTTAAAAGAATAATAGTTCAATGCGGTAAACTTAAGATTAGAGTACTAAATATAAATAATAGTGACCACCAACGAAATAAGGCCATTTGAATAGTTTTACGGTGGTTGATGTGATGTCTGACCATTAAAACATGGAAATCAAAAAGGCTTGCGAAGCCATTCCAAAATTACAAAACAAAAAACTTTTTAAACTTTGATGAGAAAAGCGCTAATGAAGCTCTGGAGCTAAATGTCTAAGAAGTGGAACACTAATAGGAAACAATTCATGCAAATAACCAGCGCTACGACAACACAGAAGGAAGCACCTAGGCGAGTTATTCATCGAAGAAACTGCTTAAAGAGTTAGAAGCTCTTTGGGTTCAAGCAACAAATTGCACAAAAGATGGTCGCATTGCCGAAAGCTGTTCTACTCTTTAGACCAATTGCCTTATGATTATTATTATTATTACTTTCGTCAATTTCCGGCAACTAACCTTGCTGGAAAGAGATGGTTTAACAGACAATTAGTACTGGTAAGAACAATCGACTTTAAAAGTCCGATGAACAACTCTACACTCCGTCTCACTTATTTAAAAATACTTAAACAACATTTTATTTAAATATCAGATTATTTCTTTAATTCTTCGCGTAATTGAATAAATTCTATTTAATAAATTGAAAAAGCACCTTATTATGCAAATACTCCAAACAGTAATTTAAAGGTCGACTAACCGTCAGGTAATCTTTGCAAAATAAGAACTATTCAGAAAATGTTCTGTTTTTTGTCTCACTTGTTTAAGATCACCCGTATAATCAAGTTAATACGGCGAAAGAAGCAAAAGATAACACCAAAGGGGTGTGATTCTTGATTAATTCTTGACATTTGTGTAAGTGACGTTGGCTAAATGAAAGTATGTGGCCAAACTGATGCTAAAATTGGAACCGAAAGCACAATTGGGCATGATTTTCTCAGAAACATTAGAAGCTGGTAGATGCTATTCTTAGAGAACCTTCCAATTCTTATCTACAAAAGACGCGTTTCTTTTAGTACACCCAATAATAAACGGATGTTAACGCATTATCTCGAGCATCTCGATAATGGCTTGTCCGATTTGAAATTTTTGCATTTTTGCCGCCAATCTGTTTCTATGATCAAAGCGAGAAACTGAAAAACTTTTGGAACCTGTACGTCAAGAGGATTGAGTACCTGCCAGACGAATTAATCCAAAACCACGTGGTTATTAACACGTGGTTTTGGGTTAATTCGTCTGGCAACCACCTTACATAATTCCAGCTCCGACATTTTTTGTTCTTGTATCATAAATAACAATTTTGTTCGGGCTAGCCTAAGTGGATCTTATCTAACCTAAAAAATGTAAAAATATTAAGCAAATGTTACCACTCGAAATAATTTCCCCATTAAATTTTTGAATAAAAGTGCCAACGTCGCTTTAAGTGTTTAATCCGTTTTGGTTGCGATACCATCACACACAATCATGTTTGATGAAAGAATAAACAAATCGACGCGGTGGCTAAATTGCACCATTATAGCTTAAATTAACCCCGCTGTGTATTACAAAATAAATAAGCGTTTAATTCGACATATTAGGTAGCTAAAATTGTATCTATATTAAAGTAGTGTTGAAAACAATATTTTGACGTCAAGCCAATAATTAAGATAATTATGCCTTATAAGCTTACCGGAATTAATATCGCGCTGAGTACATAATTCGATACCATTTCCTTACCCTGTTTTTTTTTATAAGAGGTTAATGATACTCGCAGACAATTATATTCAGAATGGTGAGAATTTTATAGAGTTGGATAGATGCGATTTCCATCCCACATGGTGTTTTATTAATTTTGATTGATTAATCCAATCCCAAGAGGAAATGTGTACATAAAAAAAAATAGTTTTTCGTAATCCAAGCCCAAATATACCCTAAAGGTATTATAAAAAAAAATATTTTTTGTTGTTGTTATGTGTGGTACAATGTGAAAATCAAATCATAAATGATAAGAATATAATTTTCGCTTATTTACCAATAATCAATCAAATATGATATTAACAACGAACCTCTACGGCTATATCTTAATAAACACACATGGATAGCTATAAAATACACTCAATAAGAAAAGAATAAAGCGGAAATTAGCGAAACAAAGAATTTATCTTCTGTTATCTAGCGAATATCAATAATATTGAAATTATATTTTCTTGAAATAGACAAAGTTGTTTTTTGTACAATTGATAAAATCACTCGCTTATTATTAACGGGAATTAAAGATTTTTCCGACAGCAATTTTCTTCTGCATTTCTACATACAGTTTATAATTAAAACGTCAATCTAAACGCATATGCACACATTGTGTAAACTAAAAAATGGACTACATAATTACATTGTAATGTTAGATATTTACATGCCCACACCCGTAGATACAAATCACTTAACCAAAGTTCAAATTTTTTCATGACCATATAAGATGTCAAACGGTTTAACAAATTTATTATACAATTCAAACATTTTAATAAAATGTCATAAACGTCATAATTATATAAATTTATGTATACCACCAAAATTGTTCATCAACTTATACCACAATATGATGGATTATTGTTTACTTTAGGATTGAAGATTTTTTTGTTGTTGTAATTTTTCGTTTTCTTCATCTTCATTTTCATCGCCTCAACCACATATGATGCATCTTCTATTTTTATTGAAGTGTAAAATAATAAAGTTTACTATTTGGTTAATGACCGTTTAAACAAATTAGAAAAAATTTTTTTTTATAAAAATGACAAGTGGCTGCGGACACATAAGTGCTTACACAAGTATAATTAATATTTTGATCGAGTTGGTCGATTGTTGTTTTTAGCGATTACAGAATAATGTTTGAATAGTTACAGCATTTTGGAAATGGTTTGCTTTTAACAAATATTTGGGTAAGGCTTAACTTTAAATTTTTGATTGTATCGTTATTATCAATCAAATCTTTTTGTTGAATTTTTAGAGTTGAAAAGATTTGTTGTAGTAGTTAAATTTTTTTTTTGTTTTTTTGTAATTCGTTCAATTTTCCTGTCAAACCAAGTGGTGAAGTTTAATTGGTGTGAAATATATTTTTATTGAAAAGTTAAATAATCAAAACCTTAAACATAAAAATAAAACTTCAGTCTCAAGTCTACTCAAACTAACCTTCAAATTAACCCTAAAGTAAATCCCTAACTAAACACCTCGTTCAACTCTAACCCTAAATTATTGTACATTCGTATATGAACTAAACTCAAATAAACTCAATATAGCCTCCAACTAAACCATTAACTCGACATAATTTTCAATTCAACCACCAACTTAACCTTCAACTCGACAAACAAGTTCAACGCTCCACAAAATCTAACATGAAACTCGCCCAATTCAACCGCAACTCAACCTTCAACTCACCCCAAACTACAGGCGTACATCAACTCAACTCAGAACAACTCAAGCTAGATTTCAAATCAAACGTCAACTCAGCCATCAAATAAATCTCCATGAACGAGTGCACTAGCCTCAAAACTCAACTTTCAACTCGATCTCAATTCAACCCCAAACTCAATGCCCAACTCAATCCCCAAATCAGGCTAATTTCCAACTAACCGTTCAAAATTAACCTCAACTTAGTTCCCAACTCATCCGTAAACTCAAAGCTCAACTCAATCACTAAATCAACATGCACTCAATTCAATCTAACTTTACCTCCAACTCAACGCCCACCTCAATCCTTAAATCACCACGGACCGAAAAACTACATACGTACATGAACTCAACACAAATCAACTCAAGCTAATTCGGAAACGATGCACAATTTTTCACTCACTACTCCACATTTTCAAATTAGCAAAACGGTGGTCTAATTTTTAGAGAATGTACAAGTAATGCGATTCCTTAGAGTACGAGTACGTAAAAGAAAGTAAAAGGATGAATCTAGTTTACAAAAGAGAGCTAGATGCTGCTTAGCAGTTAGCGAATAATCATTGTGATGTTCATAAAAATCAAGAAGAAGAAAATTGTTGAAACTTTCTATTTGTCGAAAATATCTAACCACGATTGAAAACAATTTCGCTTATTAGAAGCAGATTTGCTTTAGGAAAAGAATCAACAGATATTTGAGCCAAACTAGTCAGTCTCTATAATGAATTAGAGTTCATTCGGCTTGTATGTAGTATCTCATTTACCAGCTCTTTTTGATTACAGGTAAACGGTAAATATAAATTGAACTAACTGTAAACTGGATGGTGATTTTTTGTTTGTTCTCGCTGAGATTCTCCGATTTCATATCCCCTTTTCTAGGATCTCATTTTTGATCACTTTTTAAAATTTCTCGAGATTTTTGTAGTTTAGCATGGAGATGAGATGCATAATGTTAGAGGCTTAATTCGTAATTTGTTGTTTCGAAACAGTCAAGTTATTCGAGATTTTCGTGATTTAATTGTTCGATAGTCTCGAGTATTCAAATAATATGATTATCCGATACTAATAAGCTTGGTTGAGCTTAGCCTTATCCTGCTTAGTAGCATTTTGCTTTAGGATTACTAACCTTAAGTTACTTGACAAATAATTTGCTAATTTCACTAATTTTCGTAATTTTTCGAAATGTTCTTGGGTTTACTAACAGGCTTACCGAAATTATTAATATCGTGATTTTCCCGTATTATTGAAATTGTTCAATAAATCGTGATATTTAATAGATTTCTCGAGATAATGTCAACATTTCGATATTTCTTCGATTTCCTAGGATATTCCATCACATTTCTTCTGTAGTTCTCTATTTAATAACGAATTTAAACAGCATTTTGATTAATTTTAATTACTGGTAAAAACTTCAGGTAAATGGAAAATCGCAAAGTTTACCGATAAATGGTAAAGCTTTTTTACCGGTAAAGAAACTAGCTTCCACTTCATTAGTTGAGATTTTTTTCGGGCACTAACCATCTGCAGGGTCTAAACATAAACTTGTAAACATTAAAATTTGTGCAATTTTTTAAATCCTCCTCTCGAAATCAGATAATTTTAAACAGGAGGCTGGAGGCTAGATAATAGGAAGAAATAATTTTTTAATTAAAAAATGGCGTAAAGCAAATTTTTATGTGGACTAAATGCTTTACTTGTTCATAGGCCACATAAGCATTTTTAGGGGCCCAAGAAAAGTTTTTCGGGGGGGGGGGGGGGCAGAAATTTGTAGATACGCCACTGACTATAAGGAACATTTTTGCAATTAAATTACATCTTAAAATAAACACTTTGAAATAATGAATTAGAACTTTGAATCTCACCATTTAAAATTAAAGCAACAACTAGCCCAACAAAAACCACCGAATATTACAAGTATCGAGCGCCGCAAAGTTTTTGTGACTTCGTTTTAAAATATTACAGATTTTGTGACTCAAAAACAATTCCAGCTGTTGGTTTTAATAGATTAACGGTTTTTATTAATAATTATAATTGTCACTAAAAGTTTGTTATTTCAAGGATTCTTGCCCTGGTCCTGGATCTTTGGATTAATAAACTACACATTTTGATTTCCCTACACGTTTCCCCAGACAATGGGTATTCTTATTTGTAGTTTAAAATTTGGAAAGTGGCTTATTATCGTACTATATTAGGTTCTATTTTAAATGTTATGCAGGCTTAAATTTAGTTGAATCGAAATACATTTTATTTTACCTTGAATAGGTACTCGTATATTAAAACCATTTTACTATAACATAATCCTTTGTGTAAGTAAAGAATTAGAGAAAACATTTAAAATAATTCCTAATAATTAAATAATACGATAGGTAACCGAAAGCACAAAATAATATCGCCTATTATTGAAATTTTATTAATTTTTATATTTTTTATTTCCGCGGAAATTAATACCGCCGCAATAATGAACTATTTCACGCCATTTCCGAATGAAAATTCTCTTTTCAATTAAATCCGCGCGAAATTAATTCACCTTTTTGTGGGGAATTAATTTATTTTCATTTCCACTCAACAATGAAATCCATCGAGAAATTAATTTACAAAAGTTAAGTTCATATTTATCGGCGTAGTTAAATTCATTGGGAAATGAATTAATTTCGCCGATAAATTTGAATTTATTTTGCGTCGAATATGAAGCCTTATGAATTAAATTGCAACACTTAACTTTTAAAAAATGAGGCAGACATCTAATTTAATTCATATTAAAAAAGGGATTAATTTCGCCATCAACAATTTTCGGCGGAATAAATTTCAGCGGAATTAATTCATAGGTAGTTGGGTATTCGAAAAAGAACCAAAATATCCGAGTACCCTGTTACTCGATAATCGTTATTATATACCCTAGAAATAATATTTATTAAAATGTTGTCAGTAAACTAGGAAAGAGCTGGATATGAAGAGGAACTTACCAAACAGTTAGGAATAATGCCTTACGAATTTAAAATCCCTAAATTGAATGCTTCTATTTTGTTACCTATGATTGAACCCTAAGAAAAGAAGTTATTTCTGTCTTTTTTAGTATTTACAGATTACTGCACATTTGACAGAATTTAAAGTTACACGTCGTTCGTTTTTTTTTCATTGGGTTTTTTGCGTTCATTTTCCGAGTATACAAGACCGACAAACAAATTCTCCGAAAGATTAGTTTTGGGCGCTAAACGAATAATTTCTAAGAACAAATATTTAATTTTATGTACGATTTTAAATTTGATCTAGAATTCAATTTTAGTAAACGATATTTGAATAGCGGGCAAATCGTCGGCAGTTAGAAAATCAGAATAGGTGGCTCTTCAATTTCGGGCACCTGAAGCTTCCGGATGTGAATAGAATGACAAAGGATCAAATACAAAATTTCGCTCATCTTCATACAGAGGAATTTAACTCAGGTTAGCCATATCTTAAGGAACCTACAGACGATATCACCTAATAAGCATTCGATTGCGGCTCCAACTTATGGGATTGATTGTAATCTTCACAAACGCCACTAAATCAAATTTTGCATCAATTTTAAATTTCAAACAATCATGTTAACCAATATGTGACGAATTATGTTGAAACTAAACATAATTTCCAGTACACCCAAATTTTTTTCAGATTGCGCTCAATTAAATTTATTGGTCGACGTTATGTTAAAATCCAAATGTCGCGGAATTTAAATGAGCGTCTTAATTTTATTAAATCGATAGACAACTTGTCGTGAACTCGTGAACTCCAGTCCGATTTTATGATCTGATTCGTTGGCGTGAAGACTACTAAGACTACTTGTGGTGAGTAGTGGTGTATACCGATGAAAATGCTGTAAAAGTATTTCTGATTATATGTACTGAATTCTGGGTATTTTATTTAGAACACCGCAAGAACGAAATTACATAATGCAAAATGCAATTTCGGCTCACATCAATTTTAATTTAGAAAAATGTTGAATTCTGATTTTAAATTTTCAAAAAACCAAACTTTTGTAAAAATCAGAACACGTTTCAAGATAAGTTGACCATCAAGGGGAATCAAATTAAAATTCAGGGCTGTGGAACTGGAGCCGGAGCTGCCTAGTTTATTTTCGTATTTGTAAAGCAGCCGGAACCGTAGATGGAGCCTGAGGAATCGACGGGCTCCGGCTCCGGGTTCGGTTTATTTTTATTAATATTTTCCCAACTGTGAAATGATATTGTATTTTACAATTTCACACGTCCTTGAATTATAATTTTAAAATAATTCTCGGGGTCACTTCATTAGGCCAAAGAAAAAATCCAGAAAAAATATTTTGCTTAAAATAAATGACAAAAATTAAATTTTTTAGGGATTTGTAAACTTTTGTCAAAAATTGAAACATTTGGGTTTTTATTGTTACGGGATTTTATTCAGTTTAATTAAAGTACTTGTTATACAGGGTGGCCCATTTTAATACACCCACGGAAATAACTCTTCAGGAAGACCTTATCCGAAAAACATTTTTGCACAAAAGATGTATGGTTCGTTGGAGGTCATCGATTATTGACCTTGATTTTAAGGAATAAAATCAAGGTCATTTAGAGGTCAAGTGCTTTTTTTAAAAAATGAAAACCCTTATTTTTGACTACGGACATAGAAAAAGCGCAAAATTTTACGCCCGAATATCAATTTTCTTTGACCTCCCAAGGGCATCTGAAGGTCAAAAATCGCTCCTTCAAGGTCATTGTCAATTGAAACCTTTATTTTTGACCCCGGAAATAGATAGAATTTAAAATACTCTGTTCTAGAATTTCGCTTCGTCAAGGTCATTGTCAATTGAAACCTTTATTTTTGACCCCGGAAATAGATAGAATTTAAAATACTCTGTTCTAGAATTTTTTTCTTAGCGATATATATGAGCAACGACGTGGACGCAGCAAGGGCCTCTGTTCCCTTTGGGGTGCTTTATTCTTGATTGTCCCCTTAGTTCTGATGTTCGGGGTGCTTTATTATCGTAACTTCCCTTGCTTCTTAAATTCAAAGGCTTAAAGAGTAAGGCATATTTAGTGTTAGAGGCATGAGGATGTTTTCTCTGTAGGTTGAAGGTTTCAGATATTTAGCCTATTGCTAGGTTAACTGCTTAATGGATGTAACCTTTCGGATAAGAGTTTTGGGCTTATTCAAACTGGGGTTCGCAGGCTTGAGGTGCACCAGCTGGGAGTGAAATGCTTAATGGGTGTGCCTATTAGGAATTAAATTCTCGGGGGAATACCTACTGGAAATGAAAGGCTTAATGGGTGTATGCGGGGGTTAAAGGCTTAATTAACTCAACCAGCTTGTCACTTGCATCCTTTATATTTAATCTCAGGTCAAGCTAAATCTCACCTTCTATTTGAATGCTTTTAACAAAATAAGCAGTTTTTGACCCTCTAGTTACCTTGGGAGGTCAATATTTAGAAAAATTGGTTTAGAAATAATTTCATAGAAAATGAATTACAACTGTAAAACTGCTTCTGGATTTCAATACACAGTTGAAGTTGATAGACTTAGTCGTAAGGGTAGCAAAATAATAATTTGCTTAAACAAACTTTAAAGTAACGCATTTACAAGTTTTTAATTGATAAATTTTGAAATTGTTCAGATTTTTGGAATAAATTTGTTTAAATTTTAAAAAAATTTTGCCGCCCTTAAATAATAACTTGAATTGTTGCAACCTTTGACCAATAAACCAACCATATATTACGTGTCTATATGCCTCTATCCATATAATCCTCTTGAGATGATTTTATGTAGTAACATGATTCTGGGTTGGCTTCAATTGTTGAAAAATGTTTTGTTTTGAAAAATATTTTTTATGGACGTCACTGGCTCTGAGCTAATTATCGAATGGACCATAGATTACCGTTCCTGAACTGGATTTGATCCCATTGAATTTCGTTTTAATTATTTGGTTGTGGTATTCGTTAAAGGTTATTAATTGGCAAAACGAAGGCTACCTAATTTGTACGTGAAGAGAATTGTGGTTCAAGTAAAATTTTTGTTGGCTCAAATATCAAACATCAATGATCAATGAAATTTGAGATCCTTGATCTATGAAAGTTGTTATATTGGTCGAATTTTCACTAATAGAGTTCATCATTGCAATGGCTTATGCTAGTAGCGTTGTTTGATACACTTTTTTCTAGCCTCGAATACGGTACAGGTAATGCTTCATATCTCATAAAATTCAATTTTAGTAAATTCTTTTTTAAGAAATACTTGAAATTTTGACATCCTTCTATAAAAAAGGTGATATACAAATATAAATCAGACTCTAGTTCAATAAACTTTGCTTTTAATTTTTTTAATTTAGCGACGAGAAGACTTGCCTTTGTGACCACATCTTACATACAAACTTTGGATCATGACCGAATATGGAACAATTATTTCGCCTAAGTGTTTGTCAAAGGTATTCCAACTTCAAGCTCTATATGCCTAGATCTCGATAAGGCAGTTCTACCAATGGATATGAATGAAGTAATATTATGGAGTGGAAGCTTGTGTAGCAAGACGCTAATTAGTTGTTCGGACAAATCTATCATGCATTGTTAAATAAAATACAAAACATTTAGATCAGCTTCTAAAAAACCGTGGGAAATTCATGGCGTCTTCGGTTCTGAAACGTTCTAAAGTATTAATAATGAAACAAACCATTTTAAAATTAGTCACGATTCAAAAACTACTCACGAGCTTCATACTCCTCACTGATTTTGACATGAGTTAATATAGCAAAATTTATTGTTAAGAAATGTTGGCTAATGATTATGGAAATTTAGCACGTGATAATTATTAACGTTTTTTGCCCAAAGCACAATGGCTCCTTAGAAAACGAAAGTCGTACACAATGTAAACACAATTTCGACTATTGGTGAGAGCGCTTGTCCCATTGAGTTGTTCGGTCCGAAATATTGCTAGGGACGACGAGATACATTTTGGTGACTACTTCGGGTTTTTCCAACCCATTTTGCTTGACCTATAAACCAAGTCCCACCAAGGCCATCTTGATTTTGGTTGAAACAAATTTTTAAATGCACCCTATTAAAAAAATAAAGTTGAACGATATATGTAATTTCAAGATCATGTGAACTTACAATGATTGCCTTAGAGTTTAATAAGTGTGTGAAAGGCCAATTTTCGCTAGGTTTTTTTTTCTTTTGTTAGGGTTTCAGACATAAAAATGTCCTAGATAATGCTCATCCATTCATTTTAATATTTAAGATGTTAGATATGTATAGAAGAAGCTACTGGCGTTTAATAAAAAAATTCTAATAATGTTTAATTAAGAATACGCGCTCCAGTGATTTTACTATGTGTATATATTGCTGTGTGTGCATGCTTCTCAAACCGTGTCGTCCAAGCACTCATTAAATTAAAGTGGAAACAAAAAAAAAATCATTTAATTAAATATGGAACGTGCGGTATATTTGTACATAGACTAAGACTATTACGACAAAACACTATTCATAATTTTGCGGTACATACCGGTAATTTAAATAATAAAAACCAAATCTTAAATAATTTAAGGTAGGCGCTTATATATAAAAAATATGTTAATTAATGTATTTTTATAATGATTGCGAGCACCGGATGCAGGCTTAATAAAAACTATAAATGTGTGACCATTAAGGCTAAAAATGATACGTTCTAACAACAGGCTGTTGAAATAATAAATTCCCCGCTGTGAACTTTTCAGACAAACATAATACAATATAAGACATAACTAGTAACCGATATTTTTTTTTTTTTTTAATCAACCTTTACATAACGGTGCATCAAATATAATATTCTAGGAAGTATCTTTACAGAAATTGATAAGAACCATAACTTATTATGTTAAAGCACTTATTGTCTAAATTCTATATACAGCTCAAACCTTTTACTGGTTTGTTGTGCATATTTCATATATACCCCGCCATGTTTTCTTATTAGCATATCAAATAATTCATAATTAGTTAGTTCTTACAATAAAAAAAAATAAAAAACTTGTTTTCAATAGAAATCGTTAAAGACAAAAACTAAAAAAAAAAAAATCACCGCGCGCATCTTTATATTTCATCCTAAAGTTTTTTTTTTATACAAATACAGTTATTATCGTATAATTTTCTTTTCTTGATAAATTTTTTATTTTTTTTTTCAATCAACTTAATTATCATAATATTTTAATATATTTTATAAATAAAATAATTAAAATTCTCTTCTATTGTGTACTCGTATGAATGACGGTGGATATGCAAGAAAAAGTCATTTACTCCCCAAAGGCCTTCAATTATAGCAGAGAAAATATTTTTATTTCTATATACATACACTGGTACCTTAAAGGGAAATATGAATATTTTTTTTTGTTGTAACATGCACTTTCCATCAAAGACTTCTGCAGAATAGTATTTATATGTACGAGATTATCATGAACATGGGTATAGTAAATTAATAGTTTTAATAAAAATTTTGTGGTAAATCATCATTTTATTTTGCATTGTATTTTAAGGAAGGTGATAGAAGTCCGCCTAAAACAACCACCTTCTGTGGTATATTGGTTTATTCGAGCTGTGGTGGCGTATAAAATTATATTTTTCTGTGGAACATGTAAAGAATTTCTAATCTTTATGCGCTTTACGGTTTTGATTGAAAAATTTTTGTTTTCGCTTTTTATATTCTGTTACGCCTTTAAAACTTTATGTACATATGGAAAATAATATTTACTATAAAGTATATATAAGGAGGAATTAAAGGTGTCGTCCAGGAATAAGTCATATTAATTTTTAAAAATCACAGGCTTGTTGGTCAGAAAAACTTTTTGTCCTATAACTGATTTTGAAACAACCATAATATATTTACGAAGAAAGACTCCACTAGTGTGTGTGATAACTACTCAAAAGACGCTTCTCGCTTTGAAATTGACAGGATTTTGGACACTGTCCTATATTACTCTGGTTAAGTTGATTTAAAAGTCTAGCAGCATGTTTACGTTTCTGACTTTAATGGTTAAACGACCAAATCAGATTATGTTGGCTGGCAAGTCGATAGCCATGATGGGTGGAAATTAAGATGATATCTTCCAATAAACTTTGAGACAACAATTCATAATCCAATCAGAACCTTCTTACCGTAACATTTGCTAATGTTTATTCTTCAATATTAGCAACTGAGCTGGCCATTCTATTCGATTCGTTATAATTTGTCTATATATGGTCATTACATATGGTATCTTCTGATTATGAAGATTGACGCTTGATTGGGGTAAGCAAACCAAAAAGGGCGAAAAAGTGGCTCAAAACTAGGTATGAAACGAGCAATTTTATAGACCATAGGTCGAAGTATAAAATATGCAAATGTGGTCTCTTCCTATTGTTGAATTATAATTCTGGTAATAAGTTTACCTTCCTAAAATTGGTTGTTATTTTCCTAATATTGGTCCATTTGTCAATTACATCAAAGCCAGTCACATCCTAAAAAAATAAGTATGTTGACGGTTATTTAACAGTTAAGGGTATAAAAATGAAGCACAACAGTTTAAATCATATTTCACCTTGATATCTTTAAAATGTTACCTAAAGTCAAGGTTAAATAGACAAGTCACGTGGTTGTTGGTCTGACTGACAATTAACAATCAGCGCAAATAAATATTGTCACGTTGCAGATTAACTCAGATCATGTTTCCTCAATTTTTGGCAAAAATCCAGTAATCAGAATCTCTACATCGGTTGCATCAGCGTAACAAGTGGCAGCAGGAAAAACGAACAAGTTTGAGAAAGCACACAGCAGATTTGATGGAAATGTACGCTTGTTGTAACTTTAAAAATAAATCGGTTTGTTTTTCTAAGCCAAATATATTTTTTAAAACCATTTCGATCAAATAAATACGACCCTAACAAGCTTAGATAAACCATTTAAAATATTAAATTTTACTCAAACATTTTTTCAAATTATTTTCCATTTTCTCGTTTGATTTTTTAGCTTACATACATTTCTGTTTAATTTCCACTGTACGGAAAAGAAATAAAGCTAAGAAAACTTTCAAAAGAAAAATTTTAAAAATGGGATTTTTGATGTGAAATTTATTACTGATGATTCTTAGTCCGTTTGAAATGTCAGAGATTTCCGATCATGCGGTGCGTGAGTTGGGTGGTTTTTTAAGCTAAATATACTGTTTAAAATCACTTCGATCAAATCAATGCAACCCTTATAAACTCAGAGAAATCGTTTAATAGTAAATTTCACTCAAGCTATTTTACAAATACTTTTGTCTTTTTTGCTTATTTTCAATTTCCACTCCCCCCAAATGCAATAAAGCTAAAAAAATTGAAAACAGAAAATAGAAAACTTTTTGGAATGTGTTTGAGTGAAATTTACTATATATAATTCTTAGTTCGTTCGTATGAATTCGAGGTTTTAGATCATGCGGTGCATGAGTCCTCTGGTTTTTCTAAGCTAAATATATTGTTTAAAATCACTTCGATTAAATCAATCCTTATACAACTCAGAGAAATCGTTTAATAATAAATTTCACTCAAAGTATTTTCCAAATATTTTTTCTTATTTATTGTATATTTTTTTGAAGAAAGTAGAGAGCTTTTTGGAAAATGTTTGAGTGAAAATTACTATTTATGACTCTTAGTCCGTATGAATTCGGGATTTCAGATCGTGTGGTGCATGAGTCCGGTTGTTTTTCTAAGCTAAATATATTATTTAAAATCACTTCGATTAAATCAATGCACTCCTTGTACAAACTCAGAGAAATTGTTTAATAGTAAATTTCACTCAAAGTATTATCCAAAATTTTTTCTTATGTATTTTATGTTTTTTAAAGAAAGTAGAAAGCTTTTTGGAAAATGTTTGAGTGAAATTTACGATTTATGATTTTTAGTCCGTATGAATTTGAGATTTCAGATCGTGCGGCGTATGAGTCCGGTGGTTTTTCTAAGCTAAATATATTGTTTAAAATCACTTCGATCAAATCAATGCAACCCTTATACAAACTCAGAGAAATCGTTTAATAGTAAATTTCACTCAAAGTATTTTCCAAATATTTTTTTTTATTTATTTTATATGTTTTGCATTTCTTTTTTATTTCGACGCTAAAAAAATCGAAAGCAGAAAATAGAAAACTTTTTGGAAAATGTTTGAGTGAAATTTACTATATATGATTCTTAGTCCGTATGAATTCGAGATTTCAGATCGTGCGGTGCATGAGTCCGGTTGTTTTTCTAAGCTAAATATATTATTTAATATCACTTCGATTAAATCAATGCACTCCTTATACAAACTCATAGAAATCCATTTAATAGTAAATTTTGCTCAACATGCAATGCTTAAAGATGCATTATTTTTCCACTGTTAGCAATTGCCAATTACCAATGAACATGGATTTTTGCTCGGTCGATCAACTGTTACTAACTTAGCACTTTTCCATGATTATTTAACTAAAGGCACAATCAATAAAACTCAAGTCTATTTAGTGTATACTGATTTTGTCAAAGCTATCGACCGACTGAACCACCGACTTTTATTGGATAAGCTTAGTAAATTTAACTGCGACATTTTACCATTAAATTGGCTAAGATCTTACTTATCGAATCATAGAATTTATAGGTGAAAATTGATGACACATCGTCTGAATGTGTCACGGTTTTTTCAGGCTTACCTCAAGGAGGTCATTTTGGGCCCTTGCGATTTTTATTATATGTTTATTAAGTCGTTCGAGTTTGCAGAATGTTTATTATTTGCTGATATGAAAATATTTTGTAACATATTTTGCGAATAAGATTGATCTCTATTGCAAAAAAACCTTAGCGCCTTTTGTGACTGGTCTACTTTAAACCTTATGAGTCTTAATGTGGAGAAATGTCAAGTGGTGACTTACTTCGGATCTAAGCATCCGCTAATTTTTAGATATTTTCTTGATCATCAGATAATAGAAGGGGTCCACTTAGTTAATGATTGGGGAGTGATTTTCAGCTCAGATCTAAAGTTTAACTGTCATATTGATGCAGTTATTAGCAAGGCTTACTCAATGCTCGGATTTATTAAACGTAACTCGAGAGACTTTCACGATACGCTGACTTTCAAATCACTATATACTTTATTTGTTAGGCCATAAATCTAGTATGCCATTGTTATTTGGTCTCCTTACTATAACTCTCACTCAATTAGAATTGAAAGCATCCAAAAGCAATTTTTATTATTTATACTTAGGAAACTGCCATTTCATAAGGATTAAGATTCATCAATAATAAATTTCACTCAACATTTATTCTAAGTAATTTTATATCTTCTCTTTCAAATTTTTTTAAATTTATTACATTTCCGTTGAGTGGAACTTAAACAGAAGTTTTAGTGAAATTTAATAATAAATGATTTATCTGGGGAGCTATTTGTGAATTCGATTCGATCGTATTCGAGTATATTAGAAGAATTGGGTTCCTATTTGTATTTAGTCAGACTCAAATATAACTGAGTTAATAATGATCGAATTGACTTTATCCAAGTGGTTTTAAACAATATATTTAGCATAGATAACTACCAAACTTCTGCCTTGCATGATCGGAAACCTCTTAGACTTCAAACGGAATAAGATTCATTAATAATAGATTCCACTCAAAAATTTTCCCAATTTTCTATTTTAACTTTTGAAATTTTTCTTCAATTTTTTTTCTTTTTTCTAAATTCAAAAAGGAAAATAGAAAATTATGTGAGAATAGTTTGAGTGAAGTTTACTATTAAATGATTTTTTAAACAACATATTTTGCTTAGAAAAATCAATTGACTTATGCAACGCACGATCGTAAATCTTTGAATTTCATACGTACCGATAACCATTAATAGTAAATTTCACTCAAACTTTTCCCAAATAATTTACAATTTTGTGTTTTGAAGTTTTTTAGGTTTATTCCATTTTCGTTAAAAGGAATTTAAAAGGAATTGCAATAAATCTAAAGAAAATGGAAACTTATTTGGAAAAATGTTTGAGTGAAGTTTACCTGTTGTAGGGGTCGCATTGATTTGATTAAAATGGTTTTAAACAATATATTTAGCTTAGAAAAATCATCTCACGATCGATCGGTATTAATAATAAATTTCACTAAAAAAAAACACTCAGTAAATTTCACTCAACGAAAATAATTCCACATCATTTTCATTTTTCAAGCCTAAAAACAACCAAAAGAGAAAATAGAAAATTATTTGGAAAAAGTTTGAGTGAAATTTATTATTATATGATTTATCTGATTTGTCTCACCGCACGATCAAAAATCTCTCAACGTCACAAATCTCCACTCAAACTTTTTCCCAAATAAATTTCTATTTCCGAGAGAAACATTTCTGAATGTCGATTTGAATTTTTAATAGGCTTTATTGCACTTCCTTCCATTCGAAATTAAATTTTTAGCCTTTATCAGTAAAAATTTATTGAGTGAAATTAGAAAGATTTTCGGTGTTTATTTTCAAATTTGGAATAAACTTCATACAGGTATAATAATCAATCTATGGGAATACTCTGTATGTTTCAACCATATTGCAGTAGTGGAGTTGTTGACTAAATCATCGACTAAACGGAATATTGTAATTCGTTGCAATTTGTTCATGTTCTTGCTGATGCCCTCTCAAACGCATACGCACCATGCCATTAGTAGAGAAGAATCATTATTTCCATTTTAATGACACAAGTGTAACTTTGAAATTCGTTCGCAATTTGGGTAACTAAAATTTGGTCAGACGAGCGCCGGCATCTCAACTCATATCTGATGATGTATCGCTTTTTATCGCGCAGTTCATCCGATTAGACTACTATGTATCAAATTTCCAATTAAAAATTAAGAGAGAGCCTAAAAATTTTGAAACACATTTCAATATTGTGTGCATTATACAAGAGTACAGTTATTTTTCTAATCCATTATCATCAATTATGATGTTATATTCAAATAAAAATGTAAATAAGTATTTTATGCAATAAATAATATAATAGAGCTAAGCAACAAGCAGAAAATAAATAAAACATCTAAAATTGCAAAAAAAAAAAGCAAAACCCCAAAAACATGTTTCCCTAAAATGGTTACAGTATACATAGGTCAAAAGGTATTCAGTGCACGTATTTGTATTCAAATTGCGTTACATCATATGAGAGAATTATTTAATATATCCAAGACACAAACCAGTTTTTTTTATGTACGTATTTGCATAATACCTATTATGTCCAAATTTTATATATAACACCCAAAAAAAAAATATTTACAGTTTTCTATACAGACAAGACACATGGCGTATTAAATTACACAAAAATCTTTCAAAAATAACTGATCATTTTTGACTTGAAGATCACTTCAAAATCAACTTATATATTTGTGTATTATAATATAGAGAAGAACATTTAGAGATATATTCTAATATCTATAACAGTTTTATTGAATTTTTTTTTTTTTTTTTTTTTTAAATACAAGAATTTATTGAAGAAGATACAGAAAAAAAATAATTTGATTTTGTAACGGATTTTTAGTTTCGATTAATTAAGAATTTAAAAGAATGTACGATCGCTTATCAGACGATTGAAGCGGTTTTTTTTTTGGTTAATCTCTATGTCTCAAAATCGATTGAATGACATAATCCAAATATTTTCAGGTCTCGCGCGCTATCATCCAGAAGGTCGTTAATTCGCATTTTACACAGGGAGATTTACGACATAAATCAACTCACATGTTGCATGTATAAAATAGTTTTATCGTCTTTCTAAACCAAAACCGTATAGTGTACTTCATCAACATTTATATAATTAAATAAATTTACATAATTACAAAACATGTTTGGATAACAAAAATATAAAAAAAAAAATGAATTTTTAATATTCGTTGGGAACCTTTTTATATTAGATCAGTTATTTTATGATAAGTCCTAAACGACAAAAAACATTATAATTTACATGAACATTTTTATTTTTTTTTTTTATGTGTCAAGCATAAACGGATCATTTCACATATAGTGTATGTGTAAGCACATATATGTATAAAAGAGATTGAGTGCGCGCGACACACAACATTTTTTCGATAATTTTATGCAGAATTAGGCAATAAATCTGTCTGATCTATTCGCAAAATACAAAACAAAATAAAAATTTTAAAATACTATAACGGTGCTAAAAATAAGATGCATCATACAGCATTCCCGGATATGTTCTGTACATTGTATAATGATGAGTTTGCAGATTTTATACAGACCGAATACAATACCTAAATACTTGACCACCTCTTTTTACACGCATGTCGCTTAATCAAATTTTTGTGTGATGAATTATAAAAATTATTAAACGTTTTTTTTTAATTTTGAACAACAACACCAACAATCACCAAAATTAAATTGAAATTGATTGATTAAAAGTCTGAACCGCGGGCCATAAATAATTTTTTGTATTTCTTTTTTTTTTTTTTTTTTTTTTTGTTTCGTTACCATTAAACATGTAATTAAAGGTTATTTTATTGCGCGATTTTATGCCCGGCCAATTAAAATCAATTTAGCGACATACATAAATTAAGTCAGCACACAACAAAATAATTTAGCGGTATTATGTCTGGAATCATTAATTAAAAAAAAATTAATTTGTGTTTGTGAGTGGCGTGTGGAATTAAATGTAAAATGGTGACGCCGCTTTTGATTATCGATTATTTTAAATTGGTGGAGCGATTGTGCCGGACATAAGCCCCGATGTAGCTTTTGTCGTAACTTTTGATATGACAACGTTAATTTGGCTTGAAACCATTCATCGAGCGCTTACAGAAACGAACACAAGAATCATAAAAATTTGTACATAAACTGAAACAATCCATGAAACGTTGAATAGAATTGAAAAGTGAGTCTAAATTTAAGTGATCAATTAAAATATTTAGAATTAGATCAGAATTGTAAATTTGATACACATCTCCCACAAAAAACTCCCACAAAATAAAAAAAAATTTGAATGAAAATGGTAGTCATCAATGTTTAGAGTAGGTATTTGGGCAGAATTGGGAATGACTTGATGATTGATGAAAATTATTTAACTTTATAAATAATTAACTCGAATTTAAATTGAATAAAGTATAATGAATTCATGTTAGATATCCAAAGTTTGAAGAGTATTTTCCACCATTAATCGTATGCTTTGAATAACACTATTTCAGATAAGATAGTTTGAGTGAAACTTAATCAGGTGATGAGATTGAAGCAAAACGAGACAAAAAATTCTCACAAAAACTGTAAAATATAGAAATTTAATTTCAAAATTTGACTGGAATTTGAAATAGTTTGACGAGAAAAAGTTTTCCATAAAGTGACGGGAGTTCAAGTAGCCAGATGATGTCAAAATATTTAATTTTTTAAGGGCAAAACAAACTTATTATTTGAACTGGCATTGAAATTTGATTGGAGTTTGAATAGGAATTTTACTTTAAAATTTAGCGAGTTTCAAGAAAATTTGATGAGAGAAAGGAGTTTGAATACATTTTATATAGAAATTAAATGAAGGATCAATTAATTTTTGGGTAACACTAGTTAAAATCGAAATATCCACAGAAATTTGATGATGAAATGTCCGTTATTTGAACAAAGTTTGAAATTTGAAGGACATTTGATTTGAATAGAAATTACAATAATCTAGATTAAATTTCATTAAATTATTAAAATTTAGTTAGTTTCAAACCAAACACGAGATAAGATTGAACAATTCTGCAAAATTTTTAAATATTTTATTATGATTCAAAAATTAACTGTTATTTGAATCAGTTTGAATAGAACAATTTACAAAATTTCCACAAATTTTAATTTTGTTTCATAATTGTAATTGTGAAAAAACTATTTGTTGGTAAAACCTTCAGAAATGTGAAACATAATTCTGTCTCAAATTTCAATTTCAGAATTTGAATTAGTTTGACGAGAAAACGTTGTCCATAAAATGACAAGAGTCCAAGTACCCTGACGATGTCAAATAATTTAAATAATTTTAGGGCAAAACAAACTTATTATTTGAACTGGCATTGAAATTTGATTGAAGTTTGAATAGGAATTTTACTTTAAAATTTAGCGAGTTTCAAGAAAAAGGATCAATTAATTTGTGGGTAACACTAGTCTGAATCGAAATATCCACAATAATTTGATGACGAAATGTCCATTATTTGAACAAAGTTTGAAATTTGAAAAACATTTTTAAATTTCATTTAGTTTCGAATCAAATTTAGTTAGTTTCAAACCAAACACGAGATGAAATTGAACAATCCGGGAAAATTTTTAAATATTTTACTGTGCTTCAAAAATTAACTGGAATTTAAATCAGTTTGAACAGATTATTTTACAAAATTTCCACAAACTGTAGAAGGTTAGTATTTTAGCAGAATTTTAAATTTGAATGTTGTTTCATAAGTGTAAATGTGAAATAACTATTTGTGGGTAGAACCTATAGAAATGTGAAACAATCTCTCTCTAATTTCAATATTTGATTAGAATTTGAATTAGTTTGACAAGAAAAAGTTTTCCATAAAATGACGGGAGTTCAAGTAGCCTGACGATGTCAAATTATTTATATAATTTTAGGGCAAAACAAACTTATTATTTAAACTGGCATTGAAATTTGACTGAAGTTTGAATATTAATTTTACTTTAAAATTTAGTGAGTTTCAAGAAAAATGATCAATTAATTTTTGGGTAACACTAGTTATAATCGAAATATCCACAATAATTTGATGACGAAATGTCCATTATTTGAACAAAGATTGAAATTTGAAGGACATTTTTAAATTTCATTGAGTTTCGAATCAAATTTAGTTAGTTTCAAACCAAACACAAGATAAGATTGAATAATCTGGTAAAATTTTTAAATATTTTATAATGATACAAAAATTAACTGGAATTTGAATCAGTTTGAATAGAACATTTTACAAAATTTCTACAAACTGTAAACGGTTAGTGTTTCAGTAGAATTTGAAATTTAAATGTTGTTTCATAATTGTTATTGTGCAAAACTATTTGTTGGTAGAACCTTCAGAAATATGAAACCAAATTCTGTCTCAAATTTCAAAATTTGACTGGAATTTGAATTAGTTTGACGAGAAAAAGTTTTCCATAAAATGACGGGAGTCCAAGTACCCTGATGATGTCAAATTATTTAAATAATTTTAGGGCAAAACAAACTTATTATTTAAACTGGCATTGAAATTTGATTGGAGTTTGAATAGAAATTTTACTTTGAAATTTAGCGAGTTTCAAGAAAATTTGATGAGACATAGGAGTTTGAATACATTTTATATCGATATTGAATGAAGGATCAATTAATTTTTGGGCAACACTAGTTAGAATCGAAATATCCACAATAATTTGATGATGAAATGTCCATTATTTGAACAAAGTTTGAAATTTGAAGGAATTTTAATTTGAATATAAATTACAATAATCTCGATTAAATTAAATTAAATTATTATAATTTGGTTAGTTTCAAACGAGATAAGATTGAACAATCCGGCAAAATTTTTAAATATTTTTTTATGATTCAAAAATTAACTGGAATATGAATCAGTTTGAACAGATTATTTTACAAAATTTCCACAAACCGTATTTCAATAGAATTTTAAATTTGAATGTTGTTTCATAATTGTAATTGTGCAAAAATATCTGTTGGTAGAACCTATAGTAATGTGAAACGAAATTCTGCCTCAAATTTCAAAGTTTGAAAGGAGACTAGATTTGAAAAATGACCTAACGCGGAATTTATTTACTGGTTTTCTGTTAAAATTAATTAATTTTTAAAATTAGAATTGAGAATAATTGAATAGTACTAGATTGAAACAAAAAGAAATCAATTTCAACTTAGTTCAATGTAAAATTAAATATTTAAAGATGTTTGTATTGGAATAGTGTTTAATAGCAACCAGCTATATTCATAGTATTTCAACTGAAATCGTAACTTGATTGAAGTTTGAATAGTGATTTTATATTAATAATCAAAACATTTACGAGTTTGAATATTCACTGAAGCTTGAACGAAAAAACTGTATTTCGAAAAATATTTTTATCAAATTTGGAGGTAAATTGATTAGTAAGCTGTATATGTAAATTGAATGTAACTTGACTAGCAAAATGATTGATCAAATGTCTAGTGTTTTAGCATAAAGTCAAATTTGTTTGATAATCGAACAGGATTTACATTTATAAAAATTTGGAGATCAATGAAATTGTTTGTCAGTTTGCCCCAAAATATCTGGAAAAACTTCCTAATTGAATTTTCTAACTTGAGATTTGAACAATTATTGAAATTTGATTGAAGTTTGAACGAATAAAACAAAAGAAGAAGCGATTCTCAAAAATTGATCTTAATTTAGCACTTACTTAAATCTGAAAGTGTTGCTAACTGTTTAAAATTTGAGCGCTGTTTACCGCAAGCTTAAATGAGTTGTATTTGACTTAATTGAAACGAATAACTGTAGCAATTTGCTTTAATGTTTAATGTAACTAAACCTCTAGAAAACCTTTCTTAATCCAACAGAAGTTAACATTTGATGGAAGATTAATTAGTTGTTGAGCCACCATAGTTCGTAGCCAAAATAAATTAATAAAGCTTGAATGAGGAATAAATAAATTCTATGAGTTTGACGGAAATTGAAACTAATGCGATATTAAAATTTATTATACATCAAGAATTTGAACAGAAATAGAAATTTGAAGATTTCTTAAGTAGATCCTATATTATTATTATTATTATTAAAGCTCAACTAAATTTATCAAATTTTAATCAACCGGCTTGACAAATTTATTTAGTTTGAAATCAAATTTCCTCGAGTTTGAATCAAAATTAAATAACAAATTTTCTTTCAAATATTCTCTAAGCCAGGAAATGAATATCTGGTGTGTGAGAAGAATTTGGTATTTGAAAGAAGTTTGATTAAAATTATTATTGATAATTTTTTAAGAATAAATGAATGTTTGAACAAATCGTTCAAATCAATAAAGCGTCTGTTATTTGAATATAATTGGCAAGTGAATGTAATTTCAAGCGATACATTGAAATGTTAAGTATTTTAAATTGGAAATTTTACGGGTTTCTGCATAATAATTACTATGTTTTGAATAAGTTTGAACGGGTTTGAAACTCCCATGAACCGACAAAACCAAACATTTCAGCAGATTTAAAATGAACGATTTGAAAATTGATAACAAAAAATAAATTGATAACGATTTGAACGAGAGTCGTGGGACACAATAATTGATCAAAAATGAGCCAAAATCAAATTTTAGCATAAAATTTATATCGAAGGAATGAGTAACTCTGATTTAAATCGAAATTTCGAAGTTTTTACTTGACCATTTCAAAAAATTTTGATTTTATGGGTACAACATCCAGTAAATTGTTTATACTTCAATATTTTTAAAATGATGATTTCATTAAATTTCATTGAAAATCGGTCATTTGTTCTGATTCAGCCGACCGGTGAACGGCAAGAAGGGCAATATTTATTACTTTAGTACATGTACTAAATAATGTTCGTATATTTCCCTTTAGAACACCTCGTTTTAGTACATTACCATATATATAAACAAATTGGATGATCACTTTATTTTGTAACCCAATACGCGGTATTTCTTACTTCGGCTCTGCTCGGTTATATTTGACCTGAGTACTAAAAACCCATTTTATTTTCTCACGATTTCTTTGTGACCGTTGTAAAGCAGCAAAAACTTGATAGAAAAGACGAAATGAAAATAGTTGTTTCAAAACCACATCCGGTCCAGTTCGGCAAAACTGATAATATCCGATCTTAGTGGATAGCAAAAAATTGTTCTGCAAGTGAAAATTTGATGGATATGTTCTGATCAGAAAATCAAACGACAAAACTATGATTCAGGGTGATTTTAAAATAATTATTTGAATCCAAAAACGAAATTAGCTCCATCCCCTCTTTCTCCAAGAGTAAAGCAGCAACTTACCAAGATTATTCATCTGGCGGTGATTTTGCAAAATATATTTGAAAACTTCGCGAATCGTTCAACTTACTTCAAGAAAAGAGTCAGTAAGTCCGAATTAAGATTACAGTTCTCAGTCATCATCTACCTGATTTTTTTGATAACCTCTAAAAAGGTAAATAAAAATGAAATTTACCTGCAAAATTTATTTGGAAAATTATACTAAATAAATGCTTAATTACTAACTTCCACAAATAGTTTGAAAATTTAACGACCAAAAACACTTCGTTTATTCTCAATATCACAGGTTTTCGATACTTTCCAGATTATTCATAATTTTTGAGATTTTCTGATTTATTCGAATTTTGCAATGTTTTCTGCATTGCAGACGGACAGAGTTACACACACAAATCTGACTTCTCAAATTATGTTAGAAGTTTGCAATATTCCTTCGAGCTGCATAGAATTTTTTTTAACATTG
Source organism: Tipula vernalis (assembly GCA_958295665.1). Taxonomy (NCBI): domain Eukaryota; kingdom Metazoa; phylum Arthropoda; class Insecta; order Diptera; family Tipulidae; genus Tipula; species Tipula vernalis. The sequence continues at coordinate 44,088,192 of OY282560.1, forward strand.
TGATATTTGCTTAATGTTACATTTTTATTAGAGATTTTCGAGGCCTTTGATAATAGTGGTTTTGCAAACAATTTCAGGAGGCCTCGAAACGAAATCCGAGAGTAAGGACAATGTAAATTCCTTTGTATACTCCCAAATTCGGGATCTTGCGATATTTATTAAAGTCCTACAGATGATTTGGGCTATCTCGAAAAGAGTATGTTTAAGACAGCCGTGTATATTGAACTTACTATAACTTCCACAAAGAATTCGATAATTTCAAGGCATGCAGATTTTTCGATATAATTGAAATTAATTGACGTTATTCGTGTGGTATTCAAGATTGTTCCAATTTATTCGAAATTTCCTAGGTTTTTGACAATTTCCAGAGTATTCGTAATCGAATTCATACGGCGAAACGTTACGGCATTGTTTTGTGCTTAAATTTAAGAAGCGATACGTTACACACTTAAACACACAAACCAGACTCTTTAATTTGGTAGAGTTTGAAAGCGTGGACATTTTGAGAATATTTCCAAATTATCTTGAGTTTAAAAATTATGTTTGAAATTTCCAATATTTTTTGAGTTGTTTAGAATTTTTTTAGCCTTGAGATGTTTGCATAATGTAACATTCGATATTCATGATTTATTCTATATTTTCGAGGCCTTTGATATTAGTAGTAGGGTCCTACAAAATGTTTTCAGGAGACCTATTATGAAATTTTTTGATTTTATTATCGATTACTTAAATTCGTAACAGGCCTCAGATGATTTAGGGTTTTAAAAATTGATCCAGTTTTTCATGGCGTTAAATTTCATCAGACCGAAAATAATTTCCCAAATTTTTCGAGGATTTTAGAGCATCAGAAATCGTAATTGGTTAGTAGCTAAGAAAAATTAGCCTTCCTCGTCTGTATTGGTCTGTAAATTAGCCTTTAGAGTTTTCAAAATACCTAATGAAATAGAAGTACGTTTTAACTTACTTCTACCATATTAAGGTATTAAAACTAAACCTCTTATCATGTCTTAGGAGTGTAGCCGAATGGCGACGTTAAAGAAGAAAAAATAAACTTGAAGAAGAATTTTATAAAATCTTGTAGTTTCAGATACAATCTTCACTTGCTGGTGTCAGGCTTGTATAACTGCGAATGTCAATACGTATGCCACATGAATGAATCAAGAAAGATTGATCTTCTCATTGATGTCATTACCCAAATTTGCGGGATTTCCACTTAATACAATATGGCCAACAAATAACCAATAATAGAAAAACCTATTTGACCGAAAAAGAATGAAAAGTGACACTTAGTAAACACGTGGGTAATTTTTTTTTTTGCACCTGTGTAATTTTCCACGAAAATGTATGGTATATTTTATGCAAAAAGGTTATCATCCCAATGTATCATCATACATAATTTTTATGTATACAATATACAATGCATGCATAGCATAGCGCATACGTTAATATTTCCTACGGTGGATTAACCAAAGAAAATCAATATCTTAAATTGCGATCTAGTTAAATGCATTCTCTTCTTTTTATATTGTCCATCTTATTATTTCGCCGTTACAAAAAATTATATCAAGATCATTATAAAAAAAAAAATTGATCTGTATACATACTCGTAATTCTAAGTAAAATGTGTGTAAATCAATCAAAATTTGATCTAGGTACGAGAACGTATAATTAATGTAATATTAAGACGTTTAACCATAAATACATATTATTTTGTATATACAATGAGATACGCTTTGAAGAGTGTTTTCAACAATTAAGATTTAATGATTTGACGTGAAGAATAATATTTAGACTAAAGTTATTGACAGGCTCGACGTTTTTGAGTAGAATCGCTAAAATCTACTTCGGCCACCGTTATATATATATTGTTATATAATATTGTGTACACCTCGGGCGCAAAATAACAAAAACTTGCAATCTCGCGTGGAAAACATTTATATTTCTCGTACTTGGGGTAATCAAATATCTTTCTCAACCTTTGAAAGGTTAATTATTATACAATATGGATATTGGCATTTTTTTTTCAGATTTACTCATTAACAGTTTCAAATCTTTTTTACAGAAAGAATTTTTAAATTATTAAATTATTATTTTAAACCCTCAAATGTCGCTAAATCCTAACTTACGATATAATACAAAAATTCTTAAAATGGTTTCAATTCTTTACACACTACAAGATTGCTTTATTTGCCTAATATAATCAAAAGTCCCAAAACTCGTACATTTCTTAGAACCTTGAAAATCTTTCAAAATAATTTTAACCCTTTAAATTCTTAATTTTTTATTAACTTTTAGAATTTTTGAATGCCGTTCCAAATTTCTTCATTCGATAATATTCTAAATTTTAAAAGTCATGAAATTGGAAAATAATAAAAATTTTCACTATCTCAGGGCTCCTAGAAATTCTTGAAATTTAACTTTGTTAAAATTATTAAATTTTATAGATTTGAGCAAATTCCTGAAATTTATGATTTTTTAAATCTTCCGGAAATTTTTTAAATTCATAATAACATAATTTTTTAATTCATTTCATAAAATTTAAAATTCTCTTGTTGATTTGTAATGCAACATTTATGGGGTTCTTGAAATTTTTAACTGGATTGGCTAGCAAACAACTTCTCTGAGTTAGATCTCAGGTATACATGATACCGATAAGATTATATTCTTAAATACACACAGTAAATCCAGGTTCTTTCCGTAACTCTCTTTTAAGTTGTAGCGACTCACAATATATTTCGTCTCTACAATACCCGGCGCGTCTCAAAGGATCTTTTCTGTCCTTTTTTTTCCCGCAACATTTACGCGATTATTATCATTATTTCTCAGTTCTCAATTTAACATTTCAGCGAGCCCCCCCAATTGAGGAGCCGGAATTTGGGCCACCCAATTCGGGTTATCTCGTCCTATATACACAAGCCAGGGCCGGAGAATACACGGTAACCATTCCGAATATCGAATATTTCAAACATTCATATTTTTTAAAAAAAATACTTCGAAAACAAAATACTCTCGGTCCCTGCCGGAACACGTAAGTAGTCCCTACTCACAGCTTCAATAGCTAGTATTGGGACGAACCGTGCGCCATTCACTAGACACAAGGCAAGCAACTCATTGATAAGCAATAATGACAACCAAACCAGAGAACGGTAATGGGGATAACTCGACCAACACAAGCCAAGACAATAGCGAAAATACAAATATTCAACAACACGTTGAATCAACGCACGTCAGGCTAAACACATTTTGGCTAGAGAACCCTACAAAATGGTTTAATACTACCGAAATCATATTCGGTTTGTCAGAGATCACGAACGACAGCAAAAAGTTTGCTTACGTCTTGTCAGCGTTGCCCCTCACAAGCAAGTGTGCATATTTCCGACCTGCTTGCCAACCCGCCTTTGACAAATAAATACGTCACATTAAAACAAACGCTAATAGACCGGCTAGCACCATCCACCCTCGAGGAATTGCTAATTGGACAGGATATGGGCGACCAACGTCCAACCGAAATCTTGCGCCACATTCAAATGCTAGCCGGCGGTCAACTCACTGACCAAGTTTTAAAGCAACTCTGGATTAGAAAATTTCCAGAGGTAATAAAAATAGTAATGGTTGGTTAGGCGGATAATAGTAGACTAGGCGACATAGCTAAAATAGCAGATAAAATGCACGAGGCAATCAATCCAAAATTATCCATTTCGGCAGTTAGTGGCCCATCGACTTTCACACAACGCACTAGCGATATCCAATATCAACCACCCTTAAACCAAAGTTCAAATACCGGCAACTCGCTTGAAGCCAGGTTATCACGATTGGAAAATCGAATTAACCAGGCCGACGCGGCCGGTCAAGGGGTCGATCATCATCCAACATGCTGGTACAATCATAGATGGGGCAAACACGCTAAGAAATGCATCAATCCATGTAATTTCGAGCAACAAACCGAAACCATGCAAGTTGATATTCCAAAAAACCAATCGCAAATCGGGTAGAGTCAGCCACTAATCACACCCATTCAAATTACCGACTAATTTTACATGACCAAAACTCTAAATTGAATTTCTTAATTGATACTGGCGCTGACCTTTCGGTCATTCCAGTCACGATTTTTCGTATTTCCATAATTCCTAATACGAAAAATCCTGATCTAGTCTTATCGGCAGCTAATGGTTCCGGCATTAATACTTATGGAACCAAGCTTCTCCGAATTGATATCGGACTGAGACGAACCTTCACACATGCATTCATTATTGCTGATGTGAATCGTCCGATCATCGGAACCGATTTTCTGGCAAAATTTGGCTTACTTGTCGATCTCAACACGAGAACACGGTCACAACACCTGACCGCTATCCGATACCCCACGTTCAAAATTTCTCCATGCATTTACATGGTTGCAAAATTTACTCGAAAATCGATCTGGTCAGAGCATACCATCTCATTCCCGTCGCACTTGAAGACGTTCATAAAACGGCAATCACTAACCGTTTGGCCTATTCGAATTCACCCGAATGCCATTCGGATTACGCAATGCCGCTCAAACGTTTCAGCGTTTCATGAACGAAGTAGTTTGTGAACTTGATTTCGTATTCGTCTACATTGACGACATACTTGTGGCATCTAAATCTGATGAAGAACACAAACTGCACTTAAACCAACTATTCAAAAAGTTAGTGGAGTTTGACATACACATCAAGACCGCCAAATGCATATTTGGAGTAACAACTCTTGACTTTCTCAGCCACAAAATTACTCCTGATGGTATTTGACCATCAGACACGATCGAATCAAGGCAATTTCCGAGTTCCCAGTTCCGCAAACAATCAAATTAATATATTCATAACCATTTGGCAGATCTAAACAAAATGGCCAAGACAGCCAAGAACTTCACTTGGCCCGACGAATGCCTACACGTATTCACGTCATTAAAATCTGAATTAGCCAAAATAACACTCCTCGTGCATCCACTGAGCGACTCAAAGCTCAGCATTACAACAGATGCGTCGAATACTGCTGCAAGAGCAGTTTTACAACAATGCAAAAACAATCAACGGGAACCCTTGGGATTTTATTCCAAAAAACTATCGGATGCCGAAAAGAAATATTCCGCATTCGATAGGGAACTACTAGCAATATATCAGGCAGTTAAACACTTCCGATGTTTTGTCGAGGGTCGTGAGTTTACCATTTACACCGACCATAAGCCTCTGACTAGAGTAATTCACCACCGACATCCAGCATTTGCAAGGTAGTGACAATGTGGTCGCGGATACACTTTCCCGCACCACAGACAACGAAATGGCCACAGTCGAGACTCACTTCGACTATCAAAAAATAATTATGGCACAAAAACATTACTTAGAACTTCAGAATTTACTTTCTGGTTACAGACGTCCCACTAGAAATATATTGCGAAATATCAACGGGAAATAATCGCCCGTACATCGCAGAACCACTACGTCGAACTATCTTCGACACATTGCTCAATATTTCACATCCTGGTGTCCGTGCGACTCGAAATTTAGTTACCGCTCGATACTTTTGGCCTAGTATGATCAAGGACGTAGCCCAGTGGGCAAACTCCTGTTTATCCTGCCAACGATTCCAAAGTACAACGTCATACAATTTCACCTCATGGACAATTTGAGATTCCACCTGGTCGATTTGAGCACATCCATATAGATATAGTGGGACCACTACCTGCGTCTAATGGATATCAATATTTACTCACCTGTGTTGATCGTTTACCCGATGGCCCGAAGCATACTGCATGACCAACATGTCAGCTGTAACTATTGCCACCACATTCGTTAATAGGTACGTATCACGATTCGGCGTTGCTCCTTCATATAACCACTGATCAGGGAAAGCAACTCGAGTCAAAACTTTTCACTGAGTTAATTAATTACGGCTTACAATCCAAAAGCCAATGGCATGGTTGAACGCTTCTATCGACAGCTCAAAGCTGCTCTCATGGCCTGGGGAAATACAATTAATTGGAGCTCGGAAATCTCCATTATTCTACATGGAATCCGAGCAACAGTAAAGGAAGATCTGAAGTGCTAACCAGCCGAGATGGTTTACGGGCAACCAATCAAGTTACCCGGTGAGTTCTTCGTCGAGAATCCTCTATTACCATTACCAACTGAAAACACAGTCGTCGATCAACTGCGACAAACCATGCAACACCTTGTCCCAACTTCGCTACGTTCTAGCAAACAAGATAATATCTTTGTCCCTAAATCACTGAACAATTGCGATTTTGTTTTCATTCGAACAGATAAGGTTTGCACGGGTTTATCCCATCCTTATGAAGGCCCATACAAAAGTGTACGCCGCCTTCGCAAACAATTCACGGTTTCAGTTAATGGTAAAAACCATACCACCTGATCAATTATCAGGCATTCGCAAACACAAAACCGTACACTTTGCCGAATAGATCAAAGTCTCAAGAAGGGGATATTCACTTGCGGCGGAGTCCTGTAGTAACTCACAATATATTTCGTCTCTATATAAGTAATAAATTATAATTTATAATTAAACAAAAGTTTTGTGATTTCCTTCATTAGTGGAATAAGTGACGAGAGCAAATTACGTTTTTCGAGGCTGAATAAAATCCGGTTATATATTTAACCAGCTACACATCAACATACAACACGATAAAGTCAAGCGCGTCTTAATACAAAACTTCATTCTCGCTCATTTCAATATGAAATGGAAAACAATTTTCATTTTATTTTGAAAAGCATTCCAACTAACAATGATCGTAATGATTTTGGCTGCATAGAAATGTAGCTTAGGAAATTATTTTTATGTAGACAAATAAACTTCTTTTAATTAAAAACACCAAAAATTATAAGTGAGCTTGGTATTTCATTTTTCTTCAGAAATATTCATAAGTCGGGAATTCCCGAGAATTTCCGAAATTTCAAAATTTCCCGGAGAAATAAATAAGCGCCGAGAAAGTCATCCTTTAATTATAAACGAGTAAAAATTGTATTTATATGTGACTTTAATATCACAATTCTAAAAAAATGTTTACTCGCATCCACAATTCATGCTTGATGTGGATATCCCCTAATTCTAAGCAAATGATCTACTGAGTAAATACCGACTTCTAGGTTAGCAATAGAACACTTTTCTCTAAAGCTTCACAAAATCAGCATTTAACCTTTAAACTGAACCCTTCTAAGAAAAAGAAAACTGTTTAAATACATTTTCGTTACATTTAGTGACATCTATCAGTGAAATATGTAAACACATCAAAAAAAAAAAAAACGTTCTTTAAAGCTAGATTTAGTCCTCGGTTGCTCAACATTTTAGTACTTTGGAATTTATGATCCTGCTAAAGTTAGCCGAAAGTGAAAAGTCGATAATGCAGATTATGTTATTGACATTCCAGCCGAAAATAAATCAGTCTCTAGAGTGTTATGTCTGGAGATGGATTGGATTGATGTGACTTGTCAATAGCTATCGCAGGAAAAAAATCCAGTTCAAGTTTCCCGTGGGAAATCTCGGAAAATTCAAAACATTTTCCAGCCGAAAGTAAGAAATGGATGAATAAAAAAAGCCTCTAGAGTGTTATGTCTGGGGATGGATTGCATTGATGTGACTTGTCAATAGCTATAGCAGGAAAAAAATTCAGTTGAAATTTTCCGTGGAAAATCTCGGAAAATTCGATTTTCCAAAAATTAGTAGAAAATTTTCCGAAACCGGAAAATCGAATTTTTCGAGATTTCCCACGGGAAACTTGGACTGAATTTTTTCTTGCAATAGCTATTGGGTAATCACATCAATTGAAGCCATCTCCAGACATAACACTCTAGAGGCTGATTAAATAAAAATTTTCTAATAATTTTTGGAAAATCGAATTTTCCGAGATTTACCACGGGAAACTTGAACAGATTTTTTTCATTCGATAGCTATTGACAAATCACATAAAAACGATTCAGCTTCAGATATATACTATGATTTTATTCCAATTTTGTATATTCTTCCGATTTTCCGATATTTTTTACAAAGCAAAGTTTTACACGTAAATTTATTTACAAAATTTTTTATTTAAATCTATGTATCCTATTTACTTTCGGCTGATAACTAGTAAATTTTTTATTTTCGGCTTGAATGTTATATCATAATCTGCATTATCGACTTTTTATTTTCGGCTGGACATTTTCGGCTGGGATTATACAATCTGCATTACCATTTTTTTAACTTTCGGCTGGGCTAACACAATCTGCATTATCGACTTTTCACTTTCGGCTTACTTTAACATTATGAATTTATGTCAATTTAATCACTGGTGTAAACTGAAGGTTTCGTACCGTTATGTTTTCTCGTTTTTTGCTGCAGTCGGGGAAGCAACGAATGCTATCTAGTCATACTACTTTTCAAAAATATCGAATTTACAATTATGGACGGGTTATTAAATTACTTATACAGAACTAGGAAAAAATTTTCAAAACATACAATCCAACGCTTCGGTTTAGAAGGCCTAAATTTCAATTGCAGGAAGTCTAGACCAAACAGCTTCGTAGGAAGCATTTTGATAACGATTAACAATTTACCCTCGTAACTTATCCTTAAATCCGGCGTGTTTGGAAAATTATTTATTTCATGACTATCGCTTATATTTGTAAATTGTAGATAACCACGAACCTAGAAGTTTTAGAAAATAATTGGGACCCATCAATGCCAGATGTTCCAGCTAGTAAACTAGAAGGAATCCATCACATATTAATTTGCTCTCAAAGCATCTGCGTTAAAATTAAAAGATAAATCACTAAATTCCATTTTACTTATTCCTAATAGCAAAATATAGGGCAAACCTCACGAGGTAAGGTCAACTCAAACTAACTCCAGAATCAATTAATCCCTAACTGATCCCCTTAATCCCTTACTTAATCTAAACTAAATCTCCAATTGAACCCCTTAATCCCTTTACAATTCAACCTAAACATCTAACTCAATCTCCAACTCGAAAAATAGGCAAGTTCCGTCATACTTGGCCATATTCCAGAATTTCATCCAAAAATCATTTTAGAGTCCCATTTACAATGCTCGAGCCGAAATTCATCATAATTGTTTGAGAAATAGGCAACACAGACATCCACACATCTAGACATCCAGACATACAGACAAATGGACGGATATTTTTTTTTTGCTTTTTTAGACTCAGGTGGTGATAAACCTGCTCAAAATTATGGAAGAATTGCGATTAAGATAGTTGGATCCAATTGCAAAAGATTGTGACTTATGTGGCGCTTTTACAGAGTGGTTTGTTTTCTGAAGTACTAAAGGAACTTGATACAAGCCGTTAGTAATTGCACTAACTTCTACACTGGGATAGCCATTGTCAGTTGATTCAAGTTGAGTACAGTTGATTCAAGATTTTTAATTCTCAAATTTAATCGTTTTGATAATTCGGTATTCAAAATATTCAAGAAATTTGATATTATTTAGGTTTGATTTGCATAATATTACAGGATACCCGCGGTAGCCGGGTACCCAGTGATATAAATATTCCGAAATTATGAAATCTTAAATATTATATTTCAAGGAAAATTTTTGACAATTTACAAAATTCACACGGTTACCCGACCTCTTAATAAATTTTCTCGCTGTCTTAAAAATATTTTTATTTCGCAGCATACATTTTAATTTATGACCAAACATTTAAGACACCTCCAATAAACCCAAATAATAAAATAAAAAAGACAAAAATATCAGATAATTAAAAAAAAAAAAAAAAAAATCAATTTACATGGGACGTAAAAAAATTATGCAAATTTTCACAAAAACAAAACCCCAAAAAAAAAAAATTAATAAAATTTTATTTTACTTTACAAGATTGTTTCGTTTAGTTTGTGAAAAATTTATAAACAATGTCTTAATAATTTTAATTAAAAAATTTTTAAATGGGAGGAAAAATTTACAAACTTTACACATATTCTGACGATATCAATTTCAATAATGAAAAGTGTCAATTGAATTTTATTATTAACGCAATTAAAAAATTCTAAAGGGGGCACTCGCAAAGACTTCAACAGAAATATTCATTAATTTTTATAAATTAATGTTAATAAATTAAAAAAAAAACGTTTTATTTATGATTTTATGTTATGTATAATGCAAAATAATAAAATTAACAGTTAATGCATGTTTCAATTTTGTATTTATGCAAAATGTTTTTTTATTTTTTTTTATTTAATTGTAACAAACGGTGCAGCTAATCAGCTTTTTATAAAATGTTGCAACAATTACTAGAAACCTTGTAAATTGTACTTCCTTCCGATTTTTTACGGCGCGCATGTTTATAATTAATTGAATTGTTTAATTTATACTTTCTAAAAGTAAATAAATTATTCAGCTTTATGATTTGTAATTGGAGTAAATTTGAATAAAAAAATAAAAAAAAATTATTGTCGGTGATATGCGGTTGTTGTTGTTGTTGTCAAAATATTTTAATTTTTATTTTTATGATTTAATCTTGATTCTCGAATTTTTTTTTTTTTATTGTTGGAGAGATTCAATGAATTTTGATGAAAAGGTTTTATTTGCTTTTGGAAGTATTTGGAGTGAAGAAGAAAAGTGGTTTATGAGGTTAGAGCGGAATTTTTTTCGGTTAGTTTATTGTAATTTTGCTGTTCAAGCTTTCGATGTATTAACATTTAATTAGTTGATGTGTTATTTTGATCTCTTAATAGTGTTTTGTGCAAATCTAAAGATTTCATAGTGTTTAATAAACCAATAAAAGAATAAAAATAAATAATGGGATGGTTTTGTGTGTTAGTTCAAGCTATAAACATTTTTTTTTACTTGCCTACGATTTGTTGTATAATTGTAATTTATTTTCGATTTAGGAAGTTGTAATAAAATCTTGCATTTAAAGATTAAGTAATTTATAAATTTAATTGACTATCTAACAGAAGATGAATATGTGTTTGTGAATCTGAAAATGTGAAATTGAATAATTTAAGATCCGTGCTTCCCGTATATTTATCTGGATCGACATTTCCTGACAATTGAAAATTTCTAGTTTTAAACACAGACGTTTTAAAAAAAAAATGTATTCTCTGGTCTGCAATATTTTTATCAAACATTTGACAATTTGAAGAGGTTGTGGACAAATTAAGAAATCCTAGTTAGTCGTATGCCTTTATATTGAAACTGGAATTTTTGTAAATATTCTACGTTTACGATTTTTTTTTTCTTTACGACTTTAGCTACACCCAGGTGATTTGTGTAAGCATTTTGAATTTTTTCAATTTAATTTCTTACTCAAATTATTTTAATAATAAACGTTTGGCAAATAAACACAGTTTATGTAATTGGTTTGCACTCAATTATTTGAGCAAACCTATAAATTTTCTTTCGAAAAATCAATTGTTGAATAAGGCCAAACTTAACCGTTGAAAGCGTAAATTATACAAGTTAAAATTTAATATGCCAGTTGGGTACAGTTGATGTTTATAGTCATAGTGGGGCTATTTTAATATTTTTCTTGGCCTTAATATTGTTTTGAGGCTTTATAATGATCGAATTATAATGATGAAACAAAGAAAAAACGAATAAATCTTCAAATAGCGGTTTAAAATCAATCATTTTTCATCATTTATGAAAATAATTTATCACTGATATTTGACAACTGCGGAATACAGATGACATTATGCATTTCAACAATTAATACAATTTTTTTATTTAGTTTCTTTGATGGGTTTCAACTAAAAGTTATTTCGTTGAAATTTCAGATAAAAAAATTTAAAATTTTGTTTGATATTGCCAGCAAGTTCGAATAATATTAAATTATTTGGATTTGGAGATTTTTTAAAATTTTAAAATTCAAACCATAATAAAAGAATAAAAATAAATGCAAATTTGAAATAATTTCAGAATAAATTATTATTCAAAATTCTAATTCTTCTTATTTCAATTTATATATTCTACAAATAAATATTCGTTTCGAAAATAGCCCTAGTGGGAAATCTGATCGAAATTTCTAAATTAATAAATTAAAAAATATTAAAATTATACTTCAAGCTTTAGAAACTGATTAAACGTTAGAATTTAACAAATATTTAAAATAGAAATTAATAACCCGTTTTTATGGTTGTTCCAATTTTGGACACACAAATTTGCATCTAATTTCAAACGATCGTGTATCCCTTATCTTACAGGAATGACATCTATATTACAGTATAACTATTTGAAAAGAATATACCACATGATTTATATTTTTGGGATTCCCCTTTTATGAAATTTAGTGTCAGTGGAATTTAGTCCGCATGGTGGTTCTTTTTATTGCCCTGAAAAATTATAAAATAATCAATTAAATAAAATAATTATTTTATTAAATTTGTGGATTAGTGAAACCTGAAAGCTACTCGAAAAGTATTTAGTTAAAAGTAAGTGGGAAAAGAGGATTATTACCCCATATTTTAACCTGTGATTATTTTATGTCCCAAAATGGAACAACCGTTTCTAGATGACAAAAAAATTTTACACGTTGGCCGAAGCTGTGGATGAAATGGAGAAATGGCAGGATGAAAATGAGGACGAACCCGAGTTGCCGGATATTGGTATTTTACCTCCTGCTGATTTTGGGGGAATAAGTGATGAAGATTTTCTGGATGAGGATGTCCTGGACGTGAATAATATAAGCGAAGAATTTCCGCATGATATTGCAGGTACGATGGAAATAATTTTGGATGAGATAGTTTTAGATGCTGATGCTATTTGGGACGAAAATGATTTTGTCCCATTAAGCCAACTATTACCCCGTAAAACTATACCCGTATACAATAGTAAGTGGACTTTGTCTCAATCCCAAAAAATCGAATTTTTGAAAAAACTGAAAAGTATTGAATTCGAGAGAACAGAACATTTAAAAAACCTGCTAGATGAAAAATCGCCAATTGAATTATTTCACGAGTTTTTTTATGAATCCGTATACAACTTGATACTACAACAAAGTAACATATATGCTAGCCAATAGAATGTTAGCAACTTCAGCTTGACTCTTCCATATTTAAAACGCTTTTTGGGAATTCTATTATTTCCTGGACATCATCCTGTTCCTCAAGAACACCTATATTGGTCGGAATCTTTGGATTATTATTTTAAAATTATATGAAATACAATGCCCCGAAGTATGTTTTTTAAAATCAAATCAAACTTGCATTTAGCAGATAATAATAAAATTGATACTTCAGATAAATTTTACAAAGTGAGAACATATATGAGCATGATGTCCAGTAACTGTTCAAAATTTGGAATTTTTGCGCATAATTTATCGATAGACGAATCAATGTGGCCTAAACCCATTAGATTTAATTACAAGATTTGGTGCATGACCTCTGCAAATCGGTTTTTATATACATTTTTTCCATATGGCGGTAAATCCGAAACTTTCAATCCAGAAAGAGGACTAGGAGAAAATGTAGTACGTAATCTTTTGGAAATTGTCGAAAATCCGGAGAACCATCGCGTATATTTTGATAATTTTTTCAGTTCGCATAACCTGATGGCGAGTTTGAACAATGATGGCTATTTTGCCACGGCCACTGTCCGCGATAACCGAACTGGAAAATGCCCATTGCTGGGTTTGAAAGAATTCAAAAAAAAGGAGAGAGGATTTTACCAAGGAGCTTTTGATGATTATAATCAATGTATTGGACTAAGATGGAACGATAATTCTATTGTAACATTTCTTTCAAACTGCGATACGATCGAACCCGTTGCCCATGCTAAAAGGTTTTCGCAGAAACAAAAACGCTATATACAAATACCTTGCCCTGAAATTGTTAAAGCTTACAATAAAGGAATGGGTGGAGTCGATTTATTCGACAGATTTATTTCCCAATATCGCATCAAAATTAAAGGGAAGAAATGGTGGTGGCCTTTATTTGTGAATTGTTTAGATGCTGCAGTTTCAAATGCCTGGTGCTTACATAAGCTGGTGTCTGAAAAACCTATGCCGCTATTGGCATTTCACCGAGAGGTAACTTTGGCCTTGCTATCAATTTCAACAGATATCAACTATAATTCTGAATTAATTGGACGTATGACGGGAACGTCATTAGATACAACTCTTAGACTATCGAATCAGCATCATGACATAATAAAGATAGCGAACAGTAAGCAAAAGCGCTGCCGGGTATGTAAAAAGAACTCTAGGTTTAAATGTTCCCGATGCTCAAGTCATGGTATTGATATTCCACTGCATTTAAAATGTTCACCGCAGTTTCACAGCAAAAAATAATAAGCTGTATTTACATGAATTCTGAAATTATTTACTAATAAAAAAAAAAAAAATAATAATAGTGTTTTTACTATTGTTCCATTTATGGAACATTCCATATCTCCGAAAATAGAAGCCAGATTTGGATGAAATTTGGCAATTATGTTTATTGAATCAAAATACGTTAGAGTTTTAAAAATCGTATAAATTGCTCCACTGATTTTATGGGCGGTATAAAACGGGTTAATAAAATTTCTCAGTTCGAAAAAATTTCATAAGACTTACTTTATATAAGCGTATCACTGTCAAATTTTCGAATTCAATAAAATATCAGAATTTCATAAAAGTATGTGTAAATCTTTTTAAAGTTTTGTTTATGTGCAAAGAATTTTAAAAATTAGACCAATTTTCAAAATTCGCAAAATTTTAGTTTGGTAAATTTTCGAATTGTATAGATTGTCAGAATTTCATGAAAACTTAAACATAACATTCTGATTAGTAAATTTTTTTAGAATTTAAAAAATTTCAGAAATTCATTCTGAGATAGTTGGGTTATTTTTTGGAAGTGTGAAAGGCTTTATTTTGACTCCTTCCAGTTAAAATTTTTGTCTAAAATCTGAAACAGGTCTTAAAAAACCTAAAGTTCAGGCTGAGCTATATATCAATTCTTCACTCTTATATCAAATTATTAAGAAAGTTCAAGCAATGTTGCCCATGCATTAAAAAACAGCTTAACCGAGTTTCAAAATTTGATTTAATTTAGATGAAGCTGACTTAATTTGGGTGTCACATAAAATAAAAGAAATGGGGAAAAATTATTATTTCATTACTTAAGAAAACTTTAGGATTTATACAACTTCAAATGTTTAATTCAATTTTTTAAGCTTATGTTTTTAAGCTTAATTTTTATTATTTTATTAATTATATCTTAAAATTAAATTTAATTAAAAAAAAATAATTTTTTTTTAAATTTTTAAGCATTTAGGATTAGATTTTGTTTTTCGGAAGAGAATGTTACTTTAAGATTAACTCTTTAAAATAATATTTCGTAAGCCTTATTTTTGGAATTAAATAAAAAATTAATTATTTGAACTCATATCAGAATTTTTTAAATTTTAAGTTAAGAAAAATCTTAAAAAAATTCAGAATTTTACAAAATTCAACCTATTACTTTTATTATTGTGTAACATTTTTAAATTGAATGTTGATTATCGGAACTACTTACAAATCTTAAAAAATTGTGATACTTTGGAAAATAAAATGTTTAATTATTAACATTTGAAAAAATTTGATTTGATCTTTAAAAATTTCTTTAAATTTATGAAGTCATAGTTTGTAATTGCCCCAAATTTTAGAACTATATTCACCTTAAATTTTAACATTAAACATGTTCTCACAGCAAGAACATCATTTACTATTCAAAATTTCTGTTGAAACAAAAAATTTGCATCTGAATATTTCTGAAAATGGTAAAAAAATTAACATTTGACACATTAACATTTTTAATTAACTTTACCGTAATGAATAAATTACCGATTTGGATTATTTATAATTAACTACTAAAAAATCTGTTTTAGAATTTCTAAAAATTTCCGAATTTGATTCTGAAACCGGTGAAAATTTTTCACAGTTTTCTACTAAGGTCTGAAATTTGGCAATATAGATAGTTTTAAAACGATGCACAAATTTAGCTCACATTTTGAAACAATATAAGAAGTTCACAACTACTCTTACGTCAAACCACCATTCAAGTGTAAAATTCTGGCTTAACCGAGTCTCAAAATTATACTTAATTTAGGCGAAGTTCATGTAAGCTAATCAAAGTCCATGTCAGCACATCAAATCGAAACTTAGAAAGTAAAATTTGATTAGTTGAAAACAATTTAATATTTGGAAAAACATAATTATTCCTAAATTTCACAATTTTAAAGATTTCGCAGTGCTTAGGTTGGAGGTGATAATTAATATTTTTGTTTAGATAAAAACTGCAAATTTTATTGTAAAATTAATTTCACCTTAAAGTAAATGCCTGCTCATGTCGAGACACCTACTTAAACCACTTCAATATCTAAATATTGGGATAAACTAAAATTATTCGTTAAAATATACACACGAATTGGCAGTATGAATATTTTCAAAGCTGATTTAGAACTAAACTTAAGTTTTCGTGTTAAATTGCGGAAATTCTATCGGCTCAAAGAATTTAAATGTTTTTGTAGAATGATCCAAATTTAAATTTGAACAATAATAAAAAATTTGGGGGTTTAATGAACATTTTATGGATTTATTAGAAGATTTATTTTTGATTAGCGTAATTTCATAGAAACGTTTATAACCAAACCTAGAACTCAATTTAATATGTTTAGGACTTCATTTTGACAAGGCTCACAACTAGAACAAACCAAAATTAAATTCAAACTTCAGTGATGATACAAGTCTGGAACTTGGCCTAAATTTTATCCTAACATTAGAAAAGGCTAAGACGTTGATATGTATGATAAGCTTCATTTAGGTGTCACATAAAATTTAAAAATTAGCAATAATATAACATTTCATTGAATTTTAAAATCGAATTGAAAAAAATCTTTTTGAATTTAATTTAAAGCTTCAGCGTGTGCCAGAACTGCAAATTTTAAAATTTAAAGAATTTACAGTTTCAGATAATCAACCTAATATTTTAAATTTACTAATTTTAGAATATTTAAAATTACGAGTTCGAAAAATATCAAATAAAAATTAAATGCAACTTTATGAAATTGGTAAAATTTCCAATTGGATATTGAACCTCAGAATTGCTGAAAAATGTGAACGCGCCGGATAACGGTAGAATACCATTTTTTTTGCTAGATAAAAGTAACCTTGTAACTGAGACGCCGCCTCAAACCAGTCGAATATTTTTGAAACTGGCAACCTTAGTTCTAATATTTTCAGAATTCTTCTTAATTCTAAAACCTTATTTAAAATTAAATACAAATTTTCAATTTTAAATTGGAAAAATTATATCATAACAAAAAATTTAAAATGAATTCGATAAATTGGACTAAATTAAAACAAATTTTACAAATTTTAAAACAATAAATTATTAAAATTCAACAAAACTTTGATTTTTATACCCACCGATATCTTGTTAATTAATTTCTGCATAAAGCTTCGGAATTAAATCAAGCCGTTTTCAAAATATTGGAATTCTAATTTATCGAAATATTATAAAATTGAAACTTAAATTTGTCAAATTTTCCCAATCGATTCAACGTGAAATAGAATAGATTGAATACATTCAACTTGAATTTCATAGTAAATTTTAATTCTAGTTACAAATTGTTAAAGAAAAAAAAAAAATTTAAACATTTCATAAACCTGAAATACTTGAACAAAAATAGGCATAAAACCAAAACGTTGAAGGCTTAATTTTTAAATATTATACGAAAGCTCACAACTATCAAACGAAATTAAAGTACCACCTTAATGGATTCTCGCCTTTAGAATTAATTTAAACAGAGTCTGTAAGCTAAGTTTAACTTGAGTATCATATAAATTGGCGGCCATTGAATTTTACCTATTAAACGTATTGAATTTTACTCTAAAATATTCAGAATTTGACTTCTTTAAAGTTTAATTTAAAATTTCATCGTATTCCAGATTGACTTTTTCATAAATAAAAGTAAATCGAAAAATTGAAATTTGAGAAAATTTTAAAACCAAATTTCTAATAAAATATCAAGAATTTATAATTTTATATAATCAGTCTAATATTCTTAAAATTGTCTAGTAAACTTTGGATTAGTTGGAGAAATTTTAAATTAAGAAAGTCTTGCTCAGACCAATTTCTGAATCTTTAGAAAACTCGAGTTCAAAAAATATCGGCAAAAATACAGAATTTGTTAAATGCAACCTTATGACATTAGTAAAATTTCCTCAATATTATATTGAGCATCAGAATTGCTGAACAACGTTACTAAAACACAATCTTAAACCAATCAAAATATTTTTGTAACTGGCAACAACTGGAACAAATCGACAACTAGAGAATCTATGTTCTAAAATTTTCAAAATTCAACTAAGTTTTAAAACCTTATTTAGGATTTAATATACATTTTTAATTTTAAATTGCAAAAATTATATTGTGACAAGAAATTTAAAACTTTTTAATTTGGAAAGACAAATTGAACCAAATTAAATAAAAGTGAATTTTATTGAATTTTGTGATTTATTCAAATTGTAAGATAAAAATTTAATTACAAAATTTAAAGTTTCTAAGAAATTTTGATACCCACTTAATATTAAATTTGGGAATTTTAGCAATTTGTTTAAATTCTGAACTTTTCCAACATTTCTCGAAATCGAAATTTTCAAAATTTTGAAATATTGATTTTTTTTTTCTTTTTAATTTCTGTGTAAAGCTTGAAATTAAATCAAATCGTTTTCAATATATTCGAACTCTAATTTTTGCAAATTATGATAAAATCGAAACGGTATTTACAAATTTTAGAATTTCTTTCTGAAATAGGCTTTCATCTGAAATCTGAACTACGTATACAAACAAAAGCCTAAAACTAAAAGTTGAAGGTTTAATTTTTAATATTACATAAAGCTCACAACTATCAAACGAAAATAAAATGACATCTTAATGGGAGTCGTAACTTTACAATTAATTAAGGCGCAGTCACTAAGCTAAGTTTATATCGAACGGCACATAAAATCAATAAAATCAGCACAAATATATTTTTTATTATTTGAAACTTTAGAATTTTATTCTAAAATGTTCAGCATTATAAAATTGAAATATTAGAAAATTTTAAAATATGCAATTCTTTTACCAGTGTGAAGTTTATGACAAATTGACAAAAAACCTTACAACAGCAGAAAAAGTGTAAAAACAAGTACATATTACACTTTCTACACAATCTATAAGCAGATGGCTTCATATATTTTGTCATTTTTTGACAAAATTGTGTAGCTTACACTTGCTACAGTAAAACTTCCTTAAGTCGAACTTCTATTAGTCGAATAATTCCATAAATCGAATTTTTTGTGGCAGGAGCCACAATTTGTATTGGGAAGTAATTTCTATATCTCGAATTTTCTTTTACTCGAACAAATTATTATGGCAACTAGTGATTCGACTTATAGAAGTTTCACTGTAATTCGAAAAAATTTAATTTTATATTCAAAAATTTTGGAAACTAAATAAATGTGGTGAGTTGTGTTAAAGCTCGAAGGTAAAATACTAAATAGTTACGCAGAAGTATGTTTTAAAATTATAATAAAAATGAATTTTTTGTTAATTTTCATAAGGCAGTAAAATTCAATACTGTAAGTATTTAAGCTCATTACAAACGTCAATAGAAACATTTATTAACCAATGACATGTTCCCTGGATCTGAGTATGCCATCACGTTGGTGTGCATTTAGTAAATAATATAAAGTAATCGCCATATTAACGCGACCCTCAACAAACCGGTGGTCGATTTTACAATAAGACATACACTAAAATTATGTGTAGTGTATTTTCGAAGGCCAATAACAGGCCATCGTAGAGATTGTTCCCTGGATCTGAGCATGTCATCACATTGGAATACATTTAGTGGATAATATAAAGTAATCGCCATATTAACGCGACCCTCAACCGGGCCCAACCCTCGAAAATAGAAATAGATATGGATGCCGCAGTTCTCACGTACAAATGTAAATTGGAAATATGTACTTACATTTTAATTTTATTACCAGCATATCAAACAGGTGAAATATATCGGTACAATAACCAAAATGCATCAACCAATAAAAAAATTAAAAAATGGCGACTATCTGGAAAATTGAAAAGAAGAAAGTTTTCTTAGGTTTTGGTCAACACGAAATTTAAAACAAAACAATTGAAAATTTCACATTTTTACTCCAGAATTTTTGGCAATCATGTTGGCACGACCAGAACTTGTCCCTAAACCTTCTGTGAAGCTATCAGCCATCGTAATCGGAGAATCGAAACACAGTCATATGTCAGAGAGATTTCAGATTAGGCTTCTACAATGTACATATGTGCTGTAACTAGACATTTTTTAAGTTTTAATCCACTAAATGCTCACCAACGTGATGGCATACTCAGATCCAAGGAACATGTCGTTGGTTAATAAATGTTTCTTTTTACGTTTGTAATGAGCTAAAATATTTACAGTATTGTATTTTACTGCCTTATGAAAATTAACAAAAACTTCATTTTTATTATAATTTTAAAACATACTTCTGCGTAACTATTTAGTATTTTACCTTCGAGCTTTAACACAACTCACCACATTTATTTAGTTTCCAAAATTTTTGAATATAAAATTATATTTTCTTCGAATTAGCATGTGTAGCTACACAATTTTGTCAAAAAATGATAAAATATATGAAGCTATCTCCTTATAGATTGTGTAGAAAGTGTAATACTTGCTTTTACACTTTTTTTTTGCTGTTGTAAGGTTTTTGTATATTTTTCATAAACTTCACGCTAACAATTCTTTTACAATTTTAGATAATCAACCCCATATTTTTAAAATTATACGTTAGAATTTGGATTAGTCGGAAAATGTTAAAATTAATTCCAAAGCTCTAATTTAAATATTTGGCCCAATTTTAGAATTTTTAAAATTTCGAGTGCAAAAAATATTGGCGAAAATGCAGAATTTCGTAAACGCAAACTTATGATATTGGTAAAATTTCCACATAGAATATTAAGCATTAGTTCGAATTAATTTGGAAAAACCTAAAAACTTATGAAACCTTTCAAATTAACAGTTTGGGTTTACACCATAACCACCAAATAAAGGTGCGATATACTCAATTAGGTTGGAATTGTAAAATATGAATTTTTTTACAAAATATAAGTCACCTTGCATTTTAACTTTAAACTTGTTCTAAATTCGCAGTCGCAACAAATTAATATTCGGAAAACATAGAGAAAACAATAGAGTTATATTCTTATTTCAGAATTCGACTTAATTTCAAAACCTTACTGAGAATTTATTTTAAATTGTAAAATTTTGAATAATTTGATCCAAAATAAAATTTAAAAGAAAATAAAAAATTCGTTAAATTTAACTAAATTAAATTTAATTTGTAGCTCAAAAGCAATTTGTTAAATTTTGCGAATTTTTCTTTGATACAAATTTGATAAGCAAAATTTTGATTGTGAATGTCTTTTGTTTTTAAGAAATTTCTTTTAATAACCACAATTAAATTTGGAAATTTTCAATATGAACTAAGAACTGCAATTTGTAATTAAGAATGAATTTTATGAAATTCTGAATTTTATCCAACTTTTTACGAACTCGAGATTTTAAAAATTCTGAAATTCGTTCAGTTATTATTCCTGAATAAGGCTTTGGAAATCAAATCAAATCATATTCCAAATAATAGTACTCTAATTTTTCAAAATTTGAACATAAATTTGTTAGATTTTTCAAATTAAATAGATTACGTGTATTTCATTATAACTGAAAATTAAAGTTTGGATTAGTTAAAAACTATCGAAAAAAAAAATAAAATTATTTAAAAATTTTAGAATTTAAATTCAGAGGTGAAATTTTTGAAAAATGGCAAATCTTAGATAAAATTTTCTACTAAAATCTGAAATAGACAAATTAATCTAAAACCAAAACTTGAACACATAATTGTGAAACATTATACAAAGCTCACAACTACGAAATTAAAATGCCAAGAATTAACTGTCTCAACATTAAAATTAATTTAGTCCGAGTCTGTAAACTAAGCTTAATTCAAAGCGTTAAACTTACAATTTATTTTAAAATTTTATCGTGTTCCAGACCAACATTGAAATTTAAAGATAAGTGTGAACAAGATTTTTGTTAATCTAAGCCTTATTTAAAATTTAACATTCCAAAAGTTGTACCAATTTCAGGATGAAATTCAACGTTGTGGTATCGTTATAATTTGTAAATTAGATCATGTTAATCTTTGCATTCGGATGTTTTGAATATCGACATAGACCTTTTTAGACTATTAAACCTTAACTTTAGATTTAAGTTAGGAGTCTATAAATAACTCTTAATCTTGACAACAAATACCCGAGTACAGAAATAGAATTCATAATAAAAAAACATTAAAAGTCGGAAACAATACGAAAAAATAACTTTTGGCATAGTTGGTACTCCTAATTGTTATTGAACGGTACCATCCTCGTCATGTAGAGCAACAGCGTCAGTTCAACGATTTGTAATAAAAAAGGGTTTACTCGTACCTGGAGGTCAGTAAGTGGGTAAAAATGTCAATATAAGGCCCATTCCTTACACGAAGCAACAATAAGCACTTTAGTTATGTACATTCAAAAACAGCTAGAGTAATAGTCCGCAGAAAATCAATCAACAAAACAATTATTTGTTAAGGGCAAAAGACTGATTGGCAAATTTACTTAATTCCAAAGCCTTATTAAAAATTTCAATGTTTCGGGCCATTTTTCAAATTCGGGCCAAAGAATTTGAAGAACCCTTCTTAAAGAATTTTATACCTGAATTAAACGATTTTTTTGTTTTAATCTCAATAAAAGATATTTATTTTTGTCAAATTATAAAAAAAAATCGTAGTTCGTTAAACTTTAATAAAATAAAAAATGTTTAACAAAAAAACTTTGTTTCAAGAACCAACCAGAAAGTCTGAAAGGATTTATTGCAGCCAGTCAGAATGTTATTAATTTGCCCAAATTCTTTAAAACCTTTATAATTCTTACATAAATATTACGATTTTAAAATTTTAAATAAATTTTTTTGATGAGGTCACTGATATCTTTGAAAAATATTCTAATCTTTAATTTAGATTAATACTTAAGATTACAATTTGAAACAATAAAAAATAAAATTTTGAATTTTAAGTTGATATTGGATAGGCCGTGTGTCTCTAAAATAAGAAACAAAACAAAATTTGCTTAAAATTAGAATAAAAACTCTATATGAAATTCCAACTGAAATGTAT
Source organism: Tipula vernalis (assembly GCA_958295665.1). Classification (NCBI taxonomy): domain Eukaryota; kingdom Metazoa; phylum Arthropoda; class Insecta; order Diptera; family Tipulidae; genus Tipula; species Tipula vernalis. The sequence continues at coordinate 44,111,392 of OY282560.1, forward strand.
AAGCTACATGACAAATAAATCAAAGATCAAATAATATTGACCCATTATAAATCTTTGATGTACCAAAAATTACTAAAATTTCCCAACCCTCATCAGATACAAGAAAAACTTGCAATATAAGAGGTTTTTTTTTTTACACACCAAAAGTTCATCAATTCTAGAGTTCAATGAACCGTGAAATGTGGAAAAACCTGATCATTCCTATATGTGCCTATTTTCTAACACTTAGGAGTTTACATAAAAAAAAAAAAAAAATTTTGGTAACAAAATTAAATTAATTTTTGCACCTACCTTAAATTTTTTTTGTTTGTGAAATTTTATCTCACTTGAATTACATTTTGCACCTCACACAATAAAATTTTTATTTTTTTTTGCACTACAGTTCACTTGTCAAAAATTATCTTATATCACTTTAACTCTATATACTATGTAAAAACTTCTTATTTTTAAAATTTTCTTTTTCTTTTTTTTTTCTAGAACCAAATTACATATAATTTCATTTTACAAAAAACGAAAAAAAAAAATCACATCAGCAACAATTTTTTGTGTAGATTTGCACTATTCTTCTTAAATTCTTTCGTAATCATTAGAAGTAAAAAAAAAATTTTTTTTTTTTGCTTACATGAGAATAAAATTTTCTTAATTAAAATTAAAACAGCAAACACTTTTTTTTATTTATTTTTAACTGATATTGTGTAATAATTCACACGACTTTGTTCCACATTCGATTAAATTATAATAACTAAGTTTTTCATTTATCTTAACACTGTTCTTGTGTTTTAAGTATAGTTAGATTTCTTCTAAATGAATACGATCATATTTTATGTTCTAAAATAACAACAGAAAAACGAGAAAATTGTCAATTAAACATTTTTCGTTGTTGTTTGTTTTGCTTTAATTACAATACAGCACTAATTATATTCTAGAATTACGATATACTTAAAATTTCACTTGTACACGAGTATTATTTACAAAAAGACACTTTGCCAGATTTTTTTTTTTTTATTCGAAGAACAAGTTAAACGGAAAATCATAGTAGATAAGAAAATAAAAATAAAAATAAAAATAAAAATAAAAATTACAAAAGAATTTATAAATACATTGTTGTTTGTATTTGTGAATATATTATACATATAGAGAGATGGTCCGTCAAGGCCGCTGGTCAAACGGCAAATGCAATACACCTTGATACTGAATATAAAGAAAACCAAATACACAACGAAAACACTGTACACACAAGAAACTAAAAATTTTTTATTTTTTTATTTGTAAGAAATAAAAACGCGCTGATGATGATGATAATAATATTGAAGAAGATCCAATATAATACTGAATTACCGCACGCGATTAAAATAAAAAAAAAAATTAAATAAAAGAAAACAGAAAAGAAAAGATTTGAAAAAAGTTTTTTGTTTTCTTTTTATTTCTTAACTATTTCTTTGGCTTTGGTTGAGTCTTGTAACATAGTACACCTATGTATATACATATATGTAGATGAAATGTGTGACGATGGTATGGGAATGAATTGTAAGTGTAATAAATTTCAAAATTTATATGGATAAATATTTTGAATATTAATTTTGAATAAATATTGTCGTAATCTTTTTCATTATCTTCGGACCAATTAATCGTTCAATTCGTAAGACATTGTTTTGTGAATAATCTGGTTATAGTAAAAACAACATGTTTACTGGCGAGAAATACAGTTTTAAACTACCTTGTCTCTTCACTAGTTTTTAAGTAACATTCTTTATTTACCCGTATATTCTATTTTAAACCCATATATGGAGCAGCCGAATTACTACAGTTTTAAATGTGAAGCAGATCATAGCAACTACATCGGCGATTCGAATTTCTTGAATTTTAATGTTTAGTTTCGCCATTGTACCGAATTACAGGTACATACATCGGCATTTTCATACTTTATGTGATTTTTGGCGACTTTTAAGATTATACGCGATTTGATTGGAATTGTTTGTTATGTATATGCCGATACAGGTAATGTACGAGATGGTATAACTTTTTCCTCTAATAATTTAATTGTTTCTGTTTTGAATTTTGCATTGGGAGTGATGAAATGATTTCATCACAATGAATTACATATACCCCTTAAATTTCTTAAGTACCCAAATAACGGCCAAATCCCCACTTTCAGTGGTCGAATAGTCTCGTTTTAAAGAGCACGCGAGATTATCCAAGTTTATCATCCCCACGTACAGAAAAAACTGGAATGAAATGGAATAGTGTTGCCTCATGAATATTTTTATTTTTCCTTGGATGAGAAACTGGGATAACGTTACATCAAAGCAAATAATAACGTATATAAGAAGTTGCACATCGTACAAAATGCAAGAAAAATATTTTGGGTACGGTCGATGTGAAAGTGTGATGCCGTAGAATTGAAATGGAAGGATATACATAAAAATAAAATATTTGCTATTTCACAATCGAGCATTCATTTGTGGTTTTGTATTCATAGAGAAAAGTTCAGGTTCATTATTTGTAGTTTAATCATGTGTATTTTATCTTTATTGCATTTCCATTTATTAGTGATTTAATAAATTCCCAATGTTAATTTAATTTTTTTACATCGTGCGTTATTATTTTATTATAAATATTAATAGTTTTGGAAAATTCAGGAATTTTGTGCGCGGTTAAATCATGTAAATCTTCTCGAAGGAAAAATCCTGAAAAAAATTTTTTTTTTGATTTCCATCGGACAAAATAATGTTTGATGCCTGGGTAAATAAATGTGGATTATGTGATAAACATTTGTCAAACATTTTATTCCAAATTCTATAGAAAAACCGAGATTGAAGCGAAATTCTATTCCCGAATTTTATTTGACCTATCCGGATTTTAAGGTTGATCACGAAACTCTGTTAAAATATGAAAATCTTAGAACGTAAAAAAATAAAAATACACCTTCAAATGAAAATATATCTTTAGAATTTTTAAATGAGGGATGTAATGATATGAAGTCAACACTTCAAAATGACAACGAAGCTTTTGTATTAGTTGTGAAACTCATATAAAAAATTCATATTATTATAAACAAAAATATGATAATGCGTCGAAAAAAATTGAGCTCCTCAAGAATTAATAATTTTAGTAGGAAAATATCAAATCTTAAGAAACGATTAAAGAACAGTCAGAAAAATGTGAAGATAGTAGTACCTGTATCTTAAACTGTGCTGATTGCCAGCATTGATAAACTAATTTATAAAAATTTTGATTAATTTATCAAACCAATATCCGTTAGAACAGAAAAACATAACACAAAAAATTTATTTTGAGTCACCTAGTTGTTATAATTTTCTCAGAGAAAATTTAAAATTAAATTTACCATCGAAATCCTCATTATGCCGTTGGACTTTATTGAAAAATTTCAAACCCGATTTAAATGATTTTGTACTCAGGTATCTTAAAGGATAATTATCAGAGATAACAAACTCAGACAAATGGATAGTGCTAATGTTTGATGAAATATCTATTCGGCCTGATTTAGAATATGATCAGGTCAATGACGTAATTGACGAATATTCACAGATAAATAAAAGCAGATACTCGACAATTGCACGATGCATTAATGTTTTTATGATTTGGGGACTATTTAGGCAGTATAAATATGCAGTTGCTTACCATGTAACTGAAAAAAATATGGATGGTGAAATTATCAAACAAGTTTTAATGGAACCCATTAAATCATTATTCAATTTTGCTTTCAAAATTTTTGCGGTGATGTGTGGTCAAATTCCAAATAACCATAAATGCTTCCGTTTACTTAATACACCCCATTTGGTTAAATCAATCAGAAATATTTTACTAACCACCAATTTAGAAACTCCTGATGGAACTGCTACTTGGAAAGTACCAATGGAAACATTTGAAGGCGAGAAATTCAGAACGACTAAATTGTGTGTTCCAAAATTAACAGTATAACATATTTATCCAAATACTTTTCAAAAAATGAAAGTACAATATGCCACACAAATATTTAGTAGAAGTTTAGCAGCTGGCATACGCACAATGATTTACTTTGATAAGTTTTCGGGTGAAGCTAATACAAGCAATTTTTTTCGAAAAAGTTGATCGATTATTCGACAATTTAAACAGTAAATTACTTTACTATTCAAACCCTCAAAAATCCACTCTGAAGCAAAATAATGCTGTTAATGATAATTTAAATTTTATTTTAGACTATCTTGACAAAATTTAACCAAATCCTTAAAAAATGATGTATTGTTTCAATGGCTTAATACAAACCTTTAGAGGTTTTTTATCTTTATCATCATATTTCTGTTTATAATAATATGAATTTTTTATATGAGTTTCACAACTAATACAAGAGCTTCGTAGTCATTTTGAAGTGTTGATTTCTTATAATTAATTATTTAGAATTTATTAAATCACTAATAAATGGGAATACAATAAAGATAAATTACACATCATTAAACTACAAATAATAACCTGAACTTTTCTCTATAAATACAAAACCGTAGATGAATGCTCGATTGTGAAATAGAAAATATTTTATTTTTATGTATATCCTTCCATTTCATTCGTTAGTACAACAAATGATATTCGTTTCTTATGAACCGATAAGGAGAAATGCATTTTTATATTGTTTACATAAAATATGTGTTATAGCAAAAAATATTATAGTATCGAAGTTCCACTGTCCGGACATGGAATTATAGCATGTTCGAATTTTATCCGAAGTGCAACTTTTTTATATGTTATTATTTTCTTTGGTTACATGCTTTTCAAAACGAGACTGTTCGACCACTGAGCGAGAGGTTCTTGCAGTTATTTGTACACTCAAGAAATCCTGGGCTTAGATGGGACTCAACTAATAATTTTAAAGTATAGGTATGACCAAAAACTATAGTAGATTTCAAAGAGACGTCTCATGTCGAATAAATAAAAACTCAAATTAGTGGGGTGTAGAAAATACCTAATTGGGTGGAACAATATAGCCCTGTGGCGGTTCACGCATGTGTACATGCATTCGTTGTCACACGGTAACAAACAACGCGCCCTTTCTATCATCTGCGTTCAAGTATACCAACCGCGCGACACAACAGAATTACAAAACAGATAGACGAAGGAACGAAATAAAATAAAATACAACAGTCTGCACTCGAATTTCAATAAGGTGAACAACAAAAATTGTGAATAAATAAATAAAATTAAAATGTTAGTTAAATTAAATTTATTAATTAAATTAAAAATAATTAAATAATTAAAATAAAATTAATTCAAATTAAATACATTTAACTAAAATAAATTAAAAAATTTAATCAAAACAAAATTGTGTACAATTATTTATTTGTGAACACGTTATATTGGTGACAACCGGCGTCCATTTTTATGGACATGAACACGCGGTTTTATTTAATTATTTTTTTTAAAATAAATTATGAACACTCGTACGACCCTGTACCAGGTAAATAAGGTACATCGAACACACCTACAATACAAACGTGGAGTTATGTACAACATACAAACGTGGAGCCACACAAAATACACATGAAACGGCACACGCAACACGTTCACAGGGCTCAACATAGCTGTATCATCATTTTGTATAGGGACACATAAACATTTATACATGTTGTACGCAATGAGTGTGAAGTTTATGCTAAAAAAAAATAACATAAAATTACACTGTTAAATTAGCTATTTTTCCAATTGGAATTTAAATTATATGAAAATTCAAATGTTTTGTAATTTTGGAATTTTCGTACCACCAAACAGATTCTTTTCATCGTTTTCAGACAGCTAGACCATCTGTTTATCTCGTTAACCAAAAGCATCCAATTGTGTAGAACATTACTAGTTATATTTCAGATAATTTAAAAGTTGGCCGATTTTTGATGGTTTATATATTTATTTAGCGTCGATCCTGGAAATGTCCCGCACATTTCTTAGAATAGCTAAGCCATATAGCGGTCAATGTCACCAAGCCGATCCATTTATAATGAACTATAATATATTTCACAGTTTTTGGAATTTTTAATAATTTTGGATTATTTTAAAAGTTTTATATCGCCGACCGCAGAGATGTCCACAAGGTCTTGCACATATCCTCGGATAGATAATATTGTCAGATAACTTGGCCATATACCCCTATAAGTGGCCAACCTGATCCAATTGTGATGACCTCTACTATATTTCGCCGAATTTAGAAGCTTTAATAATTATCGATGGTTTTAAAAATTGTTTTATCTCCAATCACAGAGATGTCCACAAGATATTGCCCATATTTTCGGATAAATTGGCCGTGTGCCAGTTTATGGGGTCAACCTTATCCAATTGTGATGAACTATACTATACTTCATAGAATCAATTTCTAATAATTTTGATGGTTTTAAAAATTGTTGTATCTCCGATCACAGAGATGTCCACAAGGTCTTGCCAATATTTTCGGATAAATTGGCCACGTACCAGTCTACGCGGTCAACCCTATACAATTGTGATGAACTATACTGTACTTCACAGAATTTAGAATTTCTAATAATTTTGATGGTCAAATCAAAATTATTAAAAATTCTAAATTCTGTGAAGTATAGTATAGTTCATCACAATTGGATAAGGTTGACCAGGTAGATTGGGATGTGGCCAATTTATCCGAAAATATCGGCAAGATCTTGTGGACATCTCTGTGATCGGCGATACAACAATTTTTAAAACCATCAAAATTATTAAAAATTCCAAAAACTTGAAAATATATTATCATCATAATTGGATCGGCTTGGTGACATTAACCGCTATATGGCTTAGCTATTCTAAGAAATGTGCGGTCCTTTCGGGACATTTATAGGATCGACGCTAAATAATTATTTAAACCATCAAAAATCGGTCAACTTTTAAATTATCTGAAATATAGTAATGTTCAACACATTGGATACTTTTGGTTAACGAGACAAACAGATGGTCGAGCTATCTGAAAACAATGAAAAGAACCTGTTCCCTGATGAATAGAATCTGTTTGGTGGTACGAAAAATCCAAAATTACAAAACATTTGAATTTTCATATATTTTAAATTCCAATTGGAAAAATAGCTAATTTAACAGTGTAATTTTTTGTTATTGTATTTTTAGCATAAACTTCACACTCATTGTTATTATGAAAGGTAATGTATGGCTGAATTTCATTGATAGTTTCTACTCTAAAACGAATGGAGAGAGGTTAATTAATTTTCTTTATTATTCTAAATTTTACTTTAAAGTATGAGAAATGTATTGTTCTAACCAAGACCAGAATAAACCAATAATTGCTCAGACAAAGATTTCAAAACTGAAAATGACTAAAAATCACTCAAAATTTTTGTGATAATCACTGTAATATTCATATTACAGTGTTATCACAAAAATTTTGAGTGATTTTTAGTCATTTTCAGTTTTTAATTCTTTGTCTGAGCAATTATTTGTTTATCCATTATTGGGTGATTATGCACATTGAACAATCGTTCAAAATTTTTGGGATGTTTTGTGGTTTTAAGCGGTTTTAGCTAATGAATAATCGTTCATATTAACAGCGAGTAGAATCGTCCAAATGTAAATTGAAGAATGGCCCAAAAATATGCGGTTACATTTTAGGTCTACTTTTCATGAATGATTTATTGAGCTAACTTTAAATTGATAAAAATATTCCTGGTTTTTATAAGGAATTCTACGACGAAACCATGCCCGACATGAGGTGAATCAGGGCATTTATAATTTTGTGACATTTAAATTTTATTTTTTGTTTCTAAGATCACGATCAATTTAATTTTTAATTAAATCGTTGATCATAGCCAAATCTTTTTATCTTTGCAATTTTCAAAATATAAAATTAAAATGTTAAGTTATTTAAGGCATTCGTAAACTTTATTAAACATTTTAATGTTTCGATGTAGATGATATGTTTGCGAAGAAATCAAACGAGTTTTCTAATTAAAAGTTTGGTCCCCATTTCTAATTCATTGGTATTTCTAAATACGAATATCCTTGTATTTGAATTATTGTGTTTACGTTGGAACTTCATCAAAGTAATACTGCAAAATTGAAAGTATCCCAAAAATATGTCAACTTTTGACAACAATTTAGTTTGTTTGTGAATGAAATTGACTTCGGTTTATTTATATTTATATTGCTTTTGGTGTATAGGCATGTAAAACATTGAAACTAAAATTAAATTAAAACTAAAAATAAATTAGAAAAATAATTAAAGAATTAAAAAAACGTTAAATATAAAAATAATAAACAAATTAAAAATAAATAAATAAAAACAACAATAAAATGTTAGAAAAAACGATTTTTTACAATATACATATGTAGATATGAAATTAAAAAAAAAATTTACATTTTCTACTGTTTTATTGTTGTTTTTATTTATGTATTTTTAATTTGTTTATTATTTTTATATTTAACGTTTTTTTAATTCTTTAATTATTTTTCTAATTTATTTTTAGTTTTACTTTCAAATGGACGAAATAACATGTAAATTGCTTTAACAATTAAAACATTCCAACATATGTAGTACACAATTTAAAAAAATTAATTAAAACTTTGCATGAATCGTATGTGCTTGGCCCTAACTTCCGAGGAATCAAATTGGGAAGATGTCCAGCATAAATGATAAAAACGTTTGTGTATTGGCGCTTTAACCATACATATCTTTAAATATATTCTTTATGATTCGTAGCGGCCACACGGATATATGTATGTGCCTGCATAGTATTACTGCTTTAAAATTTATGTCACTTACAGCATACATCATGACATTCATGACAAGTTCATTTTTTATTTGTATTTTATTTTTTATGACTTAGCACAATGATAATAATATGAAAATAAGTTAATTGTAAAAATCTATGACTAAATATTGAATGTTAGATTTCTTACGCTGAAAAGAATCGTTGATATCTTTAGTACAGCGAAAGCGCTGTTACCCTGAAATAAGTATACCGGTATTAGGTATTTAACTTCCAGGTGGCATCCTTAAATATAGTGTTCACCTGCACTATTCGTTGACCTCGACATACATATATCTTCAACGAAAAAGCGTAATCTGCAACAAAATTCAAAAAATCTCTGTTGAACTCTTTTAGCTAAAAGTTCACCCATGATTTGGGTTTACATTTTTGTTGTTTTTTCGGGTTCGCATCATAAAAAGTGGTATCATGAAAGTTGATCAGTTTCGTAGTAATACTGTTCAACTTTCCACCTAACTCTAATTTTTAAAAAAACGTCTGATGATAATTCTGCACTTGAATCTATACTTACTGTCCAAAATATCTTGCAGAAAATTTTTAATTTTTATATGGTTACTGGTGAGAAAATTTCGGTATCCGGTATCTGGTTCGTGTTTTTTAAACTGTTTAAGAAATTTTTAAAATTTAAGAATTCGTAAATTCTTTAAATTTCCAAACATTTTAAATTTTTAATTTTTTTAATATTTTTCAATCAAGTTCTCTAAATATCTTAATTTTAAAATCTTAAAACTCTCAAATTCTTTAAATTTTTTAAATTCTTGAAATGTTTAAGAACATTTAATTAAATCCGCCAAATTCTCAAAATATTTAAAATTATCAAAAATGTCTAAATTCTTTAAATTGTTAATTATTTATTATTTACTCTTAAATCAATTAATTATTTTAAATTTTTTAGAAGATTTAAGTTTGTTAGGTTATTTAAATTATTTAAAATTTTCAAATTTTTCAAATTTTAAACCTTTTAAATTCTTAACGTAATCATCAAATCATTAAACCCTTTAAATTCTTAAAACTATTCACATGGTTTTAAAACCCCCCTAAATGTTTAAAATTCCCAGATTCCTTAAATTTTTTAAATTATTTAATTCTCATTTTGGAACAAAATTCCCAAATCAATTAGGGAAATAAATTCTCTAAATTTATTCAAAATGTTGTCACTTGAATATATTAATAGTTCATTCGATTGATCTTAAATTAAATATTAAACGTTAATTCTATTTAATTATGTCATAACTTTTATTTATTTTATGTTTTTATTTTTATATAATTTGTATTATTGATAATGCTTAGATCGTTAATAAATAAATAAATAAAAATAAAAAATTCTCCAAGTCCATTTAAATCTTTATATTTTTAGACTCTTTAAAGATCTTTAAATTTTTGAAATTCTGAATATCTTTTATTTATGTTAGGTTTTATCGCTACTTGGCCAAATAATTATTTTTTACGAAGGGAAAAATTTTGCAAATTTTCAGTTTCGATCTGAGTGAGAATAACGAAAAATTTAATTTTTTACCAGTCAATCTCATCAGGCTATAGCGACTGAAAAGGCTAATTACATTTTACATTACTTTCTATTTATAGAAAATAACCGTGTAGTTATTTTAAAACAACAGTGTACTCGAAAATTTCTCCCTTCGTAAAAAATAATTATTTGGCCAAGTACCGATAAAACCTAACATTTCAAAACAGAAATCGTGTTTATTCGTCAAATAAACTTAAATTGAAATATATTAAGAATTTAGTATTTGTGTTTGCGTATAATTCGCTAATACTTAACTACATGGGTATTTTCTATATATAGAGAAAATGTATCTAAAGTGAAATTAGCATTTTAAGTAGCTATAGCCTGATGAGACTGACTGGTAAAAAATAAAATTTTTAATTTTTCTCACTCAGATCGAAACTGAAAACTTGCAAAATTTCTCGATAATCTTTTATTTATATTTCAAATTGTTAAAAATTTTAAATTCCTTAAATTTTTCGACATCTTTAAACTGTTTAAATTCTATAAATTTTTAAATACTGAAATTAGAATCTTTAAACATTTAATAACTCTTTAAATACTTTAAACTGTTTAAATTCTTGGATTGTTTAAATTTTTCAATCCTTAAACATTTTACTTTCTTTTTGGCGCTACATCACATAAAGGGATTTGTTTGCCTCGATGTTGTATTGAGTTATAACTTTGAAAAAAAATGTAAATGCTTAAAATTCTTCAGATTCTTTTAATATTGAAAAATTCTCAAATATTTTTAAATTTTTTAAATTCCCTAAATTTTTAAATGTATTAAATTCTTGTAATTTTCAACAATTTAGAAATTTTTAAATTTTTTAAATTCTCGAAATCTTAAAATTTTTTAAAACCTTCAAAAATTTTGAAATACTCGTAATCTTGTAACTTCTATAAATTGTTTTAAATCTTAGAACTTAAGAAAAATGTAAGTTCTTTAAATTCATTAATAGACTAAATTCTTTAAGTTTTTAATTTCATTAAATCCAATAATTCAATTACATTTCTTAAATTCTTTAAAAATTAGAAACAAAATTTAAATTCTTTACATACTTCAAATTCTTTAAATTCTCTAAATTTTTAAATTTTTAAAAACTTTGAAATTTTTTAATTACTTGGAATCTTGGAAATTCTTTAAATTCTCTAAACTCTTATATTAAATATCTACACACTATTTTTTAAATGCTTAGAGTTAAATCACTTTCAATTTTAAAAGTTCATTGGATTTCTTAAATTCAATAAATTCTTAAATTCTATAAATTTGTTACATCCAATAAATTCTTTAAAACCTCAATATAATATTTAAATGTTTGAATTAATTAAACTATTAAAATTCTCTAATATTTTTAAATTTCAAGTAATTCTCCACATTTTTAAAATTTTTAAATATTTAAAATCTGAAATTAGAATTTTTTAAATATTTAAAATCTTTAAGCTTTTAAATTTTTAAATTGTTTAAATTTTGAAATACTTAAAATTTTTCTTCCTTCCTGGTGCTAGAGAACGCCAGACTCTGTGACCGAGTGCTATCAGGCCCCTTTCTGCGTAGTCACTGCATCGGGTCAAATATAAAAAAAAAGTCTTTAAATTCTTCCAATTCTCTAAATATTTCAAATTTTTGAAATCTTTTGAATTCTTTTAATGTTAAATATTTTATATTCTCAAAAATTTCAAAATTCTTAAATTTTTTAATTTGTTTAGTTAATACTTCAAATTTTTCTAAATATTTTAATTGCTTACATTATTCGGCACGAATTGGTTTTAGCTGTCTCACTTGACAGGCGACGGTGGCAAATTTTGGAAAAGGAAGATTTAATTTGTTTTTAAATTAAAATAGGAATGAAATAAAATTTACTAATGTTTATTAAATTGTGTATTATGTTTGCAAATTTTGGAAAAGGAAGATTTAATGTTTTTTTAATTAAATAAACAGTGATTTTTAGTTATTAATACTTCCACACCAAGAAATAAATGGCGCCACTTTGACTGAGACAGCTAAAACCAATGCTAGCCCATTATTCAAATTCTCTTAACAGTACAAATGTTTTAAATTTATTAAATTCATTAAATTCTCAAAAGATTAAAAGTTGTTTAAATTAAAAAAATCTCTAAATTCATCAAAATGGTTTACATTTTTCTGATTCTGTTATTTTGATTCTTTAAATTAATTATATACTTTAAATTTTTAAAAATTTTTAAATTCCCTAAACAATAAAAAAATTTGTTTAATTCTATAAGTGCTTCAAACTCATTCGATCCTTTAAATTCTTTAGATTTTTGATTTGATGTATGTCACATCTTTCAAATTATGTAATTCGAAACTCCGAATTATCTAAATGTTTTAATTTTGCAAATTTTTTAGATTTTAAAACCTTTAAAATTATTTAAATATTTCGAATTAAAAAAAAATAAATTCTTTAAATTATATTTGTTTATTTAGACATACATACATTAAAATTTACAAATTGAATGGCACAATCATTTTGAGCTTTTGCTCATTCGCAACAGAGCGTACAAAATAGTTGAATTTCCTAACAATATGTCATAAGAAAACGGTTGGTTATTATGGTGGTCAGGCACACCATGCGTTCAAATTAACAACTGTCCCTTTTTTCCATTTCATTGTTCGAGAAATTTTCAAATTCGGAATTAGAATAAATTCTAATCTAATTTCTGAATTCTTTAAATATTTTAGTTCTTTAAACTCTTTAAGTTCTTGAAATGTTTTAACTTCTAAATAATTATAAAAATATTCCTTTATTACTGGCGCTGCACTTCATCAAGGGACTTGACCGCCTCATCGATACTAGTTCAAGTTCAGAGAACTCCAGATACGATGACCGAGTATGATTATTTCTCTTCCTAAGTGGTCAGTCCGCATCGGGCCAAATTTTTTAAATTCTTTAAATTTTTAAATTCAATAAATTTTTTAATCTCTAAAAAATTTTAAAATTCTTAAATTTTTAAATTTTTTAAAACCTCCAAATTTTCGAAATACTACATGTAATTTTATAAATTCTATAAATTCTCAAACTCTTTAAATTTAAATTTAATTTTCGTGTATATCGCACATCAATAGCTGCATATATCCTTCGTCCCTTTACTGCATGTAGTCTGAAAGATAAACATGTCCGATACTACTCCAAGAAAGTAGGTAAATATTGTATGGAATTTTCCGGTATTCTAAAATGGGTCAGATATTGTGAGTTGGCGAGATAATAAGGGACAAATCAGAAGAGAAATGTCCCATACATTTTTGAATATAATTTAATGTATATATCTAAATATCCGTTTATCTTTCATTTAGCCCTGCTCTTGTCAAATACACAGCTTAACCCATTAACGCTTGTCGTACCCAAGCGAGTACACCCCTTTTTCTCACTAGTACTTCTTTCTCTTTGCATATTTTTTTTTTTTTTTTTGTTTTAAATAAATTTGTAATAGTGCAAGTAACATAACCTAGTCGTACTTTTCATCGCAGAAGTGAATAGAAGTGTGTTTTTTGTTGCGTGTTTTCTTAAAATGTCTGAAGGTAAATTGCACCTGATTATATTATCTCTAACGGTAAAATCTGATCTTGTATTTTGTTTTAAATGTTTGGAATTACTTAAATATATATTAAACTTTATTTTCTAATAAAATTTGTGCAAAAAAAAACCATATCGAAACCGTTACTTCTCGAAACATTTTACTGTACTCAGCCGAGTACAATGGGCAGTTATGTAATTAAAATATATATTTTTATTTTTTTTTTGTTTAGAAATGAGTGCATATTTTACAGAAATAAGCACTAACAATTTTTATGGTCGAAAATTATTCAATACACTTCCGGAGGCTTTTGATGCCTTAAGTGAGAATGACAATGAAGAAGATATTGTTCTGTTGCCCCCAGAACCAAATTATCTAACTGATGAAGAAGAATTCGATGACAATGATCTTATGACTATAGCGGTTCCAAATGATGTGCCAGGTCAAATTGAAATTGGCCCCAATACCTTACAAGAAGATGATATTTTTTCATCTAGCGACGATGAACCGATAAGTGCCCTGACTGCTAAAAAAAAGAAAACAATTCATACATTTTCATGGAAAAAAGTGGAACCATCATATACCACCCTTGGAAGTCCTATTGAATCCCTTCACAACGAACGCAGAGACGAACTTATATCGGAATTCAAAAATTTAACTCCCACGGCAATTTTTGAAAAAATTTTGGATGAATCAGTTGTTCAACTTATTGTTGACCAAACAAATTTATATGCTCAGCAAAAGAATAACCACAGCTTTAACCTAACGGCTTTGGAAGCAAGAACTTTTATTGGTATTTTGTTTTTGACTGGTTATCATCCACAACCACAAGAGAGGATGTACTGGTCCCTTGACGAGGATATTGGAGTTGAGCTAGTTGCTAAGTGTATGAGTAGAAACAGATATCTAGAAAAAAAAAGATATATACATCTAGCTGATAACAACCAATTGAATAAGGATGATAAAATGTTCAAGATTCGTCCTTTGATGAACATTTTAAATAATAAATTTATGCAGTGGGGAGTTTTTCAGACTGAACTAGCAATTGACGAAGCCATGATAAAATATTTTGGGCATCATCCAGCCAAACAATTTATTAGGGGAAAGCCTGTACGATTTGGCTACAAAGATTGGATGTTATGTAGTTCATCTGGATATTGCTATGCGTTTGACACTTATTGTGGAAAAAATAATAATCAGTATAGTACTACAGAAACTCTTGGAGCTAAAGTGGTTCTTTCTTTATTAGAGAAGCTAGAACATCCAGAAGAACATGTGATTTACTTCGACAATTATTTTACTACATTGGAACTTATGAGACTTCTTAGAGAGAAAAAAATCAGAGCTACGGGTACCATCAGGGAGAACCGCTTAAAAAAATGCCCAATTGAAGATACCAAGAAAATGAAGAAAGCTGAAAGAGGATATTTCGATTATATGTTTGATACAAATAACGAAATCCTAATTGTAAAATGGGTCGATAATAGTGTTTGCACAATGGCATCAAACTATGATAAAATCGAGCCGCTTTCGAAAGTCAGAAGATGGTCGAAGATACAGAAAGCTGTTGTCGATGTACCACAACCTCTTCTTTTTAAAAATTACAATCGAGGAATGGGCGGAGTGGACCTAAACGATCAAAGTGTGAACACGTACCGTATTAGTATACGAGGGAAAAATGGTGGTGGGTATTATTTACGCATATGATAGATCTATGCATGACAAATGCTTGGAAGGTCTCTCAGGTGGCTTCTGACATCAAAATGACGCAATTGGAGTTTACGCGATATGTGACACGGTCATATCTACTTAGTGCAAGAAGTAGGGCTGCCAGAAAACCGGTGATACCAATCAGCGTAGTTGAAGACGGCCATGGTCACTACCCAAAAAAACTGGAGAAGCAACTAAGATGTGCAATTTGTCATGCCAGAATTAGATGGTGTTGCAAAAAATCCGGTACAACCCTTTGCATCGAACGAGATTGTTTCGAGGTATACCATACCCGAGGAACTTCATATCTGCCCATTGTACTCGCTTGAGTACATTGCTCTATTTCCTTCGAAACATAAAAAACGAAAGACTGAAGTATATTTTTAGTTATTTTTATTATATTTGTACTGAATTAGAATTAAAAAAATCATCTGCACGTTTTACTTTTCATTTGGGCGTTAATGGGTTAATACCTGCCAAGCATCTCATTCGAAGTTTTTGATAAATTTCCCAAAACAAACTGTCTCAACTAAATCTATATAAAATGTAAAATTATTTACTCAGCGTGAAGAAAGATTTTTTGGTTTTCAGCGGTTACTCCCTTGAAGAATGAAAATCATATTTCATTATTATAGTTCTTCTCTAAAGCACCACACCTTTCACTTGAAAGTTAGTCAGAATTTTGATCCACTCCAGGGTTAATTTCGTCAATCGTTACAAAAAATTAATTTCAAAAATTTTATATTTATAAATTTTACTAATTTTTAATTCGTGTATAAGCGAAATCAAACAAAATATTTTTAAACCTGTTAAAACAAATTTTAAAAGTTCACAAATCATTATTGTCATACATTTTTTATGCAATATACAACCAATTTCATTTTTCGAAAAAACAAATTTTCCACCTGATTATGACTAACATATGAAAACTAATCAATACATAATCGACAATTAAGTAGTTATACGAGTATACAATAAAATAACCGCCAACACTTTTTACATAAAAGAACAAAACTCGTCATTCGGTAATTTAAATATTAAAAGATCCACCGTAACAAACCTTGTCTATAATATTATGCAGCGTAAGATATTTTATAAGCGCAACAGAATTCGCAGATCAATTTATAATTTTCTTCATTATTTTTTTTTTACGTAATGCTTGCAATCGATCTTACAAGCACCAAGCATCACAAGACAACAAAAAATGACCAAACTATAATAAAAATATTGTGTTGTTGTTATTAAAAGTTCCGTTTAAGATTTAATAGTTGTTTTTGCTATATACACACATCATATTATATTCAAACCTACATACGAGTATTTACATATGTAGTTTCCAGTTTCGACGAATCAAAAATAAAGATTCCCAAACGCAACAAAAAAAAAATCCTTCATCTTAACTGTGTGGTATATTTAGTTGGTGTACTTTATAACGGTCGTAAAATTTAATTATAATAGCTGGGTACTTACACTTTAGACAGCTAAACAACAAATTATTATCAAGTTTCTTTTAACATCGAAGTAAATTCTACAAAAATTTTATTTCCCCTTACAATGAAAAAGTCTACACAAATTTCTCTCTCAGATATTCACTTGTTCGGTTTTGTTTTGTATTTAAATTTGTCTTTATTTCTCCGCCTCACTGAACATATGTGTTGGTGTTTTCATTCATGGCTTGCTTTTGTGTACGATATATGGAGTGGTGTATAAAAATTAGTTTACAAAATAAAGGGGAATTGTTGATTGAGTATTTAAATATTTTCTCATCTCGATCGCATCTCAACACCAAAATGAAAAGTAAATATCATAGTGACGTTTATAAATTGTTTGGTGTGATTTAATCAAAATTGTATAATACGAAAGACTTCATAAGGCGACGAACCCGAATTGACGTAAAATAATTTTTGATTTATAATCTTTGAAAGTATGAAAAACAATAAATCCGTTGCAAGTGCTTATACATTTGTTTTACCTATGATTCTTATCTAATTGTTACTTATTTAACTTGAGCTGTCTAAGATATGTATTTTTTTTAAAATCATTGCCCAATAATATGACTTCCGAAAATGAAATTTTTGATTTATTATTTTATGAATATACATACATGTTGTACCTTTATAGGTTTAAGCTATGCTGTGGGCAAATATTCGTTTTCATGTAAAATTTAGCTAAGCTGATTGAGTTGAGCTCAGGTCCAATACCGCATAATTTAGTGAGTTATGCGCCTTTTTTATGCAAAAAGAAGTAATTATTAGCAGCGCAAGATATCATTGAACTTAAACTAGACTATTTCGACTAAACTATTTAAACCAATGTGATTTATGGCACTGGGGGGATTCGGATTAGATCAAAATTCACATCGACACCGAAAACAAAACGTAAGATAATTTTTGTTTTTCGATCACCATTTTGATCCATGGAGTTGTTTGCACTTCTTTGATGTTTCTTGAAATATGACTTGATCCGGATCAGATCAAACCAATTAAATCAGATTTTAAATCCACCAGATCTATCTGGCAGGTTGCCTGGAGCTTGATATTAATGATATATCCACGATACTTTCGTAAAACAAATTTAAAATGGTTTGAGTACCAAAAATGGTTGATTGTTTTACTGTCTGTTGTTTTTCTGAGGATTGTTTTTTGATTGTTTTAACCTACCCCAGACACTACCATATTTAGAATTGACTTCTAAATCTGCATCAAGCCAATAGATATAAGTTAATAAATTCGCTTCCATGATACTTGGAGGAAAATTGAGGAACGCCGTCAACTTAAGTTAAAAATGCACCAAGAAAAAAAACGGCAGAGGTGAAACGTAGATACGAAGAAATAGCATGCGAATTTAAAAAGATGGCAAGGAATGATCGAAGAAAATATACAGAGAACATTCTCAAAGAGGTTAGGAGGCAGCAGCAACCCAAAATATGCGAGCACTACACCAGTGTGTAAGAAAGGCACGGGAAAAATTACAAACATACCACCTATAAGGGACGCAAATGGTCAAGTCTTAACAACGGACGAAGCATAGTTAAGGAGATGGAAAGAATATTTCAGAGAAGACGCCACCACCAGCACCAGAAATCTCCCATCATAAATTGAACACAATAACGTAACTAGCAACACCCAAATTCCAACGAAACAGGAAGTTAAAAGTGTCATTGAGAGGCTAAAGAACAATAAGGCTGCTGGAACAGATAATAATACCGCCGAAATATTCAAAGGAAACTCATCTACAGCTGCAGACGCATTAACACAAATAATCCAAGACGTGTGGAATTCTGGTGAAAAACCACAAAAATGGAAGGAAGGCTTGACAGTCACAATCCCCAAGAAAGGTGACCTAAGAGAATGCAAGAATTGGCGAGGTATCTCTCTACACAATACAACAATAAAGATACCCGCAATGATCATCCTTGATAGAATCTCACCTACGATCAATGCAAAATTAAGGAACGAGCAAGTTGGTTTTAGACCAGGAAGAAGTTGCACTGATCACATCAACATAATCCATATCATCACCGAACAATCCAATGAATGTAATTCACCACTGTACCTGCTCTTCGTCGATTTCGAACGCGCATTTGACACGATAGATAGAAATGCAATATGGCAGACACTTTGTGAAATGGGCATCCCAAAGAAATTAATCGAACTCATACAAGAAATTTATCGGGATGCTGGAAACCGAGTTCAATATAAAGGCAAACAAAGTGAAATATATATACTATAACACTCGTGGAGTAAGGCAAGGATGCGTACTCTCGCCAATGCTGTTTTTGATCTTGCTGGATAGTGTGATGCGAAAACTAGATATCACGTCCCCTAACGGCATCCAATGAGTATTAACAGGTAAATTCAATGATATGGACTATGCAGATGACATATGCCTGCTCACACACAAACATTCAGACATGCAGCAGAAAGTACAACAGCTAACAGACCTAGCTAACAAAGTTGGTCTCAAGATAAACATTAGGAAAACAAAGGCAATGAGACTCAATTCGAGAATAAACACACCAATACACGAAAAATGGAGATGAATTGGCCACAGACTGCGCAAATCACCAAGTGATATAACGAAGATGTCATTGGACTGGAACCCGCAGGGAAAAAAGAAAGTCGGAAGACCAGCAATGACATGGAAGAGAAGACTGCTAGCTGAAGCGAAACAAGTAGGAAAATCATGGGTGGAGATAAAAGCAATAGCCCCAAACAGAGTAAGATGGTCCAGCCTAGTAGACGCCCTATGCTCTTAAATTGGAGATAAAGGAAATAAAAAAAAATATATATTCCGAATTATTTAAATTAATCATTAAACCCTATAAATTCTCAAAATTTTTAAAAAAATTTAAAATTTTTTAAATTTTGAAATTCTAAAAATTTTTTAAATTCTTTGTTTCAAATCTTTTATATTATTTAAATGGATCGAATTCCTAATTAAATATTTAAGAATTTTAAATTTAGTTGTTTAAATTCTAAAAATTCATAAACTTTTAAATTCTTAAATTTCTTCAAACTCATTAAGCTCACTGAATTTCTTAAGTTTTTAAACTGATTAAATTTTTTAAATTTTCTGAAGGTTTAAATTCCTTATTTTTTTTAATTCATGAAACTTATTAATTTTTTTTTGTATTTTTTAACTTTGTTAAATATTTTAAATTCCTTTAATATACTAAATTTTCTAAACATTTTAAATTCTTTAAATTAATTGAATTCTGCCAATTTTTAAAATTTTTAAATTCTTCTTAAATTTTTTAGTTCTTTCTTTAATTTTTTGATTTAATATGTTTCTTAAATTTTTAAAGTCCAAATTATTTAAATTATTTTAGTTGTTAAAATACTTTAAATACTATAAATTCATCAAATACTCTAAATATTATAAATCGCGAAAATTATTTAAATTGTTGAAATTCTTCAAATTTTTTTAATGAATTTAATTTCTCAATACTTTAAATTTTACAAATTATTTAACTGAATTGATTTCGCTTTAAATTGTTTAAATAACTCAAATATTTACATTATTAAATAAATTTGAAGATGCTTTAAATTTTCTAAATTCTTGAAATTTTTTCAAAAATTTGTATTTTTATTTTTATATTATTAATCTCTCCTATCTCTTACTTAAATATTTCACATTTTTTAAAATTTTAAATTCTTCTAGTTGTTCAAATTCTTACAGTTTCCTAAATTCTGTAAATTTATACCAATTTTAAATTCTTAAAGTTTTTCAAACTTATTAAATTCACAGAATTTCTTAAATTTCTAAACTCTTAAAATTTGTAAATTTTAATCAATTTAATTTTAACTTTAAAATTTTATACTCATAAGTTCTTTAAAATTTCTGAATCATTTCAATCCTCACAGCTAATACGTTAATTATTTACTCTAATATTATGCGACAAATTGTAAAATTAATTTAAAAAATACACCGCTTTGCTTTCAAGCTAAAAATCAAAATTTATATTCACATGTTTTGGCAACATTAAGACTTCAATTAATTTTCAAGTACACCGTTATGACAAAAGTTGAAATGGAACTGTGATGTAGATGATATGGCTAGAAAACGCTTTTTTGAATATTTTATTAACAATTTTCATACTATTTTGATACATTCTGTTGAGAATGAGCTTATGCTCAAGATAGTGTCTGAAAATACTGTAAATTCCTAAATAAATAAAAATAAATTAATTCTCTAAATATGTAAAATTTTTGTAAATTTTATTTTTGATAAATAATCCAAATTTTTTACAATTTTTTCGGATTATTCCAAATTTCTTAAATTTTTAATAAATATTTAAATACTTTAAAGTCTCTATATTCTTAACGTTTTTAATGTTTTAAAATTCTAAATTAAATTCTCCTAATACCAAAAATTTTTATTTTAAATACAATTTTCAATTAAAACCTCAAATGTTTTTAAGTTTTTATTTCATTTTCAACAAAAATTAAATTCCATGAATTTTTTAAATTCATTAAATTTTTTAAATCCTCAAAAATTTAAAACTACCCAGTCCTGAGCCCCCTTAAGAGAAATTATAGCTTTAACTCGATCACAGTAGCCAGCTATGAGCCCCCTTTTTTCCAGTAATAAATAGGCCATATATAAACCAGTTACGAGCCTCCATCAAAATTAGTGTAATTAATGAATATTAATATAGGTATTACGTAATATTGAACAGAATCTTATTTCTTAATTTCGTACTTGTATTCTCAAAAATATATAAAATGTTCAAACAATAAAATAAAATATAATATATAATACAGAATTAAAATTCATTTAGTAAATTAAACTTAAAATATTGCACGAACTTTTGCAATTTTTCAAAATTTTAAGAGCTAAAGTTTAGAAAAGAGACTTTAGATTAAGTTGAGAATAAGCTTCAGATTACTGTGCATTTCGTACAAATAAATATTTTCATGTGATCTTGAGAGAACGTTAATGCACATTTTAAATGGTAGGCTCTGTTACACGTAGAGCATGAAACCCCTACTTCAGTTTTGGACAAGTTCCGAGCAGATGAAAAGCACAGGAAATACCATATTTCTACAAGGAGAATTGGATGCTTCTTCTTGTTCTACGCTTTTGTGGTTGTCATCAGATTCTACTACTGGGTTATTAAAAAGGTTGCGCACATGAGGTCCCATCACCTTATTTGTTTCTTCTTTTCTCGGTGACACAGCAGATTCCTTCCCGGGTTTTTCTAAAATACCTAATAAAAAAAATGTCTCTGTTGTAACTGGCCAATAAAATTTACATAATGTATTATATGTGCATACCATCGTGAAGCATTTTAATAGAAATATTATTCAAATTTTGGTTTTATTTATTGCCAATTAATTTCGGATTTCGCGACGCAGAACGCTTTCGTTTAGTTTGTAAAGTTCTTTCTCAGCTTTCCGTTTACGATTATTTTCCTTTTCTTTTTCTTGTAATATCTTTTTTCTCAAATCGGATAAAATACGTCAGTTTTCTAGTTTGTTATCTGTCAGCAAAATGAAGTATTCCCCGACACTACAGCGTTGCTAGGCAACTTACTAAAAACAGTACTAGAAAATATTCTCTGCCTAGGCAGAGAATACTTTCCAGTACGGGTTTTCATCTGTTTTTAAGAAATACATGATATAACGCACGCGATTGTTATAATTCTAAGGTAACTTTGATAGTAAAATCTATTGAAAATATAAATTGACAAATGTTGCGTATTTTAAAGAATATAATGAATAATATTGATTATCTACGATATACTGCCGATTGGAGAAAAAATAGTATGTGTAACTCGTGGAAAAACTATAATTCCCGGACTCTTATGGTTGCTGGAACTCGGCTGACGCCTCGTCCCAGCAACTTCCATACTCGTCCGGGAATATATCGTTTTTCCTACACGTTACACAATATACTATTTTTCTAATTTTTTGTTTCTTTTATCTATTTTTCCCTGTTCTATGGCAGCCTTTTCATAATTTTGGATTCGAAAGCGCTCTGGAATGGAGTTGATGTGACAATGTAGGAGCTTCTTTCTGTATGTTTGATTCCTTTTCTTGCTGGTGTTTTGATTACTTTCAAAAAACTAGTGATTTCAGAATTATCCTTGTCGTTTTCTAAAATAAGGATAGGAATATCCGATGTATCGATTATTTGTATATCCGATTTTGTAATCTATATTAGAAGACAATACAATTGATTAGAAACATTACGTTGATTATCATATTTACTTCTTAGGTAGGTACATCTGAGTTAAACTGTTGCACTTCCTCTGTTTCAAAAATAATAATTTCTTGCGCTATTTCCAAATCGCACAGTGCAACATTTTGTTGTTCTGGTTCTGGAATATTTTCAGTTCCATTTCCATTTTCCAGATCGTTACCCTACAAATTAAATTATTCTAATTGTAATTGTTAGGTATTTCGTGATAAAATATATTAGTTACTCACCAATATTGACCCGGAATTCCCTTTTAAAGTGTTGCACAATTTATATAGTACCATAAAATCTTCTGAGTGAGTAAAGCTACTCTGTTCAAATGCTTTTAACTGGTTAAGTTTAGAACATCCTACGATTTGACTAAATTCTGCAATGTTTATTGATCTGATATTCGTCTCGTGTGTTACGACATTTTCATTATGTTCATTGCCAATAATTGTTAAGTCTTTCCCAAGGCACTTGGAATAATTGATTGCATTGGGACTAAATGGATACAGTCCACAAGTGCGAAATCCATTAATAATCGTTTCTGGTTTTAAATAAATTTCAACGAAATTTTAACACAGGCGCAAAATATTAATTAGTGAATTGTTCATCTAAGTTGGTGCTTCTCCAAAGCTGAACTTCTTTCGTCCATTTTAAGGTCTAAAAATGGTAACATCTGCGGGTTGAAAGATCCTCGTAGAATTGGGGTAAAAGCAAATTAATATTGTTTTCAGTTCTTCATATAATTTGGACAAGGCATAAGTTAGGTGCGTCTTATGGCCGTCGACATAAGAACAACTGGAAACTTCACGTTCTTCGCGCTGAAAGCAGGATAAAAAACTTCTTTAATATAAAACAAAAAGGCTTCCGAGGTCATCCAACCTGAATCGGTTTTCGTATACTTGATGCCCTCTGGAATCGAATCTATGACATATTTCGGAATTCTTTTGTAATGGAATACAATCATAGGGAGAACTACGAAAGCATCAGCAGAAAAGCAGAACAAAACGCTCTCCTTGTCTCTCGACCTTTATCCGTTTCATATACGTTATTGGCATCTTTAGGAGCTAAAACAGTTCCACCTTTCGGACACAACAAAAACCCTGCTTCGTCTCCATTAAAGATCCGACTGGGGTCTTATGAAACCAACCCCTTATATCTTTTTCAGATACACATGCACTTGAGTAGGTAACCGTTTCCGGAGTTCTAATTGAAACTTCTGGGTGTCTCTTTACAAGGCCATAGTACCATTTACTTCCCGGATAATTGTTTTTAAACAAATTTTCCCGGGGACATGCATCCAGAAATTCTTTAACGATGCCTTGAACCTCGAGCTTTCTCCTTGGAAATCCTCTTACTTGATTCTCGAAAATCCATTTAACGATCTTATTTTCTTCCGCTTCAGTTAAAACGGGTGATGGTCCCATAGTACTTCTAACAGAACGGCAATGAATCCGGTTTTGGAGAGTTCCTCGCGGAATGTTGTGTAGTTTAGCCGCAGCATGGATAGACATGCCACCTCGAATTCTCTCGAGTGCCCCTTCCACATCCCTTACATTATAAGTACTCCTTTTCGGAGCCATTACTAGTGGCTTTGCTGAATTACTTTATAATTAAGGTTTATTTACCTTAGCTAAAATCTAAATTACTAACTTGGACCTATAAATTAAAAATTTAATATGGCACATTACTGGGATACATTTATTTATATAATCAACCAATAATAAGCCGCATGGCTCATAATAGGAATGGCTAAACATTTGAATCTCTAATGATGAGCCCCCCCCCAGGCTCATTATTGGAAAACTTGAATTTTAAATATTCAGTAATGGGCCGCTCAAGATTTGCATAAAATATAAAATATTTTCGTCATAATTAACAATAATTGCACTGTACAAGTCATTAACAATTACACTGTAATTAAATTGGAACACTAAAAATAAACCAAAAAGTACAAAATGTGTTCCTTATCAAATTTATAAAATTATTTTTTTTTTTTACAACACACGCTAGGTTGACTTATTCACATCGAAATATCTTGTGCAACTGAAATTAAATTCAAATGAGAAGAGTGTGAACTCAAACTCCAAGATAACGGTATTCATTGACGAAAACAAAATTCCTCATTAAAACAAAGTGAATTAGTAATAGAGAAATTTTAATCGTTAAGGTTCATAATTGGCGAAGGGCTCATGACTACTACGCTTACCCTATTCAAATTGTTTAAAATATTTATATTCTTTGTTTTAAATTCTCTAAATTATTTAAATCTATTAAATTTCTAATTTCCTTTGAATATTTTAATATATTTAATGATGTTAAATTGTTTAAAAAATTCTTTATTCTTTCATTCCTCTAAATTCTTTAAATTATTGAAATTTTTTGAATTTCTTATTTTATAAAAAATAAATTAACTCAATAGATTCTTTGACTTGTTTTCTTAAATATTTCAAAATTAAATAAAGTTGTTTAAATTCTATAAATTTACTAAACTTTTAAATTTTTAAATTTTTCTAAGCTCATTAAGTTTACTGAATTTCTTAAATTTTTAAACTTCTCGAATTTTTTAAATAGATCAAATTTTTAAATATTATATTTTCCTAATAATTAAAACTAAAACAACTTAATTTTTACAAATTTAAACTCTTGAAGTTCTTTAAATTATTCTGAATCTAATTTTTCATTGTTTTCTCACAATTTCTCTCATTATTTATTTTTTACTCTAATATTATGGACAAATCCATATAATTTATTTATAGTTTACAAAATGTAAATAAACATACATCAGTTTGTTAAGAAACCGTAAATCAAACTTTATGATCATACGTTTTGGCAACATCCTGATTCATACACTTTTCAGGTACTCCGTTATTTTATTTTAAAAAATCTTATTAGTTATATATTTAAATCTTTAGATCCTTCAAAATTTTTAATATTTTTAATTCTTGAAACACACTAAAGTGTTTGTATTTTTTATGCACGTTAAATATTCCAACATTTTATTTAACATTTTACACTGCGCCGATTAAAAAACGGAATAGAAATTTTCTTCGAAAAAAAACCCAGGTTTGAACGCTTGTATCTTGGTGAAATAACACTTTTGTTTTTTAAACAATTTTTGTTTCTAGTTAAAGGAAATTTTGTTTTCTTTTCGATACTGGAAACCGTTTTATTTTATTTTGTTTTTTTATGACTTTTTTGAGTAAAACAAAAGGTGCCTAAAAAAAACAAAATTTGCTGCTGTTTGCAACTGTAAACGAACTTGCTCGATATTTCATTCAAAAATCCAAATCGGCCATTTTATAGAGAATTTAGAAACCTTCCAAAATGTTACTAGGAGAATTTCTGTGCGACCACTTCTTGTCGAGTTATCGAAGTTTTAGAGAAAACGTACCAAAAAGCGTATACACGTTAACAAGGACATTTTTTTATCTTGTAAACTTAGCACTCTACGATAAAATTTTGAGCCACATTTTGATATCAGGCGTAATTTTGGTGATCCAAAATCAAGGAGAAAATATGTTTTTACAGTGAAAAATATGATTTATTTCATAAGGTATACTGTAAACAAAATCTTTCTAAACTTTATTCAAACGTAATAAAACTAAAATCTACGAACAAACTGGAATTTTCAATAACGCGTGTTACCTCCTATAGCCGGCATTAATTCATAAATACGCCGTGGCATATTTAAAACATTGCGTATTTGTTGCTTGATGATTTGTTGCCTTCTTTCTTCTTGTAAAGCGTCTTAAAGTTCCTGCAAATTTGTTGGTTGCCTTGTCCGTTTTCTTATACGCAGTTGAAACATATCCCAGACTTGTTCTATGGGGTTTAAATCTGGACATCGCGGAGGATGGCTTATGTTAATTAATGCGGTCCTGTTGCAGAAATTGGCGTGTTTTGAGAGCTGTGTTCCACCGGACATTATCATGCATCAAAAAAAATCTTCGCCCAATTTGTTTTTTCATGGAAAGCATATGAAGCCTTAAAATTTCTTCCACGTATCGTGCTGATGTTAAAGCTGTATGTGGTATTACTACCAAATATGTCTTGCAATTCCAAGAAATATCTGCCGAAACCATCACCGAACCTCCATGAAATACTACGACTGGCTTCACGCAATTAGGGTGTAATCGTTCCCCTAGTGAACTCCAAACTCTGCATCGGCCGTCTGATGCATATAAATTGAACTGCGATTCATCCGAAAAAAGGACCTTACACCAGTCCCTCTGAGTCCAGTTGCCATACTGCAATGCATAATTTCTTCTTTGTCGACGGTGATTATCAGTCAGATACGGAACTCTGACAGGTCGACGTGATCTTAGTCGATAAGCTTTCAACCGATTTAATATCAACTGTTTTGATATCTGGTTTTGTATAGGTACGTTACTTCTTATTGCTTGAGTACTGCTTGTCCTGTTTTTTCTAGCATAACGTGCGACAGCTCGATATTCTCTTGATGTTGTTTTTCTTGGTCGACGGAAGAAAACAAAATTTACTTCAACTAGAAACAAATTTTTTTTTTGAAAAGTGTTATTTCACCGAGATCCAAGCGTTCAAATCTGAGTATTTTTTCGAAGAAAATTTCTGTTCCGTTTTTTAGCTGGCGCAGTGTATTAGAATTTATTCGGTTTATTCCAATTGTTCAGGTACATTTTAAAAATTTTAAATTCGTTCTTCAATTTTTTAATTCACTGAATTTCCTAAATAATTATACTATAAATTATTAAAACGTTTTAAATTCCCTGAATTCTCAACGTTTTTAAAATGTTAAGATTCTGAAGTTCTTTAAATTCATCAAATCCCCTTAAAATTTCAAAAGTATTAAAATTTTTTAAATTGCTTAATTTATTAGAATAGATTAAATTTTTTAATATTTTCAATTCTTTAAAATTTTAATACTTCAAATTTTATAAATTCTAGAAAACAAAAATTAGAAAACATTTAAAGTATTTAGGGGCCTCAAATGGTTTCTAAATTTTATAATTCTCAAAAAAAAAATATAAATTCTCAAAAGACTTAAAATTCTTAAAAAATTCTAATTATTTAAATTCTCTATTTTAAATGCTTTAAATTCTGTAAATTGTATACATGGGTCAAATGTCTAATTTTCTTTAAACATTTCAAATTTTTTAAATTGTATGAATACTTTAAAAATTAGTATATAAATTCACTTTCTTTAACATTTTTAAATTTTTAAATTTTTTTAAATTAAATTAATTAGATTTCTTTAGATTTTAAACTATTTAAATTTTATAAATTATTCAAATTTTTTAAAATGCTTTCGATTCTTTCTTTACATTTTTGGAATTTTAAAACTGAAACCTTGAAATCTTTAAATATTTTAAACCTTTTAATTTCCTTTTATTTTAAAAATTCTCTGAATCCTTTAAACTGCTAACTGGGTAAATTTCTTAAGTTCTTTTTATTCTTGAAATATTTTAATTTCTTTAAATTGTTTAAATACTTGAAATTCTTTAAATTTGTTAAACTGTTTAAATTGTTGAATCTTTATAAATTTTTTATATTTTTGAAAATATTTTAAATATTTTTTTTAATTTTATCTAATTATATGCTTCCAATTCTATTTCAAATTTTTTAATTTCTTAAATCCTTTAAAATTTTAAAATTTCAAATTTTTTAAATTCGTTCTTTAGATTTTTTAAATTAATTATTAAAATAGTTTAACTTATAATTTTTTTATTTCTTTAAATATTTGCTCTTTTTCTTTAAATTTTTTAAATTCCAAATAAAATTTAAATTGCTTTAAATATTTTAGATTCTATAAAATAAATAAAATTTTAAACGACAAATAGACCTTAAAATGTTAAAATTAAAACTTAATGGCTTTAAAATTTTTCGAATATTTAATTTCTTGAATTTTTTAAGTTTGTGAACTTTTTCAATTGGATATGCGCCCATTCGGCTAGAAAATCTTTCCTTTGCAAACCATACATTTCTGTTTTCTGTTAAATTCTCTACTAAAGAAATAGAAAATAGAATAATTATTCAAGTGATTTTGTTGAAAGATCCAAAATTTACAATTATCGTTTCAATTAGATGAAGAGTCAACTGAAAAGGTGACGAATGAGTAAGACTGATTATCTCTTACAGTAATTGTATTAATAATTAACCTTTAGTAAACAAAAAAAAAAAACAAAAAAAAATTAAGGCAAATTTTCCATGTCAGTCACTTCATTTATCATAAACGATTTACTCTTATCCTTCTTTCTCATAAATATTTTACCATTAAGGATTCACAACTATTTGAACTTCTTATTATTTTCAAACGTCACTTCTTGTCTACGTAAATGACATAAACGTTCATTAATGGATGTTTACGGGGTAAAATCCAGCACAAAGTTAGCACCAGATAATGCTGCCAGATTTTCCTTTTGGCCTGCAATTTATTTTGTTTTATTTGATGATTGCGGAACTTCACGTATATTATGTTGAGCGTCGTTGCGGAACTTCACGTATATTATGTTGTCGTGTTGTTGTTAGTATTAGGAAGAAATGATTTAGTTTTCAAATTAGAGTAGAATTTCTGAAAAACGGAAAATTTAAAAATTTGTTCCTAAGCTGCCTTAACTGCGTTTTAAGGAAATTTCGGTACTGGCTTATATCATGCTTCAAAGTTTTTACACAAAATTTAATGGCCCAGGCAGGGTGCAAATAAGAATCTTCAGAAAAAATTAAAATCAGCTACCATTGTGTTCCTAACCATAAGTTTCATAACTAAAGCTTCGACCTACCTTTAGTTTTAAGCTTTCAACACGTGTAATGTCTTGTGCAACCATAATTTCAAAGCTACTTAGTGTGAAAAGGGATAAAAAAGCTTTTTACTTTAATTTTGCATTTTTCTATCTGTCAATAATTCGAATCTAAAAACAAGGACTTAAACATAATACCACGTTAGATACGCATTTTATGCTTTTAAAGCTTAAAATTAAAAATAAATAAAGAAACTGATGTAAAAACCAAACCAAACATCTAAAAAATTTTATGGAAAAGTCATAAAAAATGGTTAATATAGCTGCTTGAATACATGTCTTATGAGAAAAATCGAGGAGTCCCATTTGAAGCAGTAGGCCTTCATGACGATCTAGCGCAAATGTTGACAAAATGAATTGTAGGTGAGGGAGAGTTTCAAGAAGATGTCGCTGTATTCAAATGTTTCACAATTTCAATTGCTTCAGAAATACTGGTCCATATATCTACTTCAAAAACCACATAATTTTTCTTTAAGTTTTTAAATAACAAACAAGCAAAAATTAAATTATTTTCAAAATTATTGTTGTCTAATTAAATATTCTAAATATTTGCTTTCTGTGGCATCTCAGTTATGGCTTAAAAGAAATGTTGTGAAAATCTTCTCGGGTCCAATCCCAAATTGTTTGAAGCTTTAGATTTTGATATTAATATTTTGGTCCCTGTTTTCAGTTAAAGAATCAGTTATAATTGAATCTTTTTTTACGCACTCAGTCTGTTGCGTTCATATTTTGCTGTGACCGTGTTATTGTTGTATTGAATATTGCTAAACTCTAATGAGGACACGTTCCAGGTTGTAAGCTCTTTGCCCAGCAAGGGCGATAATTTAGATCAAGATTCGTTTTCAATCTCTTTCGGTTTAGGTTCGAATCCCGTACGCCCCATTTTTTTTTTATCGATCCCATTACACATCATTAAAAATAACCTAATGAAATGTTACTAAATCAATACAGTTATGCTATACTGCGATGTTGTAATATACTAAAAAACCAAATATTCAGGCACAAAATAGATGAGTGTGAAGTTTATGCTAAAAAAAATAACAAAAAATTACACTGTTAAATTAGCTATTTTCCAATTGGAATTTAAATTATATGAAAATTTAAATATTTTGTAATTTTGGATTTTTCGTACCACCACCAAATAGATTCTTTTCATCAGGAAATCGGTTCTTTTCATCCTTTTCAGATAGCTGGACCATCTGTTTATTTCGTTAACCAAAAGCATCCAATTGTGTAGAACATTACTAGTTATATCTCAGATAATTTAAAAGTTGACTGAATTTTGATGGTTTAAATAATTATTTAGCGCCGATCCTGGAAATGTCCCGAAGGCCCCGCATATTTCTTAGAACAGCTAAGCAGCTAAGCCATATAGCGGCCAATGTCACCAAGCCGATCCAATTATGATGAACGATAATATATTTCACAGTTTTTGGAATTTTTAAAAATTTTTCATTATTTTAAAAGTTTTATATGGCCGACCGCAGAGATGTCCACAGGGTTTTGCACACATTTTTGGATAACTTGGCCATGTGCCAGTCTATGTGGTCAATCTTATCCAATTGTGATGAACTATACTATACTTCACAGAATTTAGAATTTTTAATAATTTTATTGGTTTTATAAATTGTTGTATCTCTGATCACAGAAATGTCCACAAGGTCTGGCCTATATTTTTGGATAACTTGACCATATGCCAGTCTACTTGATCAATCTTATTTAATTGTGATGAACTATACTATACTTCACAGAATTTAGAAATTTTAATAATTTTATTAGTTTTATAAATTGTTGTATCTCCGGTCACAAAGATGTCCACAAGGTCTGGCCTATATTTTTGGATAACTTGACCATATGCCAGTCTACGTGGTCAATCTTATTAAATTGTGATGAACTATACTATACTTCACAGAATTTAGAAGTTTTAATAATTTTATTAGTTTTATAAATTATTGTATCTCCGATCACGGAGATGTCCACAAGGTCTGGCCTATATTTTTGGATAACTTGACCATATGCCAGTCTACGTGGTCAATCTTATTCAATTGTGATGAACTATACTATACTTCACAGAATTTAGAAATTTTAATAATTTTATTAGTTTTATAAATTGTTGTATCTCTGATCACAGAGATGTCCACAAGGTCTGGCCTATATTTTTGGATAACTTGACCATATGCCAGTCTACTTGATCAATCTTATTTAATTGTGATGAACTATACTATACTTCACAGAATTTGGAGTTTTTAATAATTTTATTGGTTTTATAAATTGTTGTATCTCCGATCACAGAGATGTCCACAAGGTCTTGCTTATATTTTCGGATAAATTGACCATATGCCAGTCTACGTGGTCAATCTTATTCAATTGTGATGAACTATACTATACTTCACAGAATTTGGAATTTTTAATAATTTTATTGGTTTTATAAATTGTTGTATCTCCGATCACAGAGATGTCCACTAGGTCTTGCTTATATTTTCGGATAACTTGGCCATATGCCAGTATACGTGGTCAATCTTATTCAATTGTGATGAACTATACTATACTTCACAGAATTTCGAATTTTTAATAATTTTATTGTTTTAAAAATTGTATCTCCGATCACAGACATGTCCACAAGGTCTGGCCTGTATTTTTGGATAACTTGACCATATGCCAGTCTACGTGGTCAATCTTATTAAATTGTGATGAACTATACTATACTTCACAGAATTTGGAATTTTTAATAATTTTATTGGTTTTATAAATTGTTGTATCTCCGATCACAGAGATGTCCACTAGGTCCTGCTTATATTTTCGGATAACTTGGCCATATGCCAGTATACGTGGTCAATCTTATTCAATTGTGATGAACTATACTATACTTCACAGAATTTCGAAATTTTTAATAATTTTATTGTTTTAAAACTTGTATCTCCGATCACAGAGATGTCCACAAGGCCTGGCCTATATTTTTGGATAACTTGACCATATGCCAGTCTACTTGATCAATCTTATTTAATTGTGATGAACTATACTATACTTCACAAAATTTCGAATTTTTAATAAATTTATTAGTTTTATAAATTGTTGTATCTCCGATCACAGAGATGTCCACAAGGTCTGGCCTATATTTTTGGTTAACTTGACCATATGCTAGTCTACGTGGTCAATCTTATTCAATTGTGATGAACTATACTATACTTCACAGAATTTAGAAATTTTAATAATTTTATTAGTTTTATAAATTTTTGTATCTCTGATCACAGAGATGTCCACAAGGTCTGGCCTATATTTTTGGATAACTTGACCATATGCCAGTCTACTTGATCAATCTTATTTAATTGTGATGAACTATACTATACTTCACAAAATTTCGAATTTTTAATAAATTTATTAGTTTTATAAATTGTTGTATCTCCGATCACAGAGATGTCCACAAGGTCTGGCCTATATTTTTGGTTAACTTGACCATATGCTAGTCTACGTGGTCAATCTTATTCAATTGTGATGAACTATACTATACTTCACAGAATTTAGAAATTTTAATAATTTTATTAGTTTTATAAATTGTTGTATCTCTGATCACAGAAATGTCCACAAGGTCTGGCCTATATTTTTGGATAACTTGACCATATGCCAGTCTACTTGATCAATCTTATTTAATTGTGATGAACTATACTATACTTCACAGAATTTAGAAATTTTAATAATTTTATTAGTTTTATAAATTGTTGTATCTCCGGTCACAAAGATGTCCACAAGGTCTGGCCTATATTTTTGGATAACTTGACCATATGCCAGTCTACGTGGTCAATCTTATTAAATTGTGATGAACTATACTATACTTCACAGAATTTAGAAGTTTTAATAATTTTATTAGTTTTATAAATTGTTGTATCTCCGATCACGGAGATGTCCACAAGGTCTGGCCTATATTTTTGGATAACTTGACCATATGCCAGTCTACGTGGTCAATCTTATTCAATTGTGATGAACTATACTATACTTCACAGAATTTAGAAATTTTAATAATTTTATTAGTTTTATAAATTGTTGTATCTCTGATCACAGAGATGTCCACAAGGTCTGGCCTATATTTTTGGATAACTTGACCATATGCCAGTCTACTTGATCAATCTTATTTAATTGTGATGAACTATACTATACTTCACAGAATTTGGAATTTTTAATAATTTTATTGGTTTTATAAATTGTTGTATCTCCGATCACAGAGATGTCCACAAGGTCTTGCTTATATTTTCGGATAACTTGGCCATATGCTAGTATACGTGGTCAATCTTATTCAATTGTGATGAACTATACTATACTTCACAGAATTTCGAATTTTTAATAATTTTATTGTTTTAAAACTTGTCTCTCCGATCACAGAGATGTCCACAAGGTCTGGCCTATATTTTCGGATAACTTGGCCATATGCCAGTCTACGTTAACAATTTTATTCAATTGTGATGAACTATACTATACTTCACAGAATTTCGAATATTTAATAGTTTTATTAGTTATATAAATTGTTGTATCTCCGATCACAGAGATGTCCACAAGGTCTGGCCTATATTTTTGGATAACTTGACCATATGCCAGTCTACGTGGTCAATCTTATTTAATTGTGATGAACTATACTATACTTCACAGAATTTAGAATTTTTAATAATTTTATTGGTTTTAAAAATTGTTGTATCTCCAACTTGGCCATATGCCAGTATACGTGGTTAATCTTATTCAATTGTGATGAACTATACTATACTTCACAGAATTTCGAATTTTTAATAATTTTATTGTTTTAAAAATTGTATCTCCGATCACAGAGATGTCCACAAGGTCTGGCCTATATTTTTGGATAACTTGACCATATGCCAGTCTACGTGGTCAATCTTATTTAATTGTGATGAACTATACTTCACAGAATTTAGAAATTTTAATAATTTTATTAGTTTTATAAATTGTTGTATCTCTGATCACAGAGATGTCCACAAGGTCTGGCCTATATTTTTGGATAACTTGACCATATGCTAGTCTACGTGGTCAATCTTATTCAATTGTGATGAACTATACTATACTTCACAGAATTTAGAATTTTTAATAATTTTATTAGTTTTATAAATTTTTGTATCTCTGATCACAGAGATGTCCACAAGGTCTGGCCTATATTTTTGGATAACTTGACCATATGCCAGTCTACGTGGTCAATCTTATTTAATTGTGATGAACTATACTATACTTCACAGAATTTAGAAATTTTAATAATTTTATTAGTTTTATAAATTGTTGTATCTCTAATCACAGAGATGTCCACAAGGTCTGGCCTATATTTTTGGATAACTTGACCATATGCCAGTCTACTTGATCAATCTTATTTAATTGTGATGAACTATACTATACTTCACAGAATTTAGAAGTTTTAATAATTTTATTAGTTTTATAAATTGTTGTATCTCCGATCACGGAGATGTCCACAAGGTCTGGCCTATATTTTTGGATAACTTGACCATATGCCAGTCTACGTGGTCAATCTTATTCAACTGTGATGAACTATACTATACTTCACAGAATTTAGAATTTTTAATAATTTTATTAGTTTTATAAATTTTTGTATCTCCGATCACAGAGATGTCCACAAGGTCTGGCCTATATTTTCGGATAACTTGACCACATGCCAGTCTATGTGGCCAATCTTATTTAATTGTGATGAACTATACTATACTTCACAGAA
Organism: Tipula vernalis; assembly: GCA_958295665.1. Taxonomy (NCBI): domain Eukaryota; kingdom Metazoa; phylum Arthropoda; class Insecta; order Diptera; family Tipulidae; genus Tipula; species Tipula vernalis. The sequence goes on from OY282560.1 coordinate 44,147,086, forward strand.
TTTAGAATTTTTAATAATTTTATTGGTTTTAAAAATGGTTGTATCTCCGATCACAGAGATGTCCACAAGGTCTTGCTTATATTTTCGGATAACTTGGCCATATGCCAGTATACATGGTCAATCTTATTCAATTGTGATGAACTATACTATATTTCACAGAATTTCGAATTTTTAATAATTTTATTGTTTTCAAAATTGTATCTCCGATCACAGAGATGTCCACAAGGTCTTGCCTATATTTTCGGATAACTTGACCATATGTCAGTCTACGTGGTTAATCTTATTTAATTGTGATGAACTATACTATACTTTACAGAATTTCGAATTTTTAATAATTTTATTGGTTTTAAAAATTGTTGTATCTCCGATCACACAGTTGTCCACAAATTATTAAAAATTCTAAATTCTGGGAAGTATAGTATAGTTTATCACAATTCGATAAGACTGACCATGTAGACTGGCATTTGGTCGAGTTATCCAAAAATATAGGCAAGACCTTGTGGACATCTCTGTGATCGGAGATACAACAATTTATAAAACCAATAAAATTATTAAAAATTAGAAATTCTGTGAAGTATATTATAGTTCATCACAATCGAATAAGATTGACCACTGGCATATGGCTAAGTTATCCGAAAATATAAGCCAAACCTTGTGGACATCTCTGTCATCGGAGATACAACAATTTTTAGAACCAATAAAATTATCAAAAATTCGAAATTCTGTAAAGTATAGTATAGTTCATCACAATTGAATAAGATTGACCACGTATACTGGCATCTGGTCTAATTATCTAAAAATATAGGCCATACCTTGTGGACATCTCTGTGATCAGAGATACAAAAATTTATAAAACTAATAAAATTATTAAAAATTCGAAATTTTGTGAAGTATAGTATAGTTCATCACAATTGAATAAGATTGACCACGTATACTGGCATATGGTCAAGTTATCCAAAAATATAGGCCAGACCTTGTGGACATCTCTAAGATTGGAGATACAACAATTTTTAAAACCCATAAAATTATTAAAAATTAGAAATTCTGTAAAGTATAGTATAGTTCATCACAATTTATTAAGATTGACCACGTAGACTGGCATATGGTCAAGTTATCCAAAAATATAGGCCAGAACTTGTGGACATCTCTGTGATCGGAGATACAACAATTTATAAAACTAATAAAATTATTAAAAATTCGAAATTCTGTGAAGTATAGTATAGTTCATCACAATCGAATAAGATTGACCACTGCCATATGGTCAAGTTATCCGAAAATATAAGCCAGACCTTGTGGACATCTCTGTCATCGGAGATACAACAATTTTTAGAACCAATAAATTTATCAAAAATTCGAAATTCTGTAAAGTATAGTATAGTTCATCACAATTGAATAAGATTGACCACGTAGACTGGCATATGGTCAAGTTATCCAAAAATATAGGCCAGACCTTGTGGACATCTCTGTGATCAGAGATACAACAATTTATAAAACTAATAAAATTATTGAAAAATCGAAATTCTGTGAAGTATAGTATAGTTCATCACAATTGAATAATATTGACCACGTAGACTGGCATATGGCCAAGTTATCCGAAAATATAGGCCAGACCTTGTGGACATCTCTGGGATCGGAGATACAACAATTTATAAAACTAATAAAATTATTAAAAATTCTAAATTCTGTGAAGTATAGTATAGTTCATCACAATTGAATAAGATTGACCACGTATACTGGCATATCGTCAAGTTATTTAAAAATATAGGCAAGACCTTGTGGACATCTCTGAGATTGGAGATACAAAAATTTTTAAACCAATAAAATTATTAAAAATTCGAAATTCTGTGAAGTATAGTATAGTTCATCATAATTAAATAAGATTGTCCACGTAGACTGGCATATGGCCAAGTTATCCGAAAATATAGGCCAGACCTTGTGGACATCTCTGGGATCGGAGATACAACAATTTATAAAACTAATAAAATTATTAAAAATTCTAAATTCTGTGAAGTATAGTATAGTTCATCACAATTGAATAAGATTGACCACGTATACTGGCATATCGTCAAGTTATTTAAAAATATAGGCAAGACCTTGTGGACATCTTTGAGATTGGAGATACAAAAATTTTTAAAACTAATAAAATTATTAAAAATTCGAAATTCTGTGAAGTATAGTATAGTTCATCACAATTGAATAAGATTGACCACGTATACTGGCATATGGTCAAGTTATCCAAAAATATAGGCCAGACCTTGTGGACATCTCTGTGATCGGAGATACAATTTTTAAAACAATAAAATTATTAAAAATTCTAAATTCTGGGAAGTATAGTATAGTTCATCACAATTAAATAAGATTGACCACGTAGACTGGCATATGGTCAAGTTATCCAAAAATATAGGCCGGACCTTGTGGACATCTCTGTGATCGGAGATACAATAATTTATAAAACTAATAAAATTATTAAAAATTCTAAATTCTGTGAAATATATTATAGTTCATCATAATTTGATCGGCTTGGTGACATTGACCGCTATATGGCCTAGCTTTTCTAAGAAAAGTGCGGGGCCTTCGGGACATTTCCAGGATCGGCGCTAAATAATTATTTAAACCATCAAAATTCAGTCAACTTTTAAATTATCTGAAATATACTAATGTTCAACACAATTGGAAGCTTTTGGCTAACGATATAAACAGATGGGCCAGCTATCTGAAAAGGATGAAAAGAACCTGTTTTCTGATGAAAAGAATCGTGGTTTGGTGGTACTAAAAATCCAAAATTACAAAAAATTTAAATTTTCATGTAATTTAAATTCCAATTGGAAAATAGTTAATTTAACAGTGTAATTTTTTGTTATTTTTTATTTAGCATAAACTTCACACTCATCAAAATAGACATAGCGGCGCTTATAAAATTTATGATATACCATATTTCTAGGGCACATAAACTTCTAAATTATTACATCTACACAACATACATATCATAAATCACAAAATCATTTTTTTTTTTCAAATTCCAAGATAACCCGCGTTATTCAAATATGATAATGAAGGTAAAACAAAGTAACATAATAACATCCCATATTTCAATCGATCGAAGTATCTTTTGTCCACCATCCAAGATATTAATTACCTGAAATCTCCGATCATTAACGTGTCTACATACATATACATAGATAGTTTTTTAATTTGATTTTAAAGCGTAGCTACAATGTGCCTAGTATTCAACAAAGACAATTAAATACCGCACGTTGTGCATCTTGAGAAATAAAGATTTAACGAGCATCTTTAAACTCAATTAGACAAAATTGCTACATGTTATACAATGTACATGCATTGGTGTAGAAACCGCATATTCACACATTTTTCAGTCAAATCATTAATTTTTATATATAGATAATAATAGAAATTAACCTTTTGTTTGGCTTGTCTAAAACCAATATATACTCGATAGAATGTTAAGTTAGCATATTAAGACATTTTAGACAACAACACAATTTTTGAAACATCATCGTAATTATGTTTGTGATTAACCAAAAAAAAAAGTTTTTTTTTAAAACAACGTTTAAATTTTATTTCTGTTAAAAAATTCAATTAAGATTTTTTCTGTAAGATTAAAACCGATACTGAAATTAACACGTCGTATTCACGGCATATAATGGAGTTATAAACAAACTAGTCATCAAATAAATATTTTTACACCCACTATCTATCTACATACGTATGTACTATATACAAAAAGGTATTTAAGATTATATTAACACTGTGTACTTGGCAAATATTTTGCTTTTGCTTCATTATATTTAATCGCCAAACAATTATTGTGTAAATATGTAGATAATTATCGACATTACCTTCGCCTTTGCGGTTTCTCGGGTAATAAATTTATTTTTAATAGAAGCTCTGAATCACATAGGGTATCTTAATCGATTTGCTGCGGAATTTTTTAGTCTATCAACATCAATTTTATATTGACGAGAGATTTTGTGCACTCTTGTTTTATTTAAGTTAATGACTCTTAAGATCGAAGTTAAATAGTGCAGAATCAAAAAATTACCTTTTATTGGCCAGCGGTGGAACATTTATGTAGGACCGCTTATTTTAAAAACATAAAAATCTCGGTTTAAAAAATTAGAGCAAATTTTCTTTATCGACTTCAGTCGAGTTTCAGGAAGCCAAAGTTAAACGTCTTAGACATATCAGTTTTTATTAAAGGTTGAATTCAGCCAACATATCTTATTATTAATTCGAACCACCTGTTCAACCTTGGAATAAATGTGAAAACGGCAAAGTAAGCACCCACAGAAGTTGAAGCATTTCTATGCCAGAGGTGGCTCATAATTGTGAAAATGTTAAGAAATACTAATTTAAATGTGAACTCTTGCAAGATGCTAATCATAAACATAAAAGTACTTTGTTATTTTTCTTAACCAATTATGTGTATGTAATTCATACACAATTCGTTCTTGTGGAAACCAATTAAAATTGGATTAAGATTCGTATATGAATATGATTTATGAGTACGTGCTGCTTCATCATATTTTTATAGTGATAATAGGTAAGGTCAATATTGCAGTGATTCTTAATGTAATTTCCGTGACATTTTGTAATTTTAAATGATTAGTCCTGCATTCAGGGGTACTAACAAAATAACAATTAATATTTTTTTTTATTCTCAGATGCCAAATTTTCAATTTTTTCACACAAATGAATTAGACAATATTGATGAATCTGTTTTCATCAAATGTTTTTATCACTAAACTAACATCAAACTATTCATAATAAGTTGTAGGCGTCTATATGAAGCAGAATTTTAAACAACATTTTCCTAAATTTATCTTAGTAATAGATAGATGAGAACGGCCATAACTTCGAGAAGTTTTAAAATAATTGGTTTTGTAAATAGTTTTGCTCGAAAATTTGAAAGAAAACTGGCCGAATGGTATAGCTGACAGTGAAAGAGTACGCTGATTCAACGAGGAATACAGAACTGTGCTGTTTGTTCAAAATTTAGAAGTTTTCAACCGATCGAGATGCAGGTTACAGAATTTATAAAATTCGAAAATTTTTACCAATTTTCAGAAAATTAATTGTTTTCAAAATTGTTCCAATTGAAGTTCAATTGTTCCAATTTTCTAAAGTGTAACCAATTTGGTAACTGGTCTTTTCAGTTCTCCTTTTTTAGTTTTTAACGTGACCACCCTTGTGAAACCGTAAAATCCAGGATGAAGTGCTATAACTCTTCCCAAGAGCCATTTGCTAACTGGTCATCTTTTATGATTACGATGTCGTTTAAGTTCAACGGCCTCGTTGGGTTGAACCACTTCGACTTTTGTTGTAATGATGTGATATACTCTAAATACCAACGTTTCCAAAAATTTTGGTTCATATACTGCACCATTTGCCAACGTAATAAATGTGATGGCTTTAGCTGGCTAATATCGTATTCTGGCAATTTAGTAGATGCATGCCCAATGAGAAAATGCGACGGTGTAAGGGCATCTATTTATATGATTTTAATATGTTCCGAAGATTGTCGAATCATATAATTAAATAAACAGAATTCTGTCTATTAGTCGGTTTCGTTGAATTACTTTTCGTAAATACTAATATACTTCTCGTGTTAATCGAAACACACTTAAAATGGTCTAATCACCGGTAGCATATTAGATATTACATGAATTAATTAATATTCAACAAAAAATTAGTATTAGGCATCTATTTCTTCTGCTGACAGGACACAAAGTGGTCGAGAATTTAAAATGCTTTCAATTTCAGCTAATAATGTCATCATTTCTTCCATGGTCAGGATAGAATCTCCAATGACTCGACGCAAATGAAACTTCGTAGATTTAATTGCTGATTCCCATATACCACCAAAATGTGGTGCTCTTGGTGGAATGACTCGGCAGATTGCCCATTAGTTGGGTCCCACATGTAGCTTTATGTCGTGTGCACGGAACACATCTGTCTAATATTTTACGAATGACATTCCTGGCATTAGGAAACCAATATTGTTGTCGCGATGGGGCAAGTAATAACGATGGTCCAGCATGCTTATGTTGTCTATGCATTTCTTCAAAGAATTAAAGCTGTTATTACTGATTTTGCTGATAATATAATCGGATGTTTAGTAGAAAATGATACATCGCAATTCCCTAATCTTCCCCCGACTCGTAACACTCCAAACTCGTCAATAAATGGACTTAATGATTTTAGGCTACTAGATGGCTTAATTGGTCTAGATTTTTGTATATCTTGAATCTCCTGCCGAAAATGATTCCTTTGGTCGTACTTGCAAATATGAAACAGGGCTTCGTATAATTCGTTTCTGGTTATGAACTTGGATGTGATTTTCGCTACCTGTTGCTTTCTTGTACCTGCAATGAATCTGAGACAATATGCTACTGGTCGCTGTAGTTTGTGGAAGGACGAACATCTTTCAACTAAGGAGTCAAATTATATTAGGTTCCATGGTTGATATATGAACAACAGTGTTTGTATTTAAATCAAAATTCGCATAATCTCTTGTTGGGGTGGCCACAATTCCGTTGATTTTCGTAGCCACTTAGGTCCGGTCCACCACAACTGATTGAATTTGATTTCTTCTAGATGTACTCCCCGTGAAGCAATATCTGCGGGATTTTGTTATGTTGGAACGTGTCTCCAGAGTTTTCAGTCATATGAAGACAACATCTCGGATGTTCGATTGGCAATAAATGTGGGCCAGCGCCGAGGGTGATCACTTAGCCAGTCGAGCACAATTGTTTAATCGGTTCACAAAACCATTCTGTCTACCTTGATATTCGTTTCCCCTTTTTTACTACATTCATCAACTTAGACAATAGAACTGCGCCGCATACGAGTAGTTCGAGTCGTGGAAGACTTTGCTGCTTAATTGGAGCTACCTTTGTTTTTACGGATATTAAACTTGTGTTTATTTCTCCCGTTTCCGAAGTTACCTTGTAGTAAATGACTGCAGCGTAAGCGAGCTGACTGGCATCACAAAACCCGTGCAATTCGATCGTTGACTTGGTATTTGTTTGTACGAACCGTGGAATTGAAATTTCTTCTATCATTGGAAGTGATGTTCAAATTTGTTCCCATTCGACCGCTTTTTCCTGTGGCAGTGGATCGTCCCAATTCAAGTTTAATATCCAAAGTTGCTGGATAAAATTTTTAATTTTGATGCTGACCGGCGCGATCCAACCTAAGGGGTCAAATATGTTCCCTGCTTCTGAAAGTATGGTTCTTTTAATTACCTTTGGATTTTCTGGTAAAGCAACTCGAAATTTGAATATATTATCTGTGGGGTCGTACTGTAAACCTAAAATCTTTATTACTTTGTCCTTGATTGTATCGTCGATTGCTTTGATCTATTGTTCCTGATCTTAAATGGGATCTTTTATAACTTCAGGTGAATTCGACACCCATTTTCTAAGGGTGAATCCGTAGTTGGATAGAAAGTCTCGTATTGATGTCTTCAAATTATTTGCGTCTTGATTTGTCGGTAATGTTTTCGGTAATGGCTCCTGCTACCACCCATCTAAATATTGTATTTTGCAGCATCAGATTATCATGGAGATGCTTAAGTTCCCCAACGATTAAAATATTGAAGAACTTATCGACACCAATTAGTAAATCTACGTCATTTGCTCGGTAAAATTCTGGATCGGGCTAATAGTAAGTGCTTGAAGTTGGCGTACTGGAACTCGTCGGTATTGATATTGGGAAGCTTGGTTATGCGCTTTAAAATGAATACCTTCGTTGATAAAATTTGCCCTGATGGTTATTTAATGGAAATGTGAGCCATTCCTTTGATAATACTAGCCTCTACTTGTCCCAGACCTTTAATTGACATTCGCCCATTTTGCCGTGGTAACCCTAAACGATAAAAACAAGATTGGGTTATAAAACTGACTTGTGAACCTGAATCAAGCAGTGCGCGGCATGGAATTGTTTGACCCGAAGCAGTGATTACTTCGGTTAGGTACGTAATATGTGTTGATCTCTATTACTCCCAAAGTGACTTGTTAGTTCTTCTTGTTAGTTGTGTGATAGCTTCTCGATTTCTTCTAAGTGAACGAGAGTTTGATGTCGTCCCTTACACTTTAAGCATCGTCTTTTGGATGAACATTTGAAGACTGGATGTGAATCATTTAAGCAGTTAAAGCACCGTCTTTGGCTCTTAACCACTTCTCGACGTTTTTGTATCTCCATTCTAAATTAAATACTGGGCATTGGTAAATGATATGGCCCTCAGATTGACAAACAGAACAATGTTGACTTTGTATTGCTATTTGAGTTTTAACAGGTGTTGGGTTATTTGATGGAACGGAACTTCGTTTACTCGAAATTCGAACAGAGTCTAGTGCATCACCTCGACGTAATAGGAAATTCAGCAAATCCTGAATAGTCGGAAAGTCCTTGTCAGCTGTCTTCTGTGCCCATAGATTCTTAGATTCATCGTCCAATTTGTTAATCATTATATAGATCAGCCATGGATCTCGATCTTCTCCATTTGGTCCCATCGCCTTCAAACCTCGCAACACTTCATCCGAAGTGTCCATTAATTGTTTGATGTATTGGCTCCTTGCATGACTAATAGATTGTTGTTCTAAAAATGATCGGATGAAAGCGTTCATGGTATGTCGTTTACGATCATATCTCTGTCTTAATTTTTGTATGGCTTTGATGTAGTTGTAAAACTGAAGCGTCGCAATAGGCTAGCGGCTTCACCTCGAAGTAGGCCTTAAAGGTACTGAAATTTTTGTAGCGGTGACAGTAAAGCTGAATCATGTATTGACGCGACATACAAATCATGAAACTATTGCCACTCGGTATAGTCACCCGAAAACACAGGTATGTTTAACTTTGGTAGCCTAATATCCGATCCTCCTTGCGTTGTTTTAGCTGGGTAGTCCATACTTGGATTCATATTGCAAGTTATAAGTCTGATCTTACGAATTGCTTGATTTAGTTCAGTAACTGCCTTGTAATAATTTTCCTCGTAATCTGGGTCGATTTCTAAATTTAAATCTAGCTCATACATGTGATTCTCTAGAATAGTGAATTCCTCCATTAGTTTATCCACTCGACAAAGTTTAGACTTGCACTCTTCGATTGACATATCACTAGCCTTCTTTAAACTATTTATGATGAAGGTTAACTTCCCTTGTTGGCTGCACGTTGTCGTTTTAAAGTGGCGAGGTCGGCCATCTTTGAGGTTATATTACTGTACACTTTTATTGAAATTGATAATTTCGATATTATATTGAACATCTAATGCAAAATGCAAAAAAAACTTATTCTTAAATACACTAAAAATAAGCAAAAAAGTCTCGCAAACATCATTGTTGCCACCTGCGCATGGGTAAAAGAATGATAAAGCCGATAATGCAGTTTTCGAGACTGTTCTACAAGTAACCAACATGTCAAAATTATTCAGTTTTTATAAAGTAAACAAAACAAGCCGATTGCCAAAACTAAATGTAAATTAGTTAATTAATTAATTAATTATTGCCAATCACTTTGTTCTAAATACAAGTAAACAAGATAAATTGACATAATATAATTCCAAGATAAATGATTTTTTATAATTATACAACACAAATCATTTTATATAAAAATGATTTTATATTATTCTACTGTAGATTGACATCAGTGTCAACCCTTTGCTGGTCAGCTGTGGCTTAACAATACTAAAGATATTGATCGACTTATGATTTTACGAACAAGAGTTGTCAAAATTGCTATAAAATTAATTATAAAAATATATAAGTAAAACCATAATAAATCAATAAATATATCTACAAAATTACAGTCAAAAAATTAAAATAATTTGTGAAAAAATTTTCCATTACTATTTTGTAGACATATTAATTTTTTTATTATTGTTTTATTAATTAAATATTATTAATGGTAATATCATTATTTTTTAATTATATATATATATATTCAATAAATTTAATTTTCAAATGAGAAGTTGTGACCCATGGTTTAGATAACATTTAAATTAAACTTTTTTCCAGACTATTTTAAAAATAAATCTTAATTTAGGACTAAATTTCCCCTTTTCCAGAACATTTTCAAATTAAACCTCTTTTTACGGAATATTTTAATTCCCCAAAAATATTTTCAATATAATTTTAAAATTAAACCTCCTTTTCCTCAATATTGGAAATTATTTTTTTCCCAAATTTCATTCTAATTTTAAATTTTCTTTCAAAATATTTTAAAATTAAAATTATTTCCATTGAAATTTTAAAATTAGATATCACTTTTTTATAACTAATGTTAAATTAAAAATATCTAATAAGATTATTAAATAATTAATTTTAATTTTAATTAATTTTAAAAGTAATTCTTCCTCTTCCAGAATATTTTAAAATTAATTTATCTTTTGCAAAAATTCAATGCCAATTTTAAAATTGAATCTCCTCTATTTCACAATATTTTAAAATTAAATTTTTCTTTTGTAGAAATTTCATGCTCATTTTAAAATTAAGTCTCCTATTTTCCGAAATAATTAAAATCTAAAAATATATTCATTCAAATTTTAAAATTAAATCTTCCTGGTTCAGAAATTCCATTCTAATTTTAAAACTAAGTTGTCTTCTTCCAGAATATTCTAAAATTTTAAATTTCATATCCTAATTTTTGAATTAAATTTTTGTTTCCCACAATAGATTAATTGATACAGGTGTAAGACCAAGCCTAAGCAAGATTCCTAGAATACCCCGGGTACTTTGTACATCCTTTTACATACAACAAAACCGAAAGCTGAACCGAAGGCTGAGAAAGGAATTTTAGTATTAGAGGATCGACCCGGTTTCAGCCACATATGCAGTCGATAGTTAGTAAATTTGTTAGTAATAAATATAGTGAGTTTGCTTGTACATTACAGCTGCTTGTCATTCCTGGTAAACTGAGTCAGGTTATAACTTTATTTCTAAAAATCTAGATTACATTTTATCCCTTAAGAATTAATAACATATTATGTTAGATTCTGAAATAAACTAAAATTATTTATCAGCCAATAGAAATAGATACAGTAAATTAACCATTTATCTGTTGGCCTGGGACTTACGCTGCCTCTGATGCCTCACACTCTAGACTTACAATTTATAATGAAACAAACATTCTTAATTTTATGCTACTTTACAAATGTTTTCCCTTAACGAGAGCAAACCAAAAATAAATAAACATAAAGAGCAAATTAAACTAGAAACCAATGTCAACATCACATGATGGATCAACGATTTATTTAACAATAATATTTTTCTCACATTTTGTATTATGACTATGGAGCGTAAAGAAGTAAAGCAATACAGTTTCAATACAGAAATCACTATCACTAAATTCACCACCACAACACAAACGGGCTTTAGATGACTCAAAAATTTAAGTTATTATACAAAAAAAAAAAAAAAAAAAACACCAAACCCTAGTACAACCCGTAAAATCAACCAAACAAAACCCCCTTTGTTATTGTTTTGGGCCCTTTTAAATCAGCCAAAATAACATAAATTCCCTTTACCAAAATAATACCCTATTTAACAAAATAAAAAGAAACAAAATGTTTTACTGATTTTACCATCCCATGTAAAACAATACATGTGATGTGAAAATACATGCCTAATAATACCTGAGCAGTACCGTTATTTATTTGTTGAACATGTTTTTTCTTAATGTTCAAAAAAATTCACTTCACACGAAAATAAATAAAATAAAATCACACGCGCAATTATGCAAGATTTTCACTATTTCCATTAAGATTAAAAAAAAAATAAAAATATAATTGCGATGACGCATATTTGAACCAAAAACAAGCACTCACAAACTTTTACTATTTAATTATTAATAATTAATAATACATTTAATTTAATTTAATTTACTGATTAATTAAACAACTACACTTTTAAAGTACTGAATTTACATCGAAATTTGAATTTAATTTATCCAGAAAGATAAAAAAATACGTCCTTCTCGTTCTAGCATTTTTATCCCGTACCATATATTCCGCTTTAAATTTTCCTTTCCCCCAATATTTAAAAATTAAATTTTTTTTTTGCTAATTTTAAAATAAAACCTTCTTTTCTAGCCTATTTTAAAATTAAAATTATTTCCATTCTAATTTTTAAATTAAACAATATAATAATTTGAAATTTTTTTTTTTCCAATTTTAAATGTAATCTACTTCTTCCAGAATATTTTGAAACTTCTTCGGCAGAAAATTCATTCTAGTTTATAAATTAAATCTTCCTCTTCAAAAATATTTAAAATTAAAAATATTTCTATTCTAATTTTTAAATTAAACCTCTTGTTCCAAAATATTTTAAAATTAAATCTCTCTTTTCATCCATTCTAATTTTAAAATTAGGCATTCGTCCAAGAGAAATTATGTTCTAATTTTAAGGTGAATCTCTCATTTCAAAAATATTTAAAACTGAATTTTTATTTTCCAGAAATTCCTTTCTAATTTTCAAATTAAATATTGCTCTTCCAGAAATTTCATTCGAATTTTAAAATTGAATCTCCCCTTTTCCATAATATTTAAAAATGGCAAAGGTTTCCAAACAGCTTTAAAAGAATATTTTAAAATTAAAATTATTTCCATTCTAATGTTAATTTTTAACTTTTCCGTCCAGAATTATTTAAATTAAAATTTTTTAGTTCCACAAATTCCATTCTATTTTTAAAATTTTTTTGATTTTCAAATTAAATTTTCCTTACAGAATATTTTAAATTTTTAAATTTTAATTGTTTATGTTTAGAAAGTGGGCTATAAGAAATGATACACTCGTCAACAATAAGCATTATCTTTAATTTATATATAATATTGCATAGGTTGGCCCATAGGCTTCAAATCTCATCAATCTCTGATATCAAGCGATTTCTAATCCTTGGACCACTATAGCGAGAGAACGGTTCATCTGTTCGGAGCAGATCTGGGGTTAATTTTTGCTTAAAAGCAGTGGCCATTAATTAATTTAAATTAAAAGAATTAATCTCCACATACATTTTAATTAAAATTACAAGCGATTTGCGATACTGGAGCCCGCCATACCAAGTGAATACATATTAAGGTCGGAACAATTCTGATATTAGCATTTGCATAATAAAACAGTGGCGGCGTAATTTATTTACAAAGTATAAAATTAAAATTACGGACGAAACTCTTGCACACCGCTGCTCTTCTTACTACCATTCCATTAAACTAATAATAAATAAATTAACTTTACCAAACTTACAGTCTATGAATTCTCTCATCGCCTATAGAACATGTCACGCAAAACACCTATACGGCCATGTACCATTAGAAACACATGTCCGGTTTAATTTTATCGTAAGATATCGCTTCATGGAAGACCCTTTCAGACTCATTACATTTTGTTGATCGTTTGAATTGATACATTTCATGAACAATATGTCTAGGCATTTCCTTAAGATATTAATTAAAACAAAACTTTGTGAGCCAGCCCAATTAGATTCTATTGAAAAAAATTTAAAGATCTTAAATATCACAATGTTGATAAATGTTTATAAATGACTTATGACATGACATACCCCGTTACAGTTAGAGTCACAGTTGATCAGCCAAGGGATTGTTACACAAAAACATATTCTGTTCGAAACTTAATTTTACCTAATGTCATTATTGAACGAAAAATGAAAAACTGATTGCATATAACCTATACCGTAATATTAAAACTAATTTAATAAAACTACAAATACCTAGTAATAAAGGAGGAACAAAATTGAAAACGACATTACACAACAACAACAAAAGTCCTCATTGGACATTACGACATATCATAATGGATAACAATTTTTATTTCTCTTGTTAAAAAATAATTACCATTTCCATTTCGTCTTCATATAAGGTTATATACGCTTACATATCTAAAGTGATGATAGCAATTATTGCAACAAGAATACATTCATTATCGTCAAAACTATGATTAAATTAAATTACACTCGGCCATAGAGACCAGATCCATTATAATGTTTCTATAAAATTATTGTCATTAGTAACTGCACGCCAATAATTACAATTTTGTTTATGTATATATACATATGTGTGTGTATACGCGGAAAGTTGATGATCCGAGGTTAAATGTAATTCATATCGAATTGAACTTGAATCATATTCAAAATAACAACAACAACAACAACAACAACAAAAATCGATTAAACTTTTGACGAACCGATTAATCCAGCAGTGAAGCAAAAAATATTAACAATTCCGTAGCTAGAGGGCATTCTCTTGAAAACATTATGGAATTATAGATTTTAAATGATAATTTCAGGTTTCATAATGGCTAATGATTTTATTTTGTGTTTTTATATCAACGATGGCCTGATGGACCGGACCGTACGTATATAATTTATTTTAATTAAATTTTTTTGAAATAAATTAAAATTTGAATATATTTGTTGTTGTCGACTTGTGGTCGATTCGATGATTCCCATTCATAATGTATAGTCGCTGATTATTCTATTAATCATTTGTGTGTGCCTCGCGAGGTAGGTACATCTCTTCTCAAACATAGAATTAAATTTTCAACAAATTTTTTTTTTTTGAATTGATTATTAGGACGTTGTTGTTTATGATTATTTTTTAATTTAATTTTATTTAATAATTGAACGATAGATAAAAATAGAAATTACCTTTTGTTGTTTGATATGTAGAAATAATGTACAAAAACTCAATTAATTACCATCAACAGTTTGTATTTTCGCCGATTAGAGAACAGCTTTCTGCGCAAATATACATACATTTGCATATAATTAATTGTTTGTTTAATCATAAAATAACGGACTGTGCGTTGTTATTAATTTAATTTAAATAATAATAATAATTGTTTCTTTCTTTTTGCTAAATTTATTGTAATATGTTCAAGTTTTACATGGAAACTCCATCAGTGTGATATTTATATGCCGCGATCTTAGATAAGCAAAACATTTACAGGAAATTGATGGTGTGGAAAGATTAAGCCTTAGCAGATTAAATGGTTAGGATTAATTGTTTAAATATTTTGTAGATATGTTAGCTGACTGCGGGAAATTATTTACAAAAAATATCTTATTTCAGAAATTTCACACAGATACAACCGTGCAAATGCTGAGGTAAAATGGCTCTAAATTAATTTTAATATATCTAACATTAAGTCTAGGGGAACATGTGAGGGAGTTAAACTTTTACTAAGCCTTTATTTACCACCAAAAAATATGAGGGCTTTTGACTTAAAAAAATATAAGCTCACCAGTTAATCGTTTTGGGTAAACCACTCAAAATATTTATTAATAATTAATTTGTGCTATAGTGCATATTTTAAAATTATATTCACTACTTATGTAAATTAAGTTAGAACGACGGTCTCAACAATACTAGATCAAAGACAAATAAGATATTTGCAAATTTTAAATTGATCATTGCGATCTCAAATAATTACTTCTCTTTCCCCCTTGATAATCCAATACACCTACACTGATAACAATATTTGAATGTTTAATCATACCATATTTTAGGGAAAACATATTTTCCTACAAGTTGATGAGCAAACATCGATTTATCAGAAGAAGCTGAACAACGCATATAATCGACACATTCCGTAAAAATATCAGTTGCTTATACTTCTGATTAACAACGGATATCTTTAGTGTGATATACACCCATGACCTTACCGAACCATCTTTTACTTCGTAGTTTACATTTCTCATTTTACGACTTATTATTCCTTCAATAAATTGCGGGGCAAATTTGGCACAGTACTTTATTAGAGCATTACTTTGCGGATGCGTACGTACAAAAACCCTATGATTAAATTGAAATTATAGGCCTACTACGTAAGTTATACCGTTTTGAGCTTTTTTCGTATGCTTGAGCGGTCTGAATCTTGGCTCTGTCATGTGCAAGTTGAAGTCTTGCAGGTAAAGGTAGTAGTATTTCACCTTCCGAAATTTCGCCTAATTGCTGCAGTATCTTATAATCTTGACCATGGGTTATCTTATGGTAGCCGAATAATAAGAAATGGGAAGAGTTTTGTATGGTTTCATGCACTCCATTTCCTAAGTCCGACGCAATTTCATACAAATGTTTGTCCCAAGATATTGGTTTGGCGTCTATTGGAGCGGGGGACCAAAGTTGAGTAGATTAATCTACCAGCTCCGTAACCTTCCAGTAGGGTGCGCATCACGTGAGCTGTGCTGGTCTTGCATTAGGCAGCTGCGTGATGGGTACAATTGTGTAAGAGGTAACCTGTTCACAATTCGCAAGTGTACGTGCTGCCTCCTCGTGGCAACCACTGGTAACTAAGGCCATTTGGCACATTTTTGGCAATTTTGCAAAGGCTAAAGTACGGCGCTAAAGGAGAAAACCTTGACAAAAAACCCTAATCTAAGGTGGAACAACATATGCCGATGGATGAATGGCTGATAGGTTAATCAGTTCAAAATATGCGGACTCTGGATACCAGGCACCCTCCAGTTTTATTTAGCCTTTCTGTAGTAAAGCTGGGTGACCTACAGGCGATTTGCAATTTCCAGAAACTCGTAGTAGTAAAATCAAACGGAATACGGGGCAGGAGTAGGAATATACGGGAGTGGGACAACCATCTCGAGGTCCTTGGGCTCCAATGCTAACGTCTTTCTAGCGGAACTACATACTGTAGTAAACATCTAGGAGGGAGAGCAATAAGCCCAGATAGTATGTATCACGTACCGGGAGGCAGTATTGTCAGGTTCATTAAGAACCTTAATATTGACTGGACGGATAATTAAGCAGGGTCCAGCACAATAGATCTTTTAGGTCGCAGTGCGAATTTGCTGATCACCCGCCTGGCCTGGCCCTCCAATAATAATAATAATAATTGTCCCAAGATGTATGTTTCTTCTTGATATATGCACGTATCGCACATAAGATCGACCTATTCACTCGCTCAGATGCATTAGATTGTGGAGCATAAATGGCTGTCTTAGAATCAATGACTCCAAATTCCTTCAATAGATTTGTATATTCGCTACTCTTAAATTGACTTCCTTTATCCGAATGGATAGTATGAGGTACTCCAAATACACAGAATAATTCATTTTTTAAGTAGTCAGTAATTTGTGACGTTGTTTCGCTACTAAGTGCTTTTAAAAGGACCAACTTTGTTAAATGATCCACCACTATCAAAATTACCGATTTTCCCTGAGTTGATCTGGGATATGGGCCTAGCAGATCAATATGTACTCTTTGCCAAGGTCTCTCAATAGTGAAAGGCTTCTTCATTGGGGGACGTGTCAAATAATTTTGAGGTTTGGTAATTTTACAGACAACACAGTTAGATATGAATTCTTTGACTGGTTTTGCCATAGATGGCCAAAAGTAAAACCGTCAGAGTTTTTCAAAAGTTTTTACTATCCCACCATGGGCCGACATTAGCTCGTCATGGTGCTGTTTAATTAGGTCTAGACACATTCCGACCGGGATCCACATTTTTCAAACTGACAAATCCGACAAATCATCCGTTTTCTTAGAATCTAATCGAATAAATATTCTATCTTCGTGAATTCTAAAAGCTGGAAAACTATTGGGGTTAGAAATGCTGTTTTCTCGCAACTTTGTGTACTCAGAGTCGTAAAATTCCACGGAACTTTCTTTCGATTCATGTAAAACCCTTGCAATACTATTGGAAAATTCTTCAATACTATCACAGTAAATTCGTGATAGAGTGTCTGCCACGACATTGTCCTTGCTTCGTTGATGCTGAATTAAAAATGTATACGCTTGGAGCTTAAGACTCTGTAACGTGTGGACCTTGCAAATAACCAGGGCGGCAGGGTGTTGATATTATTATGGCACAACTTTATGGTGTGTATCTATGATAATTGCCTATCTTGCGATTACGTCTACGTGAAACTTGGTGATACAACACAGATGTCGCGCATTTAAATCTTGGTATGGAGAATACTCGTTTTGCTTGCGTGGCGTGTTGTTCATTGTTGATGTGATGAAAAAAAAAGAATTGGAGGGGACTTCATTTTGTGCTATGTTAGTGACAGGTCGAAAAAGAAATTTAATAAAACGAAAAAAATAAGTTTTTTTTGGTTTCGGGACCAATTTAAACATAAGTGATACGAAAATTAATGATCAATTAAATTTATAGTTTATTAATTGATAAATTACGTTTTTTTTGTGTTCGTTTGCTGTTGGACAGTATTCGAAATGCCCAGTTGGTGAACGGGTATAATAAATAAGTAAGCGAAATCACGATTCGACGCGAGAGAAAGAGGCAGATAACTGGACTGCCGTACGTGTTATAACTCCATCATACAGTTGGAATTGGATCAGGCGAGACAAGTGGAAAGTTACACAAAAGTCGGAACGTAGATTTGGAGATTGCTGCGCCTCATCATATTGTTTCAAAATTATTCCAACGGGTCAGCACCGCTATTTGCGGATTCTCAAGGGCGCGTCGCAACCGCGTGTATATACGGCCTTGCCTACAAAGACGTCCGGTGACGGAATTATCAAACAGCTGACCAGTAACAACCCGTTATAGTCATCCAATTGCTTATTATTATTTTTTTGTTTGTTTGTATATAATTACCAATTTAAAATTAATTTCTAATTTTTGTATATTTTGATTTTCCTCGCTTTGGGGGCATTCCCTTGTTTTTTTTCTCATTTCAGATCTTAGTGGCGAGTTTCGGGAGGGCCCTACTGACTCCAGCACTGGGATATGGTTTAACTTAGTGGACATCATAACTCGATTGTAGTGATTATTCCTCCTCCCAGACCGAGAGAGAAAAGAAATGTACAAGATTTTGTTTTGTCTATTTATATAACGTAACGTTTAGCTTCTTCAATTGTATTATGTTATAATGCAGAATATAAATGAAGATTGTGATGATTGTAATAATGGAATGATGGACTAGTTGTTTGGTTATTTATCTTTCAGGAGGTGAGCGTTGCGACATGTGTGTGTGTGTGTGTTTCGTTAATTCAGTTAAAAAAGGCAGCATTTAGACCCAGTAAGGGCACCACCACTTCTCCACGCCCCAGACTGTGCGATTTCCGGCCCAACGCTGCAGGTGGTGACTACTGGGCATTCTGTTAACGGGTGACTGCAAGGTCGGGCACTCGTTACAACTCCATCTAGCCAGTCTCCCACTTAAGACACGCTGACCCATTAATCACTTAAGACTTGCATGGTCCGTAATAAGTGTAAACTCGTAGCCCTCGATGTACGGTCTGAATTTTTTTACTGCTAGTATTGCCGCTAAACACTTCAGCTCTGTAATGGTATAATTTTTTTGTGCCTTATTTAATTTCTGGGATATATAGACAATTGGTCTTTCGTTTTCCTCTTTATCCTTTTGAAACAAAACCGCACCCACACCTTCCGTGCTTGCATCGTATCTGATAAAAAATGGTTCGCCATAAGATGGATTAATTAATACCGGGGCCGACGTAAGTCTTTGCTTCAGATTTTCAAATGCCACCTGTGCCTCCACGGTCCACAGGAATTTGCCCTTCTTGAGGCAATCGCTAATAGGAGCCGTAACTGCAGAGTAATTGTTGATGAAACGGCGATACCATCGCGCCATTCTAAGTAGTCGTCTTGACTGTCTTACGTTCGTCGGTACAGGAAAGTCAACTATTGCATCGATTTTAGTAGGATCAGTTTTTAGAACATTTTCAGCCAAAACAGCATCACCTTGAACTGATAGAGTGGTCGCCCTGGTTTGGTGAAAGCCGTCTTGTCTCTAGATTCCGCAAGCGGTATCTGCCAGAATGCGTCCTTTAAGTCTAGTCCCGTAATGTTCTTTGTTTCATGCAATCGTCCTAAAAGTTCGTCAATATTTAGGAGGGGGTAAGCATCCTTCATCGTGACAGAGCTTAGCTTTCTGGCATCAAGACACAGACGATTTTTACCAGTTATTTCTTGACCAGTGTAACAGGCGAACTCCAGGAGATTTTGCTAATCTCGATCACATCCAACTTCAGCATTCTATCAACTTCATCACAGAGTTCCTTTTGTTTAACTGGTGAGAGAGGATAATACCGTTGTTTTATAGCCTTGCAACCTGGGATGATTTCTATTTCATGACAATGTTTACTTGTCCTACCCAGATCATTTTTTTCAAATGACGGGAAAAGCGCTATTGTTCGGCTTTGCTTGGATCTGTCTTGCGGACTTAGCTCGTGCATTTTATTGTTTTCGGGAATGGTTTTAGAAATTTCATTGACGGTCAACCCCGGCGCAATATTAAATATATTCCAGAAATCAATTCTCAAATACAAAGAAAATTTCAGTGTAGGAACAATACAGAATTTAATATTCTTAGTTTCGTCTCGTACACTTCAATTTAATTTATTAAATTTGATCTTAGATGAACGCAAAAATTGTAACGAACCTTCCCTCAAAACGCTTATAGACGCCCCCGTATCTAGGAGTCCATACATCGATTTTGAGGCTATTATGACTTTTGTCTTCAATCGAGGATCGTTTGAGGCAATAGTTTGAATTATAGAGGAAATACAATGTCTAATCATGGATCGTCGTTGTCTGAAATAATGAATGATTCGGTGTATCTTATGATTTCTATTTTTTATGCCTCGGCAAGTGTTTTGGTGCATCAACTTTTCCGAATGCGATCCCCTCGTTAAAATCACATTCGGATGATAGTTTTCCGACGGGCGATTCTGACAAGTGGAACAAAACGGTTTTCTGACATTATCCGCACCACAGCCAAAATATATTATTAAAAGGTTGACAACAATCTTGATATTTAACAAATCAGATTAGATTATGCCTATGGTCATTACTAATTACTTCAATTGAAGATTCGCCATTTGCAATTTCCATTGGAGTGTGTGTTTGAACTGAATATGTCTCTGTTACAGCTGTGTGTTGCAGATCATTCCGATAACCACTAGTTGCATCTATTTCATTGACAAATTTTCGCCTTGTCTGTCCATCTTGAAATTGCCTTGGATCATAACCAGTGAGGTCCCACATTGCTTCATATCTTTGACAAAGCACTCGCAAATCCTCTAAACTTCTAAAAGAATTTTGGTGAGGTAATTTCACGTTCTTAAGTGCCGGATGCATATTCTGACATAAACGATACAATTCAACATAAAACCCTACGATATATTTCTTCCCGAATTTCATCTTCATAGTCATAACTGCTGAAGTATGATAACATAGCATTTTTCATTAGGGTCCAATCTGCATTTGGATTATCCGATTTGTACACCCAGTACCAATCTTCCGCTATTTCAGTTAAAAACAGATGTAATGATTTTGCTAACATAGCTTCCGGAAGTCCATCCCTAGCAAGTTGTTCTAAGCGACGGATGAAATCATGTACATTCATTGATTTATACTACCGTTAAAAGACAAATTCCATGTTTGTTTAATTCTATGCAGATTGTTAAAACGATATTGTGACGCAAATATTGGTTGAGGGTTTGCCGATTGTATATTAAATTGAGGATAGTCTACCTTCCTAGATGGACCTTGCGGAATATCTATTGTATTGCTGTGGAGGAATATTTGCATACTGTGAAAGATCAGGCTCTTGAACATTATTGGTATGTACACTATCTATGCGTGCAAAGAATTCAGTGACTGGTTGTTTCAATTTTTTATCCCCATGAAATGTTAAATGGGTATTTGGAGGGTTATCACTTAAACTAGAAGAATTCACAGGTGAAGATGTTTCCATATTTTTTAAAGATTCGTCAAAGGCTGGCATTATTCTCTTATCTGAAGGACTAATATTGCTATGATGTGACGTATTCTTTCCGATTGATTCCTTTTGAATGGCACCATGGGATTCTTGCCATAATTTCATAAACCAATTAAAATGTCTACGCCAGCTGCTTAAAGTGTTAGAAAGATTGATGACGTCACCAAAAGTTCTGTCTCTATAGTGAACAGATTTGACTAATCCAACCAATATAAAGTCAGATGGAGGTGATACTCCTCGTTGTTCGCATAATTTCGACCACTCCTCACATTTAGATCTACAAAGCTCTAATCCTTGTTCTGGCTTATTTCTAATATGTGATTCCCTGGGTGCTAATTGTTTATCGGAAAATTCAGCTATTAGGAGGTTGCATAGCATTCTTTTTGAATCAATTGCCACTAGCAAGCCCTCTAACTTTATACTCGACTTCTTGTTCCGCAACGGACAAGTTTGTTAGATACTAAAGAGAATCCATTTTAGGTAAATTAAAAAAATCAAAAAAAAAAAAAAATATACAAATATATACAACAATTTAAATAAACAAGTCTAAGAGATTTTATAGGAATGAATAAATTTAAATCATCAACCTAATAAATTCTTAAAAGTACATAAATATTTATTTAATTTTCACAATAACTTTAGCTACCAAAACTTGGGTTACTGCTAATTTTGTTGTATAATTCAAGATATGTAATGCAATATAATAAATCGAATAAGTGATGACGTAGAGACTCAGAAGCCTTGACCATAATGTGAATCTGAAGCAGTTAAATTATTTTAGAAAAAAAAAATGAAGAGGAAAAGTTGTGCTGTACAGAAATCAAATGTCGAACATGTGAGATGGAACTCATGGCCTCGTCATGTATCACAGCCACATATTCGAAATTGTAGTCCATATACAACATAGAAGCTTATCAAACAAAAAAAGTGTAAAAACAATTTTAATAAAAATGATGTGTGAGCGGTCTAATGTGAACGGTCTATGAGAAATCACTGTCAAGTGATACTGGGATAAAATCATAGAATCACTATGCAGTCAACCAATTTCGACTCGTCAGCAATTCTATCACTTCTGTTCACCCCTAAATACACTTTTCTATGGAATAATTTAATAAAGCAAATCGGAAAGAGCATTCCTGTGTAGAATCTGAGTGTCGAACGTCAGATGGAACTCACGACTTCGCCATGTATCAACATCTGATAATTCGAAACCGTAATCACACACAAGCTCCTTATAAATTTAATGAAATTTAAAGAAATGATCAAAAAAAAATTAGCGTTATATGTAAATTATAAGCGGTTTTTAAAGAAGCCTTGATAAGCAGAAAAGCTGCATGAATAACCTTTTCAGATCCCTGTTTCGGCGCCATTTTTGTTACGGATCACGTATTCGGGAACAAAACTCCCCCTAGCCGGCAAAGCTGACCAGTTAACGTCCACGGTTCCCGAATAATCCATAACAGCATCCCCAGAACTAAAAATTGTTCATTATAAAAGGGCTACGGACTATTAATTAAAGTAGTTCTTGAGACCTAAAATTAAAACCAGTTATGGATTGTAGATTAAGATAAGTTCACGTATAGACGAAAAACTTGATATACAGACATTGAATTAAAATAGTTTTATTTAACGAGAAATACATTTAATATAATTTTAGACTATAAAATTTAAATTAAAATGTAGACCTTAAATTAAAAAAGATCCATAGGCCAACAATATCTGTAATGACCGATTATTTTTTTGCACATATTTTTCAAAAATTTTACCAATATTCGGATTTTTTAATATTTCAAGAGATCTTTATAAATGTCGTCTTCGAAATAATAATAATTTGGTCGGTAAATAAAAGAAACAAAAAAATTTGAAATGTCTACAGACCTTTAATAAAGCGAATACACCTCAAACTAATATAGGTCTATACAGATATGTAATTAAAATGGATCGAGAAACGTAAAGTTAGGTCATAGTTAGGTCAATTCAAAAATGTGTAGAGAGGTAAAATTTAAATACTTAGGCCTTTAGACTTAAAATTGAAGACCTTAAATTAAAATAGATTCCCTTAAATAAAGAAAGATCCTAAACTAAACGTGAATGAAGTTTATTTTAAATTAATTTTAAGCTAAACAACAACCCGGGATCCCGTTTTTGTCTCAGAAGTGTGACCAGGAAATCCCGGGATTTATCTCGATTTTTCGGTTTTCGATTTTTATATATATGTATACTCAACTGCATAGGAATAATATAACACAGTAAAAAACTCGATTAAGAGCTTAATTCGGGATTGGCTTGTCCCTGACTTCCGATTGCTGAATTTAGAAAGTTTAAATATCCCTTATAGAAGTTTATCAATCAATAGCACTTTCTAGTCAAATTCAAGAATCCTTGGTGATTTCTTTAACGATTATGATGAAATTCAGGTTGCATGATGGGAATGGGATTCTAAACTGAGTTTTAGATGAAGTTCTGGCATAGTTGACCGCTTCTTAACCTATTACGATGAAATTCAGATGATTTCTATACCGATTCTGATAAAATTCAGTATGTACTCGTACGATGGAAATGGGATTCTAAAATGATTTTTGTATAAAGTTCTTAAAAATGGCCAATTAGGAAGGACTTGTCCGTTTCTTAACCGTGAAACCGTAAATTTCTGAAATAGAGCCAATAAAAAGGAACTCGGGTATTCCTTTAGCGAATAGTTGGATATAAGGAACTGGCCAACCCCTAATTAGTATCTTAAATCGAGGTTTTACATGATATAATATAAAACAAATAAATGGAAACCTGGGAAATCCACCTTTGTGAAGTTGGCCCAAAATTCGATCCCAAAAAACTATGATAGTTAACGTTGGAAACACCACTTCAAATCTTATGAAACAAAGTAAACTATCATGAGAGAAAACTAATAGACCATGTAATGTCACGATAGATTTTTATAATAAATTTCTATCTCAACTATTAGTTGAGTTGAAAAGATGTCAATGAAAACTAAGAATAGGTACAAATATTTTACAGAATGTTCCATATTATGGCACAATAAGTTCGTAAGTATAAAATAAAAAAAATAATAATAATCCAATTTATAATGTCAGCCCAAAAAAAATGTTTATCATGATAGCAAAATTTATCACGATAGACTCTCAGCCCAAAAATAAAACTATCATGGGAAAGGAAACATACTAGAATAACTAAGGAGAACTTTGTAAATTTTCGCAATTCAACTGAGTATTTCCTCAAGTACTGTGTTGTTGGCACTAATCTCCCCATGATTTTTTATTAGGCCTATTAATTGTGAATACTCTGGAACATCACAAGGCTTTGCGTCTATATTTGATCATGCTATCCCCATCACAAAATTCTGAAAAAGTTCCAGAGTACTCACAATTGATAGGCCTGATAAAGAATCATCGGGAGATTTGTGCCAACAATACAGTACTTGAGAAAATACTCAGTTGATTTGCGAAGACAAGCTGAACAAGACCCACGACGCTTTGCGGCCATATTGGCCATTATGATTCATTGCAATGCTTTACTATGAACACCTTAGCACTTTTTCAATGTTTTGTGTTTTTCTGTATTTTTAATCCCCATGAACAAATTTCTGGAAAATGTCAGAGTAATGGCAGCTGATAAGCCTAATAGAAAATATTGATGTGATTGTGCCAACAATTCAGAACTTAAGAAAATGCTTACTGGAACTGAAAAAATCAAATTAAATATTACTCACTAGGCTTTTCGGCCTTATTTCCCCTTATTAGAATTGGAGGAGGGAACTTCTTATAAGTTTTTAATGTTAATTTGATTTTTGGCTGAGAGTCTGTAGTGATAAATTGTGCTATCGTGATAGTAATTTTTTTGGACTGACACCAAAGTATGAAGAATTTTTTTTTTTTGCGCTGACATATTAAATTGTATCACAATATACCTTTTTTGGGCTGACACTTATTCTTGAAGAAAAATTTTATTTTAGTGTTACCCCTGCGTTTTTTGGGATGAATTTTGGGCCAACTTCACATACATGGGAAACCCCGGGGTATCCATTGCGGTAGATAGTAAAAATGTCAATTAAAAATATATTTACCATAAATAACTATACACCAAAATAAAACTATGTTTTAAGACATTCTATTAAAATTAGACCTGCAGATTCAATAGGTCAATAGACCTGATGGCAAAAGGGCTGAAGAGTTTCAATCTTTCAAAGATTTCGGATTGCCAAAAGCTTGGCTACCTCAAGGGTCTAATAAAGGGCGACGCGTTTACTTTCATTCGCCATATTACAGTGAGCGATGCAAATTACAAGGGTACGTGGGCAAAGGTATGTAAGCGGTATGATCAACTAATTCAAGTCATCCAATCATTTGTAAAGAGGTTTTTAGAGCAACAAGGTATGGTGAGTGGCACCGCTCAATCTCTACTAAAAATCCACGATACTGCCACCGAAGTCATCTCTGGTCTGAAAGCACTAGACGATTAAGCCCAATCAAGCGACATTTGGCTTAACTATATTATGCTAAACAAATTGGACGATGAGCCACGAAAGGCCTGGGCATAAAAAACAGTGGAAGTTAAATATATCACATTTCAGTCACTGCTAGATTTCCAAGAAAAAGGTGCACAGCGCTCGAAAATTATGACATAAATAACAAGCGATCATCAATAAGTAAGCCGTGTCCTCGTATCACGGCAAATCATGTAATGACAGTGAGGCCGAGCGTTGTTGCACAGCCATATTATCAATCATCCACCACCTCGCGTACAGCAAAGTACAGAAAGTGTTCCGCGGGTCATCGGTTACAAGATTGCGAAGAATTTAAGTCCCTTGATTTAAACCATCGTAAAGAATTTTTCGCTTCATCAGGATGCTGCTTCAATTGTTTAGCTACTGGACACAGTTCCAAGGTATTTCGATCATTTAGAAGGTGTCAATTATGTCGTAAAAATCATCATACTAGTTTACATCCGCCCGATGACATTTATCCAACGCCATCAGGAGCAATCAATGACAAATCATTATCTAAAAATGAAAAGAGCATAATATCCAATGTGTTAATAATTCAGCCAAGCTCTTCGCAATTCAAATCAATATTAAGTACAAATAATAAAGCCGCCAATTTACATGTATATGTGTCATTACTTTCTGCTCCATTGTTATCTACTGCTCGTGTTGCTGATAACAACAACAACGAAATCGACCTAGTTATGGGTGTCGGTTATTTTCTAAAAATTTTGTCCGCTGGCCAACTGGAAGGTCCGTATAAATTGATTGCCTAAACACGCAGTTCGGCTGGATAATCGGTGGAGGTAACACTCATATGACAAAACAACAGTCATTTAATATTAACCTTGATTGAATACTCTTCAAAAATTTTGGCAGCTAGAAGAAATGCAAGAGGACAACTAAATAAATCAACAAGAACAACAGTGTGAAGAATTGTTTCAAAATTTTACATACCGTGATGACCAAGGCAGATTCGTAGTAAAGCTGCCGTTCTGTTCGAATCCACCAGCACTTGGAGATTCATTAACACAAGCAATCTCAAGATTTTCCGGCTTAGAAAGAAGACTCGATGCTAATCCTAACCTCAAAGAGGAATACATAAAATTTATGGATGAATACACATATTTAGGCCATTTGGAAGAGCTAGTTGGAAAAGACTTAACTATTCCATCAACTCATCATTTCTATCTGCCCCATCATCCCGTAGTGAAAGAATCGAGCGTCTCAACCAAAGTACGCGTTCTATTTGACGGTTCCGCATCATCCAGATCTTCGGTGTCTCTGAATAATACATTGATGGTTGGTCCTACTGTGTAGCCAGATTTAACACCAACAATAATGCGTTTCCGATCGCACAAAATTGCCTTTATATCGGACATAGAAAAAATGTACCGTCAGGTAAGAGTTCATCCAGAGCACGTCCACTACCAGCGAATACTCTGGAGAAAGTCCCATAACGAACCGTTGAAGCATTATAAGCTAAATACAGTAACCTACGGAACCGCACCAGCCGCTTTCCTCGCCACTCAATCATTGTTATAGTTAGCTAAAGATGTTGAAACTACTCAGCCGAAAATATCATCCATTATCGCGAATGATTTCTATGTTGACGATGTCCTAAGTGCCGCCGACTCAATAAAAGATGCAATCACATCAGTTCAAAATCTGCAACAAGTGTTAAAATCTACTGGATTTACGTTCCATAAAAGGGCATCCAATTCTAAAGAGCTACTCAACAAAACTAAAAATCCCATTGTTGCCATAGAGATAATGAAGAACAGTAGCTATTGTATTAGGTCTAAAATGGAATTGCGAGAAGGACCACTTCATGTTCCAAATAAACATGTCTCACAATGATCCGCAATTAACTAAACACCAATTTCTCTCAGAGGTGACTCGTTTATTCGACCCGCTTGGATAGTTGTCCCCCATAAATGTTACAAAAAAATTGCTATTCCAACAGCTATGGCTACTTTCAATAGGATGGGACGATGAACTACCAGCGGAAATTATCGACACGTGGACTAATATAAAACGGGATATAAAACAAGTAGATTGGAATACCATGGTACATCAAATTCAGCGAGCATCGTACCGAAGTTCATGGGTTTTGCGATGCCAGCAAACTAGCGTATGCGGCTGCAATTTATTCACGAGTAAGAGAGCCGTCCGGCGAAGTTGTAGTACATCTAATAACAGCTAAAACAAAGGTAGCTCCTATTCGTCGCACAACTATTCCGAGATTAGAACTTAGCAGCTCATTTATTGGCTAAATTGTCAAAATCAGTCATGAAGACTTTAGAGCTGGTCGATGCTCCATCATATTCATGGACGGATTCTGAAATCGTCCTCCACTGACTGTCTAAACATCCATCATCATGGTCCACTTTTATTGCTAACAGGACATCGCAAATACACGAATGGCAAAAAGATGGCATCATGTCAGCACAAAATCCAATCCATGCGATTGCGCCTCACGGGGTCTCATGCCTACGCAACTGCTGCATCAATCAAATTGGTGGAAAGGACCAGATTGGCTATATCACGAGAAAACGGTGTGGCCAAAACAAAGCATAAAACCAATATTAACGAATCCAGAATCTACGGATGATTTAACAATCCACTCTCATCAAGCAGAACTGGAAATCGAAAAATTTTCAACGCTATTCGATAAAATATCTGAATACAGAACAATCAAGCATATTCTCGGATTCTGTATTCGATTCATTCGTTCAACACGAACACGCCGCATAAGATCCAGATCACGAGCTTCGAGCGTTGCTAATGCAAAAAACACATCACCACTTACTTGCGATGAACTGAATATAGCTGAACAATATCTTTGAAGAGCATCTCTTACTTGTAAGATAACTATAACTTAGTGATATGTACTTAATTAAACTCAAAGCTTAAGTCGAAAAATCTTTCATATCTTTAATAACATCTATCTATCATAATCTATCTTTCACATCTTTAATATTATAACACTGAGTGCCAAGCAAATCTCGAATTGGTTTAATAATCTGAACAAAAAAATAACTAATTATGGCACATCAGACAACTTCAACGCCTTTCAAATTTAGTAATAAGGAAGCTCGATTAGACTTCTTGAATAATCTCGAAAACCCCGATAATTTTGATATTCACAAGAAATTTGAAATATTTACGAACATCTCGAGTAACATTTGAATTCTAGAATAATCTAAGTGGAAAAATAAGTGGAAGACGCCGCGCAATTTCGAAAATATTGAATAACTTAGACGCCAAAAAACTTAACGCTTAAAATCTCGGATTTCAAGGGTCTCCTAGCCTAATGTTTTACGCCTCTTAATATAAAACCAATTGAGCATTCAATCTCGAATGATTATGATTGTTATTTGTCAGGGTCAACCAACCATTTTATTAAATATTTCGAACCAATCTTAGCAACACACAATCCCCAACAAATCTCGAATAAGCTTAAAATCCTGTTCTATCTTCTACTTTTTTCTAATCTAAAACTCCGGTGCTTTACTTATTTTCAAAATTTTTCATAAATGCTAATTTTGCTCGCCCACCACTACACTAAACCCTAGACTAAACCCAAAATTAATCCCTAACCGAACTTCTCACTCAAATCCAACTCAATATCAACTCAAACCCTATTAACCTATTTAATCATAACCTTAAACAATCACTACATCGTACCATTATTATCTTATATATATATATATATATATATATATATATATATATATATATATATATATATATATATATATATATATATATATATATATATATATATATATATCTTTACAAATATTTTGATAATATAATTATGTTATATAAAAATGTCTAAGTTATCCATCCATAATATCGCATCGTCAGTCATCTGATGAATTTCCTCCAATCCGTCTTTAAATCTTCTAAATATGTATTCTTGATAAATGTGAACAATATTTTGTATAAGATGTCCTCAATCACAGGCAGCTGAAATTTCATGATTGTAACGATTTAATTCAGAATTTGTCACCCCGTGTTTTGTTCTAAATCTATATTGATTAATGTCAAATGATATCTTAAATTTGTAAATCCAGGGACAACTAATGTTGGATCTTCAATTAGATGCTTGTTGACAAACTCTGATTCATTGAAAAGTTCCTTCCAATTATTATTGATGTCATAGTTGGTTAAGTCTCCCAACTCAGCAATTTTTATCCAAAAAGGTTTTCTAGAATTCAAACGGTTTTCTATTCTTCCATCGATGTCGAAATGAATAGGAAGGTTTAAATTTTTTGTAATTTTTAAATGTTCTTTGTATAATGCTAACTGTCTTCTAAGGTGAGGTAGTTCAATATTGGACAATATCGGCAGACATGGTAATGGTGTTGTTTTAATTGTACCCGAAATAATTTGCATGCAACTATTGAGTTTTGTATCTACATGATTTGTATGGGCACTATGTTCCCAGATAGGTGAACAATATTCAGCCGTTGAATACACCAGTGAAATTGCTGATATACGTAATGTTTTAGCATTCGCACCCCATCGAGTTCCAGATAGTTTTTGGATAATGTTCACTCTTGATTTAATCTTTTGTCCAAGTTTTTAACAATGAATTCTAAAAGTTAAAGCTCGATCCAAAGTAACTCCCAAATACATCGGATTCTGATTAAATTTGATTAAAATTCCATCCATGTAAAAATTTAACCGAGTATTCGTATGTTGATATGATAAATGAAAAAGTGCAACTTCGGTTTTGCTGGGAGTCGCCTTCAGTCGCCAATAATCATTTGGTAAATCATCAGCGCCAAATCATCAGCGTATAGAAACTTTTTAGATTTTGTTTCTGGCAAATCAGATGACATTGAACAAAACAGCAGCAAGAACTGAACCTTGAGGCAATCCAATTTTCACACATCGAATTCTATACTTTTCTGATTTCCCAAATGTACAACAAATTTTCGATTCGATAACAAAGCAGAGATCATGTTTAAAGTTTTTGAACATTTTAAAATCTTACTTAATTTCAAAATCAATCCTTTCTTCCAAATCGTATCATATGCTGCACTTAGATCCACGAAAGCAACAGCTGTTTGTAATTTGTCTTGGAATCCTGCTTCAATATGTGTTACCAAAGACAAAACTTGATCACAAATATTTCTTCCTGGACGAAAACCGGCTTGATAATTTGGAATATTTTCGTAAGGGGTTGGAAAAATTCTGTTTTAAATAATTTTTTCGAAAATTTTATACCCAATGCACAACAAAGATATCGGTCTATAATTTTCAGGTAGATGTTTGTTTTTCCGGGTTTTAAAATGGCACGAACTTTTAATGAATTCCAAATCGGAGGAATTTTGCCACGATTATAACAATGAGAATAAAATTTCGCCAACCAATTACGGGCGTTTTTTGATAAATTAATAAAAAATTCGGGAAACACTTCATCCACTCCACTAGCTTTTCTTGGTTTTAGATATGTTAGTACACTATTTAATTTCATAAACAGATACTGACGAAGCCAATGGAAAATCCGTAATAAATTTCTTTGATCTTCTCCATTTATTTTTAACGATTCGAATTTTTTTTTTGGGTATACGACATTTTGAATTTTTGACTAATCTTGACGCAACATCCTTCGGGTGTACTGTTGCAATGTTAACACCATTCTTATTACTAGAATTACCACTTTTCTTTAGTAAATCCCATGCTTTTCTGCTTGAACGTGAAAAATCCATTGTTTCAACTAAATTTATCCCTTTCGCAGTACGTTCCTGATTTAATTCATTAATTAATTCATCTGCAATTTCTTTAGATTCGTTCTCTTGATGCAACAACCATAATCTTTCACATTCATCACATTCATATGTTCTTCGAAACCCTCTTGGAATAAATCGTTTAGCCGTAGATATTAGGAGTCCCACAAATCTATCGCTTTGGCAAATTCTGTCCAATTACCTTCTTTAAAGTTCCATCTCGGTTTCGGCAGTGATTTTATTATTGGAATTTTTATTCCGACTTCTAGAAAACACATCGATGTTGACTTCTTGGAAATTTATTACTTACAGTTCTTACAGCAGATAAGACATTGAACGAATCGTCTGTTGAAATAAAACATAGATCCGGGTTATATCCTCTGTTCCATCTACCAGAATGAAACGTTGGTTTATCTTTAGCATCAAATAATAAGTGTAAACGGTTTCTATTTGCCCAATCAAGTATAAACTCTCCTTTTAAATCATCTTGGTTGTAACCCCACAGATAATGATGACTATTGAAATCGCCCATATAAACTGCAGGATGATTAAATACTGGTAATGGTGTTGACCAAGAAGAGCCCAGGAGGTTTATAAACATTTAAAATTTTCATGTCGTTTAATTTGATAACCAGAATTTCAATATTAATGATGTTTGATTTTAATAAAACGGAACAATCGTCACATAAATCACTTCTTATTAATGTCGCAATTCCATAATGTTCACGATGAATAGAATCAATGCACGAAAATTCATTTATTAATCCGCAATTCAAAAGTTGAAGATCATCTTTCATATGGGTTTCCTGTAGAAGCAAAACATCACATTTATTGGTGTGAAGAAATCTCAACAAATATTCAACTTTCGCCTTCGTTAATCCTTCAACATTTAATTGACATATTTTAAAAACAGCGCCGACGGTACGACATTGTGGTTGATAATCTTCTTCTTCAACTTCTTCATTATCAATATTTGTTTCACCGGGAGGTTTAGAATTGAACAGGTTCGGTGTATAATTTTCTAACATTTCGTTATCCATAACAGATACCGGTGGACCTTACAGATTTTTAGAACCATATAGGCATTTAAACAAATAATATTTAATTTAAAAATTTACACAAATCAAAAAAAATTACGGAAGAAAATAAATATTCAACCATTTTTTTTGACAGTTGGCCTACTTTTCATAATATTGAAAAGATGTACCATTATATCGTGTTACAATTCAAATACGTACTATCATACATACAATCATACCATCATACAATCATACCACTGTGCCATTCCATCGTACCACTACTATCATAACATCACACCATAATACCATCATATATACCACCTTACCACGATACGATCACACCATCCTGATACCACCATACCAATATACAATTATACCATCGTACCATCATACCATCATACCATCACAACATCATACCATTTTACCAACATATCATCATATCATCATACCATCATACCATTATCACCACCAATATCACCGTCACTATTACTATCACCATCACTATCACCATCAATTTATTTATTTAAATTTTTTAACACATGTATAAAAAACTAGTCAACTGCTCACTATATCCTAATCCAACCTCAACTCAACTCCAACTCAACTTCAACTCAACTCGAAAATTGACCTCTAACTTAATCTTCAACTCAACCACAAACCAGCATTCATAAAAAATTTGGTAAATATTTATAGAACCAGATACTTTGGGTCAATTTGTATGGTGTACCCGACCATCTTCACGTACATCTTCCAAAAGATTTCAAATTTCCGCTCTAACCATAGAAACGGATTGTAGGAAAAAATACCAAATCGTACAGGCCGTTCTGGAGATACCATGGATGCAGACATCCAGATATCAAAACATCCAGACATCCAGACGTCCAGACATCCAGAGGCAGTCAGACGGACGATTTTTTTTTTCCTTTTTCAAACTGAGGGACTTCTATGACATCGAGAATAGTAGTTTTGGGCCAACCAAAAGTTTGGTCATTTTTTACAATATTTTAATACTTTTGTCTTTTTGGACCAAAGTAATAAAAATGTGGGTAGAAATTGTGTTGTACAGTGCTAACTAATTTATTAAACTAACTAATTATTAACAAAAACATACTAACTGTCGATGTCGTGTTTGGAACCGAGTTGGAACAAGGCCAACTTATAAAAACTTATTTAAAGTAGAAGCGCATAGACTGTGAATTTAATCAGTTTAGATAACGTCAAAATACTCGAAAGCGAAAAATTTTAGAAAAAGCTAGATTTGGAATTGTTACATTAAAGCCAGTACAAATCCTATTAACATTGTAGAGATTACGTGCATATACTACATGGGCTGAAATGTTTTTTTTTGTTGGCACGGCGTTGTAATGAGTTATCATTTTTATTAGGCGCCATTAACATTTTCATATCATTTATCGTTTGCATTCCAAAGCAACAAAATTTAAGATTTCTGCAGCCTTTGTAAACTGAATGAATTTGAATCAAGGCTTGTGCCAGCACATATATGAGAATTTATTCATGTAGTCAAAAAGCATCCATTTAATTTATTTAATTTGTTAAGTTACAGTTTTTAAAATCAGCTTTAAAAATCGCTCGAAATAATCTCAATTAATTCGCTTACCTTTACATGTTCGAGTACATATTGACATGGTTGCTCTACCGAATTATGAAATACTCCAAATTAATTTATGAAATTATCCCAAATCGATTGCAGCAAAATTATTCATTATGTAATTAATTGTGGAAAGATAAAAATTCTCTAAACCTTTTTTGACACGCAAGTTGTGTATTCACACGCATGGTAATACAAATTTATTTGGTACACTATCATAGTAGTAATTAATTAATTATGTAACGCCCCCAGTTTATTATGAACTGACTTATAATCGGCAATTACATTGCGAGTAGATGGCACAGAATGTACCCAAAAATAAAATGGGTACTAGAAAAGTTGTAGTAAAATGTTGCAGTAAATGACAAAATCTAAATATCAGCAAAGTAATATAAACGTCCAATATGCTTAATTGATTGCAAATTACATACAATTATTGCATTCTTTCTTAAAGCAAAATTGTGGTATATCATTAAATACCCATACCACATATGTGCTTAGTGCACGCTCTAAACTATTTTTCGTGTATAAAAGTGAAACAAATCTGTATTTTATATCATTCAATAATCAGTGTGCGTTTAACAATCATTTCGTTGAATATGGCATTCAGTGTAAATATAAATTGAAATCTAATTTTAATCAAATTATCTTGATTTTAATCAAATATTTTAGTTTTTAGCTTTCCTCGCTCTCGTCACTGCTAGCAGTGCCATTGCAATAGATTACCATCAACCACAAATAGTGCAACAACCACAATACGTTCAACAACCACAATACCATGCCGTTGCCGCTCCAGTATTGGTGAAAAAAGTTGTTGTGCCAACGTATGACGCTACTCAACAAGGATATGAAACTCCAGCTCATTACCAATTCAACTATGAAGTCAACGATGAACACACCGGGGATGTTAAAAATCAACAAGAAAGCCGTGAAGGTGACGTGGTACATGGATCATATTCGCTAATCGAAGCTGATGGTTTCAGAAGAACCGTAGAATATACAGCCGATGACCATAATGGATTCCAAGCAACAGTACATCGTGAACCAATTCAAGGGTATAATAATGTACAAGCTAAGTGGAGCCAGGCTACTCCAGTAAATAAAGTAGTAGTCGCCGCTCCAGCCATCTACAAATCAGATCCATCAGCTTTATACCATCATTAAATAGCCGATTTAGGTGCACACCACTACTTTTAATCACAAATAAATGATTTTAATTAACATTTCAATATAAAATGTGATTTTGTTATTTTTAGGCCCTTAAATTATAAAAACCTTCTCAATGCTTTCTGCAATCCACCTTCGGCCTCTTGTCATTTTACGAACAGGGAATTTTGAGAAATTTATGCAGATTTCTTAGAAAGTTATTCTCTTGTATTTTTTTGGAACTAGTTTTTCTGTAAACCTGATACTTTTTGAAATATTTGCAAAATACATTTTCTGGCCAAAGGGAGTGGTCATTTCCGGTTGGCTGATTTGGACTAAAATTCACTGGGGCCTCCCAATTTATGAAAAAAGCTTAAATATCTCTTAAATCAATTTCAGCTCAACCTCCAATTTAATTTACAGCTCAACCTCCAACTCAATTGGTGGTCCACTCTATTAAACTCCACACTTAATGGCCAACTCAATCCCAAAATCAACTCAATTCGAGTCTAACTTCTCGTCATACGTACTATCATATAGAGAATCATGCTATCACACCATCATACCATTATACCATTACATGATACCACTATACCATCATAACAGCATACCATCATATCCGGAAATCACTGAAAATTGATAGTTAGAAATTAAAAACCAGAGTGACAGTTGGAAAAACAGAGTCAAACTAAGGAAATTGATTTTTTTCCTTTTTTTTTGGGCAGATAACAAGTGCTAAGTATGACAAATTACGGTTCTGCCAGCTGTCTCAATAGAGAGGGGTGAGAGTATTACGGCAACGCGTTCGAATAGGCAACTCTTCTGCTGACAACTAATCCAATTCAAGCTAAACTCCCCCCTCCCTCTCAAAGAGAACCTAAAGCTTTACCGCACGAATACGGTCTCCAGAAGTGACCAGGAGTGAAGAAGTGCCATTGTGGGTCTGAAAAATATTTGATTTAAAAAATTTATTTTTAAAATCATCCCTAACCAATCACATTGAGCAAAACCCTTGTATTTTTCTTCCAAAATTACTATGAATGTGCTAAAATCTAGATGTTCAGCCGTGCCAC
This sequence comes from Tipula vernalis, assembly GCA_958295665.1. Taxonomy (NCBI): domain Eukaryota; kingdom Metazoa; phylum Arthropoda; class Insecta; order Diptera; family Tipulidae; genus Tipula; species Tipula vernalis. The sequence continues at coordinate 44,183,928 of OY282560.1, forward strand.
CTTGATGCCAATGACCAATGTATCTCTACCGGCCTTGAGCTTGGTACATGCAGCACAGCGTGACTCAACGCAGTTGAAGACAATCTTTGTTCATTGATCCGAAGAGACTCAGCTCAACTTGTTACAAGATTTTCGGTCTCTCATTTCCCCCTACATCATTTTGGAATAGTACTGGTTCTACGCCTTTGGTGAATGCATCACATAGGATAAAAATTGGAATTGAGATGTCTGGATTAAATAAAACTGGAGCTGAAGTATGAAGCTTTTTTGAATTATTCAAATGACTACTGTGCGGCCACCCAGCCATCCCTATCGTATTTTGTACTCATAGGTGGTATTTTTTCCTCAACTTTTTCGGGCTCTGGTTCTTTCTCTCCCACCAAATAGCCTAAACAACTTATCTTCTGCTTGCAAAATTTACTCTTTTCCAGGTTAATACTTAACCGAGCCGTCCGTAATAAAGTCGCTACCGTCTCTAGCAGTTCAATGTGCTCCTTCAATGTGTAGCTAATTATCAACAGGTCATTCCAGATATAAGAAAATCGTGGAGGTCAATCAAGGAATCCATGTGGAACGCGTTAAACGACACATTGACCGGGCTGCATTACACAGCCAAAACGACATCACGCTGAACTGATAGAACGGCCGTCCGGGTACTCGATTCCGTAAGCAGTATCTGCCAGAATTCGTCCTTCAAGTTCAGTCTAGTGATTTAATTAGTCTTGCAGAGTCATCCTAAAAGAGTGGGTAAGCGTCTTTCAGTATCAACGTATCGAGTTTCCGTTCGCTTTCCTAACGATCGTTACTGATGAGGTCCAAAATTTTTGCTTATCCCGATAACACCCAAACTCGCTGCTTCACCGCTTTACAATCTTTCACTAGCTTAATCCTTTTTTTTAGTTCAGGATGGGAACAAATCGATTTTCCTTTCAAGATTCTATTGCTCCTGAATATTAAGTGCGTACAAATTGTCGATTTTCATATACATCTACGATTTCATGTATGGAAATATTTTTCAATAATTTAAATTTTCTCCAAAAATCAATACTCAAATACAAAGGGGCAGAGAAGGAAAAACAAAAAAATCGGAAATTGTCAGTTTTGGTTCCGAAAATGACTAGCAGCCAAATGTAGAATTCAATTCTATATGAGGTGCGCCATAGGCAGTTTTAATCTGTGTAGTGTTATCCGAGAGGAACTTGATTGAATCTTGATTGACATTTAGTTCTCCAAAACAAAGATGTTGCGAAAATCTTTTTTACGCTCGTAATATTTGTGGCCTATAACGTGACAATTCCAACAAATATTGTTATTCGAGTTTACAAGTTCATTGTCAATTTCACGACTGTCTATTCACATGTGGAATGCTTCTAAATTTGGCTATGTGCCACCGTTCTTATTTTTAGGGCTGTTTCTTCATAGCCTGTAGACAAATTGTTGTTCCGACAATCGAGCTTGAAGCCAAAAAATGTATCTTTGTATCTTTGTTTCCTTGAACTCTTTTTACGATTTGCTCTTTGATTTCCTTTCATTTTTCATGTTTGCCCAAGTAGCGTTTTAGGAAAAGACAACCTTACCAAGATTTTCTTTTGGAAATTCGTCGTGGTTTGCCATTTGTTCAAGCCGGTAAACAAAATCGTGGACATCTAAAGTATCTCTGATCCATCAAAAGGATGATTTCATTTTGGCCGAATTTTAAAAAATTGTTTGCACGATATTGTGTCGTTCGCGCCACTGCCCGCTCCGGAGGTCCACAAATTGAAGTCCATTTTGAACATTTTGAATCGGATTTCAAATTTCTGGACATTCATTCAAATTGACAGATCCATATGAAATCTCAGGATTATTCATATTAACTGACCCTTTTAGATTTTCAGGCCCAACGAATGGAACGTGTCTAGCTTGGACACCTTGTTCATGTTTTGAGAGGTATAAGGGTTTGGGTAGTTTGGCGCCAAAGGAACTGGTGGATAGCAAAACGTCAAGTTTTGCGTGGAACTTCTCTAGAGTTTGACTCTTGATAATGACAATTTCATTATGTGATTTGATAAAGCAAATTTTTTTTTTTTATGATGTCGTAAGCCATATGACCATCATGAACAAAAAAATTTTAAAAAATGTCACATGTTTGCAAACTGTAAAAACATTTGAACCCGTTCAACAACATAAAATATTCCATGCCCTTATGTCCCTGTTTCGGCGCCATTTTGTTTGGGAGACATCCTTGCAAATAACTCATAAGGAATAAACCGATTCGTTTTAGATATAAAACTTGGGTAGCAGCCAGTCGTTTAGGATGCTGCTCCCCGTTTGATGTCTATCAGGAGCGAAACTATAGCAGTGCGATATAGATTTGTGTTTCTGAGAGTCAGCAGTGCTGGGGTTTGCTAAAAAAAATGCAAAAGTGACTTCCAGAAACCATGTTCTCGTCTTATTTCGATAATTTTTCCACCGGATCGCAACTAATTAGTGCTCTTAACTATAACACTATAACAATTCTGCGGGTAGTGGCACACTGCCTGAAAATAGGTTAAACTACTACTTATGAAGCACAAAAATCTTTTGAATAAGAAGCCGTAGCTCGTCGATACGTGCATGCTGTGAGCCAAAAACCGGATATACCACGGCTGAACGTTGTGAAAATTTACAACCGAAACTTGGATGGAATGAATTTAATAGGCATATAACTTCCGAATTTGTATTCGCAGCCATAACTTGTATATGCTTGTTGTGCTTGCTTTGGATGCTAGATGTAGCAGTAACAAACGCTTTGTCCTAAAGCATCAAAAAGCTCCAAATGTTAAGCCGACTTGCTTGAAAGGTGTAGCTCGTCGATTTTAGACAAATTTGACTTGTGCGATGGAAACGGGATTCTAAAACGATTTTTGGATAAAGTCCTGGAATATGGCCAAGTACGATGAAACTTGACTATTCCTTAACCTATTTGAGTGAAATTTGGCATGTGAGTCGGAAATGTGATTCTAAAATGATTTTTTGATTAAGCTCTGGAATATGGTCTAGAAGGATGGAACTTGAATATTATTTAACCGATTAAAATGAAATTTGATATATGCGTTGCAAGTGTGATAAACCAATTTCTAGAATATGACCAATTAGGATGAAACTTGACTATTTCTTAACTAATCTTTGATCTGGCCTCAGCAGATAAACCTCAACAGCTACCTGGTTCACAGAAACCTCAAGAGACAGAAGCTTTTACGATATTGTCTGTTAAGTTTTTTGTAGTAATACCTTCTGCCCTTCCACACATTAGAGCTTTTGAAGCCTTATTTTCCAGCATGTGGCATGTAAATTTGCTCTAGGATGTTCTAGCCATACTACCTGAAGAGCTATAGTTAAATTACGTATTTTGGTGTCCACCATCTAACTGGAGTACTCGAAAATGCAACACAATAATAAAAAATGCCTACGCGCAACTAACGATTGCCTTGGCCTAACAAATTAAGGGAGGTCTACTGACCAATAACATCACTATACAGAATATGGCAGCATCAAAAGTACCAACACAACCACGTGAAGTCCGGTGGATATGCTGTTATGAGCTTATCGAAAGTATTTTTTAAAGGTAGTTTTTAGTGTAATGCTCGTGGACAGGCGGAGCAACGAGCAAAGAAGATGGAAAATTTGCATTCCTGTCTTTTAAGAACAACATTATACGGTGCCTTGCAACCCAGCTTATTTTTATAAGTTTGTTTAGAAATGGCACCAAATTTTTCACTCGAGAGAAAGGGCAGAAAAGAAAATCGAGCGCACGAAATAGATTCAAAATCTGCGAGTTATTTATTAAAAGCTTTATAAAATTTTTAACTTTTAATCTAAATAAATTAACAAGCTCTTAATAAAACAAAATTTATAAAAGTTTATAGCCAATTAATATAAAAGCAACATATTTTTAGTGAGCTGTATTACAGCTGTAATTATTTGGTTAACTCTAATACAGAAACTATTAAAGCTTTATGTGTTACTATTTTTGACACTAAAGATTGAAGTGTGCATTCATGCTGTACTGTGGTGAGTAGCTTCTCGTTTGCTGTTTTAAAATTTTTCTATAGCAATGTCAGAACTAATAGCTAGCACAATTGGGTAGGAGGTGTAGGGTCCCAGATTTGCAAAATAATGTTAGAATTTCATCAAACGTCAAATTTTGCTAAAATCGGTTTAAAAATTGCTAAGTTCTATCTGGTCTGTGTCTTGAAGAACTTAACGCCCAATCTTTTTGTTTCGACGTCAAAATGGCGTAAGAAAGAAACGCCAATTTTTGGGTATAAAGTATTTATTTGGATTTTTATAAAGTTTGATAGTTTAATTTAGTTTATTTCTGATATTATTATTTATTTATTATTATATTCAGATCACAATTTATTATTAGAATTTCAGCATTTATAACCACCATAACATAATTTATTATAAGTATTTAGAAAATAATACACCACTGAATTATTACGTATAATTGACTACAAGCGCGCATTATAAAGGTTGACTACCGAATGTTTAAAACTAGATACGATTTTTAAACGATGTACGTAATTGGTGTGGATGAATAGAAAAGATGAATAATGATTGATGATGAATTTTAGGGTACGTCGCGATATTTTGTTATATAATCACGGTATCTTCTGACTATGTTCATGAGAGGAAGTTGCGATGGTTGAATGAAATTCATAAATTTAATGAATTATGAGTTGGAACAAAATTGTGGTGGATAATAAGCGCCACAGGACTCCCCTGCAAGTGATTCCCTCTTCCCCGGGGACAAGAATATTTATGTAGCAATATGGACGGTTTTGCGTGTTTTAGATCCTGATGTAAGAGCAGTAAAACCCAGTATTCTGTATGCGGGCTTTAGTCTATCTATTGAGATAGTTTGATTCTTGTCGTTGATCGACACTATACGAATTGTTTTCGGAAGCGACGTATCGCTTTATATGAACCTTCGTATGGAGGAGATAATCCTGTGCGTACCTTGTCTACCCTCACAAAAACAAAACCACAGTTGTCCAAAGATTTCGGGACAAATATGTCATCTTGTTTGGATTGTCTTGTGCTTGTCGGTAAAAGGTTCTGCATGGTTTGTCGCAGTTGGTCGATGACTGTGTCGCTGGTTGGTAAAGGTGAAAGGGAATTTTCGACGAAGAACTCACCGGGTAGCTTGATGGTTTGACCATATACTAGTTTCGCTGGTGAGCACTTCAGACCTTCTTTCACTGTTGCTCGGATTACAAGTAGTACGATTGGTATTTCCGAGCTCCAACTAATTGTATTGCTTCTGGCCATTAGTGCGGCTTTGAGTTGCCGACGGAAGCGTTCGACCATGCTATTGGCTTGTGGATGATAAGCCATTGTCCGTATCCGCTGTGATCCGAGGAATTTTGTTAACTCAGTGAAAAGTTTGGACTCGAATTGCGTTCCCTTGTCAGTTGTGATTTGAAGGGGCACGCCGAATCGTTATACATAATTGTTGACAAAAGTGGTGGCAATGGTTGCGGCTGACATATTGGTGATGTAGTATGCTTCAGGCCAGCGAGTGAAGCGATCGTCACAGGTGAGCAAGTATGTATATCCATTAGACGGAGGAAGTGGTCCTACAATATCTAAGTGGATGTGTTCGAATCGACCAGGTGGAATTTTAAATTGTCCATGGGGTGATTTTGTGTGCCGTTGGACTTTACTACGTTGGCAGGATAAACAAGACTGAGCCCAATTGCCTACGTCTTTGTTTATACTGGGCCAAAAGTAGCGAGCAGTAATCAATTTACGAGTTGCACGGACACCAGGATGCGAAATGTTGTGTAATGTGTCGAAAATGGTACGACGTAATGAATCTGTGGTGTATGGACGATTGTGCCCAGTAGATGTTTCCCATACGATTTCGAGGCCAGGTAGTTTAAAAAGTTCTAGTGACATTCGGAACCAGAAAATAAATTCTGAAGTTCTAGGTCAACTTTTTGTCTTGCGATTTTATTTAAATCGGAGTGTGTTTCGACTGTGGCCGTTTCGTTGTCGATTGTGCGGGATAATGTGTCCGCGACAACGTTATCATGTCCGAAAACATGTTGAATGTCCATTGTAAATTGACTTATGTAATCCAAGTGGCGTGATTGGCTTGGATTGCGTTCTTTTTTCGACTGAATTGCTCGAGTCAGAGGTTTGTGGTCTGAAAAATATCTGAAGTGTTTCACTGCCAGATATACTATATTGCGATATATTCCCGATCGAATGCGGAATATTTCTTTTCGGCATCCGAGAGTTTCTTTGATAAGAATCCCAGTGGCTCCCAACACTCGTTATTGTACTGCTGCATCACTGCTCGAACGGCATTGTTTGATGCATCAGTAGTTAAGCTGAGCTCTGAGTCGCTCTGTGGATGTGCCAGAAGTGTTATCTGTTCCAATTAAGTTTTCAACGACGTGAATCCTTATTGACATTCGTCGGTCCAAGAAATGTTCTTGGCGGTCTTGGGTTTTTTTAGTAAAGTTTCCAAGTGACCGTGAATTGGTGCGAGTGTTTGTTTTTTTTACCATACCGATAAAACGTTGGATTGTTTTTATTGAGGTTGGAGGACGGCATAATACCATAAGGGGTGATCTTATGGCTGAGGAAATCAAGAGTGAACACGCCAAAGACGCATTTTGAACTCTTGATATGAACATCAAACTGTGTTAGCCTGTGGAAGAGTTGTTCCAGGTGAAGTTTGTGCTGCTCCTCATTTTGTGAAGCCACCAAAATGTCGTCAATGTAGAAGAAAACGAAGTCTAACCCATGTACGACTTCGTTTATGAATCTCTGAAACGTTTGAGTGGCATTTCGTAGACCGAATGGCATTCGGGTGAATTCGAAGGGGCCAAATGGGGTCGTGATCGCCGTTTTGTTAACGCCTTTAGGTGCGACAGGAATGAGATCGATTTTTGAAAAAAATTTGCATCCATGTAAGTGCATGTAGACATTTTTTATGTGGGGTATCGGATAACGATCAGATGTTGTGACCGTGTTTAGTCGCCGATAATCCCCACATGGTCGCCAATCGTGATCTTTTTTTTTCACAAAGTGGAGAGGACAAGATACGGGAGATGCAGATGGCCGGCAAATCCCTAATTCCACCATGTGCTGGAATTCTGCGAAAGCGGCTTTGTGGCGGAGTGGATCTAGCCTGCGTGGTCTTGACATTAGCAGATGGCCTGCTGTGACAATATGGTGGACCACGTTGTGTCGGACTGGCAAATTATAGTTCAGCTTTGCTGTGAATGAGGAAAATTGTTTGAACAGAGTGCCGTAACCGTTGTTGACTGTGAAATGGATCGGTGTCGGTGTGTCGACGCGAACCATTGTGGCATTGATTGACAGCTTAGTCGCTGAATCAACCAGCCGTTTGTTTTTCAGATCAACAAGTAGTTCGAATTTACTCAGGAAATCGGCGCCAATTATTGGACGGTTCACATCTGCTAGTATGAAAGCGTGAGTGAATTTACGTTTGAGTCTAATATTTACCTGTAGTAGTTTGCTACCGTAGGTATTAGTAGTTGTGCCATTGGGAGCCGATAAACTAGATCTGATTTTTTTATATTACATGTAATGAAATTTCGAAATGGGATAATAGAAAGGTCCGCGCCAGTGTCGATCAAAAATGTAATTCTACTAGTGGGATCCGTTATGAATAAGCGGCTGTGGTATGATCTCTAGGTCTGCCTCCGCAACCATAAGACGCTGCTACATTGGCGGTCGGCGGTCGGAAATTACAAGATTTGGTACATTTGCTGGCCAATGCGGCAAATTTGCGATGGTACCAGCAAATACCTTGATCTTGGCGATTTCTGGAATTTGAGCGGTACCTAGTTCGCGAAGATGATTGCTGGCTGCGTGAGTGGCTTCGGCTTGTATTTGTGAGCCTGGATAGCATTTGTTCCATTTTTGCTATTCGTTCTTCGAGAGTGGCATGAATGGTTGATGTCTCGACATCTCGACCCTGGCTTGAGTCGCTTAGCTGCGCTTTATACGTCGGTCTATATTGTTGCTGCAGTGCGCCGATTGTATGTGTGGAAAATAATGCTTCATGCAATTTGTCTGCAGTCTTCGCCAAGTCATCAGCAGTTACCGACTCCGGCTGCGTCACTAATGCTAATCTGATAAATTCGGGAAGGCGTCTGATCCAAAGTGATCTAACTATGATTTGAGTAAAATTTTTTGCCGGCTAATCCTTTGATTTGACGCAGAATTTCCGACGCCATTTCGCTCGATCAATAATTGTTTTAGAGTTTCATAACGATTGTAGGTCGGGGGATTTTCTAACAGGTCAGATACTGTGTTGCAGTGCTCCGGTGATAATGCAGAGAGCGTGTGTATACATTTTTGACGATCACTAGTGATCTTTTGCAATTCAAATTGTATTTCTGCCATTAGAAACCAATTTTTAGGATTGCTATTCCAAAACTGCGCCAATTTGATTGTCATGACTTCGGTTTCCTTACCCGACGTACCCGGTAAATTGCTTTTGTCATCCGCCATTGATATGTCTTGGCCGATTAGTTAGTTGACGTTTCCTGATTGATCGTATCCGTTCTCAGCCATTGGCTTATTGGCTTGTCGAAAGTAAAACAAAATGTCCGGGAAAAACAAAATATATGCCGGAAACCAAGATCTAAAAAATGTAGGTACGAGTATATAGGGAAGAAAATGTTTTAAAGAAGAATAGTGTAAGAAAAACGAAAGAATAACAATAAATTGAAAGATGAACCCCGAAAACTGTAGCCTTTTCCAATCTGGATTTGCGGGCTACTCCTTTCAAGAATCAACCACACTAAAATTTAAAATTTGAAATCCAAAATAGTGAAGAGAGAAAGAAGCTAATCAAAAAAAAAATAATACAAATATATATGGTAATTCAAAATTAAGGTTTGTGGAGCAATCGAATATAAAATGAAATAACGCTAAATTAACCGTTGATGACAGTGGTGAGAATTTTACAATAAGGAAAAAAAAAATTTAACTTATTTTTAAAATTAAATAATAATCAAGTTACACTCTACTTGGCCATATTCCGGAACTTTATCCAAAAATAATTTTAGAATCCCATTTCTAAGGCACATGCCAAATTTCACTAAAATCGGTTAAGGAACAGTCAAGTTCAGTACTGATTGACCATATTCCAGAACTTCATTTAAAATCCGTTTTTTAATACCATTTCCCAATTTGACCCAAAAATCATTTTAGAATCCCACTTCCATTGTGTCTGTCGAGTTTCATAGTAACCGGTTGAGAAATAGCCAAATTCCATCATAATGTCTCATATTCCAAAAATTCAAATAAAATCATTTCAAATCCCTTTTCCAATGTTTATCATAATTTACACTGTTTGTTCTTATTTGTCATTGCTCTTACGTGTATATTCCTTAACACCGTGTGTAAAAAAATGTATACCCGGGCGAAATACAAAACGCCATATGATAGTGTGAATGTGCATCGGTTGAATAATAAAATGCAGTGGTTAATTTTGACAATGCACTACACCGCACCGTGCGAATTATCAAACGGGACCATAGTCTACAAATAATGATTAAGGTCTTAAAAGACAAAATGTTTAAGCAAGAAATTTTGTAAGACAAAAATATTGTGAACTAATTCTGCATTTTTTGTAATTTAATCTGAAGGTCTACATGTAATTAACTCTACTAATATTAAGAAAAAACCAAAAAAAATTATTTTTGCCACCGTGGTTGATACAATTTTGCAACGCCCCATTTCTTGGTTTCAGATAGTGACTTTGAGAATTTTATCTGGATATAAATCTGGGAGTTTGTGTTAATAATTTTAATTCACAATTCATGACAATAATAATCTGGCGACCTATTTGCAGATTTTAATATCCACTTATATTTCTAGCGAACAATACATCAACTTTCTCAAGTCATACATACTCGACATCATATAGTAAAAATATGTACACTAATCTATAATTTATTTTTTATAAACATATTTATTTTATAATTGATAGTTAAACATTTTTTTGTTGTTATTATTAATAAAAGAAAAACACAAAGTACAACAACAATTTATTTATTCAATCAATACAAATGATATAAGACATCCTGATTGTTCATACGTTCGTTCGATTCATTTCAACTTTTGTCACAGTCATATAAACATCGTACAAACGTTATTTTATACAAAACGATTAAGGTAAATTCAAATTGAATTGAATAGATTCAATAACAAATAAACAAATAACATAAATAACATAAAAAGTTGCATATATGTATAGCCGCAAGACTTAAAAAAAAAGACAAAGTAAAAAATAAGATTTTTATACAAAGATACAAAGAAGAAGATGTTGTGTATATATCAATTTATAATAAAATTGAAAAGGATTATTTATGGTCTTGACGAACCTGATGAGACCGCGCTTAATTTAACGGTGAAATTTTTACGGTAGGTGTACAGTATCTCTATAGATTTGATTTAGATCAGCTTTGTATAAATAACTTTTGAAAGTGCGGCAAAAATGATTGAAAGTGAAATTCAAACGTATTCTACTCTATGGACCTAGAATAACACAATTCTAACTAGAATTAAGGCTAATCGCACATATGAAATTTATTTTTTTAACAAATACACAATCGGAAAAGCTTTCTAAATGCTTAATAATTAAATGAAGCCACTTAACTTAATTACGCACATTACATCTTCTTGGAGCACATATTTTATAGACACACACATTATGTTAAAATTCGCTTTATTCACAACTGAGTTAAATAAATAACGTTGTAATTGTTCTAAAATTTAATCTTCGTATATTTTATGTTCTTAAATTCGTCTTCGCAGCCTAACAAAAGCCAATAAATTATTAACTTTAGATATGGATATACAGAAATAACGTTGAGATTATCAAAAACATTTTTTTTTAATAATAGTTTTGGCTCCACATTGAGTGGCTAGCAGAAGTTTAACAATTGTCTTATTACTCAGTGTTACAGCACAAAAACATTTTTGGTCACAAATCAATATCACAACAAAATTTTCAATAAATTTTATTTTTATTAAATTTTGAAGACAAGCTTATCGTGTGATTACAAATCTCAAGCCACGGTTTTGTACCCGAGCAACAACAATAAAAAACGTATAATTACCGTTACTTGAGGAGATTGTTTAGTCTGTTAGGAAAAAATGTTATAAAATATTATTTCAGCTCATTCAAATTGCATGATAGTGAAAATCGATTCCAACACCCGAATTTTGGTCGTAAAAAAGGAATGGAGAAATGAGATGATGTTCACCTACTAGCAAGCCACTACAAATATATTATGGTCAATGATCGTAAAGCTTATATTTTCCTACACGAATTTTTGCCCGAAACTTGAATCTTAGAATCCGAGAAACCTTCAAAATTGCTAAATATGTATCTTGGGCATAAAAATAAGTTGAATGACGAAAGCAACAAAAAGTGGAGTGCCCCTATTCCGTTACAGTTTGTTCATTACTTACTTAATTCGTTGTTGGTGATTTGAAACGTTGAAAATTAATCCATTGTGAGGCCAATTCTTTTGTCCAGTGACATGACCAAAATCGTTTTATGCTTACAAAGTCCTTGGTTCAATATTTTGGCCATACTCGTTACATAATACCGAAAGGGTCGAAAAGCCTTTGGATCTCAGACGAATTTCACGGTAACCGGTGCCACTGATTCTACCACAACTGGTTCGTGTGACATTTTAATTGTAAAGTAGAACCAGGTCACGGTTCCAACAGTTAGGTAAGAAATAATGGGCTACCAACGAATCAAAAGTTTCTAAATATCACATTATTCATACTCAGTGATAAAAGCAGTGTACATATATTGGTGGTACGTATATTTGGCCATCTCGCTCTCACTATCAAAATGATTTGTGTTCGATATATTTACTTGGTCTTACTGAATATTGGCAAATTTTTACCGATATTATGAAATATCGGATAATTCCACTAACATTCGAATTTGGTGACGATTCAAAGTTTGAAAAACCGGCATGTCACAAAATGAGATATCATTCCGGTGATTGTGGCCACAACAGCTGGCTCATCGCTAAATACATCGGCAACCATACTGGCATGGGAAGGTTGGCTTTGGGTGAGAAATACACTTCTCTGCTTCCAGACGTAATATGCCGATTTCCTAGAGTAAAAATATGGGACATTTTCTCATATTTTGCCGATAATGGCCTTCAAACCACTGTAAAATTTGGGCAAGTCGATTCTATTTTCGAATGCGCTTTACAGAACGTCCGTTCGCTCTGGCTACCAAAACCTCTTTGGATTTCGATTTCTCAAACCTTTCATCAATTAAGTTCATATATTCGGCTATGGCATCAATATACTTATTAAAAGTCAGTAAACTCTGAATCAAAATCCTCTCTTCTTCAAATTCGACATGATCCAATATTTTGCCCTCCAACACTACAAGTCTTTTGTGGCGCATCCAAGTCCAACTGCTTGATCTTAACCTTAAACTTAGGCATCAACTTGCCTTGTTGCCAAAACATAACAATTATGTGTTACTGTATATATTCCACAAAAACAGCATCAACGGTCAACCAAGGATCGCACGGTGAATAAATCGGTTGACTGGTGGATATAATAGAAAATACATCAATCCACAGTTTCCTTGTAACCACAATGGAAGCCCTTATGAAAGCAAATGGTATGTTTCAAAAACAGTTACCGTTGAAAAGACGACGAGCAACGTAAATCAGTCATCGATGGAACGAGAAATACTTGAGAATACTTTGAGAAAGGAGAGGAATTTTTTATATCAAGTAGATTACTGATATCCTTCTTGTGGAGACCGTTAGTAAGTTATTAAATTGGCCAAGATTATTGTCATAATTCAGGAGCGTGCATTGCTGTTGTATTCTGGGGTCACCAAAGACGGGTGGATGTAACCACGATGATAACTAAGGGGAACGGAGATTACTGCTGTTTGCCTTACGATCAAGTGCGTTGTCAGTGGATGTCTCAAGATCATGGCATCGCAAAATTTTAACCGGGAGTCATTTCCCATCCCTTTTGGAATGCTCCTGCTAAATATTTGAAGAAGTGTTTTAAACATTTGAACATCTTTATGACATTAAGATTCGGCTTTCTAAAAATAAATTCCTGGATCTGATGCGCTGGCGGGTCTATTGTGGATAATAATGAAACAGGACCAAAATACACTTTTGCACTCTTGCGTCCTAATTTAACGTGTTTGCTTCTTTAGTGTAGGTGCACGAAGAAAAACGATTCGAACCTTTTAGTTGTCATTTTAGCGGAAGAGTGTACAACTAAATTTTTACATTTGGCAATGTAAATAATTGGAGTGCCATCAATTATAAAAATCGTGCGCTTTATTTACTCTATCAACCTCCATCGTGATATATTGATATACCGCGTGAATGTTTGTATATCCGTTACTGTATCGTCTAGGGAGGAATGTAACGCTGCACCAATCAGGAAATATCACGTCTTCCAGATCAGTTGTTATTGGTGCTAGAGATCCGGTGTTATTGGTGCTAGAATGCGCTTACCATCGTTACGAAATGGGCTGGCAAATGTGGACTTGGTATTAACCCGTCCAAGACAGAGCTGGTACTCTTTACGAAGAAATACAAAATCCCGGTAGTTGTCCCTCCTACCTTAAATGGCACGAGACTTGCTTTTACTGATAGAGCTAGATATCTGGGCATTATCTTGGACAGTAAGCTTAGTTGGAAGCCCAACATGTTGGAGAGAATAAACAAAGCTACTATTGCTTTGTACTCCTGTAGGAACGCCATTGGTCATAGATGGGGTCTGAAGCCGGAGCTGGTACACTGGCTCTACACCGCCGTAGTGAGACCTGTACTCATGTACGGGGTGGGTGTTTGGTGGCCAGCTCTGGATAAGGTAACTTACAAAAGTAAGATTGAGAGAGTGCAAAGAACGGCCTGTATGCTTGTTAGCGGGGCATTGAGGTCGACACCGACAAGTGCCTTAGAGGTTATGTTACACCTTCTTCCGGTCGACATTTTTGGCAAACAGATGGCGAAGAATACGGCTGTACGACTTGCAGCCGTCTCTCAGTGGAGGTGTCTTAGTATAGGACACTCTACTATAGTCAGATCGTTGAAGGATGAGCTGGCGAATCTTGACTACATTAAACCTACTCTACGCTTCGAGAAGCGATTTCGGACCTCCTTCCCTTCAAGGGAATCCTGGAGGGATAGACCGTTATTGGAAACCGAAGCGTTGCAATTCTTCACAGATGGCTCCAAGCTAGACGGCAAAGTAGGAGCTGGAGTATTCTGTGACAAATTAAATGTAAATATTTCTGTTCGTCTCCCTGATTACTGCAGCGTGTACCAAGCTGAAGTCGTAGCGATTGAGGAGGTCATGACGTGGTTGAAGCATAATGTGTTATCCTCAGACGATATCACAATCTATGTGGACAGTCAAGCGGCGATCCGGTCGTTAGAATCGGTGTCTTTGGCGTCACGGGTGGCGTTGAGTTGTCACTCATCTCTAAATGAGATGGGTGAGCATTTCAACATCCAGGTAGTCTGGGTCCCAGGTCACTCGGGCGTCATGGGGAACTGCAGGGCAGATGAACTTGCTACGCATGGTACGACTCTCCAGCTGCAACCGGAAAGGGCAAGTCTGGGGAGGCCTATCACAGCGCTGAGACAAGCACTTGGGAAGCAGGCGCTATCCTCAGCGGGGGAAAGGTGGTCTAACGCCCTCACCTGTAGAGTTGCAAGACAAGTTTGGCCAAAGCTGGACTTGGGGCGCACTAGGGCATTAATATCCCTACGAAGACGTGAATTAAGAACGGTCGTAGGAATTCTCACGGGACACTGCCTTTTTGGAGAACATGCAAGAAGGCTGGGTCTGGAGGCTAATGACTTCTGCAGAAGCTGCTTGGACGAAGAGGAGGAAGAGACGTTGGTCCACTTCCTTTGCTCGTGTCCAGCATTGGCTCTCAGAAGGCACAAACATTTAGGTAGGTTCAGGATGGACTGCCTCTCGGATCTCGAAAACATTAAAGTGCGGGACGTCTTACGCTACATAAGTAGCTCGAAATGGTTCCAATAGGGGTAAAAGGGGATACATCCTGTGGTATCACAATGGACCGTCACCGGTCTAAGTGTGCGTAAGCAGCCACTCCAACCTAACCTAACCTAACCTAGAGATCCGGAATTGACGTAATCGTAATCCTTCATTTTTGATGCAACCGTGCATCAGTTATTTAAAGGACAAAGTTGCGCTAAATTCTACCTTCTCTCGGTTTCCAAAAATTTGCGTGTAAAGTCGCCAGCCGCCAATTAATGATTCTTATTATTATTATATGTAAATTTGATTTTCTGTAGTTACTCGAACCAAGAGGATTAAATAGGAATTGTTTCTATTTCGCCCGTTGGTGCCGCAACTGGACTTATGCACTGGTGTATCTTTTCTTAGAGAACAAATTTTTCTCTCAGATGTGGTCATGCATGTTTTGGAAAATGCAAAAGTTTTACTCCTGGCCCTGAGGTGGTTAATACTTCCGTTATTTCCGCAGGTGGGCGAAATTTATGTTTGTCCCTTGCATAGTGTTGCCGAAACTTGAAGAAGGTGTTGTCTGAAAGATTTTCAACTAGAGAGACCAGGATAATTTAACTATTACTCACCACACATAAAGAAAATCACCATGGTGAGATAAATCAAACCTTCAGTCGAATATAACCGTACGCTGGTAGTAAATTTATATCAGTTTAAGTTCAGTTATTGAGACCTCCGCAAAAAAATTTTAAATTTTGTATATCTCATTGATGTCCTTAAAGGAGACTTTTCTCGAACGGATATTGAAAAGTTCAAATTTTCGAACGGGGCCGGCTTAGAATTGAAATGTAAAAGCATCAGTTCCCGTAAAACTGGTTTCCTTCAATAAATCCCAATGAAGTTCACTTTCCGCTTGGAAGTAAATTATCGAAATGGTATGTTTTCAAGCGGATATCTTTCCAGCTGGGCTTAGTGTAGGTACAAAGTTTTGTGAAATAGAGTGTATCCTGTAGGCAAGGCTGGGCAAATTACATTACACTGAGTAATTAAAATACTTTTACGAATTACACCAAACTCAGTAATTAAAACGATGTGACGAAAGATGCAGTATTATACCTATACAAGACATTGTTGTTTCCGTTCGATGTTGAAAGGCCGAATGTCGGAAGGCCGAATGTCGAAAGGCCGAATGTCGTATGGCCGAATGTGTCGAAAAGCCAAATGTTTAATGGCCGAATGTGTCGAAAGGCCGATTTGGTCGAAAGGCCGAATTTTCATTAAATTTTCATTCACTTAATTGATTGAAATCAATATTTAAAACCCTTCAATTTATTTCTTAATGTAAAATGATTTAAATATATTGAAAATACGTGCTAATAAATTCAGTGTATCTGTATGTACCATATTAATGTGATCAAATTCTGTCGGAAAAAAAAATTTATTTATTAGGATTTTAATATTCTAGGCGATTTAAAAATAAAAATACAAATTTTGAAAATTTTTATTCATAAATCATGAAAAATTAAAATCAATTTCGACACAAACTGCCTTCCGACATCCGGTCTTTCGACCCTTTCGGCATTTCGACATTCGGCCTTTCGACACATTCGGACTTTCGGCACATTCGGACTTTCGGCACATTCGGCCTTTCGACATTCGGGATTTCGGTCCTATTCCGTTGGTGCAACCAACACTAACGCACGGTAAGGAGACGTACCGCTGGAAACGTCTTGGTCTAAAACCGTCAAAAAAAACTTTTGTTCACCATAAATATAAATATCCAACAGCGCATAGTGAAAAACCAATTTTTGTCTCTCCAATATGCAGTATGCAACAAATTTTATTTCTGACATTAAGGTTGCACGATCGTTTTAAATTTATCATAATGGGGCTATTTGTAAATATTCCTCTTTACAGATGAGCCTTATTGTAAAGGTCTTTATCGGACGACGCGAAAAAATCCCAATCTTTTCTCCATTCCTCCTGGTATTTACAACAAGGAGGTGAAAACGCAAATACACGAGTTTGGTTACACAGAAAAGAAGTCGTAAAATTAGCTTACACAGAAATAGAGCTGTGTGAATGTCGTGAAGAAGAAAAAATTGTAAGAGAATTTATCTGTATTAGTATGATTCGCTAGTACACAACGCACAGTACATTCTGTATATATAGAATGTAAATTGTGGTATAATCAATCCAGACGCCGAGGCCTGATAAGAAGATTGATTTTTTCATAATCATAAGCTCATCAGTTCGAAACTGGATTGAATTCTCCTACAATCTTCGGAACATATTAAAATCATATAAATTAAAAAGTTAACAAGTCCCTGCCGGAAGTAATATTATCGCGCTGTCGACCTGGGTTACAGTTCCTAGTTTCTACATAAAGTTAGTACTTATAAATTAAAATGATGTTAAATGAAAAATATTTAGTTTAATTTTATTTTGATATGGAAGAAAATTGCCGTCCTTTTTACTTTAAAAGAAGAAGCTGTGACCACCTTGATTCGCAGTCTAACCTCCTCCTAGGAATCACTTTGCTCACAATTTATCGCAAAATTTAGTATAAGGTAGAAGCCTGATAACCACATTTGAAGTACCAAGTGGCAGTGGTGTAACTAGATACCCGCAGTACTTGCAGCCGCGGGGGCCCACGGTTATTGGGGCCCAGGAGATTTATCAAGCGTTGGAATATTAGTTCAAAGTCAAGGTTAGATAGATGGTGTTCAGATTAAGCTTAAAGTACGACACCTTTTCAAATTAGCAAAACGGGTTGTTTCTAGGAAATTAAGAAAAGGTGATGGTCTAATTTTTAGAGAAAAAAGAAATCGTTCGTGCTGAAGGTGAAAAGTTCCGAGTAATCTGACTCCGGTAATTACTTGTAATCTGACTCCGGTATAGAAATACAAATGCATTTAGATTCCAACAGATATTTAGAGTTAGAAGAAAATTTACCAAACTCGTTTGAAAACAAAACTTTCGACATCAAAGGATTAAGATTTTAGTGTTTGCTGGGTTCATTTATTTGTAATATTACATTTTGCACCCCAAGTTTACCCCATTTACAAATCAAATTAAGGATTTACCAAAAATAAATTAACCTTTGACAGATCAAGTTTTGATTAGAAAAGGTTGTATTTGATTGCAAAAGTTAATTTGAGAAAGGGAGTAATTACCCATCTGTTTTGCTACCAAGTATTTTGCGAAGAATCATTTTGATGTTCATTAAAATCAAGAAGATATTGTTGAACCTTTCTTGTTAGAAAAATATCTAACCGCAACTGAAAACCATTTCAAGTTTCCTTCATTAAGTAGGCCCTTGTCTTTAGAAAGCAAGTCAACGTATACTTGAGCCCAAGAGCCGGGTTCTCCCGCTTTTGGAAATTTCCGTCGGTTCCCGATTTAATATCTTTTTAACTTTTACTTTTGATCCATTTTAAAATTTCTCGAGATTTTTGGAGTTTGCCATGGAAATGAGAAGGTTATTCGAGATTTTCGAGATTATTCGAGTATATAGAGATTGTCGAGTGTATTTAATAGCTGGATGTTACTCAAGAATTTTAGAGCTTTGAGAACTTAATAAGTAATATTTAGTCAATTTTTCGAGATTATGCCAATATGTCGATATTTCTACGATATTCTACTTTATTTACGTTTTACATGGCGGTGATTAGTCGGTGTAGGACACATTTTTGAGATTATTTCGAAATTTTTAAAGCTTTATCGATATATTTAGAAAACGTCATAACACTGAGTTGCAAGATGTTTCGTTTTGTTTGAGCCTATTGAAATGAATCACGTCTGTTTCATCTTATACATAATTAATACGAAGCTTGATAATCGGAAAAAATAAGTTTTTAACTAAAAGCTTTACGTGTTCATAGGTACAAGAAATATTCTTAGCTGCCTAAGAAAAATTTGGCGGTGTGGCCCGGAATTTTTAATTACGCCACTGCCAAGTGGACTTCGTTAGCACCTATTTGGCGTAGTTTTAAGTATGATCTTTGCTGTTCTGGCCCACCAGTTATATGCTTTACTTAAATCAAATTCAAAACTTACAATTTTGAAGAGATTATAGTCATCCAATTAGATCATTTGAAAAGTGCTGATTCTTCAGAACTGAAGAAATACAAAGCCCTAGGCTTAAGATTATTTGTTGGGATTCATACTAGACCAAGATATTACCTCAAGTTTAACAAGTTAAATACGAGTTTTATTTATATTCTTTTAAATATTTATTTATAACACAAACCGCACAATATACATATGTTTTATACAATCCATAATTATTCAGTTCAACCGTTACAAAAAACCAAACAATTAATCACAAAGTTGCTATATATTTATGAACATGTCCAATTACAATGTTGAAATCGCAACAATTTTATTGATAACAAATTATTTAATTTTTTATTGATCTATCAGGTTGTCTTGGTAATAAAAGTAGACAACCATTAATAAATTAATTGTATCTATATATGTTCTTCATCCTACAATAAATTGTTTCTTTTTAATTTTATGACATCCAATATTCTAATAACAAACATATAACTACAAAGTGTAATCGGATTATGGCGTGCAACTGACGGAAATATGAACGGCATTCGAGCACAAAAGAATTTGTTCTACACAATTTATAATAAATGTATACTGACAATGTTCAGCATTTATGCAATAACCATAACATTTGATCTGCATGAGGCGTCTAAAAATATTATCGATTTTGGTGATGATATGTGTATTATAATTGGGGTATGGCCCAAACCAATATACATCCATATGTTCCCATATATAGCTAAAATTTATTTTATATTTCAGATCTATTTAATATTCTTCAAAACAATTTATTTCGACATATACGCAAACGAAATTTTAACCGTAATTAAATCAATCAATCACATGTTTCGGCTAACATTTAATGACGATGGCAACCATACGCAGAAAATTATCTATTTTCGCCGACTTTATTATCTACAAGATGTGCTACTACTGCTAAGCAATATTTTAATGGGTTTTCTATTATTTATCGCCATATCTCTTCAACCAATTTTTAACCAGACAACTGAACAAAATGATTTCTTCAGTTTACCATTACGAGCAAAATTTCCATTTTTAAAACCAACCGAATCATTACTGGACTACATATTTGTGTATATATTTCAAACAATCACAACCCTTCTACTAATCGAAAACATTGTGTTCATGGATCAAACGGGTGGTAATATATTGAATCAAATTTGTTTTCAATTTCAACTGTTGTGCTTTAAATTTCAATCGTTAAATTGTGATAATAATTTGGTGGATGCTAAGCGACAACTACGAACTTGTATTATTGAACATCAGAAACTAATTAAATTTGTGGATGATGTTAATCGGCTGTTTCATCCGATGTATTTAGCACAATTAGTTGCCAGCATGATGATTATTTGTTTGACCGCATTCGAATCAACACTGACCATGCATGATAAAACGACTTTTTTGAAATTTACATGGTATATGTTTTCAAGTTTTATGCAGCTACTGTATTGGTGCTGGTTGGGGAATAAAGTTTCATATATGGTGAGTAAATAGAACCAATCTTATTATGTTTCCTGCGTATACACAAAGAAATTTTATCGTTTCAGTCAACAAAAATTGAAAATTCGGTATTAAATTGTAATTGGATCACGACGGACACACAATTCAAAAAAGATTTAATGTTTGTGGTTCAAAGATCTCAAAAACCGGTTTTAGTGAATGCGTATCCATTGTATATACTAAATTTCCAGTCATTCATCTCGGTGGGTCATTAGTATGCGACGAAGTATATTTCTAATTTAATTTATATTTTTTGCAGATTTTAAGTGGCTCCTACTCCTACTACACAATACTTAGAAGTGTTTATGTTGAAGAAAAGCATCCATCTTACTAAACAACAATATTTTGACTGCACTCTACGCGTTAAGATTTATCGCTATACACAAGTTAATTAGAATATTTTGACAACTCACCACTCAAAATATTTAACTGCATCTTTCTATGTATTGTGTACGCATATTGTTCACACATCATCAAGAGGTCATTATTATAAATACAATAGCCACAGCAGACATTACAAGAGTTAAACTTTCAAAGTGTCGGTTAAAAGCATTTTGTCTGTCTTCAACTCTTTATGAACTTATATAACTCCTAGCTCTTCAGTAAATTTCGTTTTTTTTTTTTTTTTTTTTTCGTTTCAAGATTAATGAGTGACTTTTAAAACAAATTTGATGTTTTATGTACTTTAACCTTTTCCAATTATATTTACTCAATTATTTAGAATAAGAATATATTTAGCAATTCTTTAGCATTGCCCCAACCACAAATAAATCGTGAAATAATTTTAATCCATTTACCATGTATAATATTTCGTCGAATGACATTTGTTACCAATTAACTAATTAACTTAATGTGGTTTTTGGTATGAACGGTAAAAAAAAAACATCCATGAAGCAAAGCAAAAAAAAAGATTTCTGCAAAAGACGAAAACTTACCTGCTCATCTAATGATGTAATTTAATAGCACAACAACAATAAATGTCGAAAGCTGAAAGACGTCTTTCGCTATATACATATATTCTATGAGATGGCTTTCTATTTTTAATTCATCTTAATTAATTTATTCATAAATGAAATCAAAAATGTATGTAGTTTATAAATAGTTCAAATATGAAATCAATGCATAATAAAAAATAAAAAAGTTCCCAGCATAGAAATATGATACACACCCACTGTACAAAAAATTACATTTCGCGCAGTATTTGAGACAATAGTGAAATGTAATTTATGATATGAAATGAAAATGGATCGTATCGAGCACATGATTTGGAATTTTATTAATAAAACTATAATACTAACATACATGTTTATCATGCTTTTTAATTCCAATATTACTGTCAAGATAACAATATAGGCAAGTTGGTAGAGTACGAGTCCAGAAAGCAGACCAAAGTCTTCCATCGACAAAATCTAAAACCAATTGTGAGCATTATGAGTTTACAAATCGACGATCAATTCAATTCAGGTTTTAGAAAGCAACGTTCTTTAGCTGCAACAAAAAGGGGCAACTTACTGAAACCTATAATGCATTTAGGCAGAGCCTTCTAGAGTATAGAGCCATAATCTTAATGACGTATTTTTTAGAAGCTTTTTTAGTGGTATAACTTTTCACTGATTTCCATAGGAATCCATAGTAAAAATGGTGTTTTTTAGCTTCAAGTTTTTCAATGAAAAAAGCAAAAATATTAAAAAATGTTTATATAAAAGTTGTCAACATATCTTTAAGAACAATATACAAGAAGGCCATATTGGTATTAAGTAAATATTAATTGCAGAAATATTAAAATTAAATTATTTCTAAAATATATTTTTTCGAACTTTCATTTGAAAAATACATCAAAGTTGGCTCTGACAAATTAAAATAATACTTGCTAAATTTATCTTTAGTTTTACTAGTGTACGTAAGATGTCTAAAATGATTACAGAAAAATACGAATAAAAATTATTTAATCGCAAAATTATCACACATTCCTATATTTTGTGAATTGGTTTTGCTTTTCCTACAATTTTTGACCTTGAAATTTCCCCAGGTGGTAATTTTTGGTACGATTTTTCCAAATTTTTACGGCCATCACTGCCATCTATGTAATGTAAATTGACTTGATGACCAAATGATACGTAGTAAGCTTTTATTTTAATTTGACCAGAATGCTGTTGTTATGAATTTTTTTGAATATTTTGGTTTAAATATATCAATTATTACAAGAAAATGAAAACGATTTACTTAAACGACATTCATATATGTTGAAATTCAAACATTTATGAAAATATTTCAGAAATCATAATTAAGAATTTGTAACGTTTTCATTTAAAAATTTGTCTTAGGAAAAACATTGATTTTCCATACGTTTTGTGTGTATTACCAGAGCACCCTGTATTTTATAGAGCCATAATCAAAAAATCTGAGCTTTTATAAGGGAATTAGAAACGAGGAAAAAACGAAACTTTTCATAGTAAAACACACAAAACATATGGGAAATCACTTTTTTTCCTAAGACAAATTTGTAAATGAAAACGTTACAAATCCTTAATTATGATTTCTGAAATACTTTCATAAATGTTTGAATTTCAACATATATAAATATCGTTTAAGTAAATCGTTTTCATTTTCTTGTAACAATTGATTTATTTAAACCAAAATATTCAAAAAAATTCATAACAACAGCATTCTGGTCAAATTAAAATAAAAGCTTACTACGTATCGTTTGGTCATCAAGTCAATTTACATTACATAGATGGCAGTGATGGCCGTAAAAATTTGGAAAAATCGTACCAAAAATTACCACCTGGGGAAATTTCAAGGTCAAAAATTGTAGGAAAAGCAAAACCAATTCACAAAATATAGGAATGTGTGATAATTTTGCGATTAAATAATTTTTTTTCGTATTTTTCTGTGACCATTTTAGACATCTTACGTACGTTAGTAAAACTAAAGATAAATTTAGCAAGTATTATATTAATTTGTCAGAGCCAACTTTGATGTATTTTTCAAAATGAAAGTTCGAAAAAATTTATTTTAGAAATAATTTAATTTTAATATTTCTGCAATTAATATTTACTTAATACCAATAAGGCCTTCTTGTATATTGTTCTTAAAGATATGTAGAAAACTTTTATATAAACATTTTATTAAATTTTTGCTTTTTTCATTGAAAAACTTGAAGCTAAAAAACACCATTTTTACTATGGATTCCTATGGAAATCAGTGAAAAATTATACCACTAAAAAAGCTTCTAAAAAATACGTCATTAAGATTATGGCTCTATACTCTAGAAGGCTCTGGTATTACCAGAGCCTACTCTATAAATAAGAGCCTCCACATTGACTGTATTTTTTACTAAGCTTAAAATAAAGTACATACAATTTTTTCTTTACTATGAAACTATATGGGAAAACGATTGTTTTCATTTACATTTTTAGTCTGTAAGAATTATGAGCTTTTACATTATTTTTATACGAAAATGTTCATAAAACATGTAATTTTATTTGATTGAAAAATCGAATCTGGAAAATGTTTATTTCTTAGTGAAAATCCTCTTGGAATATAAACTATTGCTAAACTTTTATGGAATGTTGTTGTTGTAAAATACGTCATAACATAAAATTTATAAACAATTATAACCATCTCTTTTTAGTCTCCTTCTAAAAGCATTGCCACATGACAAAATTCTGTCCAAATACAGATTCATATCATGTGGCAATGCTTTATTAACGAAATTTTGTTTAAACCATAGATGTCGCATACAATGAAAATTATAAAAAGAATTAAATAGGTGATCAAACCGGTCGGATTCTAAAATCGGTCTGATTTTTGATTTGGTTAAACATATTTTGGTGGTTTCCCTCTATAGTAATAATTAAATTGTAATAATAATTAATTTAATATAATTTTTTTATAAATTTACTAAAATTAAACCATTGCTATGAAAGAAATTATGGTAATTTTACGTAAAAAGTTTTCTTTCAAATCGTTTACTCAGCCCGAATCCCTGTTGTTTTTAATTGTGTGTTAAGTGACATCTAGGAATGGGAATAATAAGTAAGAGCTATTTTATTTTATACACCGCTCTCCAATGTTATGACAATTCAAATATTCTAAACAAAAACTTATTTTGAATAAGTCATTAATTTTTGGGAATAAAAATCGATGCCAAATATTAATCATGTTATATTTATTTTCAGCTGTATCTTAATTTAAATACAATAATATTTTTAATACTTGAGAAATAAATAAGGCATTTATATTACAGTTAATGTTTGTTGGTTATGTCGTTTATTTGTGATGCATAACAATCTGGGTTGATTTGTTTTTTTGATTTCTTCGCGCTCAATGCATATTATTATAATTTTTTCTCTTTGACTCTCTTTGATTTATTTTAATTTTGGCTGTTCAACGTATTGTCTTTTTTTTACCATTGATTTTAGTTGTGAATAAGTGATGACGTCATTAAATAGAATATTCTCTTTTTAATACATATTGTTGTTGTTGTAGAACGTTTTTTAATTTAACTCCCTTATTTTCTTTTGATTATATCTGGAAAATGGGGAAGCTTGAGAGTCTGTGCTTTAAATGAGTTAGTCATTGAGTTGTTTATTAGTGATTTCAGAAAAAATTATTTATCTAGGTTTAATTTTTAATTCATATTTTTTCGTCAATCGAAATCGCGTTTTTTCATACAAACTCTATGAAAATAAATTATTTTTTAGTGTTTCTATGTCCTTTATTTTAAGTTCATTTTTTACATGCCGGCTCTATTCATATCAAGATGGTTCTGGTATTACTATGAAAAGTTCCGTTTTTTCCTCGTTTCAAATTCCCTTATAAAAGCTCCGATTTTTTTATTATGGCTCTATAAAATATAGGGTGCTCTGATTTAGGACAACTTACTGAAATCTGATGCACTTAGGGAAAGCTCCTTTTCTCTCAGAAAAACATCAACAAAAAAAAACATAGGTAAAATACCCGGTTGCCAGAAATCACATATATCACATAAATGACCAATACTAAAGTACAGAGATATGTGGTTTGACTATTTTACAGAGTGATCCCACATGGCCCTCCTGCTACCTCATCCGGTCCGGATGAGTTTAAATTTTCATCTTCGTGATCATTATCATCGTCTGATATACCATCGTAGTAAAGTTTAATGAATTCGGCTGTAGTAGACGTTAGAATAGGACCGTCCAAACTTCCAATTTTTCGTACATCGTAGCGGTCTTTGTCCCTTACTTTCACAACCTCATATGGACCTAATTACTTCGGCTGGATTTTAGAGCCATTACCAAATTGTGTCCTTTAATTGCAACAACATATCCTACCTTGTATATATATGCCTGCTTTCGTCGCCTGTTATAATCTTTTCTATTCTCATCTTGCACTTTGTGTATATTCTGCTTGGCTTCGTCGCGTAAATATTGTCACTTCTCATTAAATAATAAGGCTTCTTCTTGTTCGTTGATTTCTTGCAGGTTCTTTGCAGGCTTCAATGAAATGAATTATTCAGGTACCTCTGTAGTTCATCAACATATTTATACCAGTTTGATTCTTCAGGACTGGAATGATCAAGCGATTAATCCGCTCTACTTTTCCGTTTCCCGTTGGCGCGCCTGTGGTGATAGTTGAATGCAAAATATTTTCGATTCGGCAATATTCTGTAAATTCCACCAATGTAAACGCCGTTCCTCTGTCCGTTATAATATGCTCAGGACTACCGAACACTGCCTTCTGCTTCTCTAACTTTTGCAGAGTCTCCTTTGTAATAACGGATTTCATAGGGTACAGCCAAATAAATTTGGAAAATCCATCAATCACACACATGATATACTTATATTGTTTTTTAGTAGAAGATAGATTTCCCAAATGATCAATATGATACGTGACCAGAGGGGTGTCGCCTTTTGGTAAAGGATTTAGCAAACCATCTCTTTTACCCGCCTTTCTCTCTGCCACTATACAATTGATGCAGTTCTTTATTGCCTTCTGAACTATTGAGGACAAATTAGGAATGAAGTATTCGCGTTGAATCAATTCCGTGGTCTTTCTCACAGCGAAATGTCCTTGTTCGTGGTACGCTACGATAACTTCCCTTTCCATGGCCCGCCTTGTACCATCTTGAATAGAAGACCATTATTAATTGCATAATCATCAAACTGACCTGACTTTAGCAGCTCGAATATGGGTTTCAAAGTATCATCTTCTCGTTGAGCCGCTCTGGTTCTAGTAATTAAGTTGCTTTGGATTGTCAATAATATAGGGTTTCGACTTAATGCATCGACATGGCGCATTCGGTTTCCTGGGCGATACTCTAATTTGAAATCAAATTCTTGAAAAGCAGCACAATCAGTTGCGATTGTAAATGTTAACCCTAGTAAATAAACTCGAAATTTCTTCAGTGCCGTGATGATCGCCAACACCTCCAACTCGTAACTTGAATAGTTTTCCTCTGCGTTCGTCGTTTTTTTACTATATGTCCGTAAGAAGCTCGGTATCAGCTGCCATCGCATACGCATTTTCAAAACAGGATCATCGATCAGCTTATTTTTCAATTGCTTGAATGCATATTCCTTCTTGTCAGAGAATCTGAAATCATTTCCCTTTCTCAGCATATCCGGTAACGGTTTGGCAATAATAGCGTAGCCCTCCACGAATTTTCGGAAGTAGCTCGTTAATCCCAGAAAGCTTTGAAAATCCTTAATATTCCTCGGTCTTGGAAATTTTCTTATCGCCTGCCTTTTTCTCGTCTCGTAGATGGTTTAATAATGCCTTTTCCAACCTAATACCCCAAGTATTCAATAGTTGCGTGAAGAAACAACTTGCTCCATTTAATCTGTAAGCCATTTTCTTCAGCCACCTTGAGAACCTCCTGTAATCGTTCTATTTCTTCCTCTGGGGTGCTAGCATGTAGCGCTATATCATCCATATAAACACAAATTAATTTTCGAATACACAGTGAAGCAAAAATCTTGTTTATATACCGTTGGAATACTGCTGGAGAATTACAGAGCCCGAATGGAGCCCGCAGGAACTCGTACAAACCAACTGGTGTTATAAACGCGGTGTATTTAATTGATTCCAGAGCTACTCGGACATGGAAAAATCCATTTCGTAAATCTAAAGCAGTGTTGTGCACGTAAATTACATTGCGTAATTTACACTATTATTTACGTGTAAATAATTGTATTTTTTACCTGAAATTGTTTACGTTACAAAGTAAAAAATTGTAAATAATTAGCGACATCTGTGCGAAACGTGACATTTAAATGAAAAGAGCAGAATTAAAAAATGTTATGTCTATATTACAACCATTTCACAGCTCTATCTATTGAAATTAATTTGAAGGTAGATTGTACTATGTGTTTTAAATAAAATGTTTAAAATATGCTGACCAAACGCATTTTATTTAACAAAAAACGGAATAATTTATTCTGTTTTTTATGTATTAAAATTGTATCTATTCGAAAATGTTATTAAAAAAATAATTTCTATATTTACATACATGGTTCAAATGATTATAATTTATTCTGCGCCATCTTACACATAGGTATCATACTATTTGATTTATAAAATTTGACTGTGTATGTTCTACTTTTAACTTTCACCACCGCAATTATGTTAGATTGTCAAAAAAATTTATTTTGTAAAATATTAAAACTATCTATCTGTAGCATTCACAGTTGATATTAATTACGGCAACTACTCCAAGTCCAAGCGAGCTTGCCAGAAGTAATCGATTCCTAATGCCTATAAATATATGGCCACCATTTTGCAATTGGTATTCTAACAGCTACGTTCTCGAAAACGATAAGTAATTTAATTGGATCACGCATCATTCTTTATCAAGGCTCAACTTTGTTACAATAATAACATTGCAGGGGCAGCGAAATGCAATCATAACTGTGGTAACCAGTAGGTTTTTGGTACGGTTCTTTGGAACCAATCGCACAAATTAATTTGGTCACAAATAGCGTGTACCGAATTTCAATATTATAACATATCCCGTTCCGATTATACGGCTGTCTATATATTCCCGTAGTGTTTAGTATGAGAAAATAAACGTTGCTTCTACAACTTCTCGTGTTTCTTAACCGATTGAAGTGAAATTTAGTAAGCAAGTTTATATTGGCCCACAAATAGCGTGTACCGAATTTCACGATTATAACGTATCCCGTTCCGATTATACGGCTGGCTATATATTCCCGTAGTGTTTAGTATGAGAAAACGTTTCTTCTACAACTTCCCGTGTTTTTAAACCGATTGCAGTGAAATTTAGTATTCAAGTTTATATTGGCCCACAAATAGCGTGTACCGAATATCAATATTATAACGTATCCCGTTCCGATTATACGGCTCCCGTAGTGTTTAGTATAAGAAAATAAACTTCTTCTACAACGTCCCGTGTTTCTTAACCGATTGAAGTGCAATATAGTATGCAAGTTGATATTGGCCCACAAATAGCGTGTACCGAATTTCAATATTATAACGTATCCCGTTCCGATTATACGGCTGTCTATATATTCCCGTAGTGTTTAGTATGAGAAAATAAACGTTTCTTCTACAACGTCCCGTGTTTCTTAACCGATATAAGTGAAATTTAGTATGCAAGTTGATATTGGCCTACAAATAGCGTGTACTGAATTTCAATATTATAACGTATCCCGTTCCGATTATACAGCTGTCTGTATATTCCCGTAGTGTTTAGTTGGAGAAAACCTTTCTTCTACAACTTCCCGTGTTTCTTAACCAATTGAAGTGAAATTTAGTATGCAAGTTTATATTGGCCCACAAATAGCGTGTAATGAATAACAATATTATAACGTATCCCGTTCCGATTATACGGCTGGCTATATATTCCCGTAGCGTTTAGTATAAGAAAATAAACTTCTTCTACAACTTCCCGTGTTTCTTAACCGATTGAAGTGAAATTTAGTATGCAAGTTGATATTGGCCCACAAATAGCGTGTACTGAATTTCAATATTATATCGTTGCCCGTTCCGATTATACAGCTTTCTATCTATTCCCGTAGTGTTTAGTATTAAAAGTAAACGTTTCTTCTACAACTTCCCGCGTTTCTTAACCGATTGAAGTGAAATTTAGTATGCAAGTTGATATTTGCCCACAAATAGCATGTACCAAATTTCAATATTATAACGTAGCCCGTTCCGATTATACGACTGGATATATATTCCCGTAGTGTATAGTATGAGATAATAAATGTTTCTTCTACAACGGAATACGTGATTATATTGAAATTCGGTACACGCTATTTGTGGACCAATATAAACTTGCATACTAAATTTCACTTATATCGGTTAAGAAACACGGGAAGTTGTAGAAGAAACGTATAATTTTTCATACTAAACTCTACGGGAATATATAGCCAGCCGTATAATCGGAACGGGATTCATTATAATGTTGAAATTCGGTACATGCTATTTGTGGGCCAATATAAACTTGCGTACTAAATTTCACTTCAATCAGTTAAGAAACACGGGACGTTGTAGAAGAAACGTTTATTTTCTCATACTAAACACTACGGGAATATATAGACAGCCGTATAATCGGAACGGAATAAGTTATATTATTGAAATTCGGTACACGCTATTTGTGGGCCAATATAAACTTGCATACTAAATTTCACTTCAATCAGTTAAGAAACACGGGACGTTGTAGAAGAAACGTTTATGTTCTCATACTAAACACTACGCGAATATACAGACAGCCGTATAATCGGAACGGGATACGTTATAATATTGAAATTCGGTACACGCTATTTGTGGGCTAATATAAACTTGCATACTAAATTTCACTTCAATCGGTTAAGAAACACGAGAAGTTGTAGAAGAAACGTTTATTTTCTCATACTAAACACTACGGGAATATATAGACAGCCGTTTAATCGGAACGGGATACGTTATAATATTAAAATTCGGTACACGCTATTTGTGGGCCAATATAAACTTCGATACTAAATTTCACTTCAATCGGTTAAGAAACGTTAAGTCGTTTAAAAACTGTTTAGTTGAAAATCTGGAGTTCGACATGCAATTAATGCACAGAAACCCTTATTGTTACAACTGATGGATGGGCCGCAATCCGATTCCTAAAAAAGATTAATAAAACACAAAGAATTAATTCTTAATTTAATACTCAACATAACTTATACTTATCTAAAATCAACAGATGATCTTGTGACCTTCAATCAACTTCTGTAATAAAAGGTTAACAGCACCTTTACAGCGATAATACTAGCATCCGTGAATTTGCTAGAAAATAATAATTCCCAACCAGGTTCATTGGCGTATTTTTCACTTATTTTTAAATAAACAAACTAATTAACTAATAAACAAACACTGCGTTTCATTAAATTTTTGTTTATTGTTGTGACATTTAATTTCGAAATTTTTTTGCCATTTTATTTGTACACCCAGGTGTGTATTTAAAATATTAAGGGTTAATTATTGAGAAATAATGTTAATAATTTTATAAATAGGTAATAAAACGTGATAGAATTAAAATTAATTAACTATTGTTAATATTTTAAAACATTTTTTAAGTTTTATGTAAGTTTTATGTTAAAACATTCATTTGCGAATAATTTTCGACATTCTATTTATTTAAGTACGGTTCTATACAACTTGTGTCTCATTAGAGGCAGAGGAGTATATAAAAATGAGCGAGATGGTCTTATTAAAAACTTCTACAATTTCATATTGCTTGATTTGGTATTAAAATTTTCTGATGATATATCCAGGTACTTTATATCAGTGGGCCAAATCAAGCAACAATGCACGAAACAATTGCAATCGTACAATTGAACAAGATCGTTATGTCATGCGGCCAACATAATATAATGCCCGTATTTCTGTGAAATAATTTACATTATCCGAAATGCTTTTGAGCAGAAGTGGGCGAATTTCTGTCAATATACACAAAAATTGCGGCGGGTTTAGTAAACAGCAATTGCACTCTTAAAAATATTTTTTGATTTATTTGGTAAAACTAACCACAGATGGCATTGCGATAAATTCTAGCATGAATATATACCTACCTACTACAAAAATTATTATCTGGTAAAGCATAATTAACTAATCAAATCATTATTCAATGATTTTATGTGCATATTTCTATTAAAGGAATCTTATTTTTGATTTGAAAAATGATAAAAATGGAATTGTACACGAATATGGCCAACAGTGGTGAAATTAGTTTAATCAATGTGACTGATTATTCATGTTGGTTTGTTGAACATATGCAATATTCATTATGATAATTTAATTAATTAATAATTATAAATTTTGCAATGTTATTTTATTTTGATTAAATGATGATTGATTATTTTAATTTTCGTTAAAATCTATTGAAAATTTTTAGAGTGGTTTGAGTACGTGAGTGGTACTAATATTTCTTAATTCTTTTAGATGGCATCACTTTTAATATTTTTTACATTTATTACAATTTTTACCGTATTTTACAATTTTTTACGTAATGTATGTAAAAAATTATTGTTTACGCGTTATTGCACAACACTGATCTAAAGTAGAAAAAAAGCGGGTATCGATCTTAAACTACCACCTGATTGATACGTTGATAATCAACGCAAAGTCTTTTTATACCATCCTTCTTGTTGCATAATACAATCGGACTAGCGAAATCTGATTTACTTGGCCGAACGATATTTTCCTGAATCCACTCATCGATTTGGTTCCTAACTAAATTTAACTCCAATGGCGAAAGTCGACGACAGTTTAGTGCTATTGGTGTCTCCTGAGTTAACACAATCTTCAACACTACGTCATCAGATGGTTGAATAGCTTTAGGGCTATAATTTATACCCATATTGTTGATCGCCTTTACATACTTATCTGCTACAACTCCAACATTTAGTGATAAGTCTCCACGTTCGATCATCATAGTATAGTTATCAGGAATAAATTTTCTCATCAAAATCGTAATTGTTTGGCTAATTAATTCCTTGCCTAAAATAATGTCCACTGGCAGTAGATCATCAGCAACAATATGAAATATTGTACAATACACAAAGTTTTTAAATTTCTTGAACCGGCTCCACTGAACGTTGTTGTGTGATTCTCAAAATCTGGGACACCAAGCATAGAATATTTTTTATGCGTCATAAAGTTCAAGTCCGATCCATTGTCCATCATGGCATACAAAGTTTGGTTGCTAATTTTAATCTCCTTCAGGTCTCTTGTAATGGATACTATGTTGTTTGCATTGATTGCCGCGCAAATGTTTTTTTTTCCTCGGCCACTTCCTTTGTACAACTTGGCGCAATATGACCAAAATTACCACATTTGTAGCATGGCGATCCTTTTGCTTTGTTTCTACACCACCACAATTAAAGCTTCTTCTAATTCGACGTTCACTTGATGCCAGCTTCTATTTGAAATCGATCATGTCTCTAGCACCAAGCAAAATATTTTTATTTGCCATGACGTCATTGATACCAGTAATGCAATAGTCGATTATTGACGCAAGTGCGATTTCTTACAAAGTTAACAAGTAACTACGGTAAGTTTCTTTTGGTAATTTTTTCCGGTCACTCATTTTTTTATGTACTTTTGAACTAATCGTGTCCCTTCTAAACTCTGTTCGCAAAAATAGTGCCAGTTTGTCCCACGTACCGACATCTTTTGTTGTACGCAAGCTTTGTTTCGCTGTACCATTCAATAATTTTTTAGCATACACAACTTTTTGCGCATCGTCCCACCCAACACCAACAGAAGCTTCATTTACGTTTTCGATCCATTTTTCGATCGCATAATCATCATCTCCACTGAATGAATTCAGAGAACCTTCTATATCATTGAATGGAAATATTGATCCACTGTTCATCGTTTCGGGATTGTTTATATTCCCTGGCACTAGAGGAACTCGTCGAAGAAGTTCATTTTCGCGCCTCAAAAGTTCAACTTCCTTATTTTTTAGTTTTAGTTCCTTTTCAATCAACTCATCCTTTTGATTTTTAGCTTGTTCACGACTTTGGTTGTTGTTCACTGCTATAGGGTTCTGCATTGTAGAGTTATTCCGATTTAAGAAAATTTCATTGTCTAAGCGGAGTCGAAATTGTTCGATCATATCACGATAAAAATCACCGCCTCCGCTCTTCTACCGAATTATCGCGAACGTACGCCTTACGATTCGCCAACTTCCGCCTTAAATATTTATGAAAAATACCTTGATCACAAACTTTGGAGTTATCCCGGTTGAGCCCCCAATTGTAGGATTTTATTTTATTATTTTAATAAGCAACAAATATAATTTATTTTATTATAATTTGGTTTTGTATTTCACGACTGATTATCTTCTTGTGTGTCCAATATTACAATCGGCTTTTATTTTATATGATCTAAATGGCCAATACTAAAGTACAGAGTAATAAACAGATTTTAATACAGTATAATACAATATTTGGTTTGACTATTTTACAGGGTGATCCCACACACACACACACATATATATATATATATATATATATATATATATATATATATATATATATATATATATATATATATATATATATATATATATATATATATATATATATATATATATATATATATATATATATATATATATATATATATATATATATATATATATATATATAAGTTAACACCATCAGTAATGTTGAATAAGCACAACGTGCTTAGTTGACACCAATGATAACACCGATTCAGCACAACGTGACTACCGAGACACGCGAAGACCAAATATGCTGATCTACCATAAATATAATGCAATTTAATATACCTTTTTCAATTTCTTAGAATAAGAATTTTTTATATTACTTTTTGCAAAGTAAGATAATTTTATTTTTATATAAAACCATGTAATTTGTAGTATAAGTTTAGTTTAAGTTTGGTTTTTAATAAATAAAGTGTTTTTTTTAAACCGAATTCCATTCTAACTCGAACCATCGGGAATAATACTAAGTGCATAAAATTGTAGCAAATTATATACTACAATTAGTGTAAAAACAGTGAATAGTGCAGTGATCGCAAAAACGTACCGCAGTAGGCCGTTGGTGAGAATAAAAACAAATAGCTAAAAAGGAAAATTACGTTCCGTCCAGCGCACGCCCGATTGGTATTGTCTTGTGCACACGTCCCGGAGTGCACCGTCTACATGAAGATTGAGATAATAATTTTCTTGTAAGTCTATTGAAAAATTAAAATTCAATTACACAAATCTAGTGTATAATAAAAATTAAAATTGCACAAATCTAGTGTAAAATAAAAAGTAAAAATCTTAAATAATAATAACCAGTTTTCCGAAACTTTAATAAATCTTAATAAGAAATCTACTTGAAATTAAAATAATGGCAGATTTAGAAATAATTAAGAATACATTAAAAGAAATTACTGGAGCTTTAAATGCCCAGATTGAGTTAACCAAAAAAATTGAGAGACGACTGAACAAGCTGGAAAATCCAGTGATTTTGACAGCCCCTACAGCGCTTGTCACACCAAGAAACGAAGAAGAATTAAAAGAAATAAGCCGCTTGCCTGATTCCGTCAAAGAACTACAAACATTTGACGGAAATCCCACCCAATACTTGTCATGGGTGCACAGTGTGGAGAATATACTAAGAGATTACGAAATCTTGCGAAATAAGCCTATATACCGGGCGATTCTTCAGCACATCCGCCAGAAAATTCGAGGGAATGCCGACTCAGCGCTGATCTCATACAATATTTTCAATGAAGAATGGGTATCAATCAAAAAATGTTTGTCGTTACATTACGCCGATAAACGTGACCTTCGCACATTGGAACATCAATTAAGTACGTTGTCACAGAGAAATACAACAGTAGACGAATTCTACGCTAATGTAAACCACCAATTCTCCTTGATAGTCAATAAAATCAAGACGGAGGATTACACGTTAGAAACAATTAACGTTTTGGTAGAAACGTATCGGAATCGAGCACTGGACGTATTCATCCGTGGATTAAACGGAGATCTGGCCAAGATGTTGATCATCCAAAAACCTGCAACATTACCCAAGGCATACGCATTCTGCTTGGAAATTCAAAACCTGAATTTCAGGAACATGGCCATTCACAAGAGAAATATTAGCAATGTCGTACTGCCCTGATAAACCGAATTTCGTATAATCATGCACTAGCCAAAAGTAACAACGCATTACCAACCCAATGGAGAAACAAGGCTTACAACATATAACACCAAAACTACAGCAGCCCTTTTGGTAACCAGAACTCGAACAACTTCCAACCACCAAGGCCGAACTACCCTAAGCCG
The DNA here is from genome assembly GCA_958295665.1 of Tipula vernalis. Lineage (NCBI taxonomy): Eukaryota > Metazoa > Arthropoda > Insecta > Diptera > Tipulidae > Tipula > Tipula vernalis. The sequence goes on from OY282560.1 coordinate 44,219,830, forward strand.
CCAACACCGATGGAAATTGACCCATCAATACAAACACGGCAGGTGAATTACATCAACCGCCCCACTCCTCAGGATAATATGATGACAAAACGAGAACATTCTCATATCCATGAGCCAAGGAAACAGCAAAGAATCAACCACTTAGAGACACAACTGGAGGAGGAACACTATAATCAATTAGCTTACGACAACACCGAAAACGAGGTATCCAATGACGAGCTGGAAATTGAAGATAATTCTGAAGTAAATTTTATGATGGAAGCCTCTCTAGCGTACCTTACCTAGAGTATCGGCTTAAAAACGGAAACACACTCAAGTTCCTAATCGACACAGGAGCCAATAAGAACTTCATAAAATCAGAATTAGCCGTTAATGCAAAACCAACCGATAACCAATTCCAAATTAGATCAGCAGGAGGAGACATCAAAATCAGTCAAAAAATTAGTGGACCATTTTTTAAAAGCATTGGCATCGACAATACCATCGATTTTTTTATTCTGCCAGGATTAAAATCGTTTGATGGCATCATAGGTGATGACACATTAAAGGAACTAGGGGCACTTATTGATCGGAAACACAATGAATTGATCATCACACCCAACATACACATTCCGTTAAAAGAAAAACCGTCGTGCCAAGTTAATAATATAGAAGTTCGGGATAGTCATCTTTCACCAGACACAAAAAAAATATTGCACACAGTCATCTCGAAATTCACAATGCTCTTTGGACCCGTCAATAATTTCGAAACCATCGATACCGAAGTACGCGCTGAAATCAAAACCACCAGTGAAGAGCCGATATACACCAAATCATACCCGTATCCATACAATATGAGGCAAGAAGTGGACAAGCAAATTGCTCAACTCCTCGCAGATGGGATTATACGACCTTCCAAAAGCCCCTATAATTCCCCGATTTGGATTGTGGAAAAGAAATTGGACGCTTTACAAATAAAAAAATATCGAATGGTAGTAGACTTCAAGAGGTTGAATTCGGTGACAGTAGCAGATTTCTACCCCATTCCGGATATTTCAAATACAATAGCGAATCTAGGTGATTCCAAATTTTTTACAACTATTGATTTAACGTCAGGATTCCATCAAATCAAAATGAAGGAAGCCGATATTCCAAAGACTTCGTTTTCGACAATGAATGGGAAATTCGAATTTCTAAGACTCCCGTTCGGATTAAAAAATGCACCCGCAATCTTTCAGCGGATGATTGATAATGTACTAAAAAAGTTCATTGGAGAACTATGCTACGTGTATATAGACGATATAATTATCTTCGGAGGGAGAACTGCAGAAGAACATCTAGCCAACGTCGAGAAAGTTTTTTCGAAATTACAGAAAGCCAATTTACGTGTAAATCTCGACAAAACAGAGTTTCTAAAGACAGAAACGGAATTTTTGGGTTATTTAGTAACAAACAAGGGCATCAAGCAGGATCAAAAAAAAGTACAGGCCATTCGAAACATCAAGAAACCCGAGAACTTGAAAGATCTCAAATCTTTCCTAGGGCTTGCATCATATTATAGGCGATTTATCTAAGATTTTGCACTTATACCTAAGCCATTAACCAACTTAACGAGAGGAGAAAATGCGCAAATCAAAGCATCGCAATCCAAGAAAGTGAAGATTAACCTAAACCAGAAAGAGTTAGAAGCATTTCGCAACATCAAAGAGCTCTTGTCTTCAACAGAGATATTGATTTTTCCAAATTTTGACAAGCCGTTTCTGCTAACTACGGACGCTTTTTCATCCGCCATCGGTGCTGTATTATCTCAAGGAGAGATCGGAAAAGACCGGCCAATTACATACATCTCAAGATCCTTGAATAAGACCGAAGAGAATTACGCAGCGAATGAAAAGGAGATGCTAGCCATAATATGGGCACTGGATAACCTTCGCAACTACTTATATGGGGCCCGCAAAGTTAAAATTTTAACGCCAAGTTAAAAAGGTGGAAAGCTCGATTAGAGGAATACAACTATGAGCTTATCTACAAACCTGGCCATACCAACAAAGTAGCGGACGCTCTGTCGAGACTAGAACTCGAAGCGAACACAATGTCTACCACTGGAACCATTCACAGTGCAGAGGAGGATTCTACCGACTTAGTGCGATACTGTGATGTACCCATCAATGTCTTCAGGAACCAACTGATCTTTCAAAATGGTCAGGACATTTATGTTTATGAAGAGCCGCATCCCGCTTACCACAGACACTACATAAGCAAGCCAGAACTAAATAAAGAAATTTTAAGCAAGATTTTACAGGAACGATTGCATCCAACCATCATCAACGGATTCAAAATCCCTGAGGAATATATTCAACTTCTACAAGAAGTTTTTTAAGGAAAGTTTTTCTAGCTTCAAATTACGCTTAACGCAGAGAATTGTTGAAGACATTCGGAATGAAGAAAATAAATTCTCCGTCATAAAGCAGGAACACAAGCGGGCACATAGGAACCACATAGCAAACAGAAAGCAAATTTTGGAACGTTATTATTTTCCAAGGATGGCCAGCTTGATCAAAAAATACACGCAAACATGCGATATATGCAACATAAATAAATACGACCGACATCCTTATCGTGTTGCTCTTCAACAAACACCAATTCCAACATATCCTGCAGAAATTCTTCATATTGACATAATGGAGATCAAAAATGAAAAATTCTTAACGTGTGTGGACAAATTTTCAAAATTTGCAAAATTTTTTCGCATCAAGAACAAATCAATTTTGCACGTACGAGACAAAGTCATCAAAGCGATTCATTACTTCACCGCACCTCGCATACTCGTGATGGATAACGAGAGAAGCTTTGTGAGTCCTGTCATAACGGACTACTTAAAAACCTTAGGTATTCAAATCTACCTAACACCTTCACAACGAAGTGAGGTAAATGGGGCGATCGAGCGAGTTCATTCTACCGTACTAGAAATAGTTAGATGCCTCCAGAACGAATACAGGGAACTGTCCACAAAGGAACTCATCAACATTGCGGTGGACCGATACAACGATTCAATACACTCGGTTACCCAACAAAAACCGAACGACATCTTTTTTGGACGAATTGATTGAGAGAACCAACTACCAAAATTTAGTAGATTTCAAGACAAAAATTCACGAGGATCTGATTGAAAGACTACGAAAAAATCAAGACGCCACCATTACAAGGAAAAATAGTAAGAGAGTCGACCCAAAAACCTATGAAATAAGCGATACCATCTGTACGGCAGTGAAACAAATCCAACGAAAAGATAAGCCGAAATTTCGACAAGAAACAGTGGCACAAGATAACAATGTCACTGTAACAACTACTTCTGGAAGGCGCATCCACAAAACCCAAATTAAAAACCTACAACAATAATTACCCACTATTATCACAATACTTACAACAACCTTTCCCTCTCTTCCTTTCTAGTTCCTGGCTCTGGCGTTTCACTATGCCACTGAGCATCTACGAATACAATACTCCACTTGTAACAATAAAACAAGGAAATGGACGAATAATCCAAGGGAGTTTCAAGTTGATTCATGTCATCAATCTGAAAGATTATGAAGAAATCATGAATCGAATAACGCCATCAATCAACCGCATTCATCAAGACAACATCCTTCAACCGCAATTGATCCATCAAATGAAAGTAATAACACAGCTGATTTCAGAACTAAAAGGTCACTCACGCGCACAAAGATCAATAAACTGGATCGGTAGCGCCTGGAAGTGGATAGCAGGATCACCCGATGTTACTGATTGGGATCAGATAATAACTAGCCAAAACAAGATAATTAGCAACAACAATCAACAGTACAGGATTAACAAAGGTCTGACAAATACAACTCAACAATTGCTTTCGGAGTACAACAAAATTATGGACCACTTACACGACGAATCAGATGAAAAACTTCACCAAGTCTTGTTTAATCGACTCACCATTCTCAAAGACGAAATATATGAAATAGTCCGAGCTGTCCAGTTAGCCAAAGGAAACATCGTCAATACTAATTTGTTGAGTAAAGGTGAAATTAGTCGTTTAATCATGGAAATTGAAACCCTGCCGTATGCCAACGAGATAGAGGCAATCGAATATGCTGAACCAATGATGATCATGAAGGAATCCACTCTCCTTTACGTCCTCTCAATGCCGAAAACTAGCAGACAAGACTACAATCACATCATCATAAGATCAACCTCCAGTCACAATAAACGCATATACATGGAATTTAACGAACTTCTTCTCAATCAAGATGAGATATTTGGAATTGTCAGAAAATACCACATATTCGGAGAAACGACCATTTGCAATCTAAGCGGTTTAAAGAAAATACTACCGGATCATTGTATCTATCAACTGATAAAAGGATTAAATGCTAAATGCGAGTACCAGTTTCACAAACAAGAATTCATTGAAACCCTCAATGATCATACCATATTTCTGAGCAACTTGCTATATATATATATACACATATATATATATATATATATATATATATATATATATATATATATATATATATATATATATATCATTGGCGTAGTCTGGTTTTCGGAGGTAGGGAAGCACTTGACATGCGGTAACTCCAATCTTGATCCAATTCGCTAAAAAATATTTAATTTAGTACAACACAACAATTAGCTACGAAAACCAGAGTTGGAATTATGTAAGCATTACGAGTTTCAAGTTTCTTACGCGATTATCTAAAACTTTCCGAGTTCTCACAATTGCAATTGCAACTTGTTTGACAGACAACTCGTAATAATTAAAAAGATTATTTTTAAGCGTTTTGTCGCAATTTTTTTTTTTTTTTACAACTTTGTACTCACATACACTGGACATTGCAATGCAATGCACCATGTGAGCGATTTAGTTCTTCACAATTGGATAAGGTTGATCACGTAGACTGACAAATGGCCAATTTATCCGAAAATATGGGCAAGACCTTGTGGACATCTCTGTGATCGACGATACAACAATTTTTAAAACCATCAAAATTATTAGAAATTCTAAATTCTGTGAAGATAAAACGTTTAAAATAATCCAAAATTAACTCCAAAAATTGTGAAATATATTATAGTTCATCATAATTGGATCGGCTTGGTGAATGGTGAAATTGACCGCTATATGGCTTAGCTATTCTAAGAAATGTGCGGGGCCTACCCGATATTTCCAGGATCGACGCTAAATAATTATTTAAACCATCAAAAATCAGTCAACTTTTAAATTATCTAAAATATAATCATGTTCAACACAATTGGTAAATAAACAGATGGTCCAGCTATCTGAAACGATAAAAAGAACCTGTTTCCTGATGAAAAGAATCTGTTTGGTGGTAAGATAAATCCAAAATTGCAAAAAATTTAAATTCCAATTTGAAAAATAGCTTTCAGTGTAATTTTTTGTTATTTTTTTTTAACATAAACTTCACACTCATTTTCGAATTTAGTTTCGCAACGAATTTTCATTCGCTAAAACGGAAACTTTATTATATGAAAATCCTTTGTGAACTAACCAAATGAGTCAGGAATTAATCAAGAAAACTTTACATTTTCATAAATCGGTTACAACGAAATTTTAATTTAGTGATCTCCAGTCCCTTTGACTTAATTATATCGAGATTTCGCTGTAATAGCTGTAATAATGGTTTCCAAATAGTCTGAAATCTTCACAATAAAAAATTCCAACCACCTCTATACAATTAGCCTTTGTACTCCAACCGTGTCTCGCTCACCACGATATTCTTTGCATCAGCCAAAGCAACAATTTGGAGTTTTCAACGTTGTGCCATCTAAAATTCACAGCCATTTAGTTATAATAACTTCTTAAAAAATAACCAAAAACGTCAGTTTGTTGGTTTGTCGACGTAATAGCAGCAAAAATAGTAATCGTAGTTTGCTTACCGATATGTTATAGCAACGTCAAACAGCAAACTCGTAATAAATGGTAAATTACTTTTGAGACAGCAGTTTGATTTATTTAAAAATATAGGTTCCCAAATAGCAAAAAAATTATATTTGCAGTTTCGCTGTGCTGCTTTTTGGAAAAATTCATTTTTCCTGAAAAATAAATCATAATCTGTTAAAAAGCTTCTGGTAATCAACCAAAAGCTGAATTTTGGCGTTTTTTTGCATGTGATAAAGTTGTTTTTGTCGAAGTTTCTTAACCAGATAAATGATGCAGCCATTTTTATGAGAAGAAAAACTAAATTAAAAGATGGCTTTAATATATGTAACAGCTAAATAGCATAATAGATAACCATTTTAACTATTTGTCCTATATTAAATATTATTACAGCTAAATTATAGTAACCAAAATATATGAAATGTTTTAAGTAACTAATTAGCTTTTGAATGAGAAAATCACTGATCATAAAACAATATTGTTTTGTATTAAGCGTTTTAGCTGAAGGACTTTGCTTGGAATATTATTTACTTTAACCTGCTACCAGGCAATTTTTTCTGACTGGGAAAATTATGGTAGGGTATTTTTAATGTGAAAAAATCGAAAATTAGGTCTAAAATTATCTCAGGTTTAAATTACTAACATATTACTAATTCCCGGTTGAACTGTAAAAGCACCAACCGCCAGTCTAATAATATTTGGCCTCACGAATGCATACTAATATTTCAGCAACACAAGGGTCCATTGCGCCTTTCAGTAAAGCTAAGCTATTCGGTGTGAGATAATTTTTTTTATACATATCTCTCAATTGCAAACGAAGCCTTTTAAAACTTATTAGCACAATTGTGTTAAATCAAGCGAGATATGTTTTCTTGTTTTGAACAATGCAAACTGTATTTTACTATTGCCTTCTATGTCAACTATCATCGCTCACACGATGTATCGATGTTTTCTACATTTTACATTCTTAGCTCTTTGCACTCGAGGTACTCCTCCCAAGTACTGTTAACATTTGGCGTTATACTCGAATGGTGTTGTCTCTCAAGCACACCAAGAAGGTACTGCACTGTAGATCAGAATATTATGAATGTTCCATGTTTCTACTCGCTGATTTCTACGACAAGAAAAACAAGACACTAATAATATTTCTTGTACACTTGGACATTGTGACGCGACAATTAAATATTTGTCTGCCCAATTTTGTTCACATAAATATTTAATTGAAGTGCTTGAATTACGCAAATAATAACCGTTAACGCACATACACCTATAATATTTTTAACAAACAGTATAAGAGCAAATAATAATTTTCTATTTATTATTCATGTTTTCTGTGCTCCGTTTAAAAGCGGAAATACCTGCTAGAGGGTTAACAACATTGTTTTAGTTATAAATTTACACATAGTACACATTTAGTTAATGTGGTGTGTTAAGCAGTTTTGCTGTGTGTTAAACAATTTTGCTTCGAGTTAAGCAGTTTTCCTTTTTTATCTACATTTAGTTTACTCTTATAAATTTCGCTGTGTGTTAAGCAGTTTCGTTGTTAGATAAGTAATTTTGCTTTGAGTTAAGCAGTTTTTCCTTTTCTAAACCAATTGGCATATCAAGATTAGCGCAGTAATTACTGAAACAGTACATTTTATCTTTAATAATGGTAAGTCTTTGCTATGAAGTTCTAATGATTTTAAGTTTATTTAATATTATAAGAGTATTATTTAATAAGTTTGTTATGAATATTCGGATTTCTGTGTTTCCGAAACTGTAAGCAAGAAGAAATTATTTGTGTGTCCGGCGTGCTGGTTTGAAGGAGACGAAAATAATTGTATCAGTCATTATCCACCGGACACCAAAGAGTTTCTCAAATATCAATGGTTAGGTTGCTGGTTAGGTGCTCGCCAAATATTCGGAGTATCAACGGACAGTACAGGGTATGCATAGGCTAGAAGAACGAGCCACTTCCGAAGAGCAAGTAAAGCAAATTATTTTGTTAATTTTTGTCAATTTTTTAATGAATTTTTTTTAAATTAAGATATACCATATACATATAAAATATTCCTTCGGTGCAAGATGTGGTCGATAGTCGCAAAAAAACAATGGGAAAAACCACCAAATTTTATTGTTACGTTACACCCATCCGCATCAACTTGTACTAGTCAATTGCAAGATGCCTCTTCAAATAGAGCATTTGGCAAGACTCATTTGTAAGATACCACATCACTATTTACAATTATTATAAATAATAAATTAATAAATAAATAAAATTATAAATAATTATATAAATGTTTGTTCGCCATTATATTCGACTTAGACCGCACAGCATATTGAATTTTTGTATCCGGAAATAATTATAGCCGAAAAAATCCTTTTCCATCTCCAAAATTTCTGATGTTTGAAAATTAGACAAAAAAATAAATAAAGAATTATATCTGTCATATTTGTTTAGTTGACTACCACAGCAAAATTGCTTTTCTCCCGACTGTTTTGATTTATGGCGTCTAACAAAATCCCTGCTAGAATGTCTTATATATCTACTTAAGCTAATTAGCTTTTTTTTCACTGCCACAACGTTTTAAACACTTATTGAATATCTATTTAACATTTATAACTAATTTGTGTAATTTTTCGGATTTCTCGACGTTGTAACAGCTTTGTTTTTGCTGTCTAGGACCATTTGCCTATCAAATTGTTACTTGGGAACTGAACATAGAACACTACATTTCAAGCCTAGGAAACTTGTGAATCTTCTCTCCCCTCTATCTAATTTTTTCCTTATTATATATCTACAGAAAGTGGGTTGTTACCGCCCATCATTTTAAATAAAAGAGAAGAAGAATTTGTTGACCATCCTGTGTATGTGTGTGTAAAAATGATATTTTCTACGGACTTACAATGAGGTCGTAAATTTTGTTGCGGTCGATTTTTTCGTTTGTTTCTATCTGTTTGTCGTATGTTGAATTTGGGGCAATCATGTATCTTATAGATTCCGGTGTTTAAGGGTGTATTTATGTTACGTTGTTTAAGAGGACTGACTATGTGTGTAATGCCAATATGTATTCGTGTTTTAAACCTTCGTTATATTCTTGTTGAAGTTTATGCTCTACAGTATTTCTACAGTATTGCTGTATTTTTCTGTTTGTTCCTTTTCTTAATATTTGTTATTGTGAAGCCTAACAAATTAGTGAATGATTAGAATATCGTCCATATATTTGTGCCAATGGCTGATTATTTGTGCTTTTTATATATTATCATTTTCTAATGGAGGATTTTTCATTGGTTGTGCAGAAATCAATTTTGTTCTATTATTGTGATTAGAGTGATAATTCCATCATTTTTTTTTCTTGGTTCTGCTTTTCTGTAACGGTTCGTTGGCTATTTGAATTGTTTCTTGGGTTGTTATGTTTGTATACATATTTTGTATGTCAATTTCGCCGTAGGTGATATATCTATTGATTTTGAAAAAGCGTACTTGATCGTATTTGTTTGTAATCATCATCCGTTCTGTGGTAATATAGTTGAGGATATAGTTGTGTAAACGGACTGTATATTAAACAAATTAGATTAATATGGTTTCTTTCCTCTTTGTCAAATTCTAATACGCTTGGTATGATTGTGGTATTCCGGATAATTGCGTTTTATGTAAACTTTTATGTCATAAAGTACGCAAGTGATAGTCAACTACCGCGAGAATGGTTTTAAGTTAACCTGCTGCTTGAAAATTTGAAAATTTTCAATGGACTTTAAGGTATGACAAAAAGCTGTCCACATTCAAGACAAAAACAAATAACGTGTGTATGTGTTATTCATTTTGCTATAGTTTGACCTGTTTAGCGGTTTATCTATAACAACTAAAAATTCAAATTTCATTAACAATTTAACAGTATTCCAGATTACAACGATTTATCTGCAACGAGAACATGCAAAATATATAAATTAAAATAAAAGCCAACCTGTAATAATTACGCGCAATGACCTCATTTCCTTCATTTTATAGAGTAACGACATTTCCCCCATACCTACCAATAAAAAATAATTTTCTTAATTATTTATTTATACGGTAAATACCTCTTAGATACTATAAGCTAAACATATAATGAAAGAAAAATCTAACAAAACAAGAAGTACTGCACATTATGTACATACATACATTGTAGCTCATTGTAGACCAAACCAATCAATGTATTTATGATTTTCATAAATATTCTTGCATCCACATCATATTTACATAAATAGAATTATTATTAATAGGCTCAATAAATATGTTTGCCATTCTGCAATTATACGAGTATCTAGTGGAAAACGAGATTTTGTTATGATTTATGCGCTGGGAAATTATAACTTGTTTTAACTCTTCTGATGATTAAGAGATGATACTTTTTGATTTTGTCTTGATTGTTGCTCAGTGACTTTAATATGATTACATATACGATTGGGTCGGTACCTATATGTAGAAGAATGTATTCTTTGATAAATTATGATTATTAATTTTCCAGAGCTTGCATAGGATGATAAATATTTTTGGTCGGTTCGAAATTAGCTTGTATTGTATACGTTGTTGGTGTATCCCCGATAATTGTTGTGTTTAAATTACAAATTGGTTTCGGTAAATTTATTTGGTTTTTTGTTGACTGATTTGGGTTTGTACACAATTTATATTAAAACTTTAATGGTCGTAATGAACTTTCAATTTTTAGATTTATTTCTCGCATGAAATTATCTCTTGAAATGCATGACATTGGCATTATAAATATTTCTGAAGAATCAAAAGAGTGTAAACAGCTAATGATGTGTAGGTACTACTGATAAGTGCAGAGACACTAATATGCTTTAAATTTTTTTTTCTTTTTTTTTCTTCTAAATAAATTTTATTTAATTATTTTATGTAATTACAATCTGGTCTCCTGGACTAATGAGCATTTCTGACTTAATTTACTAACTTAAATTAATATATGGCTTCTTCCCATAGTGTCTGGTAAATTGAAGTAAACCAAATGTTTGACAACACACCAGCTCAAAAGGTTTGGTTCTTTTAAGTCTGCGTACTAAATTCGTGATGCTTCTTAGAAGCTGAGTTGCCTCAATGTTCAGTAGCGATCTAAATGCCCGTTGGCATGACAATTACAGGTCTCAACACCTATTGATAGAAGCATCAATCATCGAAATCGGATCACAATTGCAGATTTTCGTTTTTTACTATGAATTCATGGTCTTTAGTTCGGTGATTTTCCATTAAATTGAACTTCCTACGAAATGTGTAGAAATATTCGAGCGATCTAAATGCCCGTTAGCATGATAATTACAGGTCTCAACACCTATTGATAGAGGCATCACTCATCGAAATCGGATCACAATTGCAGATTTTCGTTTTTTATTATGAATTCATGGTCTATAGTTCAGGTGATTTTCCATAAAATTGAACTTCCTACGAAATGTGTAGAAATATTCGAGCGATCTAAATGCCCGTTAGTATGATAATTACAGGTCTCAACACCTATTGATAGAGGCATCAATCATCGAAATCGGATCACAATTGCAGATTTTCGTTTTTTATTATGAATTCGTGGTCTATAGTTCAGGTGATTTTCCATAAAACAGAATTTTCTACGAAATGTGTAGAAATATTCGAGCGATCTAAATTCCCGTTGGCGTGACAGTTACAGGTCTCAACACCTATTGATAGAGGCATCAATCATTAAAATCGGATCACAATTGCAGATTTTCGTTTTTTTTATGAATTTATGGTCTAGAGTTCAGGTGATTTTCCATCCATGCCAATGAGTATTTAGGTTCCCTGATTTCTTTTAAAATCACCTGACTATACATCAGCCGATTCAGAGCAGTAAAAATCCAAAATCTACAATTGTGCTCCGATTTCTGTTCTTGATATCTCTAATGATAGGCCTCACAGGACCTGTAAATTTTTAGGCCAATGAGTATTTAGGTTCCTTGATTCCATTGAAAATCACTGATTTATCAATGCAGCCTAATTTGTGGTTGTACAATATCGTACCGCAGAATTCCAAATCGGCAATAATTAAGGTAGGAAGTGTAATACGGCAGATAAATATCCAGTAGATTTGGCGAATTAAAGAAAATACGATTTTCACCTCTTGGTTTAACAAATTTTTATTTATATATTTAATTATATAAGATCGATGTTGTCGCTTCCACGGATGATGAAAAAGAGAGCGAATGACTTGCTGAATTTTAGTTTGTCAAAAACTATGCTATAATATCTCTTGATGTACATAAAATTATTTACCGACAAATTATAGCGCGGACTTTAAAATTATTACATATTTCAAATTATAAATTGGTAATATACCTTAACAATAATTATAAATTCATCTTAATAATCTATTACATAATTGTTATATTTGTATATATGTAGCTATTTTGACAGCTAATATAGTTTTGATTTCAAAATGCAGTGAAAATAAAGTGGTCAAATAATATAATAATTACTCTGAAAATTAAATAAAGGATATTCTAAATTCATGGAACTATTGATTTTAGATAATTAAAGATGTAAAAAAGGTGTATAATTTATAAATTAACTTAACTTAAATACTATTAATGGTCTTTTCTATTTTAGCTAATTTGGAACAGCTGATATCAACAAATACAACAATTTAACTTATAATATAAATGTGTTAGTGTTCCAAAAAGAAATTTAAGATATACAATAAAATTAATTAATTACTAATTGTAAATGAAATGAAATTGTTTTAATTCAAATTAAATAGTTTTGTGATGATGGTCAGTATTGCGTTGTGTTGCTTTGGAACAATCACTTTACTATATGGTATATATAGTATATTATTATTTGAATTTCACAAAATGTTTTGTGTCATTCATTTTAATTTATTTGTGACTATCAATGATCTTCACTGATAATCATTGACAATTTTTGTGATATTCAAAATGCAGTATATTAATGATTTACAAAAACAAAAACCTTTAATATAACATAAATTTATTTGTGATGGTCTCAAAAATAATTGTTAATCTTACTTTGAAGATTATTGAATTTAACTAACTCTATAGTTATAAATATAAAAAAAATATAAATTTCACAAAACAATTTAATTAACATCATTATTTTATTAATTCAAATCATTGAACATTTCTTTAATTTACCATAATGAGTTTATTGAATACTACAATTATTTTAGTGATCAAACCATGACGTCATTAATATTTTAATAGATGTAGTTCATGAATATCATTACTGGATTTGCTTATTTTCACAAAAATAAAATTTAATAAAAGGCGTTTGGATAGTTCAAGTAGAGCGATATTTTGTGATTGAATTAATTTTCTTAGTGTTCCGTGTAGGGCATAAGAAATAATCATATACTTTTCAATCACTTCGCCTATTTATACGAGAACAATGCCGGTAAGCGATCGAAACATAAAATAAAAATGGCAATACAAAATATAGTATAAATTTCTATAAAAAACATAATTTTAAATGAGAAATTTTATTGAATATTATTCGTAAAAAAATATATAAAATTTATTAGAAACCATATAAAAGCATAGAGATGCGAGATGAAGAAGATTCGCATTTTTATAAAATGCTAAATCGAATTTTATTTATTGATCATAACATACAACATCACATATATGAGAATCTATGTATGAATATGCAACAACCTGTTAAATATATTGCCTTTTGATGTTTTATACAACCATTATCGATTCGAAAGAGGTCAAGTGACTCGATATATTATACTGATTGTTCTATTAGATTAGAGATGCATTATGCACTTAGATATGAGAAAATATTTGTATGGTACCGTCGCTATATACGATAAGTTCTTTGATTTATTGGGTAAATTGATTCGTTTTATAGCATTTAATTACTCACGCGCATAATTTTCCCATTACATAAATCTAAGCGCGGCCGTACTTTTAATTAATAAAATTGCTAAATAATAAAATTAAAATGTTGTTAAGGCGCGGATTAATCGTAAAATTTTATTTATTTTTTATTTTTTAATTATATTGCTAAAATAATCATCCTTATGTACTACATAAATTAACGATAATAAATTCATTTATTAATTGCAATCAATTTCATCACTGTGCAATCAAAAATAACGCCTCTGGTGTTGTGCGTTATGCTATTAATCGCGCGCTTTATAAATAATTCGATAACGCTAAAAATAAATTGCAATCAAATTCTAATAGATGACCAATTTATTAGCCTAAACGTGTGTCGATGAACTAAGGATTGGCGAAGAAGATTAGTTTTGTTAATCTTTTTCGTAGGTAGCTTGTGTTATTAGTGCGGAATAGCAACAAAAGAAAAAGTTTTTTTAGAAATTTTACAATTGGGCGAGAGGTAATAATGTCATAATTCTATTGGGCGTTTATTGAAATTTCTCTTAACTAATTCACATGTTTCATATTGTGAATCAAAAAGTATGTTCATAGGTGTGACAAACATGAAATAATTAATTTTAATAAAATATCTTGGTACAAGTTATACCTAGCTGACACATCAAACATAAACAAATTTTTAATAATAAATTCAACACACTGTGGAATTTAACACAATTTCAGAGTGGTGAATAAAACATAACGAAAGCTTCAAAAAAATAGAACATATGGAATTTACGATAAACGTAAGGAATTACTAAGGGAATTTTACCCATCTAATAGGGTCCCGTGAACTTAAAAACTTATATATTGCCTTATAAAATCTTTTTCGTACAATTTTTTGCCGTACTCAAGTTTTCCAGTTTTACTTTTTAATTTCACCGTCTGTAACTGGTTTTCATTCATCAATCATTCATAAATATTTGCATAAACTACAATTAATAGTAAACATTAAAAAATCCACTTTTCTTTGTTTTTATTATTTATTTATGTCATTTATTATGAGTACGTATACGTTATAAATTTCAAACAAATAATTTTCTCATCCTCACATTACAATTCTGCATTATTTATGGCTGGATGCAAATTTTCTGAACACTCTCGCCGATTTTTGCATAAAACTATCAATATGTTTGTATAAATTTTATTCAACATTATGTAGGTACAAAAACATAAATTCACACAAAACTATTTTATCATTATTGTTATTATTATTGTTATTAATAATAAATAATAGAAAAAGAAATTTTTTCCGTTTCGAGAAAAATCTTAAAGATGCAGCAGCGAACAAACAAACAAATAAAAATGATAAAAATATTTGCGTTGAATAGAAAACTATGTATGTACTCGAGTACTTGTGTGTTAAAAAATTAACAATTTTATTTTTATTGTTTAAATTAAACACAAAATATGTTGTTAGAAAAGAAAAATATTTAAACGAAAATCGTAAGAATTTATTTTTTTTTATTCAAAGTAACATCTTCGTCGTGATAAATAAATACATCGTGATGATCTTAGATGCAATAATCATCATATTCATTATCGTCATAAACCTATAGCATGTGTCTGTGTGTAAAGTAGTTTTGCCTAATCACAATATAAATAGTAAATAGTTCTCAATATTCACGGTTACAGGATGAAAATGTTAAAATGTTTACCGTAAATATACAGATACGAACTTAAATGTGGTACAATCGCGCGGTTTGACTCAGAAAATACTCAATTTATTACATTGCGGTCTAAAAGCTAGATTATGTGTGCTACAGTCAAAATTAGGAATCAAATATCAATTCATTTGGTCAAGGCCCCATTGAGCTTTGTCCCTACACAGAAAATCTCCAACAATTTGTTTTCGAATTCTGTTTCCAAAATAAATGAAATTTTAAATTTAAACTCAATATTTTAGTTGTACATGTGGTAAAAATATAAATGGCTGAAACCTCATTAGGTGATCAGAACTTAAGTCTGTATTACGTGCGTTTGTGAGATTATATCAAGTCAACTCAAACTAACTCCTGAACCAAACAATTCCTACCTGAACCCCTTAATCCTTTACGCAATCTAAACTCAATCTCCAACTGAACAGCGTAATCTCCAACGAAATCACAAAATCCAACGACATCACAATCACCACCACAACCAACATAACCATCACCATCACCATCACCATCACCATCACCATCACCATCACCATCACCATCACCATCACCATCACCATCACCATCACCATCACCATCACCATCACCATCACCATCACCATCACCATCACCATCACCATCACCATCACCATCACCATCACCATCACCATCACCATCACCATCACCATCACCATCACCATCACCATCACCATCACCATCACCATCACCATCACCATCACCATCACCATCACCATCACCATCACCATCACCATCACCATCACCATCACCATCACCATCACCATCACCATCACCATCACCATCACCATCACCATCACCATCACCATCACCATCACCATCACCATCACCATCACCATCACCATCACCATCACCATCACCATCACCATCACCATCACCATCACCATCACCATCACCATCACCATCACCATCACCATCACCATCACCATCACCATCACCATCACCATCACCATCACCATCACCATCACCATCACCATCACCATCACCATCACCATCACCATCACCATCACCATCACCATCACCATCACCATCACCATCACCATCACCATCACCATCACCATCACCATCACCATCACCATCACCATCACCATCACCATCACCATCACCATCACCATCACCATCACCATCACCATCACCATCACCATCACCATCACCATTACATTGTTTTAGAAATATTTACCAATTTTTTATACATAAGGTACATGCTGGTTTGAATATTGAGCTTGGTATATTTTGGGTATTGAGTTTGGGGTTAAGTTGGAGGTTAAGGTGTCAATTTAAAAAAGCAGAATTTCATCATAATTGGTTGATAAATGTGCTAGTTTCATCATACTTGGCCATATTCCAGAACTTCAACCAAAAATCATTTTAAAATCCCATTTCCAACGCACATGTCAAATTTAATCATAATCGGTTGAAAAATCGGGAAGTTCCCTATGTTGGCCATATTCCAGAATTTCATCCAAAAATCATTTTAGAATCCCATTTCCATCGCAGAACTCAAATTTCACTAAAATCAATTAAGAATAAGTAGGTAATTTCCATCCTAATTGGTTTTTCATTTAAGTTGCTAAAGGTTAAACTTGAAATGTAAAAGGTTCAATTTGTGGTTTGAGATATTAACAGTGACATTTCTTAAGTCTTAAACAATATTTGTGTAAGGTTTGGTTCAAAACGGTCAAGTCGTGGGGATTTGTCTAAATATCATAGACATATTCTTTACATACATACAAGCACTCACTTTATTTTATAGATTACTCAGCTGCTCACTAAACACTGATCCAACATCATCGCAACCCCAATGCAACCGCAAACTCTCTTTCAACTCAATCTTCAAACCAGCATATATAAAAAATTGATCAACTGCTCTATTAAAACTAACAATCAATTTTAAATTTATTAGCAAATTCTAAGGGATAGAGACAAAATCCCGAGAGTATAAAGTCCCGAAGATACATAATTCCGAGAATACAAAATCCCGAGAATACTGAAATCCCGAAGATACAAAATCCGTAGGGTACAAAATTCCGAAAGCCTATGAAAATCCCAAAAAACTTGTTGTTGCGCAATTGGTACAATTTTCCTTTGATTTATAGATGTATGAATGAATACACACGAAAAAAGGAACATCGAAAATGGGATTATGGGATTTTGTACCCTCGGAATTTTGTCAGCTTTAGATTTTATACCCCCGGGATTTTCTACCCTCGAGATTTTGTAGCTTCGGAATTTTACACCTTCAGGATTTTGATTTGCGGGGTTTTGTCCTTCGCGATTATGTCCAACGGGATTTTGTACCTCGGGAATACGTCACTAACCCAAACTCTAAAATAGTTGGTACAATTTGCTTATACATTTGGGAAAGGCATCATTTTTTCGATCAAAAAATTCGTCAACAAGCGATTAATTAATAGAATTTAAGCTTCCGTGCACGATCTAAGCTTTGAAATAATTATCGAAATCCTTTAGTTTTTGCGCACAACTAACAGACAAGTCTGTCAACCTTGGGTTGTATTTAAAATTAGGGATAACAATTTAACGTTCAATTTAACGTTGGTTTTAAGCTAAACTAACCTAGTTAGCCGAGTAATTTAACAATTGGGAGCATTTTTCATCTGTCATCCTTTCTCTTTGTAAGATAATTGACGTGACTGAGGTTACAACATGTTGTTGGTGAATTCTATTAATGTGAAAGCGTATGGTGAAATTGGTGATAATAATAAATAGTCGTTTTTGATAAAAGAAAAGTTTCAATGGATAATTTTATCGTGCATAAAATTGTGAGTCATTAATCGGTAGGGCTAATTTTCAAAAAGCTACACCACGGAACCTGCGACTCGTGTTGAGAAAGTACATTATTGCGAATCTGAACTATTTTGAGGAGATTATATGGCCCTATGGACTGGTTTGATGCAGAGAGACCCCAATTGGTGGGGAAGTACTTTGAAGGACTGGGTGGGATTGGTTCTTTGGTGATTCAGAATATTTGTAGGTATTTAGTGATATATTTTCACTATATCATTGACGGTACACTACTACAGGTGTGTCAAAATTTGTTTCGCGTTGAATACCGTTATGTGTCACTTGACTTCAAGTAAACCAATTTTAATAATGGGGGACTTCAATGCACAATTGGGATCAGAAGATGAACCTTTGCACTTCGCCGTGTTGGGACGGAACATGTATCACGAGAAAACCAACGAGAATGGGGAGTCACTGATTGCACTAGCTGAGATGTAAAAATTATAGATGATAACTACTTATGGACGCAGAAATGTGCGCACCACTTTTAAGCGCTGGATGTTGAATTTTTCTGAGGTCGGAAGCAGCTTGGTGTACAAGATCGAACCGAGAAACGGTTGTAAAGAGTATGAAACAGGATACAACAATGCCATCCATGTACAAATTCCTTTAGTAATACGTTTGCTCTCCACGCTGACCAAGGCGAGATAGGGGGCATCGCTGCCAGACTCAAAAATAGAAAAGTTCCGGGAGTAGAGGGAATCTCGAAAACATTAAAAATTTATCCTTATCAGGGGTACATCAAATAGTGCTCGTAATTAGCTCAACGCTCTTGTTACATTTACCTGAAATATAGAAACAAGTCAAAAATTACGCCAGGTCAATTAGCCAGGGAAATTGTATAGACTGCTGTGTGCGTCCCTATATTGCCGAATGATCAATTTGGGTTAATTTATGATCGTTCCACCACTGGCGCCTTGTTGAGACTGGCCAAAATATGTCCACGTATCGGAAGCCTATACTAAGAAATGCCGTCATATTGGTGCCGCTCTAATTTATGGCATTCAGAACGCTTACGATTTGGTACGAGGTATTATGGATTGTCGCTGGTTTTGGTTTATTTGGAAGGTACAAACTCAAACGGTGGCAGATTGCTCCTGGTGTTCCACAGAGCTCTGTTCAAAAATTATTGCTGTAAATATTTGATTCACATATGATGTTCCGATCCCATAATCTTGCAAGGGCATCAATGATTTGTTAAAATTCAAGCCTTCCTGAATGTCTGACAATAGTAATAAAAAAAAATTAAATATGCAGATAAATTCTGAAGAGGTCATTTAGTGGTCCTGGCTTCTCCATCTAAATTAGTAAATATGTATTAGGAAATAGGCTGCGGCAGCACCAAACCTTCACACAGTTATGAACTATAAAAGTGGCTTGCAATGTGCAAACAAACTGGCCTGGTTTGATTTGACCAATAAATCGTAAAAATCAATATTGCAGAAATTTCAAAACAAATGGAGTTGGTCCTTTAAGAGTACCTCTAATAGAAGTAAGCCACTTGTAAGCCTTAAAATAATCACGTGCAGGTTTGGGAATTTATTCCAATCTTTAGGAAATAATTTTAGAAGATTTATATGAACATCAAAAGGTTCAAAAGGCTTTATGCAATAACTAATCCTATTAGTCTACCCTTTGGGATTGTAGAGCAACGTTTCTGACACCAAACGTCACTCTGCAAACACGAGCAGATCAAAGGGCAACCCGTGAAGTATTTTTTTAAATATTCCTAAAACAAATGCAAAATATTTTAGAAAAAACTTCACCTATTTTGAGAAGAATGAAATTGCTCTATTTCTACATAAGTCATAAAATGGACTTCAGTGTGCAATTTTCAAAATTGTCCAACTCTTTAACAAAAAGTGGTTAGTGGATCGAGAAACAACAGGTGGTAGTTAGGATTGAAGATATCTGAATTCACTTGCACAATTGTGCTATATTTGCTGCGTTCCATTTGAAGTGGCAAAGTGCAAATAAGTACTTGGGAGTAGACGGTAAATGGAACGCAGAAAATTAATTGCGAAAATTAAAATTAATTTAAAAAAATTTACGTACAACATGGAAAGTTGGAAAATTAATTATTAAGTTGAAAACTGATTAGCCATTTCTTACCGATTAGTTGTACTAAATATTCTTGTAACGAAGTCGCCATAAATTCAAAAAGCAAACTACTCATAAAATTTAGCAAGAGTAGCTGCATGCAGTCAGAAGTACTTGTGTGTACTTTGCCACATTAAATGGAACGCAGCAATTGAGTTTTCTAAAATGTTCCTAATTAGATGAGTTTTCATTTAAATATTTTTTGGACTATAATTCTTCATGCATAAAAGACGGATAAAAAAATGTTTTTTTTTCTTAAGTTTTTCTTCATTAAGTGGCCCAACTTCTTTTGAGCTCATTTTGCTTTATTTTAAATTCGAGTTGCGAGCACTTAAAACAAAATAGAACACTATTCTTACGACTTTCAGACAGTTTTATTTGTTATACCACATTTATAGTGGTAACATCACGACAGTGAATAAAATGTTTATACTAAAATGATTCTACGCACAGTATGTGTTATAAGGACAATATTAATGCTAAGTTTTCATAATTAGGTTAAGTACGTATTTGGGTGTAAGATTGGTTAACCAAATGCTGTATTTTTAAAAAAGCAGCAACAAAATCATGAAATTTCGTCCTAAATGTAATAATTATATTTGTAAATCTAGATAATTTGCACAATTAAACCGAATTGATTGGTGGCACAAATGTAAATTCTACTTTACTTATGGTTTGTTTCCACAATAAACTGTACGAAAAAAACCATTTCGAATTCGATAAGGAACGGTTTGTGACTTTGTTAGTACGTAAACACACCCACTAAGTCCTTCGAAATCGAATTTTCTAATTTTCAAATCATTTGACTGATGCTGCCATCTGGATAATACATTAGTTACTAAGAATTGTATTGAAACAATTTCGAAAATTTATTTAATATTCAAACCAGTAAATGATTGGTTATGTTTACATATGGTAAATAAGAGATGGTGCTCAAAACAGTAGAACAGAAAGGAAAATGTGTCTTGACTGCTTAAACAAATTGTGGATTTATGGACATTTTATAAAAATAAACTACCAAGGTAGATTTTTAAGAGCAACTCATGATTAGAGGAGAATCGAAGTTTTATTTGCTGCGTTCCATTTAATGTGGCAAAGTACACACAAGTACTTCTGACTGCACGCAGCTACTCTTGCTAAATTTTATGAGTAGTTTGCTTTTTGAATTTATGGCGACTTCGTTACAAGAATATTTAGTACAACTAATCGGTAAGAAATGGCTAATCAGTTTTCAAATTAATAATTAATTTTCCAACTTTCCATGTTGTACGTAAATTTTTTTAAATTAATTTTTATTTTCGCAATTAATTTTCTGCGTTCCATTTACCATCTACTCCCAAGTACTTATTTGTACTTTGCCACTTCAAATGGAACGCAGCAATTTTTTGGTTACTTAAAGGCTTAGGGTTCTTTCCAAAATCGAAATATTAATTTTTTATAGTCATTTTCATTCAACAGCATAAGGAAATTCTAAAACAGTTACCGGCTTTTTAAAATCGGTGGTTAACCGATATTATTTATTTGAAGTTTATCTTCAATTGCTGACTAAAAGGCAGAGTACAATAAATCGTGTAATCTTCGGTTTCTTCAATGTGAATATGAAAATTGTTGATTTTCGTGGAGTAAATAAATTGTCACGGTTCTTGTTTAAATTTGTCGCGAAACGATCAAAAGAGTCGGCATCCGGAAACCTCTTAAACGGCCTTTGCTAACTATCCTCCAATATAGTATTGAATCTTTCCACCATGCCCACTGTGAATGAAATTGCAATTTATTTATATCGAGCAGCATGCAGATTTCTTGAAATTCGATCGACCAAAAATTCTTTTTCTTAATCTGTATGAATATGATTGGTTACTCCCGATTCGTATGCGAGTTCGTTTATAACTGAACAATACCCTTCAATTAGTGTAATAGTTGACACTTGACAGTTTTAAACATCCATTCTCTATGTGATGGCTTTCACATTGAGCCCCTAATAACCTTTATATTAATGGAGTTTTATGTATATGATCTAACGTCAGCTCATTTCTCTTTCCTCATCAGGTTATAGATATTCGATTCAACGACTTGCTTCGGAATTTAAAATAAATTTAACGTTTGTTACAGTTGCAGATGATCTCTTATAATTTCATGTCGTATAAGATTTTTTTGTAAGATGTTTGAAATTTTTATTCCACCTTTTTTTCAACCTTAATTTTATGCTGATGGAATAGTATTTGAAATTTCGTTTGTAGTTTAATTCAAGCCCAACTCAACTTCAATTCAACTTAGCTCGAATCAAATCTCAACTCTCTACTCAAATCCACAATCAACGGCCAACTCAATTCCGAAATCAACTCAATCTAACTTCTCACTAAACCTTCAACTGGACCAAAAATTAACACCCAACCGCAGTCCTCACTCAAATCCAACTCAAACCTTCTATTCCACCCTAACTCGACCTCAACTCAACCATACCAACTCAACCTTCAGCTCAACCTTCAACTCTCTCCAACTCCACCCTCAAATTAACGTCAAACTCAATATTCAACTCAAACCCTAAATCAACCCTAGTCTAATGTTCACCTCAACCTCCGACTCAAGCTCCAAATAAATCCCCATCGCTCAACAATAACTTAAGACCCTATTCGACAACAACTCAACCGTTAATGCAACCCTCAACTCAAACGCAAACCCAACGAACGCGAACCTCAACTCAACTCCAGCTCAACCCCAATTAAACCTGCAAATGGAACCAAACTCAACCCACAATTCAACCACAAACTCAACACCCAAGTCAATCCTCAAACCTGGAAATGTAAAAAATTGGTCAACTTTGTAATATCACCATGTGGTTTTGGGGACAATTTGTATCGTATATACCTTATCGTCTTGATATACAGCGCTTTATAAAAGCTTTTCAATTCTCCAAACCGTAGTAACAGACTGGCCTTTACCGTAGAAACAGATTGGCGAACAAAATTCCAAATTGGACAAGACGTTCTCAAGATACCCGACACATGGAACAGACAGACATCCAGACAGACAGACGAACATTTTTTTTCTTTTTCTGACTGAGTGCCTTTTAAAACGTCGATAAAAGTGGTTTTAGACTGACCAAAATTGTTGGTAATTTTTGACAGGATTTCAATACTTTGGTCAGCCCGGAGATTAATTTTAGGCTCGAGTTGAGTAGATTTTAGATGTGTTCATACATGCATATAGCTTTTGAAGTGAGTTTATTTCTGGATTTAGTTGCCCGTTAATTGTGCCGTTTAGTAGGAGATTGAGATTTGGTTCGATGTTGAATTTGGAGGTTGAGATGATAATTGAGTTAGACTTGTCGTTTTCTACGAAGTCTTAGAATACATATTGACAAATTTCAAAAAAAAAACACTTATGGCTAACTAATTATACCTTTACGTAATCGGAGCATTTTAGATTTTTGCCGTTCAAAATCTGTGGGCTATAGCTCAGCTGATTTGCAATAAAATCGAATTTTCTATTAAATGGTTAGAAATATTCGAGCAATCCAAATGCAAGTTGGCAAAATAAATACAGATCCTGTAGCCTATTGATAGAGCTATTGACCAACGTAATCGGAGCATTTTAGATTTTTGCCGTTCAAAATCTGTGGGCTATAGCTCAGTTGATTTGCAATAAAATCGAATTTTCTATTAAATGGTTAGAAATATTCGAGCAATCCAAATGCAAGTTGGCAAAATAAATACAGATCCTGTAGCCTATTGATGATAGAGCTATTGACCAACGTAATCGGAGCATTTTAGATTTTTGCCGTTCAAAATCTGTGGGCTATAGCTCAGTTGATTTTCAATAAAATCGAATTTTCTATTAAATGGTTAGAAATATTCGAGCAATCCAAATGCAAGTTGGCAAAATAAATACAGATCCTGTAGCCTATTGATAGAGCTATTGACCAACGTAATCGGAGCATTTTAGGTTTTTGCCGTTCAAAATCTGTGGGCTATAGCTCAGTTGATTTTCAATAAAATCGAATTTTTTATTAAATGGTTAGAAATATTCGAGCAATCCAAATGCAAGTTGGCAAAATAAATACAGATCCTGTAGCCTATTGATAGAGCTATTGACCAACGTAATCGGAGCATTTTAGATTTTTGCCGTTCAAAATCTGTGGGCTATAGCTCAGTTGATTTGCAATAAAATCGAATTTTCTATTAAATGGTTAGAAATATTCGAGCAATCCAAATGCAAGTTGGCAAAATAAATACAGATCCTGTAGCCTATTGATAGAGCTATTGACCAACGTAATCGGAGCATTTTAGATTTTTGCCGTTCAAAATCTGTGGGCTATAGCTCAGTTGATTTGCAATAAAATCGAATTTTCTATTAAATGGTTAGAAATATTCGAGCAATCCAAATGCAAGTTGGCAAAATAAATACAGATCCTGTAGCCTATTGATAGAGCTATTGACCAACGTAATCGGAGCATTTTAGATTTTTGCCGTTCAAAATCTGTGGGCTATAGCTCAGTTGATTTGCAATAAAATCGAATTTTCTATTAAATGGTTAGAAATATTCGAGCAATCCAAATGCAAGTTGGCAAAATAAATACAGATCCTGTAGCCTATTGATAGAGCTATTGACCAACGTAATCGGAGCATTTTAGATTTTTGCCGTTCAAAATCTGTGGGCTATAGCTCAGTTGATTTTCAATAAAATCGAATTTTCTATTAAATGGTTAGAAATATTCGAGCAATCCAAATGCAAGTTGGCAAAATAAATACAGATCCTGTAGCCTATTGATAGAGCTATTGACCAACGTAATCGGAGCATTTTAGATTTTTGCCGTTCAAAATCTGTGGGCTATAGCTCAGTTGATTTGCAATAAAATCGAATTTTCTATTAAATGGTTAGAAATATTCGAGCAATCCAAATGCAAGTTGGCAAAATAAATACAGATCCTGTAGCCTATTGATAGAGCTATTGACCAACGTAATCGGAGCATTTTAGATTTTTGCCGTTCAAAATCTGTGGGCTATAGCTCAGTTGATTTTCAATAAAATCGAATTTTCTATTAAATGGTTAGAAATATTCGAGCAATCCAAATGCAAGTTGGCAAAATAAATACAGATCCTGTAGCCTATTGATAGAGCTATTGACCAACGTAATCGGAGCATTTTAGATTTTTGCCGTTCAAAATCTGTGGGCTATAGCTCAGTTGATTTTCAATAAAATCGAATTTTCTATTAAATGGTTAGAAATATTCGAGCAATCCAAATGCAAGTTGGCAAAATAAATACAGATCCTGTAGCCTATTGATAGAGCTATTGACCAACGTAATCGGAGCATTTTAGATTTTTGCCGTTCAAAATCTGTGGGCTATAGCTCAGTTGATTTGCAATAAAATCGAATTTTCTATTAAATGGTTAGAAATATTCGAGCAATCCAAATGCAAGTTGGCAAAATAAATACAGATCCTGTAGCCTATTGATAGAGCTATTGACCAACGTAATCGGAGCATTTTAGATTTTTGCCGTTCAAAATCTGTGGGCTATAGCTCAGTTGATTTGCAATAAAATCGAATTTTCTATTAAATGGTTAGAAATATTCGAGCAATCCAAATGCAAGTTGGCAAAATAAATACAGATCCTGTAGCCTATTGATAGAGCTATTGACCAACGTAATCGGAGCATTTTAGATTTTTGCCGTTCAAAATCTGTGGGCTATAGCTCAGTTGATTTTCAATAAAATCGAATTTTCTATTAAATGGTTAGAAATATTCGAGCAATCCAAATGCAAGTTGGCAAAATAAATACAGATCCTGTAGCCTATTGATAGAGCTATTGACCAACGTAATCGGAGCATTTTAGATTTTTGCCGTTCAAAATCTGTGGGCTATAGCTCAGTTGATTTGCAATAAAATCGAATTTTCTATTAAATGGTTAGAAATATTCGAGCAATCCAAATGCAAGTTGGCAAAATAAATACAGATCCTGTAGCCTATTGATAGAGCTATTGACCAACGTAATCGGAGCATTTTAGATTTTTGCCGTTCAAAATCTGTGGGCTATAGCTCAGTTGATTTTCAATAAAATCGAATTTTTTATTAAATGGTTAGAAATATTCGAGCAATCCAAATGCAAGTTGGCAAAATAAATACAAATCCTGTAGCCTATTGATAGAGCTATTGACCAACTTAATCGGAGCATTTTAGATTTTTGCCGTTCAAAATCTGTGAACTATAGCTCAGTTGATTTTCAATAAAATCGAATTTTTTATTAAATGGTTAGAAATATTCGAGCAATCCAAATGCAAGTTAGCAAAATAAATACAGATCCTGTAGCCTATTGATAGAGCTATTGACCAACGTAATCGGAGCATTTTAGATTTTTGCCGTTCAAAATCTGTGGGCTATAGCTCAGTTGATTTTCAATAAAATCGAATTTTTTATTAAATGGTTAGAAATATTCGAGCAATCCAAATGCAAGTTAGCAAAATAAATACAGATCCTGTAGCCTATTGATAGAGCTATTGACCAACGTAATCGGAGCATTTTAGATTTTTGCCGTTCAAAATCTGTGGGTTAGCGCTCAGTTGATTTTCAATAAAATCGAATTTTTTATTAAATGGTTAGAAATATTCGAGCAATCCAAATGCAAGTTGGCAAAATAAATACAGATCCTGTAGCCTATTGATAGAGCTATTGACCAACGTAATCGGAGCATTTTAGATTTTTGCCGTTCAAAATCTGTGCTCAGTGTATTTTCAATAAAATCGAATTTTTTATTAAATGGTTAGAAATATTCGAGCAATCCAAATGCAAGTTGGCAAAATAAATACAAATCCTGTAGCCTATTGATAGAGCTATTGACCAACTTAATCGGAGCATTTTAGATTTTTGCCGTTCAAAATCTGTGAACTATAGCTCAGTTGATTTTCAATAAAATCGAATTTTCTATTAAATGGTTAGAAATATTCGAGCAATCCAAATGCAAGTTGGCAAAATAAATACAGATCCTGTAGCCTATTGATAGAGCTATTGACCAACGTAATCGGAGCATTTTAGATTTTTGCCGTTCAAAATCTGTGGGCTATAGCTCAGTTGATTTTCAATAAAATCGAATTTTTTATTAAATGGTTAGAAATATTCGAGCAATCCAAATGCAAGTTGGCAAAATAAATACAGATCCTGTAGCCTATTGATAGAGCTATTGACCAACGTAATCGGAGCATTTTAGATTTTTGCCGTTCAAAATCTGTGGGCTATAGCTCAGTTGATTTTCAATAAAATCGAATTTTTTATTAAATGGTTAGAAATATTCGAGCAATCCAAATGCAAGTTAGCAAAATAAATACAGATCCTGTAGCCTATTGATAGAGCTATTGACCAACGTAATCGGAGCATTTTAGATTTTTGCCGTTCAAAATCTGTGGGTTAGCGCTCAGTTGATTTTCAATAAAATCGAATTTTTTATTAAATGGTTAGAAATATTCGAGCAATCCAAATGCAAGTTGGCAAAATAAATACAGATCCTGAAGCCTATTGATAGAGCTATTGACCAACGTAATCGGAGCATTTTAGATTTTTGCCGTTCAAAATCTGTGCTCAGTTGATTTTCAATAAAATCGAATTTTTTATTAAATGGTTAGAAATATTCGAGCAATCCAAATGCAAGTTGGCAAAATAAATACAAATCCTGTAGCCTATTGATAGAGCTATTGACCAACTTAATCGGAGCATTTTAGATTTTTGCCGTTCAAAATCTGTGAACTATAGCTCAGTTGATTTTCAATAAAATCGAATTTTCTATTAAATGGTTAGAAATATTCGAGCAATCCAAATGCAAGTTGGCAAAATAAATACAGATCCTGTAGCCTATTGATAGAGCTATTGACCAACGTAATCGGAGCATTTTAGATTTTTGCCGTTCAAAATCTGTGGGCTATAGCTCAGTTGATTTGCAATAAAATCGAATTTTCTATTAAATGGTTAGAAATATTCGAGCAATCCAAATGCAAGTTGGCAAAATAAATACAGATCCTGTAGCCTATTGATAGAGCTATTGACCAACGTAATCGGAGCATTTTAGATTTTTGCCGTTCAAAATCTGTGGGCTATAGCTCAGTTGATTTGCAATAAAATCGAATTTTCTATTAAATGGTTAGAAATATTCGAGCAATCCAAATGCAAGTTGGCAAAATAAATACAGATCCTGTAGCCTATTGATAGAGCTATTGACCAACGTAATCGGAGCATTTTAGATTTTTGCCGTTCAAAATCTGTGGGCTATAGCTCAGTTGATTTTCAATAAAATCGAATTTTTTATTAAATGGTTAGAAATATTCGAGCAATCCAAATGCAAGTTGGCAAAATAAATACAAATCCTGTAGCCTATTGATAGAGCTATTGACCAACTTAATCGGAGCATTTTAGATTTTTGCCGTTCAAAATCTGTGAACTATAGCTCAGTTGATTTTCAATAAAATCGAATTTTTTATTAAATGGTTAGAAATATTCGAGCAATCCAAATGCAAGTTGGCAAAATAAATACAGATCCTGTAGCCTATTGATAGAGCTATTGACCAACGTAATCGGAGCATTTTAGATTTTTGCCGTTCAAAATCTGTGGGCTATAGCTCAGTTGATTTTCAATAAAATCGAATTTTTTATTAAATGGTTAGAAATATTCGAGCAATCCAAATGCAAGTTAGCAAAATAAATACAGATCCTGTAGCCTATTGATAGAGCTATTGACCAACGTAATCGGAGCATTTTAGATTTTTGCCGTTCAAAATCTGTGGGCTATAGCTCAGTTGATTTTCAATAAAATCGAATTTTTTATTAAATGGTTAGAAATATTCGAGCAATATAAATGCAAGTTGGCAAAATAAATACAGATCCTGTAGCCTATTGATAGAGCTATTGACCAACGTAATCGGAGCATTTTAGATTTTTGCCGTTCAAAATCTGTGGGCTATAGCTCAGTTGATTTTCAATAAAATCGATTTTTTTATTAAATGGTTAGAAATATTCGAGCAATCCAAATGCAAGTTGGCAAAATAAATACAGATCCTGTAGCCTATTGATAGAGCTATTGACCAACGTAATCGGAGCATTTTAGATTTTTGCCGTTCAAAATCTGTGGGTTAGCGCTCAGTTGATTTTCAATAAAATCGAATTTTTTATTAAATGGTTAGAAATATTCGAGCAATCCAAATGCAAGTTGGCAAAATAAATACAGATCCTGTAGCCTATTGATAGAGCTATTGACCAACGTAATCGGAGCATTTTAGATTTTTGCCGTTCAAAATCTGTGGGCTATAGCTCAGTTGATTTTCAATAAAATCGAATTTTTTATTAAATGGTTAGAAATATTCGAGCAATCCAAATGCAAGTTGGCAAAATAAATACAGATCCTGTAGCCTATTGATAGAGCTATTGACCAACGTAATCGGAGCATTTTAGATTTTTGCCGTTCAAAATCTGTGGGTTAGCGCTCAGTTGATTTTCAATAAAATCGAATTTTTTATTAAATGGTTAGAAATATTCGAGCAATCCAAATGCAAGTTGGCAAAATAAATACAGATCCTGTAACCTATTGATAGAGCTATTGACCAACGTAATCGGAGCATTTTAGATTTTTGCCGTTTAAAATCTGTGGGCTAAGTTCAGTTGATTTTCAATAAAATCGAATTTTTTATTAAATGGTTGGAAATATTCGGGCAATCCAAATGCAAGATGGCAAAATAAATACAGATCCTGTAGTCTATTGATAGAGCTATTGACCAACGTAATCGGAGCATTTTAGATTTTTGCCGTTCAAAATCTGTGGGCTATAGCTCAGTTGATTTTCAATAAAATCGAATTTTTTATTAAATGGTTAGAAATATTCGAGCAATCCAAATGCAAGTTGGCAAAATAAATACAGATCCTGTAGCCTATTGATAGAGCTATTGACCAACGTAATCGGAGCATTTTAGATTTTTGCCGTTCAAAATCTGTGGGCTGTAGCTCAGTTGATTTTCAATAAAATCGAATTTTCTATTAAATGGTTAGAAATATTCGAGCAATCCAAATGCAAGTTGGCAAAATAAATACAGATCCTGTAGCCTATTGATAGAGCTATTGACCAACGTAATCGGAGCATTTTAGATTTTTGCCGTTCAAAATCTGTGGGCTATAGCTCAGTTGATTTTCAATAAAATCGAATTTTTTATTAAATGGTTAGAAATATTCGAGCAATATAAATGCAAGTTGGCAAAATAAATACAGATCCTGTAGCCTATTGATAGAGCTATTGACCAACGTAATCGGAGCATTTTAGATTTTTGCCGTTCAAAATCTGTGGGCTATAGCTCAGTTGATTTTCAATAAAATCGAATTTTTTATTAAATGGTTAGAAATATTCGAGCAATCCAAATGCAAGTTGGCAAAATAAATACAGATCCTGTAGCCTATTGAAAGAGCTATTGACCAACGTAATCGGAGCATTTTAGATTTTTGCCGTTCAAAATCTGTGGGTTAGCGCTCAGTTGATTTTCAATAAAATCGATTTTTTTATTAAATGGTTAGAAATATTCGAGCAATCCAAATGCAAGTTGGCAAAATAAATACAGATCCTGTAGCCTATTGATAGAGCTATTGACCAACTTAATCGGAGCATTTTAGATTTTTGCCGTTCAAAATCTGTGAACTATAGCTCAGTCGATTTTCAATAAAATCGAATTTTTTATTAAATGGTTAGAAATATTCGAGCAATATAATTGCAAGTTGGCAAAATAAATACAGATCCTGAAGCCTATTGATAGAGCTATTGACCAACGTAATCGGAGCATTTTAGATTTTTGCCGTTCAAAATCTGTGGGCTATAGCTCAGTTGATTTTCAATAAAATCGAATTTTTTATTAAATGGTTAGAAATATTCGAGCAATCCAAATGCAAGTTGGCAAAATAAATACAGATCCTGTAGCCTATTGAAAGAGCTATTGACCAACGTAATCGGAGCATTTTAGATTTTTGCCGTTCAAAATCTGTGGGTTAGCGCTCAGTTGATTTTCCATAAAATCGAATTTTCTATTAAATGGTTAGAAATATTCGAGCAATCCAAATGCAAGTTGGCAAAATAAATACAGATCCTGTAGCCTATTAATAGAGCTATTGACCAACGTAATCGGAGCATTTTAGATTTTTGCCGTTCAAAATCTGTGGGCTATATAGCTCAGTTGATTTTCAATAAAATCGAATTTCTATTAGATGGTTAGAAATATTCGAGCAATCCAAATGCAAGTTGGCAAAATAAATACAAATACTGTAGCCTATTGATAAAGCTATTGACCAACGTAATCGGAGCATTGTAGATTTTTGCCGTTCAAAATCTGTGGGCTATAGCTCAGTTGATTTTCAATAAAATCGAATTTTCTATTAAATGGTTAGAAATATTCGAGCAATCCAAATGCAAGTTGGCAAAATAAATACAGATCCTGTAGCCTATTGATAGAGCTATTGACCAACGTAATCGGAGCATTTTAGATATTTGCATTTCAAAATCTGTGGGCTATAGCTCAGTTGATTTTCAATAAAATCGAATATTTTATTAAATGGTTAGAAATATTCGAGCAATCCAAATGCAAGTTGGCAAAATAAATACAGATCCTGTAGCCTATTGATAGAGCTATTGACCAACGTAATCGGAGCATTTTAGATTTTTGCCGTTCAAAATCTGTGGGCTATAGCTCAGTTGATTTTCAATAAAATCGAATTTTCTATTAAATGGTTAGAAATATTCGAGCAATCCAAATGCAAGTTGGCAAAATAAATACAGATCCTGTAGCCTATTGATAGAGCTATTGACCAACGTAATCGGAGCATTTTAGATTTTTGCCGTTCAAAATCTGTGGGCTATAGCTCAGTTGATTTTCAATAAAATCGAATTTTTTATTAAATGGTTAGAAATATTCGAGCAATATAAATGCAAGTTGGCAAAATAAATACAGATCCTGTAGCCTATTGATAGAGCTATTGACCAACGTAATCGGAGCATTTTAGATTTTTGCCGTTCAAAATCTGTGGGCTATAGCTCAGTTGATTTTCAATAAAATCGAATTTTTTATTAAATGGTTAGAAATATTCGAGCAATCCAAATGCAAGTTAGCAAAATAAATACAGATCCTGTAGCCTATTGAAAGAGCTATTGACCAACGTAATCGGAGCATTTTAGATTTTTGCCGTTCAAAATCTGTGGGTTAGCGCTCAGTTGATTTTCAATAAAATCGATTTTTTTATTAAATGGTTAGAAATATTCGAGCAATCCAAATGCAAGTTGGCAAAATAAATACAGATCCTGTAGCCTATTAATAGAGCTATTGACCAACGTAATCGGAGCATTTTAGATTTTTGCCGTTCAAAATCTGTGGGCTATATAGCTCAGTTGATTTTCAATAAAATCGAATTTTCTATTAGATGGTTAGAAATATTCGAGCAATCCAAATGCAAGTTGGCAAAATAAATACAAATCCTGTAGCCTATTGATAAAGCTATTGACCAACGTAATCGGAGCATTGTAGATTTTTGCCGTTCAAAATCTGTGGGCTATAGCTCAGTTGATTTTCAATAAAATCGAATTTTCTATTAAATGGTTAGAAATATTCGAGCAATCCAAATGCAAGTTGGCAAAATAAATACAGATCCTGTAGCCTATTTATAGAGCTATTGACCAACGTAATCGGAGCATTTTAGATTTTTGCCGTTCAAAATCTATGGGCTATATAGCTCAGTTGATTTTCAATAAAATCGAATTTTCTATTAAATGGTTAGAAATATTCGAGCAATCCAAATGCAAGTTGGCAAAATAAATACAGATCCTGTAGCCTATTGATAGAGCTATTGACCAACGTAATCGGAGCATTTTAGATTTTTGCCGTTCAAAATCTGTGGGCTATAGCTCAGTTGATTTTCAATAAAATCGAATTTTTTTTTAATGGTTGGAAATATTCGAGCAATCCAAATGCAAGTTGGCAAAATAAATACAATTCCTGTAGCCTATTGATAGAGCTATTGACCAACGTAATCGGAGCATTTTAGATTTTTGCCGTTCAAAATCTGTGGGCTATATAGCTCAGTTGATTTTCAATAAAATCGAATTTTCTATTAGATGGTTAGAAATATTCGAGCAATCCAAATGCAAGTTGGCAAAATAAATACAAATCCTGTAGCCTATTGATAAAGCCATTGACCAACGTAATCGGAGCATTTTAGATTTTTGCCGTTCAAAATCTGTGGGCTATAGCTCAGTTGATTTTCAATAAAATCGAATTTTCTATTAAATGGTTAGAAATATTCGAGCAATCCAAATGCAAGTTGGCAAAATAAATACAGATCCTGTAGCCTATTGATAGAGCTATTGACCAACGTAATCGAAACATTTTAGATTTTTGCCGTTCAAAATCTATGGGCTATATAGCTCAGTTGATTTTCAATAAAATCGAATTTTCTATTAAATGGTTAGAAATATTCGAGCAATCCAAATGCAAGTTGGCAAAATAAATACAGATCCTGTAGCCTATTGATAGAGCTATTGACCAACGTAATCGGAGCATTTTAGATTTTTGCCGTTCAAAATCTGTGGGCTATAGCTCAGTTGATTTTCAATAAAATCGAATTTTCTATTAAATGGTTAGAAATATTCGAGCAATCCAAATGCAAGTTGGCAAAATAAATACAGATCCTGAAGCCTATTGATAGAGCTATTGACCAACGTAATCGGAGCATTTTAGATTTTTGCCGTTCAAAATCTGTGGGCTATAGCTCAGTTGATTTTCAATAAAATCGAATTTTCTATTAAATGGTTAGAAATATTCGAGCAATCCAAATGCAAGTTAGCAAAATAAATACAGATCCTGTAGCCTATTGATAGAGCTATTGACCAACGTAATCGAAACATTTTAGATTTTTGCCGTTCAAAATCTATGGACTATATAGCTCAGTTGATTTTCAATAAAATCGAATTTTCTATTAAATGGTTAGAAATATTCGAGCAATCCAAATGCAAGTTGGCAAAATAAATACAGATCCTGTAGCCTATTGATAGAGCTATTGACCAACGTAATCGGAGCATTTTAGATTTTTGCCGTTCAAAATCTGTGGGCTATAGCTCAGTTGATTTTCAATAAAATCGAATTTTCTATTAAATGGTTAGAAATATTCGAGCAATCCAAATGCAAGTTGGCAAAATAAATACAGATCCTGAAGCCTATTGATAGAGCTATTGACCAACGTAATCGGAGCATTTTAGATTTTTGCCATTCAAAATCTGTGGGCTATAGCTCAGTTGATTTTCAATAAAATCGAATTTTCTATTAAATGGTTAGAAATATTCGAGCAATCCAAATGCAAGTTAGCAAAATAAATACAGATCCTATAGCCTATTGATAGAGCTATTGACCAACGTAATCGGAGCATTTTAGATTTTTGCCGTTCAAAATCTGTGGGCTATAGCTCAGTTGATTTTCAATAAAATCGAATTTTCTATTAAATGGTTAGAAATATTCGAGCAATCCAAATGCAAGTTGGCAAAATAAATACAGATCCTGTAGCCTATTGATAGAGCTATTGACCAACGTAATCGGAGCATTTTAGATTTTTGCCGTTCAAAATCTGTGGGCTATAGCTCAGTTGATTTTCAATAAAATCGAATTTTTTATTAAATGGTTAGAAATATTCGAGCAATATAAATGCAAGTTGGCAAAATAAATACAGATCCTGTAGCCTATTGATAGAGCTATTGACCAACGTAATCGGAGCATTTTAGATTTTTGCCGTTCAAAATCTGTGGGCTATAGCTCAGTTGATTTTCAATAAAATCGAATTTTTTATTAAATGGTTAGAAATATTCGAGCAATCCAAATGCAAGTTGGCAAAATAAATACAGATCCTGTAGCCTATTGAAAGAGCTATTGACCAACGTAATCGGAGCATTTTAGATTTTTGCCGTTCAAAATCTGTGGGTTAGCGCTCAGTTGATTTTCAATAAAATCGATTTTTTTATTAAATGGTTAGAAATATTCGAGCAATCCAAATGCAAGTTGGCAAAATAAATACAAATCCTGTAGCCTATTGATAGAGCTATTGACCAACTTAATCGGAGCATTTTAGATTTTTGCCGTTCAAAATCTGTGAACTATAGCTCAGTCGATTTTCAATAAAATCGAATTTTTTATTAAATGGTTAGAAATATTCGAGCAATATAATTGCAAGTTGGCAAAATAAATACAGATCCTGTAGCCTATTGATAGAGCTATTGACCAACGTAATCGGAGCATTTTAGATTTTTGCCGTTCAAAATCTGTGGGCTATAGCTCAGTTGATTTTCAATAAAATCGAATTTTTTATTAAATGGTTAGAAATATTCGAGCAATCCAAATGCAAGTTGGCAAAATAAATACAGATCCTGTAGCCTATTGATAGAGCTATTGACCAACGTAATCGGAGCATTTTAGATTTTTGCCGTTCAAAATCTGTGGGCTATAGCTCAGTTGATTTTCAATAAAATCGAATTTTCTATTAAATGGTTAGAAATATTCGAGCAATCCAAATGCAAGTTGGCAAAATAAATACAGATCCTGAAGCCTATTGATAGAGCTATTGACCAACGTAATCGGAGCATTTTAGATTTTTGCCGTTCAAAATCTGTGGGCTATAGCTCAGTTGATTTTCAATAAAATCGAATTTTCTATTAAATGGTTAGAAATATTCGAGCAATCCAAATGCAAGTTAGCAAAATAAATACAGATCCTGTAGCCTATTGATAGAGCTATTGACCAACGTAATCGAAACATTTTAGATTTTTGCCGTTCAAAATCTATGGGCTATATAGCTCAGTTGATTTTCAATAAAATCGAATTTTCTATTAAATGGTTAGAAATATTCGAGCAATCCAAATGCAAGTTGGCAAAATAAATACAGATCCTGTAGCCTATTGATAGAGCTATTGACCAACGTAATCGGAGCATTTAAGATTTTTGCCGTTCAAAATCTGTGGGCTATAGCTCAGTTGATTTTCAATAAAATCGAATTTTCTATTAAATGGTTAGAAATATTCGAGCAATCCAAATGCAAGTTGGCAAAATAAATACAGATCCTGAAGCCTATTGATAGAGCTATTGACCAACGTAATCGGAGCATTTTAGATTTTTGCCATTCAAAATCTGTGGGCTATAGCTCAGTTGATTTTCAATAAAATCGAATTTTCTATTAAATGGTTAGAAATATTCGAGCAATCCAAATGCAAGTTAGCAAAATAAATACAGATCCTATAGCCTATTGATAGAGCTATTGACCAACGTAATCGGAGCATTTTAGATTTTTGCCGTTCAAAATCTGTGGGCTATAGCTCAGTTGATTTTCAATAAAATCGAATTTTCTATTAAATGGTTAGAAATATTCGAGCAATCCAAATGCAAGTTGGCAAAATAAATACAGATCCTGTAGCCTATTGATAGAGCTATTGACCAACGTAATCGGAGCATTTTAGATTTTTGCCGTTCAAAATCTGTGGGCTATAGCTCAGTTGATTTTCAATAAAATCGAATTTTTTATTAAATGGTTAGAAATATTCGAGCAATATAAATGCAAGTTGGCAAAATAAATACAGATCCTGTAGCCTATTGATAGAGCTTTTGACCAACGTAATCGGAGCATTTTAGATTTTTGCCGTTCAAAATCTGTGGGCTATAGCTCAGTTGATTTTCAATAAAATCGAATTTTTTATTAAATGGTTAGAAATATTCGAGCAATCCAAATGCAAGTTGGCAAAATAAATACAGATCCTGTAGCCTATTGAAAGAGCTATTGACCAACGTAATCGGAGCATTTTAGATTTTTGCCGTTCAAAATCTGTGGGTTAGCGCTCAGTTGATTTTCAATAAAATCGATTTTTTTATTAAATGGTTAGAAATATTCGAGCAATCCAAATGCAAGTTGGCAAAATAAATACAAATCCTGTAGCCTATTGATAGAGCTATTGACCAACTTAATCGGAGCATTTTAGATTTTTGCCGTTCAAAATCTGTGAACTATAGCTCAGTCGATTTTCAATAAAATCGAATTTTTTATTAAATGGTTAGAAATATTCGAGCAATATAATTGCAAGTTGGCAAAATAAATACAGATCCTGTAGCCTATTGATAGAGCTATTGACCAACGTAATCGGAGCATTTTAGATTTTTGCCGTTCAAAATCTGTGGGCTATAGCTCAGTTGATTTTCAATAAAATCGAATTTTTTATTAAATGGTTAGAAATATTCGAGCAATCCAAATGCAAGTTGGCAAAATAAATACAGATCCTGTAGCCTATTAATAGAGCTATTGACCAACGTAATCGGAGCATTTTAGATTTTTGCCGTTCAAAATCTGTGGGCTATATAGCTCAGTTGATTTTCAATAAAATCGAATTTTCTATTAGATGGTTAGAAATATTCGAGCAATCCAAATGCAAGTTGGCAAAATAAATACAAATCCTGTAGCCTATTGATAAAGCTATTGACCAACGTAATCGGAGCATTGTAGATTTTTGCCGTTCAAAATCTGTGGGCTATAGCTCAGTTGATTTTCAATAAAATCGAATTTTCTATTAAATGGTTAGAAATATTCGAGCAATCCAAATGCAAGTTGGCAAAATAAATACAGATCCTGTAGCCTATTTATAGAGCTATTGACCAACGTAATCGGAGCATTTTAGATTTTTGCCGTTCAAAATCTATGGGCTATATAGCTCAGTTGATTTTCAATAAAATCGAATTTTCTATTAAATGGTTAGAAATATTCGAGCAATCCAAATGCAAGTTGGCAAAATAAATACAGATCCTGTAGCCTATTGATAGAGCTATTGACCAACGTAATCGGAGCATTTTAGATTTTTGCCGTTCAAAATCTGTGGGCTGCTCAGTTGATTTTCAATAAAATCGAATTTTTTTTTAATGGTTGGAAATATTCGAGCAATCCAAATGCAAGTTGGCAAAATAAATACAATTCCTGTAGCCTATTGATAGAGCTATTGACCAACGTAATCGGAGCATTTTAGATTTTTGCCGTTCAAAATCTGTGGGCTATATAGCTCAGTTGATTTTCAATAAAATCGAATTTTCTATTAGATGGTTAGAAATATTCGAGCAATCCAAATGCAAGTTGGCAAAATAAATACAAATCCTGTAGCCTATTGATAAAGCTATTGACCAACGTAATCGGAGCATTTTAGATTTTTGCCGTTCAAAATCTGTGGGCTATAGCTCAGTTGATTTTCAATAAAATCGAATTTTCTATTAAATGGTTAGAAATATTCGAGCAATCCAAATGCAAGTTGGCAAAATAAATACAGATCCTGTAGCCTATTGATAGAGCTATTGACCAACGTAATCGGAGCATTTTAGATTTTTGCCGTTCAAAATCTGTGGGCTATAGCTCAGTTGATTTTCAATAAAATCGAATTTTCTATTAAATGGTTAGAAATATTCGAGCAATCCAAATGCAAGTTGGCAAAATAAATACAGATCCTGTAGCCTATTGATAGAGCTATTGACCAACGTAATCGGAGTATTTTAGATTTTTGCCGTTCAAAATCTGTGGGCTATAGCTCAGTTGATTTTCAATAAAATCGAATTTTCTATTAAATGGTTAGAAATATTCGAGCAATCCAAATGCAAGTTGGCAAAATAAATACAGATCCTGAAGCCTATTGATAGAGCTATTGACCAACGTAATCGGAGCATTTTAGATTTTTGCCGTTCAAAATCTGTGGGCTATAGCTCAGTTGATTTTCAATAAAATCGAATTTTCTATTAAATGGTTAGAAATATTCGAGCAATCCAAATGCAAGTTGGCAAAATAAATACAGATCCTGAAGCCTATTGATAGAGCTATTGACCAACGTAATCGGAGCATTTTAGATTTTTGCCATTCAAAATCTGTGGGCTATAGCTCAGTTGATTTTCAATAAAATCGAATTTTCTATTAAATGGTTAGAAATATTCGAGCAATCCAAATGCAAGTTAGCAAAATAAATACAGATCCTATAGCCTATTGATAGAGGTATTGACCAACGTAATCGGAGCATTTTAGATTTTTGCCATTCAAAATCTGTGGGCTATATAGCTCAGTTGATTTTCAATAAAATCGAATTTGCTATTAAATGGTTAGAAATATTCGAGCAATCCAAATGCAAGTTGGCAAAATAAATACAGATCCTGTAGCCTATTGATAGAGCTATTGACCAAC
Source organism: Tipula vernalis (assembly GCA_958295665.1). Classification (NCBI taxonomy): domain Eukaryota; kingdom Metazoa; phylum Arthropoda; class Insecta; order Diptera; family Tipulidae; genus Tipula; species Tipula vernalis. The sequence goes on from OY282560.1 coordinate 44,259,431, forward strand.
GTAATCGGAGCATTTTAGATTTTTGCCGTTCAAAATCTGTGGGCTATAGCTCAGTTGATTTTCAATAAAATCGAATTTTCTATTAAATGGTTAGAAATATTCGAGCAATCCAAATGCAAGTTGGCAAAATAAATACAGATCCTGTAGCCTATTGATAGAGCTATTGACCAACGTAATCGGAGCATTTTAGATTTTTGCCGTTCAAAATCTGTGGGCTATAGCTCAGTTGATTTTCAATAAAATCGAATTTTCTATTAAATGGTTAGAAATATTCGAGCAATCCAAATGCAAGTTGGCAAAATAAATACAGATCCTGAAGCCTATTGATAGAGCTATTGACCAACGTAATCGGAGCATTTTAGATTTTTGCCGTTCAAAATCTGTGGGCTATAGCTCAGTTGATTTTCAATAAAATCGAATTTTCTATTAAATGGTTAGAAATATTCGAGCAATCCAAATGCAAGTTAGCAAAATAAATACAGATCCTATAGCCTATTGATAGAGCTATTGACCAACGTAATCGGAGCATTTTAGATTTTTGCCGTTCAAAATCTGTGGGCTATAGCACAGTTGATTTTCAATAAAATCGATTTTTCTATTAAATGGTTAGAAATATTCGAGCAATCCAAATGCAAGTTGGCAAAATAAATACAGATCCTGAAGCCTATTGATAGAGCTATTGACCAACGTAATCGAAGCATTTTAGATTTTTGCCGTTCAAAATCTGTGTGCTATAGCTCAGTTGATTTTCAATAAAATCGAATTTATTATTAAATTGTTAGAAATATTCGAGCAATCCAAATGCAAGTTGGCAAAATAAATACAGATCCTGTAGCCTATTGATAGAGCTATTGACCAACGTAATCGGAGCATTTTAGATTTTTGCCGTTCAAAATATGTGGGCTATAGCTCTAAAATAGAAATATTCGAGCAATCCAAATACAAGTTGGCAAAATAAATACAGATCCTGTAGCCTATTGATAGAGCTATTGACCAACGTTATCGGAGCATTTTAGATTTTTGCCGTTCAAAATCTGTGGGCTATAGCTCAGTTGATTTTCAATAAAATCGAATTTTCTATTAAATGGTTAGAAATATTCGAGCAATCCAAATGCAAGTTGGCAAAATAAATACAGATCCTGTAGCCTATTGATAGAGCTATTGACCAACGTAATCGGAGCATTTTAAATTTTTGCCGTTCAAAATCTGTGGGCTATATATTGCTCAGTTGATTTTCAATAAAATCGAATTTTTTATTAAATGGTTAGAAATATTCGAGCAATCCAAATGCAAGTTGCCAAAATAAATACAGATCCTGAAGCCTATTGATAGAGCTATTGACCAACGTAATCGGAGCATTTTTGATTTTTGCCGTTCAAAATCTGTGGGCTGTAGCTCAGTTGATTTTCAATAAAATCGAATTTTTTATTAAATGGTTAGAAATATTCGAGCAATCCAAATGCAAGTTGGCAAAATAAATACAGATCCTGTAGCCTATTGATAGAGCTATTGACCAACGTAATCGGAGCATTTTAGATTTTTGCCGTTCAAAATCTGTGGGCTATAGCTCAGTTGATTTTCAATAAAATCGAATTTTCTATTAAATGGTTAGAAATATTCGAGCAATCCAAATGCAAGTTGGCAAAATAAATACAGATCCTGTAGCCTATTGATAGAGCTATTGACCAACGTAATCGGAGCATTTTAGATTTTTGCCGTTCAAAATCTGTGGGCTGTAGCTCAGTTGATTTTCAATAAAATCGAATTTTCTATTAAATGGTTAGAAATATTCGAGAAATCTAAATGCAAGTTGGCAAAATAAATACAGATCCTGTAGCCTATTGATAGAGCTATTGACCAACGTAATCGGAGCATTTTAGATTTTTGCCGTTCAAAATCTGTGGGCTGTAGCTCAGTTGATTTTCAATAAAATCGAATTTTTTATTAAATGGTTAGAAATACTCGAGCAATCCAAATGCAAGTTGGCAAAATAAATACAGATCCTGTAGCCTATTGATAGAGCTATTGACCAACGTAATCGGAGCATTTTAGATTTTTGCCTTTCAAAATCTGTGGGCTATAGCTCAGTTGATTTTCAATAAAATCGATTTTTATATTAAATGGTTAGAAATATTCGAGCAATCCAAATGCAAGTTGGCAAAATAAATACAGATCCTGTAGCCTATTGATAGAGCTATTGACCAACGTAATCGGAGCATTTTAGATTTTTGCCGTTCAAAATCTGTGGGCTGTAGCTCAGTTGATTTTCAATAAAATCGAATTTTCTATTAAATGGTTAGAAATATTCGAGAAATCTAAATGCAAGTTGGCAAAATAAATACAGATCCTGTAGCCTATTGATAGAGCTATTGACCAACGTAATCGGAGCATTTTAGATTTTTGCCGTTCAAAATCTGTGGGCTGTAGCTCAGATGATTTTCAATAAAATCGAATTTTTTATTAAATGGTTAGAAATACTCGAGCAATCCAAATGCAAGTTGGCAAAATAAATACAGATCCTGTAGCCTATTGATAGAGCTATTGACCAACGTAATCGGAGCATTTTAGATTTTTGCCGTTCAAAATCTGTGGGCTATAGCTCAGTTGATTTTCAATAAAATCGAATTTTCTATTAAATGGTTAGAAATATTCGAGCAATCCAAATGCAAGTTGGCAAAATAAATACAGATCCTGTAGCCTATTGATAGAGCTATTGACCAACGTAATCGGAGCATTTTAGATTTTTGCCGTTCAAAATCTGTGGGCTATAGCTCAGTTGATTTTCAATAAAATCGAATTTTTTATTAAATGGTTAGAAATACTCGAGCAATCCAAATGCAAGTTGGCAAAATAAATACAGATCCTGTAGCCTATTGATAGAGCTATTGACCAACGTAATCGGAGCATTTTAGATTTTTGCCGTTCAAAATCTGTGGGCTATAGCTCAGTTGATTTTCAATAAAATCGAGTTTTCTATTAAATGGTTAGAAATACTCGAGCAATCCAAATGCAAGTTGGCAAAATAAATACAGATCCTGTAGCCTATTGATAGAGCTATTGACCAACGTAATCGGAGCATTTTAGATTTTTGCCGTTCAAAATCTGTGGGCTGTAGCTCAGTTGATTTTCAATAAAATCGAATTTTCTATTAAATGGTTAGAAATATTCGAGAAATCTAAATGCAAGTTGGCAAAATAAATACAGATCCTGTAGCCTATTGATAGAGCTATTGACCAACGTAATCGGAGCATTTTAGATTTTTGCCGTTCAAAATCTGTGGGCTGTAGCTCAGTTGATTTTCAATAAAATCGAATTTTTTATTAAATGGTTAGAAATACTCGAGCAATCCAAATGCAAGTTGGCAAAATAAATACAGATCCTGTAGCCTATTGATAGAGCTATTGACCAACGTAATCGGAGCATTTTAGATTTTTGCCGTTCAAAATCTGTGGGCTATAGCTCAGTTGATTTTCAATAAAATCGAATTTTCTATTAAATGGTTAGAAATATTCGAGCAATCCAAATGCAAGTTGGCAAAATAAATACAGATCCTGTAGCCTATTGATAGAGCTATTGACCAACGTAATCGGAGCATTTTAGATTTTTGCCGTTCAAAATCTGTGGGCTGTAGCTCAGTTGATTTTCAATAAAATCGAATTTTCTATTAAATGGTTAGAAATATTCGAGAAATCTAAATGCAAGTTGGCAAAATAAATACAGATCCTGTAGCCTATTGATAGAGCTATTGACCAACGTAATCGGAGCATTTTAGATTTTTGCCGTTCAAAATCTGTGGGCTGTAGCTCAGTTGATTTTCAATAAAATCGAATTTTTTATTAAATGGTTAGAAATACTCGAGCAATCCAAATGCAAGTTGGCAAAATAAATACAGATCCTGTAGCCTATTGATAGAGCTATTGACCAACGTAATCGGAGCATTTTAGATTTTTGCCGTTCAAAATTTGTGGGCTATAGCTCAGTTGATTTTCAATAAAATCGAATTTTCTATTAAATGGTTAGAAATATTCGAGCAATCCAAATGCAAGTTGGCAAAATAAATACAGATCCTGTAGCCTATTGATAGAGCTATTGACCAACGTAATCGGAGCATTTTAGATTTTTGCCGTTCAAAATCTGTGGGCTATAGCTCAGTTGATTTTCAATAAAATCGAATTTTTTAATTAATGGTTAGAAATACTCGAGCAATCCAAATGCAAGTTGGCAAAATAAATACAGATCCTGTAGCCTATTGATAGAGCTATTGACCAACGTAATCGGAGCATTTTAGATTTTTGCCGTTCAAAATCTGTGGGCTATAGCTCAGTTGATTTTCAATAAAATCGAATTTTCTATTAAATGGTTAGAAATATTCGAGCAATCCAAATGCAAGTTGGCAAAATAAATACAGATCCTGTAGCCTATTGATAGAGCTATTGACCAACGTAATCGGAGCATTTTAGATTTTTGCCGTTCAAAATCTGTGGGCTATAGCTCAGTTGATTTTCAATAAAATCGAATTTTTTATTAAATGGTTAGAAATATTCGAGCAATCCAAATGCAAGTTGCCAAAATAAATACAGATCCTGAAGCCTATTGATAGAGCTATTGACCAACGTAATCGGAGCATTTTTAATTTTTGCCGTTCAAAATCTGTGGGCTGTAGCTCAGTTGATTTTCAATAAAATCGAATTTTTTATTAAATGGTTAGAAATATTCGAGCAATCCAAATGCAAGTTGGCAAAATAAATACAGATCCTGTAGCCTATTGATAGAGCTATTGACCAACGTAATCGGAGCATTTTAGATTTTTGCCGTTCAAAATCTGTGGGCTGTAGCTCAGTTGATTTTCAATAAAATCGAATTTTCTATTAAATGGTTAGAAATATTCGAGCAATCCAAATGCAAGTTGGCAAAATAAATACAGATCCTGTAGCCTATTGATAGAGCTATTGACCAACGTAATCGGAGCATTTTAGATTTTTGCCGTTCAAAATCTGTGGGCTGTAGCTCAGTTGATTTTCAATAAAATCGAATTTTCTATTAAATGGTTAGAAATATTCGAGAAATCTAAATGCAAGTTGGCAAAATAAATACAGATCCTGTAGCCTATTGATAGAGCTATTGACCAACGTAATCGGAGCATTTTAGATTTTTGCCGTTCAAAATCTGTGGGCTGTAGCTCAGTTGATTTTCAATAAAATCGAATTTTTTATTAAATGGTTAGAAATACTCGAGCAATCCAAATGCAAGTTGGCAAAATAAAAACAGATCCTGTAGCCTATTGATAGAGCTATTGACCAACGTAATCGGAGCATTTTAGATTTTTGCCGTTCAAAATCTGTGGGCTATAGCTCAGTTGATTTTCAATAAAATCGAATTTTCTATTAAATGGTTAGAAATATTCGAGCAATCCAAATGCAAGTTGGCAAAATAAATACAGATCCTGTAGCCTATTGATAGAGCTATTGACCAACGTAATCGGAGCATTTTAGATTTTTGCCGTTCAAAATCTGTGGGCTATAGCTCAGTTGATTTTCAATAAAATCGAATTTTTTATTAAATGGTTAGAAATACTCGAGCAATCCAAATGCAAGTTGGCAAAATAAATACAGATCCTGTAGCCTATTGATAGAGCTATTGACCAACGTAATCGGAGCATTTTAGATTTTTGCCGTTCAAAATCTGTGGGCTATAGCTCAGTTGATTTTCAATAAAATCGAGTTTTCTATTAAATGGTTAGAAATACTCGAGCAATCCAAATGCAAGTTGGCAAAATAAATACAGATCCTGTAGCCTATTGATAGAGCTATTGACCAACGTAATCGGAGCATTTTAGATTTTTGCCGTTCAAAATCTGTGGGCTGTAGCTCAGTTGATTTTCAATAAAATCGAATTTTCTATTAAATGGTTAGAAATATTCGAGAAATCTAAATGCAAGTTGGCAAAATAAATACAGATCCTGTAGCCTATTGATAGAGCTATTGACCAACGTAATCGGAGCATTTTAGATTTTTGCCGTTCAAAATCTGTGGGCTGTAGCTCAGTTGATTTTCAATAAAATCGAATTTTTTATTAAATGGTTAGAAATACTCGAGCAATCCAAATGCAAGTTGGCAAAATAAATACAGATCCTGTAGCCTATTGATAGAGCTATTGACCAACGTAATCGGAGCATTTTAGATTTTTGCCGTTCAAAATCTGTGGGCTATAGCTCAGTTGATTTTCAATAAAATCGAATTTTCTATTAGATGGTTAGAAATATTCGAGCAATCCAAATGCAAGTTGGCAAAATAAATACAGATCCTGTAGCCTATTGATAGAGCTATTGACCAACGTAATCGGAGCATTTTAGATTTTTGCCGTTCAAAATCTGTGGGCTGTAGCTCAGTTGATTTTCAATAAAATCGAATTTTCTATTAAATGGTTAGAAATATTCGAGAAATCTAAATGCAAGTTGGCAAAATAAATACAGATCCTGTAGCCTATTGATAGAGCTATTGACCAACGTAATCGGAGCATTTTAGATTTTTGCCGTTCAAAATCTGTGGGCTGTAGCTCAGTTGATTTTCAATAAAATCGAATTTTTTATTAAATGGTTAGAAATACTCGAGCAATCCAAATGCAAGTTGGCAAAATAAATACAGATCCTGTAGCCTATTGATAGAGCTATTGACCAACGTAATCGGAGCATTTTAGATTTTTGCCGTTCAAAATCTGTGGGCTATAGCTCAGTTGATTTTCAATAAAATCGAATTTTCTATTAAATGGTTAGAAATATTCGAGCAATCCAAATGCAAGTTGGCAAAATAAATACAGATCCTGTAGCCTATTGATAGAGCTATTGACCAACGTAATCGGAGCATTTTAGATTTTTGCCGTTCAAAATCTGTGGGCTATAGCTCAGTTGATTTTCAATAAAATCGAATTTTTTATTAAATGGTTAGAAATACTCGAGCAATCCAAATGCAAGTTGGCAAAATAAATACAGATCCTGTAGCCTATTGATAGAGCTATTGACCAACGTAATCGGAGCATTTTAGATTTTTGCCGTTCAAAATCTGTGGGCTATAGCTCAGTTGATTTTCAATAAAATCGAATTTTCTATTAAATGGTTAGAAATATTCGAGCAATCCAAATGCAAGTTGGCAAAATAAATACAGATCCTGTAGCCTATTGATAGAGCTATTGACCAACGTAATCGGAGCATTTTAGATTTTTGCCGTTCAAAATCTGTGGGCTGTAGCTCAGTTGATTTTCAATAAAATCGAATTTTCTATTAAATGGTTAGAAATATTCGAGAAATCTAAATGCAAGTTGGCAAAATAAATACAGATCCTGTAGCCTATTGATAGAGCTATTGACCAACGTAATCGGAGCATTTTAGATTTTTGCCGTTCAAAATCTGTGGGCTATAGCTCAGTTGATTTTCAATAAAATCGAGTTTTCTATTAAATGGTTAGAAATATTCGAGCAATCCAAATGCAAGTTGGCAAAATAAATACAGATCCTGTAGCCTATTGATAAAGCTATTGACCAACGTAATCGGAGCATTTTAGATTTTTGCCGTTCAAAATCTGTGGGCTGTAGCTCAGTTGATTTTCAATAAAATCGAATTTTCTATTAAATGGTTAGAAATATTCGAGAAATCTAAATGCAAGTTGCAAAATAAATACAGATCCTGTAGCCTATTGATAGAGCTATTGACCAACGTAATCGGAGCATTTTAGATTTTTGCCGTTCAAAATCTGTGGGCTGTAGCTCAGTTGATTTTCAATAAAATCGAATTTTCTATTAAATGGTTAGAAATATTCGAGCAATCCAAATGCAAGTTGGCAAAATAAATACAGATCCTGTAGCCTATTGATAGAGCTATTGACCAACGTAATCGGAGCATTTTAAATTTTTGCCGTTCAAAATCTATGTGCTATATATTGCTCAGTTGATTTTCAATAAAATCGAATTTTTTATTAAATGGTTAGAAATATTCGTGCAATCCAAATGCAAGTTGGCAAAATAAATACAGATCCTGAAGCCTATTGATAGAGCTATTGACCAACGTAATCGGAGCATTTTAGATTTTTGCCGTTCAAAATCTGTGGGCTATAGCTCAGTTGATTTTCAATAAAATCGAATTTTATATTAAATGGTTAGAAATATTCGAGCAATCCAAATGCAAGTTGGCAAAATAAATACAAATCCTGTACCCTATTGATAGAGCGATTGACCAACGTAATCGGAGCATTTTTGATTTTTGCCGTTCAAAATCTGTGGGCTGTAGCTCAGTTGATTTTCAATAAAATCGAATTTTCTATTAAATGGTTAGAAATATTCGAGAAATCTAAATGCAAGTTGGCAAAATAAATACAGATCCTGTAGCCTATTGATAGAGCTATTGACCAACGTAATCGGAGCATTTTAGATTTTTGCCGTTCAAAATCTGTGGGCTGTAGCTCAGTTGATTTTCAATAAAATCGAATTTTCTATTAAATGGTTAGAAATATTCGAGAAATCTAAATGCAAGTTGGCAAAATAAATACAGATCCTGTAGCCTATTGATAGAGCTATTGACCAACGTTATCGGACCATTTTAGATTTTTGCCGTTCAAAATCTGTGGGCTATAGCTCAGTTGATTTTCAATAAAATCGAATTTTCTATTAAATGGTTAGAAATATTCGAGCAATCCAAATGCAAGTTGGCAAAATAAATACAGATCCTGTAGCCTATTGATAGAGCGATTGACCAACGTAATCGGAGCATTTTAAATTTTTGCCGTTCAAAATCTGTGGGCTATAGCTCAGTTGATTTTCAATTAAATCGAATTTTCTATTAAATGGTTAGAAATATTCGAGCTATACAAATGCAAGTTGGCAAAATAAATACAGATCCTGAAGCCTATTGATAGAGCTATTGATCAACGTAATCGGAGCATTTTAGATTTTTGCCGTTCAAAATCTGTGGGCTATAGCTCAGTTGATTTTCAATAAAATCGGATTTTCTATTAAATGGTTAGAAATATTCGAGCAATCCAAATGCAAGTTGGCAAAATAAATACAGATCCTGTAGCCTATTGATAGAGCTATTGACCAACGTAATCGGAGCATTTTAGATTTTTGCCGTTCAAAATCTGTGGGCTATAGCTCAGTTGATTTTCAATAAAATCGAATTTTTTATTAAATGGTTAGAAATATTCGAGCAATCCAAATGCAAGTTGGCAAAATAAATACAAATCCTGTAGCCTATTGATAGAGCTATTGACCAACTTCGTGGGTATCTAAATTATAACTCTTGGCTTCCATCATCTTATAAAAATAACACAGCTTTTTTGTTAGCTGAAAAAATTTTTAGATTATCGGATGAGGTTTTTCATGCAGAAAATTTTAAAATTTTAAGGGATGTTCTAATACAAATTGGTTATCCGAGAAGTGTAGTTACTGGAGGTATTAGAAAGGATATCGACAAATATAGCAATTCGGAAAATATTGTGGAAAATACGCGCGAAAATCCAAATTTAATCGTTGAACATAATCGCAAACTTTTCGTTTCGGTCCCGTTCTTTTACAAAATTATAATATACAACTTGTTGGTAGATCATTTCTAAGTTTGGACATTGTTTTATTCCCTAAATTAAAAGACAAAATTCCTATAGAGTTACAATCAAATTTAATAAATAAATTAAAATGTTCGTGTGGAAAAGAGTATGTGGGTCAAACTAAACAAAATTTTAAAAAACGGGTTCGTCAACATATTTACGATTCTACGTATGAGTTTAAGCTGTCACACAGCGCTTTATCGAATCATCTACGTGGAAGTAATCACTCATTATCTATAGATGACGCCGAGATACTTGATAAGGAGCAAAAACTCAATAAAAGATTAATTTTGGAAAGCATTTACATCATAAAACATCAAAATGTATCTCAAAATTTGTTAAATGTCCAGGAAGTTTCAAAGTATTTGTTAAATTATTACGACAACATTTTATAGATCTTCTAAATTTAAATTTGTTTCACATCCTGCCTACCAAATATTATGAACATTTTTTATTGTTGGTATGTGCAACAAGAATATTATGTGATGAAATGTATATATAATAATGATTGTGCTGCAAATATGATTCAAAAATATGTACGGAATTTTTCAGAACTCTACGGCCCTTATTCTGTTGGATATAATGTCCATAATTTGATTCATTTAGCTGCTGATGTGCAGAAATATGGTTGCTTAGATAATTATAGTGCTTTCAAATTCGAGAATGCAATGCAGCACTTAAAAAAAAAAATAATGAAACACTCCCAACCACTTCACCAATTAAGCAATAGGATTGCGGAGATGGCTTCTATAACAAACTGCTCAGATGATAACAAAATATTAACATATGCAGAATTAAATTACGATATGGGAGGCAATCTATATAGAGATATGAATTACAATAATTTAAAGTTTTCTGTAAAATATCCAAATAATTATTGCCTAATTAACGATAAAATTTTCAAAATTGTCGAAATTCTAAAATTAAAAGATTTTGATATTACAAAATCATCACGTACCATTTGTTTGTAACGATCGATCAAATTAAATGAATTAGTGGAAAATAGTTGAAAACTACTAGCGTGGATTCATGTAGAAGCTACATTACTCACGCGCGTTTCTACAATCCATTGGCACTTTTCTGAGTTGATCGGTCGTTATGCAAACCAAACTTAGTAGGTGATACTAACTTTCAAATCAGTATTTTGCTGACCACTTAATGCGTTGCTGAGTTTTTGGCACCCCCTACAAATGCTTTCCGTAATAAAAAAGTTAACATGATATTCTGGGATGAACAATTGAGTCAAAATTACTCGCAAGTTCTCATTGCTTTGAAATAATAATTAATTAGTCAATTAGTAAATAGTAATTAGTTAATTAATAAATTTTAAGAAACTATTTAAAAATATATATTAGTATGTAGTCGAATAATATTTATTTTATTTTGCAGATGTCACGCTAAAAAAATACCCGAACAGCTGCGAGGAAGACATTATAAATATAATTAAAAAATGGCTGCAATTGGCGCGAGACCCATATATTTTAATTTTTTGTAATTGAAATAAATTATTTTGAAATTAAAATTTTATTTTGAGTTATTATTCGCATGGAAATGTTGGTTGATGATTATATTAGGAAAAGACCACAAATCTACTATGGAAATAATATTTTGTTTCCGACGGAAAACTTTTTTATAATTGCCAGAAATGATATGAAAAAATGTACATTTCGAACTAACTTCCATCTAATTTCCAAATCTGACTTTGTCTCGTTTTAGTTAGGGCACACACCCACACTGGAATTTTTGAGACACTTTTCTTTGGCGAGTAGTACCCTATTCTGTGTACTTTTGATGTTTCTTTCCATAGAAACAGTATGCTTTTCGCACGAAAATTCACACGGATTTCCGTTGGGCGTGCATATCGGGAGGCGAGCAGAATCAAAAACTGTTATAAATGATTTTAACAAAGGGGGGTTTGTATCTGGAATAATACAGATAAATATGACACAAATCCAAAGTTTTCTACTTTTTGTTTTATCACAGAAACGAACCCCCTTTATTCAAATTATTTATAACTGCTGCGATTCTTGTTTGCCTAGTCGAATTGAATTTCTTTTTTTTTTTGAGAATTGTGCCAACTGGTTCTTGCTTGTCCGATCGAGGATTTTCATTAGAAACAAATTTTTCGGATACCAGGAAAGCAGAATTACAAACATAAATAATTTTTTTGAAAAACTGAAAAATCTTCGGGCAAAATCATCAAAAAGAATTCAATTGCCTACCAGGCAAGTATGCAATCGGGCGTTTTTTGTATTTTTATAATTTACAATGGTTACAGGATGAGAATTTAATGCGGTATCGAAAAGAAAATGGTAGGTACATTTGAGGTAAGAATATATTTCGAAAACCAACATAGTTGCAAATAAGCAACGAAAAATTTATCTGCATTCTGTTTATAACAAGAAAACTGTATAAGAAACACTTTGTACTAAAATGTAGTACGTATGCCCTAACAGAGACATTTATTTTGCTCTGCACGATTGCATCAAACAAACAAATTTATATTAAGTTGTATATGATGTGGTAGCGGAGGTAGTAAAGTGATAGATTGGAGTGATGAAGGTCTTGAGTTCCAGTCCAAGCAAAACCTACGAAAAAATATATTTTTAGATGAAAAATATTGGAGATAGATCGCTGCAAAAAAAAATTGGTAAAATTCGAATAATTTCGCGTAAATAAAAAAAAATAATAAAATCGGAAGTTTCAAGAATCGAACTCCAGACCTTTCACACATCACTCCTTCATCTTACCACCCAACCACTCAACTCCATATCAATTTCTACTCATTTTTTCGTTTAAATACTGATAAATTCGGACTTCGCGAAAAATCGCATAAAATTTTTTGTTATTTTACCAGGCGAACAGAATTTAAAAAACAACATAATTGTCAGCAACGTGACATTATTTTGTATCAAAGCGTGCCACTTCAAGTTATGTGACACTTGAACATACAAAATTAAGTCATATTGCTGACAATTCTACCATCTTATAATTTCTGTTCGCCTGTTAAATAAAAATTAATTTTTTTAATTAAAAAGGCAATCATAACTCAATAGCAACCACCCAAAAAAATTCGATTTTATTGAAAATCAACTGAGCTATAGCCCACAGATTTTGAACGTCAAAAATCTAAAATGCTCCGATTACGTTGGTCAATAGCTCTATCAATAGGCTTCAGGATCTGTATTTATTTTGCCAACTTGCATTTATATTGCTCGAATATTTCTAACCATTTAATAGAAAATTCGATTTTATTGAAAATCAACTGAGCTATAGCACACAGATTTTGAACGGCAAAAATCTAAAATGCTCCGATTACGTTGGTCAATAGCTCTATCAATAGGCTTCAGGATCTGTATTTATTTTGCCAACTTGCATTTGGATTGCTCGAATATTTCTAACCATTTAATAGAAAATTCGATTTTATTGAAAATCAACTGAGCTATAGCCCACAGATTTTGAACGGCAAAAATCTAAAATGCTCCGATTACGTTGGTCAATAGCTCTATCAATAGGCTTCAGGATCTGTATTTATTTTGCCAACTTGCATTTATATTGCTCGAATATTTCTAACCATTTAATAAAAAATTCGATTTTATTGAAAATCAACTGAGCTATAGCACACAGATTTTGAACGGCAAAAATCTAAAATGCTCCGATTACGTTGGTTAATAGCTCTATCAATAGGCTTCAGGATCTGTATTTATTTCGCCAACTTGCATTTGGATTGCTCGAATATTTCTAACCATTTAATAGAAAATTCGATTTGATTGAAAATCAACTGAGCTATAGCCCACAGATTTTGAACGGCAAAAATCTAAAATGCTCCGATTATGTTGGTCAATAGCTCTATCAATAGGCTACAGGATCTGTATTTATTTTGCCAACTTGCATTTGGATTGCTCGAATATTTCTAACCATTTAATAGAAAATTCGAATTTATTGAAAATCAACTGAGCTATAGCCCACAGATTTTGAACGGCAAAAATCTAAAATGCTCCGATTACGTTGGTCAATAGCTCTATCAATAGGCTTCAGGATCTGTATTTATTTTGCCAACTTGCATTTATATTGCTCGAATATTTCTAACCATTTAATAGAAAATTCGATTTTATTGAAAATCAACTGAGCTATAGCCCACAGATTTTGAACGGCAAAAATCTAAAATGCTCCGATTACGTTGGTTAATAGCTCTATCAATAGGCTTCAGGATCTGTATTTATTTTGCTAACTTGCATTTGGATTGCTCGAATATTTCTAACCATTTAATAAAAAATTCGATTTTATTGAAAATCAACTGAGCTATAGCCCACAGATTTAGAACGGCAAAAATCTAAAATGCTCCGATTACGTTGGTCAATAGCTCTATCAATAGGCTGCAGGGTCTGTATTTATTTTGCCAACTTGCATTTGGATTGCTCGAATATTTCTAACCATTTAATAGAAAATTCGATTTTATTGAAAATCAACTGAGCTATAGCACACAGATTTTGAACGGCAAAAATCTAAAATGCTCCGATTACGTTGGTCAATAGCTCTATCAATAGGCTACAGGATCTGTATTTATTTTGCCAACTTGCATTTATATTGCTCGAATATTTCTAACCATTTAATAAAAAATTCGATTTTATTGAAAATCAACTGAGCTATAGCCCACAGATTTTGAGCGGCAAAAATCTAAAATGCTCCGATTATGTTGGTCAATAGCTCTATCAATAGGCTACAGGATCTGTATTTATTTTGCCAACTTGCATTTGGATTGCTCGAATATTTCTAACCATTTAATAGAAAATTCGATTTTATTGAAAATCAACTGAGCTATAGCCCACAGATTTTGAACGGCAAAAATCTAAAATGCTCCGATTACGTTGGTCAATAGCTCTATCAATAGGCTTCAGGATCTGTATTTATTTTGCCAACTTGCATTTATATTGCTCGAATATTTCTAGCCATTTAATAGAAAATTCGATTTTATTGAAAATCAACTGAGCTATAGCCCACAGATTTTGAACGGCAAAAATCTAAAATGCTCCGATTACGTTGGTCAATAGCTCTATCAATAGGCTTCAGGATCTGTATTTATTTTGCCAACTTGCATTTATATTGCTCGAATATTTCTAACCATTTAATAGAAAATTCGATTTTATTGAAAATCAACTGAGCTATAGCACACAGATTTTGAACGGCAAAAATCTAAAATGCTCCGATTACGTTGGTTAATAGCTCTATCAATAGGCTACAGGATCTGTATTTATTTTGCTAACTTGCATTTGGATTGCTCGAATATTTCTAACCATTTAATAGAAAATTCGATTTTATTGAAAATCAACTGAGCTATAGCCCACAGATTTAGAACGGCAAAAATCTAAAATGCTCCGATTACGTTGGTCAATAGCTCTATCAATAGGCTGCAGGGTCTGTATTTATTTTGCCAACTTGCATTTGGATTGCTCGAATATTTCTAACCATTTAATAAAAAATTCGATTTTATTGAAAATCAACTGAGCTATAGCCCACAGATTTTGAGCGGCAAAAATCTAAAATGCTCCGATTATGTTGGTCAATAGCTCTATCAATAGGCTACAGGATCTGTATTTATTTTGCCAACTTGCATTTGGATTGCTCGAATATTTCTAACCATTTAATAGAAAATTCGATTTTATTGAAAATCAACTGAGCTATAGCCCACAGATTTTGAACGGCAAAAATCTAAAATGCTCCGATTACGTTGGTTAATAGCTCTATCAATAGGCTTCAGGATCTGTATTTATTTTGCTAACTTGCATTTGGATTGCTTGAATATTTCTAACCATTTAATAGAAAATTCGAATTTATTGAAAATCAACTGTGCTATAGCCCACAGATTTTGAACGGCAAAAATCTAAAATGCTCCGATTACGTTGGTCAATAGCTCTATCAATAGGCTTCAGGATCTGTATTTATTTTGCCAACTTGCATTTGGAGTGCTCGAATATTTCTAACCATTTAATAAAAAATTCGATTTTATTGAAAATCAACTGAGCTATAGCCCACAGATTTTGAACGGCAAAAATCTAAAATGCTTAGATTACGTTGGTCAATAGCTCTATCAATAGGCTTCAGGATCTGTATTTATTTTGCCAACTTGCATTTATATTGCTCGAATATTTCTAACCATTTAATAAAAAATTCGATTTTATTGAAAATCAACTGAGCTATAGCACACAGATTTTGAACGGCAAAAATCTAAAATGCTCCGATTACGTTGGTCAATAGCTCTATCAATAGGCTTCAGGATCTGTATTTATTTTGCCAACTTGCATTTATATTGCTCGAATATTTCTAACCATTTAATAAAAAATTCGATTTTATTGAAAATCAACTGAGCTATAGCCCACAGATTTTGAACGGCAAAAATCTAAAATGCTCCGATTACGTTGGTCAATAGCTCTATCAATAGGCTACAGGATCTGTATTTATTTTGCCAACTTGCATTTATATTGCTCGAATATTTCTAACCATTTAATAGAAAATTCGATTTTATTGAAAATCAACTGAGCTATAGCCCACAGATTTTGAACGGCAAAAATCTAAAATGCTCCGATTACGTTGGTCAATAGCTCTATCAATAGGCTACAGGATCTGTATTTATTTTGCCAACTTGCATTTGGATTGCTCGAATATTTCTAACCATTTAATAAAAAATTCGATTTTATTGAAAATCAACTGAGCTATAGCCCACAGATTTTGAACGGCAAAAATCTAAAATGCTCCGATTACGTTGGTCAATAGCTCTATCAATAGGCTTCAGGATCTGTATTTATTTTGCCAACTTGCATTTGGATTGCTCGAATATTTCTAACCATTTATTAGAAAATTCGATTTTATTGAAAATCAACTGAGCTATAGCCCACAGATTTTGAACGGCAAAAATCTAAAATGCTCCGATTATGTTGGTCAATAGCTCTATCAATAGGCTTCAAGATCTGTATTTATTTTGCCAACTTGCATTTATATTGCTCGAATATTTCTAACCATTTAATAGAAAATTCGATTTTATTGAAAATCAACTGAGTTATAGCCCACAGATTTTGAACGGCAAAAATCTAAAATGCTCCGATTACGTTGGTCAATAGCTCTATCAATAGGCTACCAGGATCTGTATTTATTTTGCCAACTTGCATTTGGATTGCTCGAATATTTCTAACCATTTAATAAAAAATTCGATTTTATTAAGAATCAACTGAGCTATAGCCCACAGATTTTGAACGGCAAAAATCTAAAATGCTTCGATTACGTTGGTCAATAGCTCTATCAATAGGCTTCAGGATCTGTATTTATTTTGCCAACTTGCATTTGGATTGCTCGAATATTTCTAGCCATTTAATAGAAAATTCGATTTTATTGAAAATCAACTGAGCTATAGCCCACAGATTTTGAACGGCAAAAATCTAAAATGCTTCGATTACGTTGGTCAATAGCTCTATCAATAGGCTTCAGGATCTGTATTTATTTTGCCAACTTGCATTTGGATTGCTCGAATATTTCTAACCATTTAATAAAAAATTCGATTTTATTGAAAATCAACTGAGCTATAGCCCACATATTTTGAACGGCAAAAATCTAAAATGCTCCGATTACGTTGGTCAATAGCTCTATCAATAGGCTACAGGATCTGTATTTATTTTGCCAACTTGCATTTATATTGCTCGAATATTTCTAACCATTTAATAGAAAATTCGATTTTATTGAAAATCAACTGAGCTATAGCCCACAGATTTTGAACGGCAAAAATCTAAAATGCTCCGATTACGTTGGTCAATAGCTCTATCAATAGGCTACAGGATCTGTATTTATTTTGCCAACTTGCATTTATATTGCTCGAATATTTCTAACCATTTAATAGAAAATTCGATTTTATTGAAAATCAAATGAGCTATAGCCCACAGATTTTGAACGGCAAAAATCTAAAATGCTCCGATTACGTTGGTCAATAGCTCTATCAATAGGCTTCAGGATCTGTATTTATTTTGCCAACTTGCATTTGGATTGCTCGAATATTTCTAACCATTTAATAGAAAATTCGATTTTATTGAAAATCAACTGAGCTATAGCCCACAGATTTTGAACGGCAAAAATCTAAAATGCTCCGATTACGTTGGTCAATAGCTCTATCAATAGGCTACAGGATCTGTATTTATTTTGCCAACTTGCATTTGGATTGCTCGAATATTTCTAGCCATTTAATAGAAAATTCGATTTTATTGAAAATCAACTGAGCTATAGCCCACAGATTTTGAACGGCAAAAATCTAAAATGCTCCGATTACGTTGGTCAATAGCTCTATCAATAGGCTACAGGATCTGTATTTATTTTGCCAACTTGCATTTGGATTGCTCGAATATTTCTAACCATTTATTAGAAAATTCGATTTTATTGAAAATCAACTGAGCTATAGCCCACAGATTTTGAACGGCAAAAATCTAAAATGCTCCGATTACGTTGGTCAATAGCTCTATCAATAGGCTACAGGATCTGTATTTATTTTGCCAACTTGCATTTATATTGCTCGAATATTTCTAACCATTTAATAGAAAATTCGATTTTATTGAAAATCAAATGAGCTATAGCCCACAGATTTTGAACGGCAAAAATCTAAAATGCTCCGATTACGTTGGTCAATAGCTCTATCAATAGGCTACAGGATCTGTATTTATTTTGCCAACTTGCATTTATATTGCTCGAATATTTCTAACCATTTAATAGAAAATTCGATTTTATTGAAAATCAAATGAGCTATAGCCCACAGATTTTGAACGGCAAAAATCTAAAATGCTCCGATTACGTTGGTCAATAGCTCTATCAATAGGCTTCAGGATCTGTATTTATTTTGCCAACTTGCATTTATATTGCTCGAATATTTCTAACCATTTAATAGAAAATTCGATTTTATTGAAAATCAAATGAGCTATAGCCCACAGATTTTGAACGGCAAAAATCTAAAATGCTCCGATTACGTTGGTCAATAGCTCTATCAATAGGCTTCAGGATCTGTATTTATTTTGCCAACTTGCATTTGGATTGCTCGAATATTTCTAACCATTTAATAGAAAATTCGATTTTATTGAAAATCAACTGAGCTATAGCCCACAGATTTTGAACGGCAAAAATGTAAAATGCTCCGATTACATTGGTCAATAGCTCTATCAATAGGCTTCAGGATCTGTATTTATTTTGCCAACTTGCATTTGGATTGCTCGAATATTTCTAACCATTTATTAGAAAATTCGATTTTATTGAAAATCATCTGAGCTATAGCCCACAGATTTTGAACGGCAAAAATCTAAAATGCTCCGATTACGTTGGTCAATAGCTCTATCAATAGGCTTCAGGATCTGTATTTATTTTGCCAACTTGCATTTATATTGCTCGAATATTTCTAACCATTTAATAGAAAATTCGATTTTATTGAAAATCAACTGAGCTATAGCCCACAGATTTTGAACGGCAAAAATCTAAAATGCTCCGATTACGTTGGTTAATAGCTCTATCAATAGGCTTCAGGATCTGTATTTATTTTGCTAACTTGCATTTGGATTGCTTGAATATTTCTAACCATTTAATAGAAAATTCGAATTTATTGAAAATCAACTGAGCTATAGCCCACAGATTTTGAACGGCAAAAATCTAAAATGCTCCGATTACGTTGGTCAATAGCTCTATCAATAGGCTTCAGGATCTGTATTTATTTTGCCAACTTGCATTTGGATTGCTCGAATATTTCTAACCATTTAATAGAAAATTCGATTTTATTGAAAATCAACTGAGCTATAGCCCACAGATTTAGAACGGCAAAAATCTAAAATGCTCCGATTACGTTGGTCAATAGCTCTATCAATAGGCTTCAGGATCTGTATTTATTTTGCCAACTTGCATTTATATTGCTCGAATATTTCTAACCATTTAATAAAAAATTCGATTTTATTGAAAATCAACTGAGCTATAGCCCACAGATTTTGAGCGGCAAAAATCTAAAATGCTCCGATTATGTTGGTCAATAGCTCTATCAATAGGCTACAGGATCTGTATTTATTTTGCCAACTTGCATTTGGATTGCTCGAATATTTCTAACCATTTATTAGAAAATTCGATTTTATTGAAAATCATCTGAGCTATAGCCCACAGATTTTGAACGGCAAAAATCTAAAATGCTCCGATTACGTTGGTCAATAGCTCTATCAATAGGCTTCAGGATCTGTATTTATTTTGCCAACTTGCATTTATATTGCTCGAATATTTCTAACCATTTAATAGAAAATTCGATTTTATTGAAAATCAACTGAGCTATAGCCCACAGATTTTGAACGGCAAAAATCTAAAATGCTCCGATTACGTTGGTTAATAGCTCTATCAATAGGCTTCAGGATCTGTATTTATTTTGCTAACTTGCATTTGGATTGCTCGAATATTTCTAACCATTTAATAGAAAATTCGATTTTATTGAAAATCAACTGAGCTATAGCCCACAGATTTAGAACGGCAAAAATCTAAAATGCTCCGATTACGTTGGTCAATAGCTCTATCAATAGGCTACAGGGTCTCTATTTATTTTGCCAACTTGCATTTGGATTGCTCGAATATTTCTAACCATTTAATAGAAAATTCGATTTTATTGAAAATCAACTGAGCTATAGCACACAGATTTTGAACGGCAAAAATCTAAAATGCTCCGATTACGTTGGTCAATAGCTCTATCAATAGGCTTCAGGATCTGTATTTATTTTGCCAACTTGCATTTATATTGCTCGAATATTTCTAACCATTTAATAAAAAATTCGATTTTATTGAAAATCAACTGAGCTATAGCCCACAGATTTTGAGCGGCAAAAATCTAAAATGCTCCGATTATGTTGGTCAATAGCTCTATCAATAGGCTACAGGATCTGTATTTATTTTGCCAACTTGCATTTGGATTGCTCGAATATTTCTAACCATTTAATAGAAAATTCGATTTTATTGAAAATCAACTGAGCTATAGCCCACAGATTTTGAACGGCAAAAATCTAAAATGCTCCGATTACGTTGGTCAATAGCTCTATCAATAGGCTTCAGGATCTGTATTTATTTTGCCAACTTGCATTTATATTGCTCGAATATTTCTAACCATTTAATAGAAAATTCGATTTTATTGAAAATCAACTGAGCTATAGCCCACAGATTTTGAACGGCAAAAATCTAAAATGCTCCGATTACGTTGGTTAATAGCTCTATCAATAGGCTTCAGGATCTGTATTTATTTTGCTAACTTGCATTTGGATTGCTCGAATATTTCTAACCATTTAATAGAAAATTCGAATTTATTGAAAATCAACTGAGCTATAGCCCACAGATTTTGAACGGCAAAAATCTAAAATGCTCCGATTACGTTGGTCAATAGCTCTATCAATAGGCTTCAGGATCTGTATTTATTTTGCCAACTTGCATTTGGATTGCTCGAATATTTCTAACCATTTAATAGAAAATTCGATTTTATTGAAAATCAACTGAGCTATAGCCCACAGATTTTGAACGGCAAAAATCTAAAATGCTTAGATTACGTTGGTCAATAGCTCTATCAATAGGCTACAGGATCTGTATTTATTTTGCCAACTTGCATTTATATTGCTCGAATATTTCTAACCATTTAATAAAAAATTCGATTTTATTGAAAATCAACTGAACTATAGCACACAGATTTTGAACGGCAAAAATCTAAAATGCTCCGATTACGTTGGTTAATAGCTCTATCAATAGGCTTCAGGATCTGTATTTATTTTGCTAACTTGCATTTGGATTGCTCGAATATTTCTAACCATTTAATAGAAAATTCGATTTTATTGAAAATCAACTGAGCTATAGCCCACAGATTTTGAACGGCAAAAATCTAAAATGCTCCGATTACGTTGGTTAATAGCTCTATCAATAGGCTTCAGGATCTGTATTTATTTTGCTAACTTGCATTTGGATTGCTTGAATATTTCTAACCATTTAATAGAAAATTCGAATTTATTGAAAATCAACTGAGCTATAGCCCACAGATTTTGAACGGCAAAAATCTAAAATGCTCCGATTACGTTGGTCAATAGCTCTATCAATAGGCTACAGGATCTGTATTTATTTTGCCAACTTGCATTTGGATTGCTCGAATATTTCTAACCATTTAATAGAAAATTCGATTTTATTGAAAATCAACTAAGCTATAGCACACAGATTTTGAACGGCAAAAATCTAAAATGCTCCGATTACGTTGGTCAATAGCTCTATCAATAGGCTTCAGGATCTGTATTTATTTTGCCAACTTGCATTTATATTGCTCGAATATTTCTAACCATTTAATAAAAAATTCGAATTTATTGAAAATCAACTGAGCTATAGCCCACAGATTTTGAACGGCAAAAATCTAAAATGCTCCGATTACGTTGGTCAATAGCTCTATCAATAGGCTTCAGGATCTGTATTTATTTTGCCAACTTGCATTTGGATTGCTCGAATATTTCTAACCATTTAATAGAAAATTCGATTTTATTGAAAATCAACTGAGCTATAGCCCACAGATTTTGAACGGCAAAAATCTAAAATGCTCCGATTACGTTGGTCAATAGCTCTATCAATAGGCTTCAGGATCTGTATTTATTTTGCCAACTTGCATTTGGATTGCTCGAATATTTCTAACCATTTAATAAAAAATTCGATTTTATTGAAAATCAACTGAGCTATAGCCCACAGATTTTGAACGGCAAAAATCTAAAATGCTCCGATTACGTTGGTCAATAGCTCTATCAATAGGCTTCAGGATCTGTATTTATTTTGCCAACTTGCATTTATATTGCTCGAATATTTCTAACCATTTAATAAAAAATTCGATTTTATTGAAAATCAACTGAGCTATAGCCCACAGATTTTGAACGGCAAAAATCTAAAATGCTCCGATTACGTTGGTCAATAGCTCTATCAATAGGCTTCAGGATCTGTATTTATTTTGCCAACTTGCATTTGGATTGCTCGAATATTTCTAACCATTTAATAAAAAATTCGATTTTATTGAAAATCAACTGAGCTATAGCCCACAGATTTTGAACGGCAAAAATCTAAAATGCTCCGATTACGTTGGTCAATAGCTCTATCAATAGGCTTCAGGATCTGTATTTATTTTGCCAACTTGCATTTATATTGCTCGAATATTTCTAACCATTTAATAAAAAATTCGATTTTATTGAAAATCAACTGAGCTATAGCACACAGATTTTGAACGGCAAAAATCTAAAATGCTCCGATTACGTTGGTCAATAGCTCTATCAATAGGCTTCAGGATCTGTATTTATTTTGCCAACTTGCATTTATATTGCTCGAATATTTCTAACCATTTAATAGAAAATTCGATTTTATTGAAAATCAACTGAGCTATAGCCCACAGATTTTGAACGGCAAAAATCTAAAATGCTCCGATTACGTTGGTTAATAGCTCTATCAATAGGCTTCAGGATCTGTATTTATTTTGCTAACTTGCATTTGGATTGCTTGAATATTTCTAACCATTTATTAGAAAATTCGAATTTATTGAAAATCAACTGAGCTATAGCCCACAGATTTTGAACGGCAAAAATCTAAAATGCTCCGATTACGTTGGTCAATAGCTCTATCAATAGGCTTCAGGATCTGTATTTATTTTGCCAACTTGCATTTGGATTGCTCGAATATTTCTAACCATTTATTAGAAAATTCGATTTTATTGAAAATCATCTGAGCTATAGCCCACAGATTTTGAACGGCAAAAATCTAAAATGCTCCGATTACGTTGGTCAATAGCTCTATCAATAGGCTTCAGGATCTGTATTTATTTTGCCAACTTGCATTTATATTGCTCGAATATTTCTAACCATTTAATAGAAAATCCGATTTTATTGAAAATCAACTGAGCTATAGCCCACAGATTTTGAACGGCAAAAATCTAAAATGCTCCGATTACGTTGGTTAATAGCTCTATCAATAGGCTTCAGGATCTGTATTTATTTTGCTAACTTGCATTTGGATTGCTCGAATATTTCTAACCATTTAATAGAAAATTCGATTTTATTGAAAATCAACTGAGCTATAGCCCACAGATTTAGAACGGCAAAAATCTAAAATGCTCCGATTACGTTGGTCAATAGCTCTATCAATAGGCTACAGGGTCTCTATTTATTTTGCCAACTTGCATTTGGATTGCTCGAATATTTCTAACCATTTAATAGAAAATTCGATTTTATTGAAAATCAACTGAGCTATAGCACACAGATTTTGAACGGCAAAAATCTAAAATGCTCCGATTACGTTGGTCAATAGCTCTATCAATAGGCTTCAGGATCTGTATTTATTTTGCCAACTTGCATTTATATTGCTCGAATATTTCTAACCATTTAATAAAAAATTCGATTTTATTGAAAATCAACTGAGCTATAGCCCACAGATTTTGAGCGGCAAAAATCTAAAATGCTCCGATTATGTTGGTCAATAGCTCTATCAATAGGCTACAGGATCTGTATTTATTTTGCCAACTTGCATTTGGATTGCTCGAATATTTCTAACCATTTAATAGAAAATTCGATTTTATTGAAAATCAACTGAGCTATAGCCCACAGATTTTGAACGGCAAAAATCTAAAATGCTCCGATTACGTTGGTCAATAGCTCTATCAATAGGCTTCAGGATCTGTATTTATTTTGCCAACTTGCATTTATATTGCTCGAATATTTCTAACCATTTAATAGAAAATTCGATTTTATTGAAAATCAACTGAGCTATAGCCCACAGATTTTGAACGGCAAAAATCTAAAATGCTCCGATTACGTTGGTTAATAGCTCTATCAATAGGCTTCAGGATCTGTATTTATTTTGCTAACTTGCATTTGGATTGCTTGAATATTTCTAACCATTTAATAGAAAATTCGAATTTATTGAAAATCAACTGAGCTATAGCCCACAGATTTTGAACGGCAAAAATCTAAAATGCTCCGATTACGTTGGTCAATAGCTCTATCAATAGGCTTCAGGATCTGTATTTATTTTGCCAACTTGCATTTGGATTGCTCGAATATTTCTAACCATTTAATAGAAAATTCGATTTTATTGAAAATCAACTGAGCTATAGCCCACAGATTTTGAACGGCAAAAATCTAAAATGCTTAGATTACGTTGGTCAATAGCTCTATCAATAGGCTACAGGATCTGTATTTATTTTGCCAACTTGCATTTATATTGCTCGAATATTTCTAACCATTTAATAAAAAATTCGATTTTATTGAAAATCAACTGAACTATAGCACACAGATTTTGAACGGCAAAAATCTAAAATGCTCCGATTACGTTGGTTAATAGCTCTATCAATAGGCTTCAGGATCTGTATTTATTTTGCTAACTTGCATTTGGATTGCTCGAATATTTCTAACCATTTAATAGAAAATTCGATTTTATTGAAAATCAACTGAGCTATAGCCCACAGATTTTGAACGGCAAAAATCTAAAATGCTCCGATTACGTTGGTTAATAGCTCTATCAATAGGCTTCAGGATCTGTATTTATTTTGCTAACTTGCATTTGGATTGCTTGAATATTTCTAACCATTTAATAGAAAATTCGAATTTATTGAAAATCAACTGAGCTATAGCCCACAGATTTTGAACGGCAAAAATCTAAAATGCTCCGATTACGTTGGTCAATAGCTCTATCAATAGGCTACAGGATCTGTATTTATTTTGCCAACTTGCATTTGAATTGCTCGAATATTTCTAACCATTTAATAGAAAATTCGATTTTATTGAAAATCAACTAAGCTATAGCACACAGATTTTGAACGGCAAAAATCTAAAATGCTCCGATTACGTTGGTCAATAGCTCTATCAATAGGCTTCAGGATCTGTATTTATTTTGCCAACTTGCATTTATATTGCTCGAATATTTCTAACCATTTAATAAAAAATTCGAATTTATTGAAAATCAACTGAGCTATAGCCCACAGATTTTGAACGGCAAAAATCTAAAATGCTCCGATTACGTTGGTCAATAGCTCTATCAATAGGCTTCAGGATCTGTATTTATTTTGCCAACTTGCATTTGGATTGCTCGAATATTTCTAACCATTTAATAGAAAATTCGATTTTATTGAAAATCAACTGAGCTATAGCCCACAGATTTTGAACGGCAAAAATCTAAAATGCTCCGATTACGTTGGTCAATAGCTCTATCAATAGGCTACAGGATCTGTATTTATTTTGCCAACTTGCATTTGGATTGCTCGAATATTTCTAACCATTTAATAGAAAAGTCGATTTTATTGAAAATCAACTGAGCTATAGCCCACAGATTTTGAACGGCAAAAATCTAAAATGCTCCGATTACGTTGGTCAATAGCTCTATCAATAGGCTTCAGGATCTGTATTTATTTTGCCAACTTGCATTTGGATTGCTCGAATATTTCTAACCATTTAATAGAAAATTCGATTTTATTGAAAATCAACTGAGCTATAGCCCACAGATTTTGAACGGCAAAAATCTAAAATGCTCCGATTACGTTGGTCAATAGCTCTATCAATAGGCTTCAGGATCTGTATTTATTTTGCCAACTTGCATTTATATTGCTCGAATATTTCTAACCATTTAATAAAAAATTCGATTTTATTGAAAATCAACTGAGCTATAGCCCACAGATTTTGAACGGCAAAAATCTAAAATGCTCCGATTACGTTGGTCAATAGCTCTATCAATAGGCTTCAGGATCTGTATTTATTTTGCCAAGTTGCATTTGGATTGCTCGAATATTTCTAACCATTTAATAAAAAATTCGATTTTATTGAAAATCAACTGAGCTATAGCCCACAGATTTTGAACGGCAAAAATCTAAAATGCTCCGATTACGTTGGTCAATAGCTCTATCAATAGGCTTCAGGATCTGTATTTATTTTGCCAACTTGCATTTATATTGCTCGAATATTTCTAACCATTTAATAAAAAATTCGATTTTATTGAAAATCAACTAAGCTATAGCCCACAGATTTTGAACGGCAAAAATCTAAAATGCTCCGATTACGTTGGTCAATAGCTCTATCAATAGGCTTCAGGATCTGTATTTATTTTGCCAACTTGCATTTGGATTGCTCGAATATTTCTAACCATTTATTAGAAAATTCGATTTTATTGAAAATCAACTGAGCTATAGCCCACAGATTTTGAACGGCAAAAATCTAAAATGCTCCGATTACGTTGGTCAATAGCTCTATCAATAGGCTACAGGATCTGTATTTATTTTGCCAACTTGCATTTGGATTGCTCGAATATTTCTAACCATTTAATAAAAAATTCGATTTTATTGAAAATCAACTGAGCTATAGCCCACAGATTTTGAACGGCAAAAATCTAAAATGCTCCGATTACGTTGGTCAATAGCTCTATCAATAGGCTTCAGGATCTGTATTTATTTTGCCAACTTGCATTTATATTGCTCGAATATTTCTAACCATTTAATAAAAAATTCGATTTTATTGAAAATCAACTGAGCTATAGCCCACAGATTTTGAACGGCAAAAATCTAAAATGCTCCGATTACGTTGGTCAATAGCTCTATCAATAGGCTTCAGGATCTGTATTTATTTTGCCAACTTGCATTTGGATTGCTCGAATATTTCTAACCATTTATTAGAAAATTCGATTTTATTGAAAATCAACTGAGCTATAGCCCACAGATTTTGAACGGCAAAAATCTAAAATGCTCCGATTACGTTGGTCAATAGCTCTATCAATAGGCTTCAGGATCTGTATTTATTTTGCCAACTTGCATTTATATTGCTCGAATATTTCTAACCATTTAATAGAAAATTCGATTTTATTGAAAATCAACTGAGCTATAGCCCACAGATTTTGAACGGCAAAAATCTAAAATGCTCCGATTACGTTGGTTAATAGCTCTATCAATAGGCTTCAGGATCTGTATTTATTTTGCCAACTTGCATTTGGATTGCTTGAATATTTCTAACCATTTAATAGAAAATTCGATTTTATTGAAAATCAACTGAGCTATAGCCCACAGATTTTGAACGGCAAAAATCTAAAATGCTCCGATTACGTTGGTCAATAGCTCTATCAATAGGCTTCAGGATCTGTATTTATTTTGCCAACTTGCATTTATATTGCTCGAATATTTCTAACCATTTCATAAAAAATTCGATTTTATTGAAAATCAACTGAGCTATAGCCCACAGATTTTGAACGGCAAAAATCTAAAATGCTCCGATTACGTTGGTTAATAGCTCTATCAATAGGCTTCAGGATCTGTATTTATTTTGCTAACTTGCATTTGGATTGCTCGAATATTTCTAACCATTTAATAGAAAATTCGATTTTATTGAAAATCAACTGAGCTATGGCCCACAGATTTTGAACGGCAAAAATATAAAATGCTTCGATTACGTTGGTCAATAGCTCTATCAATAGGCTTCAGGATCTGTATTTATTTTGCTAACTTGCATTTGGATTGCTCGAATATTTCTAACCATTTAATAGAAAATTCGATTTTATTGAAAATCAACTGAGCTATAGCCCACAGATTTTGAACGGCAAAAATCTAAAATGCTTCGATTACGTTGGTCAATAGCTCTATCAATAGGCTTCAGGATCTGTATTTATTTTGCCAACTTGCATTTATATTGCTCGAATATTTCTAACCATTTAATAAAAAATTCGATTTTATTGAAAATCAACTGAGCTATAGCCAACAGATTTAGAACGGCAAAAATCTAAAATGCTCCGATTACGTTGGTCAATAGCTCTATCAATAGGCTACAGGATCTGTATTTATTTTGCCAACTTGCATTTGGATTGCTCGAATATTTCTAACCATTTAATAGAAAATTCGATTTTATTGAAAATCAACTAAGCTATAGCACACAGATTTTGAACGGCAAAAATCTAAAATGCTCCGATTACGTTGGTCAATAGCTCTATCAATAGGCTTCAGGATCTGTATTTATTTTGCCAACTTGCATTTATATTGCTCGAATATTTCTAACCATTTAATAAAAAATTCGAATTTATTGAAAATCAACTGAGCTATAGCCCACAGATTTTGAACGGCAAAAATCTAAAATGCTCCGATTACGTTGGTCAATAGCTCTATCAATAGGCTTCAGGATCTGTATTTATTTTGCCAACTTGCATTTGGATTGCTCGAATATTTCTAACCATTTAATAGAAAATTCGATTTTATTGAAAATCAACTGAGCTATAGCCCACAGATTTTGAACGGCAAAAATCTAAAATGCTCCGATTACGTTGGTCAATAGCTCTATCAATAGGCTACAGGATCTGTATTTATTTTGCCAACTTGCATTTGGATTGCTCGAATATTTCTAACCATTTAATAGAAAAGTCGATTTTATTGAAAATCAACTGAGCTATAGCCCACAGATTTTGAACGGCAAAAATCTAAAATGCTCCGATTACGTTGGTCAATAGCTCTATCAATAGGCTTCAGGATCTGTATTTATTTTGCCAACTTGCATTTGGATTGCTCGAATATTTCTAACCATTTAATAGAAAATTCGATTTTATTGAAAATCAACTGAGCTATAGCCCACAGATTTTGAACGGCAAAAATCTAAAATGCTCCGATTACGTTGGTCAATAGCTCTATCAATAGGCTTCAGGATCTGTATTTATTTTGCCAACTTGCATTTATATTGCTCGAATATTTCTAACCATTTAATAAAAAATTCGATTTTATTGAAAATCAACTGAGCTATAGCCCACAGATTTTGAACGGCAAAAATCTAAAATGCTCCGATTACGTTGGTCAATAGCTCTATCAATAGGCTACAGGATCTGTATTTATTTTGCCAACTTGCATTTGGATTGCTCGAATATTTCTAACCATTTAATAAAAAATTCGATTTTATTGAAAATCAACTGAGCTATAGCCCACAGATTTTGAACGGCAAAAATCTAAAATGCTCCGATTACGTTGGTCAATAGCTCTATCAATAGGCTTCAGGATCTGTATTTATTTTGCCAACTTGCATTTGAATTGCTCGAATATTTCTAACCATTTAATAGAAAATTCGATTTTATTGAAAATCAACTGAGCTATAGCCCACAGATTTTGAACGGCAAAAATCTAAAATGCTCCGATTACGTTGGTCAATAGCTCTATCAATAGGCTACAGGATCTGTATTTATTTTGCCAACTTGCATTTGGATTGCTCGAATATTTCTAACCATTTAATAGAAAATTCGATTTTATTGAAAATCAACTGAGCTATAGCCCACAGATTTAGAACGGCAAAAATCTAAAATGCTCCGATTACGTTGGTTAATAGCTCTATCAATAGGCTTCAGGATCTGTATTTATTTTGCTAACTTGCATTTGGATTGCTCGAATATTTCTAACCATTTAATAGAAAATTCGATTTTATTGAAAATCAACTGAGCTATAGCCCACAGATTTTGAACGGCAAAAATCTAAAATGCTCCGATTACGTTGGTCAATAGCTCTATCAATAGGCTACAGGATCTGTATTTATTTTGCCAACTTGCATTTGGATTGCTCGAATATTTCTAACCATTTAATAGAAAATTCGATTTTATTGAAAATCAACTGAGCTATAGCCCACAGATTTTGAACGGCAAAAATCTAAAATGCTCCGATTACGTTGGTTAATAGCTCTATCAATAGGCTTCAGGATCTGTATTTATTTTGCTAACTTGCATTTGGATTGCTCGAATATTTCTAACCATTTAATAGAAAATTCGATTTTATTGAAAATCAACTGAGCTATAGCCCACAGATTTAGAACGGCAAAAATCTAAAATGCTCCGATTACGTTGGTTAATAGCTCTATCAATAGGCTTCAGGATCTGTATTTATTTTGCTAACTTGCATTTGGATTGCTTGAATATTTCTAACCATTTAATAGAAAATTCGAATTTATTGAAAATCAACTGAGCTATAGCCCACAGATTTTGAACGGCAAAAATCTAAAATGCTCCGATTACGTTGGTCAATAGCTCTATCAATAGGCTTCAGGATCTGTATTTATTTTGCCAACTTGCATTTGGATTGCTCGAATATTTCTAACCATTTAATAGAAAATTCGATTTTATTGAAAATCAACTGAGCTATAGCCCACAGATTTTGAACGGCAAAAATCTAAAATGCTCCGATTACGTTGGTCAATAGCTCTATCAATAGGCTTCAGGATCTGTATTTATTTTGCCAACTTGCATTTATATTGCTCGAATATTTCTAACCATTTAATAAAAAATTCGATT